>JARQOC010000011.1:190314174-190914174 GCA_033576535.1 Allobates femoralis
TTGGAGGGTTCTGCGGCCGTGAGGGGCGCTACTTGGTCAGGGAGCTTCTGAGAGAGTCATTGTAGTGATTTACTGCCTGATCTGGACAGGAGATTGAAGAGATTGGGGACAGAGATGAGATGAGGGAGTCTGTGAGTGCTTGAGGGTTAATGGCCTGTAGATTTCTGGATGTGTGATAGGTAGGCTTGGGCTGTGTTGGCCGAGGGTTAGTGAGTGAGAAGGAAAGAATGTTGTGGTCAGAGAGTAGAGTTGAGTTATCCAAGGGGGAGGATGAGCAGAGCCGGGTAAAGACAAGGTCAAGGGTGTTACCGTTTTCGTGTGTCTTAGAGGTTGAGAGCTGTGATAGGCCAAGAGAGGTAGTTAGAGATAGGAGCTGGGATGCAGATGGGGAGATGGGGCTGTTTATGGGAATGTTAAAGTCTCCCAGAATAAGGGTTGGTAAATCTGAGGACATGAAATGCGGGAGCCAGGCGGAGAAATGGTCGAGGAACTGGGTGGGTGACCCTGGGGGGCGGTATACCACTGCTACTTTGAGGGGGAGGGGATGGAATAGCCTAATGGTATGGACCTCAAAAGAAGGGAATGAGAGTGATGGGGCTGGAGGAATGACCTGGAAAGTACATTGTGGGGACAGGAGGAGGCCGACTCCACCGCCACGTCTGTTCCAGGTCTAGGGGAGTGAGAGAAGTGTAAGCCGCCGTAAGAAATAGCAGCAGGGGAAGCAGTGTCTGAATCCTGGATCCAGGTTTCTGTGAGGGCCAGCAGGTTAAGAGAGTTGGTAAGAAAGTAATTGTGAATGAAAGGAAGTTTGTTGCATACAGACCGTGGATTCCAGAGAGCGCAATTAAAAGAGGGAGGTGAAGGTGTGCAGGTGATATTAATAAGGTTAGTGGGGTTTCTGTGTGAGGTGGGAGAGGGGTTGAAGTTAGCAGATGGCGGACCAGGGTTGGGAGAGATATCACCTGAGAGGAGCAGCAGTAAAAAGAGAAAGAGCAGATAGTTTTTGGGATTAGGACATGATTTATTATGACAAGCTTTGGAATATGATGGGCTGAGAGTCTTCAGTAAACTGAAGATAGCATGGGAGCTGTACATAGAGTAGGGCAGGAGAGAGGGGCTGATGTGAATGAGTGGTGATGGAGGGGGGATGGGGTGATAAAAGTTGGTGGCGAGAGCACATAAGAAAATAAACAGTGAAATACAAGACATGGTAAAGATTAGTAGTGAATGGAGTTATGCACAGTGTTTGAGTGTCCCTCTATGTCATTGTCTTCCAGCAAGAGCACATAGAACAATAGATGGTGAAGTAAAGGACATGGTGATAGGGAAAGGAAAAGGTTTTTTTTTTTCTCTCTCTCCTGTTAAATAGAGTGGCTTACCTGACTCTTGCCCTGAAATAACTGCATCCACTTAGCATTCAATGCCACTTTGCATGAGATGCCACACGTGTCTGACCCCCCACACGTGTACCCCTTAAGAATGAGCTACATTTATAGGAGACACTATCAGAATCAGGTGAGGGGGCTTGTGGGAGGAAACATGGTATCAGGTAATTAGCAGCTACAAGGAACAGCAGGGGTGCAAGAGGATGAAAGGGCAAGACTCCCTCCACACTATAACACCTCCAACAGATAACTATTACAATCTGCCAAATTGTCATATACTGGTGAGTGAGTAATGTAATGCATAGAGATGACACGGGAAGCTTAACAATAAGTGCAGTGTTGGAATATTACCATGAGACTATAGGTCAAGCTGATATTGCTATGGCGATCATTACAGCAATCACAGGTATATTAACATGCACTGTTACAATGGCTTGGGTGAAAATAGATGACAGCAAGCAGTGTTGGAATGGATTTCACTGTGTTGAGCGCTTTAGCCAGCTGCCCGCAGAGTTTTCCTTGACTGGTCTCCCTGAGATCAGTGAGAGCTTTGTGATGTTCCAAATTATTAGGCACAGTTGAGTTTCTAAACATTTCATATGTTTGAAAGAACTGAAAATGCTCATTTGTTGAATTTGCAGCATTAGGAAGAAGGTCACATGCACTGAAATAAAAAGCTATTTAACTCCAAAACATCCTAACAGCAATATGTAATGTTTTCATCCCTTGTCCAAGGCATTGCACGATTTGTTGTTTTTCGGCGGCAGAGACATCCTTTTTCTTTTCCATGTTACTTGAAAACTGTGATGGTGGGTTTACACGTTGCGATATCGGCGTCCAACTCCGACCAAAAGTCACGTGGTTTGTGAGTTGGAGCCGATATCGTTGCTGCGTTGTACGGTGTGAACATCCGATACGATGCAGGAACGATGGTAAACCGATATCGGGGGTCGAATGAGCGTGCTATTCAACTGCCCGATATCGGATGCCGGTTGGAGCCGGGTCGTCCTGTGTGACAGCCCAACTCCGATGTGTACTGCCATGTCACCCATTCACTCCCATGTTAAATGGTCGTTCCTGGGTCGGGGCTCGTACACATCGTTGGGACGTTGTATCCCGATATCGGGACATCTAAACCGCCGATGCGATCAGGGAGAAACGGGCACTAAATGCACGCTCCCGCGCCGTTGTATTACGATATCTGAACGATATCGCAACGTGTAAACCCACCATGACTTGCTTAATATTGTGGAACACCCAGTTTTCCTTTTATTGGGCTTACCTGCCAAACTAATTATCACAGGTATCTGAGATTGATTTCAGTGATCCAAAGAACCCTGAGACACAATATCATCAATGGGTTTCATTGAAAAAAATAAAAACCTATGACACTTAAAACCAATTTGCATAATAATTTAGACTTCATGGTGCAGTTATAAAACCCCAAATCTCAGACCTTACACCATTATCTTTCAGATTAAAAAACATCATAACCTTTTCACCTAATTGCATATACTTTTTTACATTTAGGTTTCATACATTTTTTTGCACCATTTGCTTTTTACGGGCTCTTTGTTTCCCTCCACATTGCTGATGTCAGTATGAATTAACTGAGATTCCGTTAGTGAGTTCATTCTGATAGAATTCATTCATTTGTCTTATATAGAAATCCTCTGTGTGGAGTATTGACCAGAGAGAAAAGAAGACAGATAAAAGTCACAAAGTCTCTGGTAGATCAAGCTCACTGACAGATTCTCAGTTGACTCATTTTGCAGCCAACAATGTGCAGGGAAATGAAGAGCCTGCAAACGCCAAACATTGCAAAGGACAAATACTTGTCAAACCCTTCTGTTCTCTGTGATATAATAACAATATAATATGCGTCTGTGTACGTCAAAGTCTTTGAATCTCCTTTTATTTAGAAAAAATTTCAGATGCACCAATTTCTCTGCTTAAAGTATTATCCATATAATACCCTGTATGTCTCTGATTGCGGGCCATGAGGTCTGGTGTTTTGTAGCAAATAATCATAAAATGTTAAAAAATGAAGCATGCCCTGAGCAGTGCACAACCATTCAGTTTATGCAATAAACATATTAATCAGAAAATTAAAAAGTAAAAAAAAATCAGTTTGACACAAGTACAGTGATCTTATCAGAAAAATACACTATACTATACTACACTGAACAGTGCCCTCTGGTGGTAACTTTGAGGTAGTGTTTGTATGAGCATTGATCTTATAGTCTAACATTCATTAAGCAAGCGCTGCCCTCTTGTGGCCATTATGATATAATGTATCCAATCTCAAATATCCCTCAGCAGTCTGGAAAAAAGAATGTCTGGTTGTTTTATGCAACGATTATCACTATTTATTAAGGGACTTACAGCATATCACAGAGGGGACTACAGCTGCAGTTATCATTGTCAAAGTGGGGCAGATAAGCAGCAGGTTTCAACTTTTGTATTGCTGTAATATCAACACTAAAACTGGACAGAAATCCCTCTTTGTGTGTGCCCGGGGTGAACGTTCCCTTATTCTGTATGAAAGAATCACATTTTGGCACAGAATATTTGGACTTGCACTTTTTTTTTAAAAAGTGAAAAAGGGGTGTGGTTTAGCAGGAGGAGCGTGTCCAATCAGAATCCAATTTTAATTTGAAATAAATTACCCCAGTGTCACCAGCTAAGTCCCCTGCCCCCACTCCCACCCATCCACCACCACCATGGACACCAAACATGTAGATCTGCATCTGCATCTCATACAGACATAGGGGTTTGGCACTGAAAACCTCAAACTTTGACTCATCGACCACTGGACAGATTTCCACTTATTTAATGTCCAGTCCTTTTGTTGCTTGTCTCAATCAAGTCTTCTTCTTTCTTGAATTCTTCAGTAGCAGCGACTTTGCAGCTATTTGACCATAAATGCCGGCTTCTCTGAGTTTCCCTTGTACATGTGATGTTTGTTCATCATCTATGAGGGCTGTTATCGGAGGTGCTGCCTATTTGGAGTTTCTGAGGCCGGTGACTCTGATGAACTTATCCTCTGCAGCAGTGGTCAAACTTGTTTTTGGGACAGTTCTCATAAGAGACAGTTTTACCATAGCAATTGATGGTTTCCACGACTGCACTTGAGTCTTAAAGGTTCTAGCAGTTTTCCAGGTTGAGTAATCTTTATGAAAAAGGTTTTGCTGGGCTCCACCACCCTATATCCACAAGGATTCCCAGGCACTGAACAAACAGCAGGCATCTATCAAGGGAATATAAGGAGGGATCCAGTCCACAATGCAGTTGTTTTCTTTATTTTGTTATATGAAACATATGTCGGGCCCCAACAGGACAGGGGTACTCGGTACCGGACCGGATGGGATGGTGCCAGGGAAGTCACGGGTGGCTTGGTCCGGACCGTGTCCCGGGCTCGGCAATAAAAGGGGATTATTTACAGGGGAAATGTCAGTCGTGACGCCACCCACTATATGCGGCCAGTAAGGGTCTGCCGCTGCTGCAGAACCTCCGGGGTTGATGTAGTGGCAGCATAGATGGTATAGTTCCTGTGGGTAGAACTGTATTCCCTGGGGCAGTGATGGTATAGTCTATAAGGGGTATAGATGGTGGAGACGGGGTTAAAGGACACACACTCACGTTTGGTAGACACTGGTGCACTTCTCCTTCTCTCCTGGTGATGCAGAGCTGACAGGCTTGTAGCAGGAGGAAGCTCTCTGTGCTGAATGTGGAGCAAAGGTTGCAATCAGTACACAGACTCACAGTTTTGCTGTTTTCCAAAGCTTTACTGCTGATGTTATTGCAGATTATAGTCCACGGAGTCTGTAATGGGGCTGAGCTCTCTTCCCACCCTGTCCGGGGTCGTCAGCTTCCTTGTGCTGCACTCTGTGTGTGTCCTGGCCGCTGCTATTAGCTGAGCTGCTGGGACTTCTCATGTCTCTCTCTCTGTGTTCTGCTGGTACCACTTGGCTAGGCAACTTGAGTCCTCTGTGCTGTGCTGACCCCTCCGTGTTGCTTTGCACTGGTACTAGGGACATCTAGAAATCCCACAGTTCCTGGATTCACTGTGCTGTGGGTGCCAGACACAGTAGCAGATCCGGTGTCCGTTCTGTGTGTTCTTCTGGGGCGAGTGAAGGTGTCACTCCAGCTCCCAGACGTGTTCCTCAGTCTGTAGTTCTCCTGTTCCTCTGACCCTCACTAGGTCTGCACTAAGTTCTGCACTAACTTGTGCTCTTCACAGCCCTGCTCCGAGCTGAACTGAGCTCTCCCTCATGAGCAAGAGTATATAAGGAAGCAGGTGGTGCTCCCCCTCCTGGCCCAGAGGTGCTAGTGTTTGTCAGTGTGTAGTGGGGAGAGAACCCATGTGGTGTTATTGTGGCACATTAACCCATGGGGTGCCACATATACAAATGCCCCTGAAAGGGCCGCTATACGCGTTTCGGAGGCATTCTCCTTATTCGTTAGCTCATGAAAACATAATAAAACACAGTCATAGTTCATTACAAGCAATTGTGTTCAGAAACATTAACCACTGTTTTGTCAGATAGGTATCGGACTAATCTTTATGTCTAAATTAATGATAAACTGTTGTCTATCACTTAGTTGTTTGGCTCTTGCCATATTCTAGCTTAGAACAGTTATGGAACATAGCTCAGCACTGTATGGAGCTGTGTATCTACAAACACTCTTGATGGTCACAAATGCTCTTTGAAGACTGGTGATCCTACAAATGATCTCTTAATGGGGAACGTCTGTGCTTTAGAAGCCATTCCAGGGACACTTTTTAGAAACTTTCCAGGACCTTATATTGAAAGACTTAAAATATGAAGAATTATTGAAAGACACTGAGTTTAAAAGAAAGAGAAATTTGTCTACAAAAGAAAGAGTGGCCCTAAAAAACTTGCAGAAAAATAACGATATAGTTATAAGGGCAGCAGACAAGGGAGGTGCGATTGTTATTCAGGACATTGAGGACTATCTGAAGGAGGCGAATAGAATCCTTTCTGATTCTGATTATTATGGATTGATAAATGAAGATCCTCATCCCTCATTGATTAAACTATATAATGACATGGAAAACAGATGAGTCCTGCACACAGAAAACAGGCCTGTAGGAACCTGTTCACACCGCCAGCATATTTGGAAACAAAAAGCTAAATGCGACCAAAAACAACAGTACACTGCAGTAAAAGTATTAAAATGCAAGTGCAGTATAAAAATTAGTATAACAAATACAGGGTACTTAGTCCATCCGTTTTTTTGCGCAAAAAAAGTTATTTCAAGCCACGTCACTAACTTCAAAGTGTACCCATCTCTGACGCGGTCCTAACTGTTGTATTAAAAACCTGACTAGTGTGTATACTTACTAGTAAGCAGGAGCCAGCAAGCCCAGTGTCCGAAATGTACCCTGTATTTGTTATACTATTTTTTATACTGCACTTGCATTTTAATACTTTCACTGCAGTGTACTGTTGTTTTTGGTCGCATTTAGCTTTTTGTTTCCAATTATGCTGGCGGTGTGAACAGGTTCCTACAGGCCTGTTCTCTGTGTGCAGGACTCATCTGTTTTCTAATTAATTGCCTCTTGCCATGCAAGAGATGGAGTTTCCCGCCCCTCTCTGGGCCCTGCACACATATAGCCTCGTCGCCTTCAGTCCATTTCGGACACTGGGCTTGCTGGCTCCTGCTTACTAGTAAGTATACACACTAGTCAGGTTTTTAATACAACAGTTAGGACCGCGTCAGAGATGGGTACACTTTGAAGATAGTGACGTGGCTTGAAATAACTTTTTTTGCGCAAAAAAAAACGGATGGACTAAGTACCCTGTATTTGTTATACTATTTTTTATACTGCACTTGCATTTTAATACTTTTACTGCAGTGTACTGTTATTTTTGGTAGCATTTAGCTCATTGAACCGCAAACATCTGTGTGTATCAAATCCAGTGGATGTGCAGATCTAGTGCTACTTACTTTAGGAAAGGATTTTCTGGACATTTTCCCTTTAAGACCTGTTCTTCTGGTACCAGGGGTTCTGCTGGTGCATTCTGGTTGTATATTCTCTCCTGCTTCTCCCTAGCCTGGGTCAGGTTTCTCTTCTGGCGCATCCACGGGATGTCATCTGGGCTGGAGGCTAGGCTAATTCCCCTTGCCAGCCGGCTCCTTGGATGGCTTGCACTACTTTGGCCAGGTTGGCCAGTCCTTGGGTCAGCTGTTGCAACTGGAGGCGCATGCCCTCGGAGGTGAGGGGCTCTAAAGTCCATGCACTGGCCCCCGCAGAGGCCAAGGAAGAGGGTGCCGTCTCCGTATGATAGGTTAAGGTCAGCCGCTGTGAGGGCACAGGGCTGGTATCGGTGGTATCTCTCATCAATTGTTGGGACTGGTCTTTAATGTCTGCAAAGTCTTCCCCGGGGTGCTGCATGGCTAGAGCTTGCAGCCGAATCCTGTTGGCTGTGTGCCGGAGGCCCTCGATGAATTGGTCAGTTAGCAGTTTGCTTTCATTCGGTGCGCTCTCAGGGTCAGCCTGCTTCATGGCCCTCAGCGCCTCTTGCAAAGTCAAAGCATAACTGCGTACACTGTCCTGCACCTGTGGTGTGCAAAAAGAAAAGAAAAATGGCGATTATTCACAGTTCAATACAGTCTTAGGCACACAATACCCAGTTTTACTGAGTCGGTAAATCCTGTTTGTGACACCAAAAGCTGTCTTGACCCTGGTGGGGACCATGGGATACTCGGAACCGGGCCCTCTCGTTGTCTGGGGCTGCAGGATGTCACGGTGCCGTGACCCGGTGTGTGATCCCCTCGTCGGGCAAGCAGTTAAAAAGGGGATTGTAAAAAATGGAGAAAAAAAATAAAAATAAAACAATGATAAAAGAGTGTTGTGATGCCACCCGTGGAATGCGGACGGTATTGCTGCCGCTGCAGTCGGGCCCTCTGGGGATGATGGGAGTAGCAACACAGACGGATCAGCTCTCTACAAGAAGAGCAGGTCCCCAGGGAATCCGTATAGTCTATGGATATGCAGGGCTCATTGGGGTGCAGGGTTCAGTGTAGGAAAGAACTAACAGACACAAGGGTAACAGTCTTCTATACCTTTACAGTGGCAAGTAGTTGGTTCATCCAGGGCACAATTCACAAGCGGTGTTAGGGATCAGGAAGCAAGTTGGGCTTTTGCTCACCTGGCAAGTGCTAAGGCCTCCCTGCTGCACTGTTCTTTGTGAGCCCTGGCTGCTTGAAGCTGTGCTAAGACTCTCTCCTCACTTGTCTGTCTTGGCCGTTTAACAGGCGGCTTGAGTCCTTTTTGTGCTACTCTCCTTCACTGCGTCTCCTGAACTCTCTTTGATGCAGCTGTGTCTCCTGGCCTTTCTGGTGGGCGAGCAACTTGGAATTACCCGCCCTCCGGTGTTGGTTGCTGGGCATAAAGTCCCTGGCGACCTTGGACTCCAGTGTCCGTACTACGCTAGGTGCTGAGGCGAGCTGGCACCGCTCCATTCCTCACACCTTTTCTCCACTTCCTTCAGACCCTCACCTACAAGTCACTCACACTAGCTAGTCAGTTTCCTCGGATGGGCCTAGCACAACTCCCGACCATAGGATGTCTTCTACTGTCTTCCTAAGAACTGAACTGCCTGACCCCGCCCCCAGACCAAAATTTATAGGGTACCTGCCCTGAACCCGGGCTTTAGAGCTCTCCCTTCTGGCCTGGAGTTGGGAAGGTGTTGTGCGCGTGTGTGTGCTTTACCTGAGGTGGGTAACTTCCCTTGCTTTTAAGCTTAGTATTGAGGCAACCGGACCCTGGTGCGCCACAACCTTCCCTATTGTGAATGGTGGATTCTGTGTCATCTACTGTATATAGAGGTGTTATCAGTCATTGTACAGGAGGAGGAGGTGAGCTGTGACATCACCTATTGTGAATGGTGGATCCTGTGTTATCTACTGTATATAGAGGTGTTATCAGTCATTGTATAGGAGAATGTCAGTTGTGACATCACCTATTGTGAATGGTGGATCCTATGTTATCTACTGTATATAAAGGTGTTATCAGTTATTGTGCAGGAGGAGGAGGTGAGCTGTGATATCACCTATTGTGAATGGTGGATCCTGTGTGATCTACTGTATATAGAGGTGTTATCACTCATTGTACAGGAGGAGGTGAGCTTTGATATCACCTAATGTGAATGGTGGATTCTGTGTTATATACTGTATATAGAGGTGTTATCAGACATTGAACAGGAGGAGGTGAGCTGTGATATCACCTATTGTGAATGGTGGATCCTGTGTTATCTACTGTATATAGAGGTGTTATCAGTCATTGTACAGGAGGAGGAGGTGAGCTGTGATATCACCTATTGTGAATGGTGGATCCTGTGTTATCTACTGTATATAGAGGTGTGATCAGTCATTGTACAGGAGGAGGAGAGCTGTGATATCACCTATTGTGAATGGTGGATCCTGTGTTATCTACTGTATATAGAGGTGTTATCAGTCATTGTACAGGAGGAGGTGAGCTGTGATATCACCTATTGTGAATGGTGGATCCTGTGTTATCTACTGTATATAGAGGTGTTATCAGTCATTGTACAGGAGGAGGTGAGCTGTGACATCACCTATTGTGAATGGTGGATCCTGTGGTATCTACTGTATATAAAGGTGTTATCAGTCATTGTACAGGAGTAGGAGGTGAGCTGTGATATCACCTATTGTGAATGGTAGATCCTGTGTTATCTACTGTATATAGAGGTGTTATCAGTCATTGTACAGAAGGAGGTGAGCTGTGATATCATCTATTGTGAATGGTGGATCCTGTGTTATCTACTGTATATAGAGGTGTTATCAGTCATGTTCTGTAGCAGCTGGGCATAGGGTATAGTTTTGTAAACAGCATCTTAGTGATTTATGACACATGATTTACATCTATCCTTTTTTCTTTGGGTAAAGGGGTAGGGGTTCATGCAAATGTTTAGAATTTTTGGAAAGGGTTGGGGGCTTAATGATAATTTAAATGAGAAACACAAATGTCATCAGGATGATAAGTGGTGCTCGTGTAGTGCCGCTGCTCGCTGATTGCTGTTGATGTTCTGCAGTAGATCCTGTGTCTCATAATTGACACAGATATTAAGTATGGCTCAGACTGAACGGCTGCCGGGATTTCTCCGTATTAATGATATTGGTTACATTCAGTGGAAGCGCTTTGTGTCCGCGGAGTGAGGATTGTTGATATTCCTTCCCATATTTCATACACTTTGTCCAGGCGTAACGTATCTCTCTGTCCCTTCTGCAAACATGTCAGCGCTCTCCTGCATGGAATCAATGAGCGAGGCGCGCTGCCATTGTTTGGGTATTTATAGAGATGACATCAATACACGCGCTTTGGAATTTCACCACTTAAGTCCTAAGTGGGGTATTTTTACGAGATGGATCGATGGTTAAAATGACAGCATCTGTTTGCTTGTATACATTTTCTTATAATTCCTCCCCTGGTAATTATGGCAGAGCGCGGTGAGTAATAACCAGCTGTTGGAATTAGCGAGCAGTAAACACTGTTATTTGATCTGTGAAGGAGCCATCCCCGCCAAGGCCACAAGCTGGAAAACATAAAGACATCTGCTGGAAAACGTAAAATCACAAGACGTGGGGTAGAACCTGCTGACGGCGTAATACCGGAGAGGCACGGTGGCTCCTGTCTCATTATAATGACCCCGGCACTGAGGAGCGTCCTGCCGCGTTGTCTTTATCTCCCCAGGGGATGACTCCTCCTCTGACATGTTACATAAAACAGATGCTGTCCCAGGGCAAATTATCATTGAAGCTGCCTCAATAAGATAAAGGGAAACTCTGCTTTCTTATTACAAAAAGATAATCCTGTTTTCTTAGAGGAGTACACTGATTAGAGAGTGTTTTGATTGTCAGAAATTGGCTGTGAATCTGCAGCAGCCCCAGAGGAGAAATTAAGTATTACATAGTGTTTGGAAAAATAAATTTGCATTGACTTTATTCAATTTGTAAATAAATGGTCCTCTCAGGACTCTCCAGATCTCATAGTATTATAAACATAAAGTTGAAATTAAGAAATAAATATGGCGCCCCGCCAATGCAGGCGTCAGAGAGGGGTACTGCACCCGTAAAAGAGATGTAGATGCTCCAGCTGCAGGTGGACCCTAGGATGGTGGGTAGGACCCATTCCCAGCACTCCCACATTAGTTTAGGGTGGGAGGTTACCCGGGAGGAAATAAATTCACCTCTAGGAGGAACAAGGAGGTCTTTTGCCTCTAGGTCTTTGCTGTTAGGTCGCTCGGCTGAGAGACCAGGGAAAGATGGAGGAAGAGGAGAGGTTTTAGGAATATAGCTAAGTGGAATGAGGCGAAAGGTCACACCAGGTCAGTTACACGCCCTACTGGAGGAAAGAAGAAGGGGCCTTGAGGAGGTCCTGAAAGAGGGCGGCCGACAACAGAAGTACGGGCCCTAGAAAGAAAGGGAGATCCTCAGCAGGGAGCACCCATACTCCAGGGGATACTCCAGTCCAACCAGGGGAACGCCGGGCCGTAGGAAGCGGCCAAGTCCAGCTTGCAGTCGGCAACCGGCTGCTGTGGCTTGTTTATCAGTCGCAGCACCCTGCCATCGGAGTGATCTGCCTGCTTCCTCACCAACGAGGGAGGTGACTCACCGTGGCCGGGACTCCGGTTTAGACAGGCGATGCTTCCTTCCTCCTTGTCACGGGTGGACCGCGCCTGCCGGTAGTGGGGCCCGGTGTAGTGCAGATCAAAAGTGTTTGAAGACGTCTTGGTGGAACAGATTAAAGGGGTTTAATTTATTCGTGACGCCACCTATGAGTAGATTCGGTAAGGGCTACCGACGCTGCGGAACCCCCGGGGAATGGACAGCAGCAAGATGTTACGCTCCCCACAGGCTGAGCGGTGATCCCCGGAGGCTGGAGCTGCTCAAGATGTTGTGCGGCAGCTGCGGTTACCTTGTTGTGTGGACGGACTGTTCATAAGGAAGCACAGACACAGAAAGTCTCTATAACGGGTCTTTACTGTAACCAGTAGGCAGTACATGGCATACAGTGGTTGAGTAGTAGACCGGGTGGACTCAGCAGTGATGGTGTCCCTTAGAGATCCGCAGTGTTCCTCCATTCTACCTACTTAGTTTCTTGCCAGCGTCGCCCAGGAATACCAGGTCGGGTACGGGGAGGCTGCTTCAATGCCCTATCCATGCTGTACGTTCTGGATGCTTTGGGGAGCCTTGGATCCCTCAGTGGGTACACCGCTGGTTAGACGACTGGAAACTGGCTGGTGGTGGGGTGCTCCTGTAAAGCTGATCCTCCACTCTTCTGGTTCGCGTGGCAGAGGTGAACTGCTGCCAGCTTCGGTACCAGTGAACCGGCTGTGAGTTGTGGGCACGGGAGTCTTTTAGGAACCTGTGTAGAAATGCCCAATCCCGGTGGTTAAGGCCTCAGGTGCTGACACCCGACCGGTGACGGCCCAGGGGCCCGCACGGAGTGTGGAGCCCCCGCTCCTCTCCAAGTTCTAGTCTGCTCTTGTCAGGTTCTAGATCCTTTTTCTTTCTGTCTAGATTATTGACTATGTTCTACTACACTACCCTAACACTCCACCCCCCAGGACCTATGATTGGTCCCCTGTTCTAGGTGTTGCATGTTGGGTTGGATCTCTATGTTAACCGGATCATTGCTGAGTCAGAGGATATTGCGGCTGCAGTTGTGGCTGCAATACCCTCTTGTGACGCACTCGTTGCGGGGCGCCACACTCCCCCTTGGTTAAATACGCTTGTCCCCAAGCGTCACACTACTCACATTACAGAGGTTTTTATATTTTATAACAGGTAATACACTTTTATTAATGACAGGTCATTGTATACATAAAAGTGAAAAGGTAAATAACAGGTTAACACATTGCGCGGACCCGGCGGGCGGTCGGCTGTCCTTAGAATAAAAGTTCAGGCTGTGGCCGCCAAGTCGCGGTGTTACGGTGCAAACAGAAGTCTCTTTTAGTAGCAAAGTTCAAACAACAACAGTCACTTATGGAGGGCAGTGTTCCGGACTCGTATAGCGAACCACCCATCACGGCATATATGGCGCTCATAGGTTACTATGTCCCCTCTATACAAGTCTCGGCTGGGATGACCTCGCGGTAGATGCGATTCCACATCACGACGCCCCACAAACACTTCAGTACTCACACCCTCCTCCCTTACGAATCCCCACCCGGTGGACAAGTTAAATGTGCTTACCCACCCGGTTTTACGGAATTGTTCAGGCAATGGAGATTGGCGGCGGGCCTCGGCGCGAGCCTGCATGTTGGCTTGCAGTCGAGTGTGCCACTCGTCTCTCCGGATACGACGTACCTCTTCGTCGGAGTGGTGCGGCGTGTGGATAAAGTCACTACGGCGTGCTGGTTGTTGAACCGCTCGAGCTTGGTGGGCAGTCTGGAGTGGAGCCCGGTTCAACGGAACCGGAGAAGATACTGTTGCGGCGGCACCCGACCAGTGCACCCGAGCTGATCGCCCGGCAGAAGGGTTCCTTGTGTCTCCCCAGGCGAACCCGGTGTAGAGATCCTCAGGTGAACTGTAGGTCTCCTCGTCATCCTCCTCGACCTCTCCTTCGATGACTACGTCGGGCTGCTCGGCTGATGAAGACGATGGGATGGAATCCTCTGGATCGGTGGGTGGCTGTGCTGCAAAGTTCTCCTCGGGATCGTTGTGCAGGACTTCCAGGCTGCCTGCCTCTTCTTCTGTAGCAGCGGGAAGTGGTGTTTCAATCCCGGTCGCCAGGTAGGCCTCTGTATTTGCAGAGGAGGCCTCCGGTTCAGGGGAGAAACGGGCGACAGTCTCGGTATTGTGGAAACTAGTCGCGGGTTCCGCAGGTGGAACCAGGTAGATGTCAGCTTCTTCGTGGGAGCATATTGGAAGCTCCGGCTCTGGAACGGGGTCGGCTGCAGTTCCGTCCGCTGGAACGGGTCGAGCTGTGGTCCTCACGGGAATGATACAGTCTATTGGCTCCGGTGACGAAGCAGGACAGGTGGTGGGCGACGATGAGGCTGTTGAAAAGCTGGCGATGTCGTCTGGGCTTGGAGAAGCTGTACCCGGTCGGCTCTGCTGCATCGCATGATGGAGTCTTCTGCCTAGGGTCGCGCTCCAGCTGCGAATCGTCCACTCCACTGTCTCAAGTAGTCGCACCCGGAGGTCTTGTAGAGCCTCTAGCCAGAAGTCGGGGCTGCCGTCTACGGTAAGGGCAGGATCCGGACCCGGTTGGCCTATGGCTGCTCTGGCCTCCGCCTCGACCTCCCGCATTAGGTCTTGGAATCTCGTGCTGGCCATTCTCTTCTTGGAGGGAAACCACACCCGTTCAATCGGTAAGCGTTCTGGTAGAGCTGGTGAAGAAGTCTGTCTCTCTGTCTGTGACACTCCCATTTCCTCTGGGCTTTTGTAGTCCAATCGTGGGAAAAGTCTTTGGGGTCCGCCCCCATGGTTGATTCGAGCAATCAGGGCGGACAAAGAGTTTGGCGCCTTTTGTCTTTAGCCCTCCCACGATGAGGGGGGGGGGTTGACTCACTCCTGGGCTTGCACGTGGCGGCTTCTTGTGGCGGGAACGCCATCTTGGCCCAATGGTGTAAAGGCGGGAAAGTTCTTTTAGGGACGAACAAAGTCCAAATTGTAGACAATAAAGTCCAGTTTAAGCACAATATACCCGTTGAGTAACGGGCCTGCTCGTATCCTGTTCGTGACGCCATTTTCTGACTCACCGTGGCCGGGACTCCGGTTTAGACAGGCGATGCTTCCTTCCTCCTTGTCACGGGTGGACCGCGCCTGCCGGTAGTGGGGCCCGGTGTAGTGCAGATCAAAAGTGTTTGAAGACGTCTTGGTGGAACAGATTAAAGGGGTTTAATTTATTCATGACGCCACCTATGAGTAGATTCGGTAAGGGCTACCGACGCTGCGGAACCCCCGGGGGATGGACAGCAGCAAGATGTTACGCTCCCCACAGGCTGAGCGGTGATCCCCGGAGGCTGGAGCTGCTCAAGATGTTATGCGGCAGCTGCGGTTACCTTGTTGTGCGGACGGACTGTTCATAAGGAAGCACAGACACAGAAAGTCTCTATAACGGGTCTTTACTGTAACCAGTAGGCAGTACATGGCATACAGTGGTTGAGTAGTAGACCGGGTGGACTCAGCAGTGATGGTGTCCCTTAGAGATCCGCAGTGTTCCTCCATTCTACCTACTTAGTTTCTTGCCAGCATCGCCCAGGAATACCAGGTCGGGTACGGGGAGGCTGCTTCAATGCCCTATCCATGCTGTACGTTCTGGATGCTTTGGGGAGCCTTGGATCCCTCAGTGGGTACACCGCTGGTTAGACGACTGGAAACTGGCTGGTGGTGGGGTGCTCCTGTAAAGCTGATCCTCCACTCTTCTGGTTCGCGTGGCAGAGGTGAACTGCTGCCAGCTTCGGTACCAGTGAACCGGCTGTGAGTTGTGGGCACGGGAGTCTTTTAGGAACCCGTGTAGAAATGCCCAATCCCGGTGGTTAAGGCCTCAGGTGCTGACACCCGACCGGTGACGGCCCAGGGGCCCGCACGGAGTGCGGAGCCCCCGCTCCTCTCCAAGTTCTAGTCTGCTCTTGTCAGGTTCTAGATCCTTTTTCTTTCTGTCTAGATTATTGACTATGTTCTACTACACTACCCTAACACTCCACCCCCCAGGACCTATGATTGGTCCCCTGTTCTAGGTGTTGCATGTTGGGTTGGATCTCTATGTTAACCAGATCATTGCTGAGTTAGAGGATATTACGGCTGCAGTTGTGGCTGCAATACCCTCTTGTGACGCACTCGTTGCGGGGCGCCACACAGGGGACTCCCGGTACTACCTACACTAAGCTACTGGGTATAGATCAATCCAAAGTGGGGAAGAATGGACACGGGTTAGTTAACGAAGGTACACCAAGGGTTCCACCATACCACCTGGGATCCACTTGCAGCCACCCGTTAAGCTACCGGTCTTGTAACATCTCAAGTGCTGAACTGTTACCTATAACCGCTGCTGCTACAACTAACAGTAAAGTACCCGGGAAAAAATGACTTTGCTTCTGCCTGTGTTTCCTTTTTGCATGAACTTGTTCCCCATACAGGAACGCTGCCCCGGAGGTCCAGCCCTACCTGTAGAGGACTTTGCCAAACTAGCCTCATTACCATCTACCTCTGGCAGACTGTGGCGGCGCTGATGACTCCTCACCAGAAACTACAGGTAGCGTCACGACAAACTGTATATAAAATCCCCTGTAAATAATAACCCCTTTTTGAAGATATACCCAGGAAACGGGATAAGGCGCAGCCACCACTCCCCTTGACACAGCAGACGCTTTCCGTGGAGCCTGATACCCGAGTACCCCAAAGCCTGGGCTCAACATAAAGTAAATAATTAAGTACTTTGCTGAGCCAAGATCTCGGCGCCATTTTCCTGTAGTCCACCGCCGGGAGATCAATGGCTCCTGCCTCACACCGCCAACATTTTCCTGAAGCCCACTGTCGGGATATTAATGGCTTCTGCCTTGCACCGCTGACATTTCTCTGAAGCCCACCACCAGGAGATCAATGGCTCCCACCTAACATCATTAACATTTCCCTGCATGCCACCATTGGGAGATCAATTGCTCCCACATCACTGACATTTCCCTGTAGCCCACTGTTGGGAGATCAATGGCTCCTGCCTCACACTGCTGACATTTTCCTGAAGCCCACCACTATGAGATCAATGACTCCTCTATCACATCACTGACAATTCCCTGAAGCCCACCGCTGAGAGATTAATGGCTTCTGCCTCCCACCCACCACCTGTTCCCTCCCTTCTCCCAGCTAAGGGCCCACAACATCACCCCACTCCTGCCACCACCTTCTTTATGCAGCAGCAACCCTGCCTCCTGTGACCATGCTCCACCGCAGCCGCCCCACCGGTAAGCTACCTTCAGATAATAATAAGTCAGACCATTTTCACATTAAAAATTCTTTTCTTCCTCCTCTAAATTTGGGGTGCATTATATGGTCCGGTGTGTCTCATACACCGCGAAATACGGTATAACATTTGGACCATGAATCATCTAGTGTGTGTTGCTCTGAAATGTCATGTCTAATGTGGCCTATTTTGAACCAGAGGAGCCTAAATATTACCGGGGCCAGAGGAAAGTGTGTGACGACACGTAAGAGTCAAGAAGAGGCGAGTATTTGGATTTCTATGACTCCAGTGCACGGTCCTCTACTCAGTGATTGGTAGGCTTCCCTGTATGTGCATGCAGACACAGCTGTCAATCAATAGTAGGACCGCCCACTGGACTCTTATATACAAACATTTTGGATTTCAATTAATAAATATATAAATAAATAAAATGTATACTGAATTATTTTCCACAGGCCTATATATCATTCTGCTCAGCTTCTCCTTCTCTATTCTAGGCCATGCACAGATTGGATTGCATGTACAACGTGCGGATTCAATTTAACGATCTCCTTCTTTCATTGTCTTAGGCTAGGGTCAGACTTGCGTCTGCCCCTAGCCTGGTGAATCCGTTAAAAACTTAGTCTGTGGCAGGAGCAGCGCATAGCTTTAACGGAATGTAATGCTATGCGCCGCCTGCTCTATGCATTTCGGCATGCAGCCGGCGGTTCCACAGCAAATCCCCTGATATGCGCTATTGCAGAGCGCATGGGAAAATGCTGCAGACCGCGTTTCCCATGCGCTCTGCAAAAGTGCATATCAGGGGATTCGTAGTGGAACCGCCGGCTGCAATAAACATCGGGTTTCCATAGAAATGCATAGAGCAGGCGGCGCATAGCATTACATTCTGTTAACGCTATGCGCTGCTCCTGCCACAGACTAAGTTTTTCACGGATCCAACAGGGTAGAGGCAGTTGCAAGTCTGACCCTAGCCTTAGATAAATAAGAATTTCCACATTTGTTCATAAATGGATTTAGAACAAAGATTTTATCTATAATCATTCAGTTTCTTGGAGCAGTCTATGGTTGCACTATTTGCAATATGTGGTGTTACTTTGATGTGTATTATTTCGGCACTACATGATAGTACAATATGACATTATGAGGGCACTCTATAAAACTAATATATGGGCAAAATGTTGTTGCATTTGGTAGGCTCTATAGTGTCTTGGCTGCAAATTACAATATTATGCAGACATTGCATAACAACATAATCTTAGCATTATATCAGATATTATTTAGATTTTTAAAGGGCTATTCCCAATATCTACATACACCACAACAGAAATGAAACCCGGGTATCTAGCCATTGGTATCATAAGAACCTCTTTTAATCCAACACAGGCCTGTGAAAACCGTCTGTAGCATATTACTTAGCCTTTGGCGCCAAAATAAATGTCCTCACTTTTAGCAGCCAAAAAGTGCATCCACAGGGCCCGAGCTCAGGAACTTACTATTTTCTTGTAACGCCAAGAGAAAATAGGTTCACCAAAATTCAGTCATCACACTGGAGGTAAAGAAGTAGTTTTCTTCAGTGACGGAATCACCTTGAGCACCCTTCTTACACACATAGTGGATGGTCCGTCCTCTCACTGGAAACACCCGGTAAAGTCCCTCCCAAAGCAATCGTCCCTCTGTTAGCACACTTCTGCTTGCTTCTTGAGGGAGAATCCACCACAATCCAGTACACCTAACACACAGCATCAATAAGGGTATGTGCTCACGGTCCGGAGAAGCTGTGTGTTGGACGTGGCTCCTCCAGACCTGAGTGAACCCGTGGCTGCCCACAGTCACCCTGTACTCACCATGTGCGGTGGGTGCAGGGCGGCTCCTGCCTCCATGCACCCGATGACAGCCGCTTCCGACTCGGCAGCATGAAATGAACATACTGCGGAAGAGCGGAATGCTAACAACCCGCACAGCAGCTAAAAGAACGCTGTGGTCGGGTTAAGCATAGTGGGCATGGGATTTCTGGAAATCCCATCCGCTATGCTAATACTGTATGACGCAGTGTTTTGGATACAGCGGCAAGACGCTGAGTCCAAAACGCTGCGTCTACTGATCTTGAGTATGCAGCCTAAGTCCCACCAATCACTATCAGCGAAAAGAGAGGCAGCCACCACAAGTCCACGCATTACTAACGGTCTGTCCTTTTTGCCTCGGCATTGCTGGGCAGAGCTTTTTATCCAGTCCATGCCAGAGCTCCACTGGTGGTCAGAGGAAGACGCTACAGGTTGTGGTATCTGCACACTTTCACAGTAGGACCCCAACAGATCTACAAAGTATCACCTAATTAGGTGAAACATTTTACTTATCAGAATACCTCTTTAATGACAATATTTTTTAAGCAATGAATATCAGTATTGTGTGAACAGAATACTGTGTATGGTGCTATCATGTGGAATCAGGGCACCTAAACAGACCCTCATGCTAGGGGTTCGTAGACCAATCCCTGTCCCCAAGATTACCCCTGAAAGTAGAGATGCCTTGGTCTCATACCTTGCTCTGCTCCTAGATGCGACTCGTCTATATGTCACCCCCCCCCAGGGGAGTGAAGGGGAAGAGTGTAAGGGAATAAACAAATTTAAAGGGGCTCCAAAATCTTCTCCAGTTGGTAGCTTTGCTTCTGCTAAAGGAACAAACACCTTGATTTATAGAACCAAGCTCCTTCTCCATTGTCAGTATACAGATTCTATATCCAGCATGGAGTGAAAGCAGGGCAGGTAAATATAGCGAAATGGAATGATAATCACAAGCTACAGCTGGGATAATGGCTTTTTTGCGGATTGCCACATTTTACTTTCTGAAACTAATTCTGATTAAATGTACTGGGTTTCCATCAGACTGGCCGTAGATATACACTAGATGTTTTGTGATTTATATAGATGGCTGAGGACTCAATGCTTCTTACTGCTCACATTTAGGTCCAATCTATGTATGTGAAATTTAGAGCGAAAATGTGAAGTGATTTTATTTTTACTATTTTTATGATATTTTAGCCCTTAAATGCTAAAAAAAGAAGATCATTTGTCAGAAGAGCAAAAAAAATAAATTCCTTTCTGCCATAAAATGTGTTAATGGTGTAAGACCCAAAAATACTGCCTTGTGACGTGGTTAAAGGGCTGTTAAAGCGTAAATCAACAACCTTTAAAAAGCCGATAATATTATTCACAGATACAGATGCAGCAGTGCGGAATTTGAAATTTAACCGTTTTGGTGCTGCTTTGTCTGTGTACCATGACTTCTCTCCGAATTAAGAGAACAGTGTGGCTATAAAAAGTCACATATGAAATATTCAAAAAATGATCAGTAAGGCTGAAAACTCTGTTCTGCTAAGTGTAACTTTTAGCGAAGGAATTAGTATTGCAGTTATCTTCAGCTAGCTTTCCTCTGTCCATAGCCCTATTCTGCACTCATGCCCTGGACTGGCAATACTAATTCCTTTGCTAAAAGTTACACTTACAGCCTACACATTGCCTTAACCCTAAAAACGTCCCTTTGCTGTCTCAGGATCCACACAACCCACAGTTGTACCTGGTCATACCTGTTCTGGCTCTGGTCTCCACTCTTTCTGACCCACTTTCCAGTACATCAAAAATATTCTGGTAGTGTCTGCGATCTAAAGAACTACTTCTCAGTCAGTTACTTTATGTTACCAATGTTCAACCTCTGTCACGCCCCGGGCACGGGTGTACTCGGAAAGGAGCCCCTTCGTCGTCTAGGGCGGAAAGGTGTCATGGTGACGTGACCCGGCTCCGTGCTCTCAGGCGCACCAATAGAAAGGGGAAGGGGGTTGTAAATAATAAATAGGGAGTAAAGTTTTTGAGAATAAGTACGTTACGCCACCTGTGGTTTGTTGCCAATATGGGCCACCGCTGCCATCCGGGCCTCTTGGGATGATGGTGGTGGCAGGCAGCAGGGATGATGAGCCCTCCAAGCGTAGGGTTTTTTCCGCAGGACAGGTCTAGGGACAGAGTCCAACACACTCAACAGCTGCTAGCGGGGTTCAATGTCACTTACAATCTGGCTGCGTCCTCCTGCGCAGTGATTCAGATGGTAGCTCCGCAGCAGCTGCTGCTGGCGCGCAAATCACAATCTTCCACACTGAGTTTTGAGCTTCACCGGGTACTTTACTTCATCTCCACAGTTCACACAGCAAAGCAGTTACAGTTCACTCGGTACAACAGTTCACAAATGGTTACGGTCAAACCCTGGCAGCTGGGATGGTTCATTGATTGCACTCTCTTTCTAAGTCCTTTCGGGCCTCTGTTCACGGTCCCGTGATTCCTAACCTTCGTTTGAAGGCCTTCCCTTCGTTGTGCCGGGGTTTGGGTTCCGGGCATGAAATCCCTTCACCCCGCTGGTTAATTCTATGGCTGGTGCATTCAGCGTCCTACCACTTCAACAGGGCTGGCAACCTGGCTCCGGCCCAATCCCTCGGTGCCCCGTTGGCTTGGGGACACCTTAGACCCCTTCTCTCTTCCCTCGGTACATGGCCTGGGACCCGGACTAGCCATAAGGTGGCACAGGCCACTGGGTCTGGGTTCTTCCTTTCTGGTGTTACAGTTTCTAGGCTCTTAGGGCATCTCAGCTTAGGAGTTCTGTTCCTCTCCCACTACAGCTTGCAAGGAACTCGAACCTGAACTCTTTCTGTTTAGCTTGACTGAGCTCTCCTAACTTGGTTTTCCTGGGTTTTAAGTCCAGTTGCTCCACCCTTTTCCCGGTTTCTTCCTCAATTCTTCACCCTCCACTTAGTCTCTCCCGCTATCTCTTGCCTGACTTGAAGTAACTAGGACTAGGTTTCGGGGTTTGTGTTGGGTGTTTGTACGGAGGGACAACTTATCAGTCCCAGCTGCAGTGCCTTACTATGGCCACTGGTCCGCAGGGGCGCCACACTCCCCCTGAGCAAAGCTTAGTGATGTGCCCCCAGGCTATGGGGTACACAGGAGCCGGGTTGGTGCTGTCTCTCTGGGGTATCACGGTAGTCGTGACCGGTCCCGTGCCTGAGATCAGTCCAAAAAGGGGGTATTTACAGGGGATTTGTTATGACGCCACCCGGGGTATGTGGTTAGTAGAACCACTGCTGCTGTATTCCTGCTGGGGATGGTGACTTGGGGCAGCGTGGATGGTAAGCCCTCTCGGGTAGGGTTTAGGGTCCCCAAGGCAGGAGTAGTTGTAATGGATGGGCCTGGTGAGGTATTTTGTGCAGTGTAGTTCACTTACATCAAAGCTGCAGCTCTCCAGCCAGTGTACAGGGATGACAGTCTGTGGCTCCTCAGGCGGGACTTTTCTGCAACACTGGAAGTAAACAGTCTCAGGCAGTGATGAGCTTATTGGGTACTTTACTTAAGGTCTTCAGCATTAGTTCACAACAATTCATAGCTCTTTCCGTACAGTTCACACAATTTACACTGCTCCGGCAACTCAAACTGTGTAGCTCAGGTAGCGTTTTTGTGTTGCTCCCTTAAAGTCCTTTCAGGCCTCTCTCTCTCAGTGTTAACATAGTACCTCTCCCCCGGGATCAGTCTGGTCATCGCGGACTCATGGGTAAATATATTTCCCTTGCCATCAGGGTCACCAGTCCAAGTATGACGACTTTGTCCTAGTCCGTGTTGGAAAGTTAGGCTGCAGCACATACATTTTCTGCCCCCCACCGGTGTATCTCATGATTAGGGTTTGGAATCCCCGGTCACTTTTTCAGAGCTAGTTCTCTGGTTTTGGCCTAGCCCTCCAGTGTCCCAGGTTCAGATATTTGGGCACACCAGGCTCTTTCTGTCTGTCAATGTCTCTAAGTGTGCCTCCGGCCAGCTAAGATGTCTGCGGCTGCCGGGCCCTTTGTCCTCCCACCTTCCTTCAGCTGTGGGGTCTCTTTCAGTCTCTTTCTCCTTCCCGTCACCTCCAGGCTATGGAGTGGGCTTTCTCTCCTAGGGTCTGTGCCTCTCAGGATTCTGTGCCTCCAGGGAACCCAAAACCTCCTGGGAAAACTTTCTCTCTGTTCTGTTCTCTTTTTCCTACCCCGTCTGCTCTAACTGTGTGTTCCCATTTTTTTTTTTATTGTGTTGGTCTCTCCACCCACTTTGTCAGTGTCCACCTACATTCCACCCACTTTGCTACACCCGCCACCCCTTGCCCAACCTTGAGTCCTAGGCGTACGGTTGGTGTGTGTGCGATGTAGGTGTGTTTTCAACCACCTTGCTTACCTGGCTGCACTTCCCTCTTGTGGCCACCTGCTCATAGGGGCGCCACATTAGCAAATCCTCGTGCTAGGACCTGGTACGGGTTACACACAAGCTCATATTTTCTTTATGCATTAAACAATAACTTATACATTACAACATGGTACAAGTGTTTTGTTTCTTTCTGTAACAGGAGGTACCTGGTTTTAACGGTACATAACAAAACTCTACTATCGCTATAAAAGTATAAAAGGGGCAAGGGGCTAAAAATTGGAAAAGCAGTCTTAAAGAGTTTAAAACAGTTCACACGGTCTGGTATGTCCTGTGATCGTTGGTCTTCGGGAACCCACCACAAGAAAAACCTATTGCAAACCCTGGGTGCGGCGACAGGGCTAAACTGACCTATTCTTCAGCCGCACCAGTGGGTTTTTAAGCAGTGCAGTCACATGTGCTCATGTTCATGCACAGTTCAAGTACACATAATAAAATTACACTGTAAAAGCAGCAATAAAACCAAAAGGGCGCACATCGGGATACGCAAACTATGTATGTGGTGCCCCGCAACGAGTGCGTCACAGGAAGGTATTGCATCCCTGACTGAAGATGTAATATCTTCCGTCTCAGTGATGTAATAGTTAAATCCAGAGCTCCGTGTACCACATGCACCACTCAGAAGTAGAGGGCCAATCAGGTCCTGGTGGGAGGAGTGTAAGGTGTAGTGTGGGGGAAGAATAGAAAAAGAAAGTGAGAACGAGGAAGAAGGAGAAGAGAGGAGTTGGGTCGTGTTCAGGAGGAAGGAGAAAAGGAGCAGGTGTCTGCACAATGCCGTGCAGCCCTGGAAAGGCAACCTAACTGGGAGGGCACCCACAAATGGTGACCCAGACAAGAAAGCGGGCAAATAGCAACTAAGCAATGGGTCCAAAGACACCCATGCCCCAGTCCTACCGGACACCGGTTCCGAGGCAGTCAGTCGTCTACCGCTGTCCTGCAAAACCGGAGTGACGGAGTAGCTTTTTAGGAGCGCCTCACTACAGCCGCTAACCCAGCAGTCTTACCAGCAGGGAACCCACGATTGGGACTCAGGACCCGCTACAGCCCCGGTCGAATTCCCGGTTAAGGCGATCCAAAGAGGTTCTCCCAGTACCCTGAATTGGTACACTAAGGCAGCTACGGCAACAAGAATAGGACAGCTAGTAACAGAAGGAACACTGTGGAGCTCTGGACAGAGGCTGTTCAACACTGGGACCACCCGGTCCTTTACCTAAAGAACTGTATACAGTGTACCACACTGAAACTACAGTAAAGACCCGTTACAGAGGAGCATCTTGTCAGTGCATTTCTTCCAGAACTGTTACTAACCCATGCATTATCCCTAAGAACAACTAAGCTGCCATATTCCACTCGGTGCAGCTCCTGGCCCCAGGGATCTTTGCTCATCCTGTGGGGAGCATCCCATCTAGCTGCCGCACATCAACCGGAGGCCCAAGCAGCGCCGGTGTCATTACCGGACTCCCACAGGTGGTGTCACGACAATCAAGACTTAATCCCAATCCATTATCCCCTTTTTATTTGACCACCGGGCCCCACAGCCTCAGGCGCGGAACCGTGACAGGTGAAGCATCGCCTGAGACCTGAGAACCCGGACACGGTGAGTCATGTACATTGGATTCCGGATCACACTTAGTCCATGATCACACAGTTTGTTTAGTCAGTAACACGAAAAAATACACTCATACAGTGAAAGACTGGGGACAACAAGGAAAATGCAGAAAACTCACTCATTCACAGCCTTTGTTGCCTGTCCGGGGCTTTAATGCTGTTGCCTCAGCAGTGCATCCTGTCCCGCTCTGGTCACAAACGGGGTTGGCAGTGAATTCTCCAGCAATGGGGTGGCCACCGTGCCTGCTCCGGTACAGAACTCCATCTCTCCCTCCTCGAGCTTCTCGGTCGGGGTCACAGGGCGCGACACCATCCACCGCACGCCCGCTTCTTTCTTCAGCAGCTGACGCCAATGTTGATCCTCGATGGTCAGGCGAGCCTGTTCCAACTGATGGCCCAGTCAGTCATCTTCCCCCTCCGGGGAGACAAGAGCCGCCTCTGGCAGTTGGTCTGCTGCTGGGGAACCAGGGGGTTCTCGTTTCACACCCTGGACTCCACCATTTGATGCTCCTGGCCGGCCTCCGGGAAACCAGGGGGGGGTTGCTCCACTCCCTGCGCTCCACCATTACCGGGCTTTCACGGGTGCATTTTTGGCTCATGCTCCCTCCGCTCCTCGTGACGAAGTCTTTCTCTCGCTCCTCCCTTTGTGGGCGTCACCATTCTTGGTCATCATTGGCCATCCCACCCATGGGTGGAGTTTCACAGTCTCTAGAGCCGCCCTTCCAATGGTAACAGGATAGAAGGGGTGTGGGTAAGGTTTCCCGCTCTGTGCTGGCCTGGCCCATGATAAAGGGCCATGGCACGCCCCTCTGCCAGCACATGGCTTTAGTCCTTTTGGGACGCCATTACTAAGGCCCAGAAAACACAGTTTAAAATACAGTCCCTCCCTCTATCCCTTGCCTGACTTGAAGTAACTAGGACTAGGCATCAGGGGTTGTGTTGGGTGTTTGTGCGGAGTGACAACTTACCAGTCCCAGCTGCAGTGCCTTACTGTGGCCGCTGTTCCGCAGGGGTGCCACACTTCCATCCACAAGTAAGAAGATGGATTTATTGTGCATATTCTACCTTGAAGACACCAATAGCATTATAGTTATGTATTGTAATGTATAATGTGAATTGTGATAGGTGTTGAATAGGTTTTGCCAGAGAGTAGGACAAGAAAGAGTTAACTGTTTTGACTAGCCCACAGTGGGAGAGGCTGGAGTGCAGTTATAGTGACAGCTTCATGTGAGAATATCAGATAGGGGCCAGCGTGTGACAGAAACAGACCTTAGGTCTGAATCAGGAGCTGAACCATATGATTTGGATGTCCCCGACAGCGAAAGGAGACTGACACACAAGAGATATCGAGAATTTGAGTAAGTGGAAACCAAGTGTCGAACCCCAGGCTTTGGGGTACTCGGGTATCAGGCGCCAAGGGATTAACGCTCCTGTGTCACGGGGAGTGGTGGCCACGCCTGATACCGTGTCCTGGGTGACACTTCAAAAAGGGTGCATATTTACAGGGGAATAAGAGTTTTTGTCATGTAACGCCACCTGTAGTATCTGGTGATGGGTTACCAGCGCCGCCACAGTCCGCCGGAGGTCGATGGTAGCGCGGCTTAGTTGGTAAAGTCCCCTACAGGTAGGGCTAGACCTCCGGGGCAGCGTAGTGTGAAGGGGCAGCTTGGAGTGGAGTTATACATAGGCTGGGGAGTGATGGAGCAGTCTATGAGGGGAGCGGAGAGGAATGACACACACACACTGTAGAAGTCTCTTTTTCCTTTATACTGCTGGTACGGCAGGTAAAGATGTCCACTGGGCACTGACAGGTAACCAGGTGCACAGTGGGTCCCCACAGAAAGTGGGTATAAAGCCTCCTCTGTTCCTCTGTGGTTGCTGAAGCCCAGCCTGCATGCAGCCAGACTGGCCTCCTCTCTCTTCCTGTCTCTGCTCTTTGCTCTCTCCTCCTGTGCGGTCCACGGGTTATTTTCTCTGATCACTGCAGTGGTACACTGCTGTGTCTGGCTCCCTCTCTCTGACCCACAGGGGGACCAGGTGACTGAAGACTCCACGGTGTGACGGGGTTTTCTGTAGTCCTGAAGTATCCTACAGGTGCGGATCCCCGGTGTTCGGTTCGTCTTGGCGCAAACTTACACTAGTTCCTCACTCCCTTTAGGCTGTAATCCTTGCCTTCTGTCCCCACTCAGGCTTGCGGGACGTCAGAAGGGCCTCTCCGGGTCACTGGCTCGGGCCTAACCGCGGCACCGACCACCAGGACGTCTTCGCAGCTCTCCTAGAGTCTGCACACTCTCCCCCAGCAGCAGTATTTATAGGGGATCTTGCCTAAGGTCAGCAAGTGGAGCTCCTCCTTCTGTGTCGGGGTGGAAGATGTTGTATGTAGTAGGTACCTGCTGTGGAGACCCAGCTGTGCATTAGGGAAGTTTGTGGCTACCTGTGCGAGCAGGGCGCCACACAAGCACAGAGTTATTGGGTAGAGACAGAGTAGAGGAGTGACCAAAGAACCGAGTAAACTTGGGTTGAAGCAGTGTGGCTCAAAGGAATTTACCACTCTCATAGGGGGTCAAGACATAGAAGATCGTGAAACAAAGAGTCCCAGTCAGGAGTTTCCCAAGCATCAGAGAGCATGAAGCGGAGTCCAGTCATATTAGAAAACAGCTCCTTTAAAAGGAGAGCAAGACTCAGAACCATGGGAAGAAAATATGACTTTCATGGACTGGGTTGTGGTGCAATAGATGGGTCTAGTGGAGGGTAGCAATGGAAGTAAAAAGAGTGTGCCTAGAGATGCTATGAGTGTGTATAAGAAGACGTGCCCACTATGTCATGTACACAGTTGTTATAAAGTTACTATTGAGTAAAGTCACATTTATAAAGAACTGGTGATCTCTCTTGAAGAGTCACTGTACGTGTGACACGAGTCACTGTGCATAAGGCACTAGAGTCACTGCTTGAGGCAGGAGAGTTACTGTGTCTATAGCAGAAGAGTCACTTTTTCTGAGGCAGGAGAGTCACTGTGCGTGAGGCAGGGGAGTCACTTTGAGTGATGCAGGAGAGTCAGTGAGCGTGAGGCAGAAGAGACACTGTGCATGGGCAGGAGAGTCACTGACTGAAGCAGAAGAGTCATTATGCATGAGGCAGGAGAATCAATGTGTGTTGGAATATGTTTAGTGCAACACCTCCAATCCTGTATGTGTGTTATATTGCTAGTGTGACGCCCCTATGGCAAGGTGCCAAAGCAAGATACAGCACCCCAAACAGCAGGTGTAGTGCCTCCGTAGCCGTGGATATGGAGGACCCTACACAGTTTGCACCCTGCATCCAAACAGTAGGCCACTTTAATGCAGGGGACTGGTATTTAGTAGGTCCCAGGGGGTGGAGCCTAGAGACAGGGAGTGACAATAGTATCAGGTAGACGGTGTGAGGAAAGCAGCAAAGGCAGACACAGGGGACCCTGCGGCTGTAACAGGAGGGCACCTCTTAGGAGAGGGGTGACCCAGACTCTGAAGGGGGTTACTTCAGGACTGATTGGAGCCAGCTGGAGGCCCAGGTCACCTCCGGTATACCGGAGCCGAGGCAGCTAGTAAAAGGTCTAACCCTAACTGCAGACCGGCAAGCTGAGGGCCCAACTCAAGGGATCCACAGCACCCCTAAAGAAGCCCAACATCGGTCCCGCAGCTAGGTCCACGACACCGACATTTTAGGTAACAGACCCCAGGACTAGAGACTTGGCTCAAGAGGGGAAGGCAGAGACAGAGGGACAGGACCAGGAACGCCATATTAAAGGCACCACTGCCAGACTCTGGAAAGTCCTCCAAGATCTGTGGCTACCAACTCGTTCAACCAGACTGTATCGTGTACCATTTCCCACCTGATGCAAGTAAAGACCTGTTTGAGCTGATCTGGTGTCCGGTCTCCTTCTATACATCGCCCGGAGGGCTTCTAAAATACCATCGAGGTGAGGACTACTACTCCCCTCATCCACCCCGCTGCCCTGAGGTAAAGCTCCACCTGTGGGGAGCTGTACTACCAAAGATGCATTTACATCACCTCAGTGGCCGGCCGCAGTGCTGGTAACCCTATTACCAGGTACCACAGGTGGCGTCACATTACCATTCCTCCATCATTATCACCCCCACCCGCCATTGAGTGTCCAGGGCACGGAACCGGGAACCTACCAGCCGTGATCCCCCCACCGAAGTAACCACCTGTCCTGGTATCAGAGTACACCCTACCCTGTCGACCGACTCACTAGATTTGTGCATTGTCAGTAAAGTTAGTTTAAAGAAAAAAAGGGGGGACATTCCCAGAGGCTCACACACAGGAAATACCATGTGACTGTATCCAGTTTCCTGTGTCTGTGCAGGTGAAGAGAAGCACAGCAGATTGCTGATGCTGCAAAGGGACATTTAAGATGTACATTCCTGTTTCCACAAAGCCCTTCATATCTGTACCTGTTTGTTGCTAATTAAAGCTGAGTTTTGTTGTCAACAAGCTTTCAGTGTATGCTAAATGATCCGCTGCCAACAATGTGCATGAGGCAGAATAGTCACTACTTGAAGCTGGAAAATCACTGTGTGTGAGGCAGGAGAGTCACTGTGCGTGATGCAGGAGCGTCAGTGTGTGCGAGGCAAAAAAGCCACTGTGCATGTGGCAGGAGAGTCACTGACTGAGGAAGGACAATCACTATGCATGAGGCAGGAGAATCAATGTGCATGAGACAGAATAGTCACTGCTTGAGGCAGGAGAATCACTATGTGTGAGGCAGGAAAGTCATTGTGTGTGAGGCATAAAAGTCACTGTGCATGAGGTAGGGGAATGAATGTGCATGAGGCAGAGGAGCAACTGTGCATGTGGCAGGAGAGTCACTGTGTCTGAGGTAGCAGAGTTACTGTGACTGAGACAGGAGTGTCTCTGTTTCTGCGGCAGGAGAGTCACTGTGTGTGAGGCGGGAGAGTCACTGTTTGTGAGGCAGAACAGCCGCTGTGTGAGTTACAGGAGAATCATTGCGTCTGAGGTAGGAGAGTAACTGTGCCTGAGTCACTGTTTCTGAAGCAGGAGAGTCACTGTGTGTGAGGCTGAAGAGTCACTGTGTGTGGAGGCTGAAGAGTCACTGTGTGTGAGGCAGAAGAGCCACTGTGCAGGTGGCAGGAGAATCATTGTGTGTCTGGAGCAGGAGAGTCACTGTTTCTGAGGTAGTAGAGTCACTATGTCTGAGGCAGTAGCATAACTGTTTCCGAGGCAAGAGAGTCACTGTGTGTTAGGCAGGAGAGTGTCTATATGTGAGGCAGAGGAATCAATGTGCATCAGGCAGAAGAGCCACTGTATGTTTGGCAGGAGAGTCACTGTGTCTGAGGCAGGAGAGTTACTGTTTATGAGGCAGTAGAGTCATTGTATGTGAAGCAGGAGAATCAATGTGTCTGTGGCAGAAGAGGCACTGTGTGTGAGGAAGGAGAGTCAGTGTGTGTGAGGCAAAAGATTTACTATTTCTGAGGCAGTACAGTCACTGTGTGTGAGGCAGGAGAATCAATGTCTTGGTCCGAGGCAGGAGAGTCACTGTTTCTGAGGTAGTAGCGTCACTGTGTGTGTCAAGAGAGTCACTGTGTCTGAGGCAGGAGAGTCGCTGTGGGGACGTACTAAAAAAATGAAGAAAAGGAATAAATAAAAAGAATGAAGATAATAACTTATTACAGAAAGATTATGTAGATGTATAAAAGGTTTCTTGGGTATCTTAGACATGGAATGAACACATATCCCATATAACCAGGTGTATAATATGTTACCTGAGCATTATAGGTGGGGAATGAATATGAAATATATGTAGATAATAGTAAAAATGAACGCATATTCCATATAACCAGGTGTATGTTATGTTACCTGAGCATTATAGGTCTGGAATGAAGATGAAATACCTGTAGATCAAGGAGAATGAACACATATCCCATATAACCAGGTGTATATTATGTTACCTGAGCATTATAGGTGGTGAATGAACGTGAAATATCTGTAGATTACAGGAGATTGAACACATATCCCATATAACCAGGTGTTTATTATGTTACCTGAGCATTATAGGTGTGGAATGAACATGAAATATCAATAGATTACAGTAGAATGAACACATATCCCATATAATCAGGTGTATATTATGTTACCTGAGCATTATAGGTGGTGAATGAACGTGAAATATATGTAGATTACAGGAGAATGAACACATATCCCATATAACCAGATGTATATTATGTTACCTGAGCATTTTAGGTGTGGAATGAACGTGAAATATCTGTAGATAATAGGAAAATGAATACATGTCCCATGTAACCAGGTGCATATTATGTTACCTGAGCATTCTAGATGTGGAATGAAGATGAAATATCTGTAGATTACAGGACAATGAACACATATCCCATATAACCAACCAACTACATATATTCCATGTTCATTCCATGTCTAAGATGCTCAAGAAATCTTTTATACATCTCCAAAATATCTGCTTAAGTTAAATTATTGTCTTCATTCTTTTTATTTATTCCTTTTCTTCATTCTTTTTAGTATGTCCCGTTGCTGTGTGTGAGGCAAGAGCACCCGGTGTACTCGGGCAAGTGCCAGGGCCCTGAGCAGCTGGGGGGGCCCACTTGCCATCAGGGACAAGCATCCCTGATGGCCAAGGGCCCATCAGGGAAGGCAGCCCTGATAAGGAGGGGCCCAGCAGGGACACTCAGCCTGCAGCTGAGTGCTCTTGTGCTGCCAGTGCACATGGCTTATTTGAATGCAATTCAAATTAGCCATGTGTCGGCTCCCATCTGCACTCCCTCCTCAGCCAACTGCAGCAGAGTGATGAGTCATCACCCTGCGACCTCATCACACTGCTGCAGCCGTGCTGGCAGTGAGGAGGACCGTGGAAGGGAGCCTGCTTTAATGACAGAGAGACAGCAACTGAGGAGGACAGGGGCTTCGGGGGAGTAGAGGGAAGGTGAGCATAATATTTTTTTTTACTTTGTGCAGCATGATGGGTGATTGTAAAGGCTGTCACTGGGCAACTTGGAGGTTGTGCTGGGCTGTGGAGGCTGCTGCTGGCTGCTGCTTGGTTATGGAGGCTGTGCTATGGAGTAAGCTGATGGGGTATATGGAGGCTGTGCTATGGAGGCTGCTGCTGGGACATAGAGGCTGCTGCTGGAATATGGAGGCTGTGCTATGGAGGCTGCTGCTGGGTTATGGAGGCTGTGCTATGGAGGCTGGTGCTGAGGTATATGGAAGCTGTGCTATGGAGGCTGCTGCTGGGGTACATGGAGGCTGTGCTATGGAAGCAGCTGTTTGGGTATATGGAGGCTGTGCTATGGAGGCTGCTGCTCGGGTATATGGAGGCCGTGCTATTGAGGCTGCTGCTGAGGTATATGTTGGCTGTGCTATGGAGGCTGCTGCTGGGGTATATGGAGGCTGTGCTATGGAGGCAGCTGTTTGGGTATATGGAGGCTGTGCTATGGAAACTGCTGCTAGGGTATATGGAGGCTGTGCTATAGAGGCTGCTGCTGGGTTATGGAGGATGAGCTGTAGAGGCTTCTGCTGAGGTATATGGAGGCTGTGCTATGGAGGCTGCTGCTTGGCAATGGAGACTGCTGCATGGCTATGGAGGCTGCTGCTGGGCTATCGAGGCTGCTGCTGGGCCATAGACGTTGCTGCTGGGCTATGGAGGCTGGGCTATGGATACTTGGCTATTGAGGCTGCATCTGGGCTAGGCTAGACTATGGAGGTTAAGCTATTGAGGCTGCTGCAGGGCTATATGGAGGCTGCTTCTGGGCTATGGATGTTGCTGCTGGTCTATAGAGGCTGCTGCTGGGCTATAGAGGTTGTGCTATGAAGGCTGTGCTATGGAGTCTGCTGCTGGGCTATATGAAGGCTGCTGCTGGGCTATATATATATATAGTGTGTAGGCTGTGCTGTATATTTTTTTTGGAAGTTGTGCTGTATATAGAATTTGGAGGCTGTGCTAGGCTATATATTATTTGGAGGCTGTGCTGTGTATATTATTTTGAGGCTGTGCCGGGCTATATTTATTATTTTGAGGCTGTGCTAGGCTATATATATTATTTGGAGGCTGCACTGTGTATATTATTTTGAAGCTATGCTGGGCTGTATTTATTATTTTGAGGCTGTGCTGGGCTCTATTTATTATTAGGAGGCTGTCCAGGGCTGTATATATTATTTGGAGTCTGTCCTGGGCTATATATATAATATTGAGGGTGTGCTGTGCTGTATATGTTATTGAAGGCTGTAATGTACATATAAAATGGAGGCTGTGCTGCTTATATTATTTGGAGACTGTGATGTGATGTATATATAATGTGGAGGCTGTGCTTTGTTGTAAATATTATTTTGAGGCTGCCTGTATATATTATTTGGAGGCTGTGTTGTGCTGTATATTTATTATGGAGACTGATGCTATGCTTTATATAGCATTTGGAGGCTGTGCCGTGTATATAGTATTTGGAGGCTGTGCTGTATATATAATATGGAGGCTGTGCTTGGCTATATTTATTATTTGGATGCTGTGCTGGGCATTGGGCTGTATATATTGGAGGCTGCTGTTGGACTGCCACAGCATCCAAATAGTATATACAGCAGAGCCTCCAAATAATATATAAAGCCCAGCACAGCCTCCAAATATATACAGCTCACAGCCTCTATATTATAATACAGCCCAGCAGCAGCCTCTACTATTTATACAGCTCTGCAGTCTCCATATTATATATACAGCCCAGAATTTCTATTGTATATGCAGCCTGGCACATCCTCAATATTATATATAGAGCCCACTCAGGAGCCTCTATATTATATATACACAGCCGCAGCTTCTATATTATATTTATGAATTGTGGTATGTGTTAAAGGGGCCCACTGAGATTGTTTTGCCCAGGGCCCAAAAACCTGGAGCCGGCCCTGGGCAAGAGAGCCATAGTGTGTGAGGCAGCAGAAGAGTCACTGTGTCTGAGGTAGGACCAGGGCAGGACACATTGCTATTTACATGATGTTTGAAGTATAGTGCTGCTGCAATTCAATCACACATACATGTATTTTCAGAGTAATTGGAGGCTTTAGAGTACTTTTGAATTGTTGAGAATCAATTGAATTTTCTGGCAGAATTCAGGGAATCTGGCGAATTTGAATCTCAAGATTAAAGACCATCACAGTGCAGTCTAAAATGGCAGAGAACAGGGAATAAAAGATGACATACATGACATATTAAGTCATGATTAGGATGGAATGTCTTCTTAAGACCACATAAGCAAAAAATGTTTTTCTTTTTTTTTCAATGCAGTCATGTTTTTTTTTAAATATTTCTCAATAACGCATTAGTTGTCAGAAGTGCGGACTACCCAGTATGTTCACAGTAACTGAATATTCTCTTGCTGTGGATGTCTCCCCTGTAAGTTTCTCCAGCTTCTGAGACTCGCAGACTTGCATTTTAATTCCATCACGCGATATTCTGTAATTGCAAAGAGCAAGTGTAATGACTGTGATGTCTTTATCAACCTGTTCTCCGCGGTTTGTTTTTAGCTTGGCCATCTGCTGCTCAAAAAGTGGCAGCTGCCATGTTTTACAAATAGCAAAGTCAAGTCCTTTTTTCTCTCTTTTTATTTTTTTCTCTTCCTCTTCTTTTTTTTCACTACTCTACACAGTCTGTACAGGTCTTGTGCTTCTCGGAGCAAGCTTTAATCAGTCGGTGTACTCTCGACATTTTCTAATTAGCACGTTACATGTGGGCGCGGGCCTTCTCTTGTCAGGTATTAATTATAAGGAAAAATTTTAAGTCACTTATAGGTTCCCAGAATCCTTTGCTGTTCTTCTTTTTTAGTTATTGATTTAGTTTTGGTCTCAGTATTGGCACCGGTAAGTAGTTTTCTTAACTTCTTTATCTCTAGGATCTCCACTAATTGTGGAGAAAAACCTCCTTTCGATATTCATGGCAATCACTTCATTTTATCTCTGCTGAGTTCAATGCACATTTCCCATTGTAGACCAGACACCCAGCTCTTCAAATATGGCGTGGTGTCAACTGACAGCCAATGGGAACACAGTAGCCCACACCAATCATCTCAGAGGGGCGCGGACTTCAGCACACTGAGGCACAACGCTCTTTCCATCACTATCACCCTGTCACACGCCACAACACGGAAATATCCCTTAACAATTGCGGCTGATTACTGAGCACTGTTCAGGAATCAGGTGACGGTCAAGGGGCGATTTATCGTAGTGAAATTCCCAAATCACACGCCGCAACCGTGAGGCAACTTCACAGCGATTGCTCCGGGGCGACGTATCACCTTTAAGATTTCCAGGCGAGATTGTGGCATGTGACGGTACCTTAAGGTCATTTTCAATAACATTTCTAGAGTCCTCAGAAAGGAAACTGTCAGCAACCCCCCCCCCCAAAAAAAAAAAATACAGTATTTACGCACAGCCATATTGTTACTCTCAGACAAGGAAACGTCTTTGGTGCAACCTCAAAGATAACAACAGGGATTGAAAGGGAGAAAGGGCCAAGCAGTAGGGAAGAGGGGAAAGAGGTTGCCTACTGACACTCACCTGTCTCTGTACCCTGAGCTCCCTAACATCCCTATACTGGTCCTTTCCCCTGTTGCCGTTTTGGAGTGCAAATGGCTGGGGTACCCAGCAACTGGGCCAGGAGTCAGGATCACGGCCGCTGTGCCAAGTGCTGTAACCCTGGCTCACATTGAAAAGGGAGATTAAAATGGAGAACTAAATAATAAACAAATAGAATTCATGATGCCAGTTGGGATAATCAGCCAGCTATGGCTGAACTGCAGGAGATCCCTGGGAGATAGATATAGTGGTAGTGCAGTTGTTAAAGCCTTTCCAATCAGCTGGCTCCAAGGAATGGTGATGATAAGGGTGGTAGTAGTAATGATGAGGTACAGAGAAATGAACAGCTGGATACAGTCTTTTGCTTTTCCTTTTACTGAAGATGTTCAAGCAGATACAGAGTAGTACAACCTCCACCAGGCATGTGGTCTTGCCAGTGCCCCACAGACAATTCTAGAGCTCACTAAGGAATGTAACTTGGGAAAGATGTCCAGTCCTGGAAATTATAGAGAGTTCAGAAAAATCAAGAGACCAGAAGCAGCATATGGCTTAAAAACTAAATATTTTACTGAGGTACACATAAAATGAACATATACCAAACAAGAAGTGATGCAAAGGTGACCTCCCCCTGAAGAATTGATAGAACTAACATTCGAAACGCGTGTTGGGGTATTTTTTCTATGTCGGCTAGGTAAGCTATATCTTATGATGGATAAAAATAAATATTCTACATTGGTTTAAGTTTGCTACCTATGTGGATCCGAAGTAGGGTCACTGCATAGTTCTTTACACACCAATGGCGTTTCGCACCTTGCTTCTTCTAAGAGGTTTTTCCATTTCTTTTATCTATTTGTAATTATTTAAATACAAGATGAAGTTTTTAATGTACTCCGGGCAGATATCTCTTAATTTACCCTGGATCTTTTCATGGATTTGCTATAGAATACATTATGAAAAGTTGCCAAATATACTGCCATGAATGACTTAAGAAAGCGAGCCCATAGAGGCTACTTTAGACCCCCCAAGCTATCACTATCTGTACCTGCAGTTTCCTAGATCATTCCTAAGACTCCCTGTCTGAGCTAAAAGTGTGGTTTAATAGTTGAAAAAAATCAATTTATCACTTAGGCTAGGGTCACATTTAGAATGCAAAATGTGGTTACTGCATCCAGATCCGTGTCCCTAAACCCGCTTCCGGTAACCGGATTGCTCCTTAACGTGCAATCTGGTTGCCGGATGCTTTGTTCATCCCTGCTGCTGCGGGGATGAACAAAGGGTTAATCCCTTCAATATATGTGGGCAACATGTCTCCAGGGAGTGTCTGCCCTCCCTTGAGACCTGTTGTCTAAATACAGTGGCATGTTAATGGTTAATAGGTTGTATTACTTTATCGCCACTATTGTCAGCTTTCTAAACTTCTGAATGAAAGCCGGTGGCTCCTCGGTGTAAGTAGGAGTATCAGTACGTAATGTGCGTAAGCACATTGCAGGGCTACATCCTCAATAAGGAGCTGACCCAGGTGCTTACGCCATTTGCGTACTGTAGCCACTGCTATCCATGGTGCTGAAGCATTAAACATCAGTTCTATGGCCAGCGCACATTGAAACTCTGGTGTTTGATGTTTAAAGGTAACCTGTCACCCCAAATCACCTTCCTAACCTATTAATACCTGTCCCTGCAGCCTTACAATACTTTCTAACACATCCCTGTCTGACCTTTTTGACTAATATGGAAGTACAATAAAGTAGTTAGCAAACTTACGAAATTTATATCAGTGGGGCGTTCCTCAAGGCGTTTTTGACTGGTAGGTGGGTCCTCTGTGCCGCTCTATTACGCCTAATGGGCGTCATTCCACCCTGCATAGCGCGGGCATGATTAGATTCTCGCGCCCGCAACATCACCGCTGCGATGCGGTCATGTGATGCCGGGATCGCGTCACTTCCGGTCGCACACAGGCAGACTTCAGCATGCAATCTGCGCATGCGCGAAGTCTGCCTGTGTGAGACCTGCGACCGGAAGTGACGCAATCCCGGCTTCACATGACCGCATCACAGCGGTAACGTTGCGGGCGCAATAATCTAATCATGCTCACACTATGCAGGGTGGAATGACGCCCATTAGGGTGTAATAGAGCGGCACAGAGGACCCGCCTACCAGTCAAAAACCCTGGAGGAACTCCCCACTGACATAAATTTTGTAAGTTTGCTAACTACTTTATTGTACTTCCATATTAGTCAAAAAGGTCAGACAGGGATGTGTTAGAAAGTATTGTAAGCTGCAGGGACAGGTATTAATAGGCTAGGAAGGTGATTTGGGGTGACAGGTTCCCTTTAAGGCTTCTGCACCATGGATAGCGGTGGCTACAGTACGCAAATGGCGTAAGCACCAAGGATAGCTCCTTATTGAGGATGCTGCCCTGCAATGTGCTTACGCACATTACGTACTGATACTCCTGCTTACACTGAGGAGCTGCCGGCTTTTGCAGCAATACGGTTTTATAATGGGCGCCTATAGGCTGCGAATCCTGATCCGGTTTTGACATTTTTACAGCTCAAAACCGGATCAGGATCTGCAATCCTGACCGCAAATGTGACCCTATGACCCTAGCCTAACCGTACATTTTCCCCTATTAATGAGTCACGGTCTAGACGGTGTAGGCATTATTTGGGATTTCCATGCCGCCTTCCAATACACAGGGCCGGAAATAAATGCATCTTGTGCATTGTGGGTGAGTAACTGCGTACACCTACCATCTTCAGAATGCACACTGCATATGCTCTGGAGCTGGCAAGTGACTCGCCCCTGGCAGGGACCGTGGGCTACTCGTACCCGGGCCCTCTCGTCGTCATCTGGGCTGCGGGATGTCAGGGTGGTGTGACCCGGTCCGTCGTCCCCTCGTCAGGCGATCAGTTAAAAAATGGAATTGAAAATCGATGAAAGAAAAATATAAAAATAACATAATAAAGTTTTTGTCATGACTCCACCCATGGAACGTGGCCGGTATAGCCGCTGCTGCAGTCGGGACCCTTGGGGATGATGGGAGTAGCAGCTATGATAATTTAGCTCTCCATGGGAAGAGCGGGTCTCCAGGGCAACCGTATAGTCTATGCAGGTGGTGAGTTTGTTGGGGGTGCAGGGCTTAGTGTACAAAATAACTGAAAGACACAGGGATGACAGTCTCCTTTACCTTCACTGAAGTTAGCAGCAGGTTCATCCAAGGCAGAGTTCATAAGAGGTGTTAGGGGTCCGGAGCCTGGAAGCAAGTTGAGGCTTTCCACACCTGGCAAGTTCTGAGGCTTCCCTACTGCGCTGCTCCCTGTGGGCCCAGGCTTCTTGAAGCTGTAATACGACCCTCCCCTCTCTTGTTTTGTCTTAGCCATATGACAGGCGGCTTGAGCACTATTTACGTTACTCTCCTCTCACTACGTCTCCCTGAGCTCTTTGGTGCTGCTGTGTCTGGTGGGCAAGCAACTTGGAATTACCCGCCCTCCGGTGTTGGTTTCTGGGTATAAAGTCCCTTGGGACCTCGGACTACGGTGTCCTGCTGGGGCGAGCTCCCTCTGCACCACTCCTCACACCCACTCCTCCACTTCCTCAGACCCTCACCTACGGGTCACTCACACTGGCTGGTTAGTGTCCTAGGACGAGCCTAGCTCGGCTCCTGTCCGTAGGATGTCTTCCATAGTCCTCCTAGGAACTGAACTGCCTAACCTCGCCCCCAGACCAGAATTTATAGGGGACCTGCCCTGAATTCGGGTTTAGAGCTCCCCCTTCTGGCCTGGAGTTGGGAAGGTGTTGTGTGTGTGTTTCACCTAATGTGGATACCTTTTCATGCTTCCAAGCACAGTATTGTGGCAACCGGACCCTTGGGTACCACACAAGTACACCCAATACACCCCGAAAATTTGCAGGACTGGAAATAGACACAGGCAGGCATGTAATTTCTGTAATCAGCACATAGATTTTAGTATTTACACAGATGGGGCAGTGTTTGTACATTAGATTATTATACCCACCAGGGTATGATAACCAGGGATGGAAGGTGCCATGGAAGATTGAAATAATGTCAACACCATCTAGACCATGCTTCATTAGCAGGGGAAAATGTAAGTTAGAAATTCATTTTTTCAACTATTAAGCCACACTTTTAGCTCAGGCAGGGATGTTAATGGATGTACTAGGAAGTTGCAGCGACAGATAGTGGTAGCTTGGGGGATCTAAACTAGCTGATGGGTTCCCTTTAAAGTTCCTGGGACCCAATGCAAAAACTCTGATAGGGCCATTGAAGTATCAGGTCCCTTTTATAAACTGTGTTTTTTTGTTTTTTTTTTAACACCAGAGAGTTCTTTGAACCATGTTAGGCACCATGATGCACCTGCAACGTCTGCTACATTCCATTTCATCCTATAGTGAGTTTATTTTTTGGAATGTTTAAGCAGCAGGACTTATCATTGTTTGGACTACATTGTCACTCGCAAGGCAGTCCGACATGCTCCTCCTCTGATTGGCATCTGTTAATATTCAATATCTATTGAGAGCCTGGTGTGGGCAGAGCCAGCTCTCAGATTTGCTGCATGGCTGAATAAAGGAACTTTGATTGTGTCAGGACCGATATACCCTGCAATCTAAGTGATACATTGTTGGATTCAGGATCTCTTTGCCTAATTCATGCTGCTCTCAGATGAGGTAGCAAAGCCTTGCTGACAGATTCCCTTTAAGGATTGGTTAGAAAGTGTAAGAAGGGAGAGGCGTTAAAAATGTGATGGGTCAAGATCAAGTACGGTGGACATATTCCAAAACTTTACCCTTGGACACTGAGAGTTTATTCCACCGCTCACTGTACATAACTCTTGGGTTTGGGGTTGAATACAATTAGAATTATGTCAATAAAGGGCCATATTGATAATACCAGACACACTCCGCAATGGTTTTTGCATCCTTTTCCTAACACCCTGTACTCTTTTCATGGATCAATACATTTCTGCTACAAATTTTCTGCTGTCCAGAGTTGCAGACTTTGCAAATCTCTTAAGACTTTTATTTCAAAATGATGGTTGGATGAGAAAATTACATTTTACATGGATTTCGGATCCGTTAGTTATCGTTCTGCTGGTATGAAATTGTATTACTAGTTATAAATTTAATTTATCTTGTTCTTTTCAAGCTGTGGCCCCATCTGTTACAATGAAGAAAGTGCTTTTTTGCTTTCGTTGGAGCATTTTATTACTTAATGTAATGATTCGTCATCATCTGAGCAATTTTTCACGGTGGTGTTATGCCTTGCATGGTAATCACATTGACTTGATGAGTGAGACAGAAAAGAGGTGCCTATCAATGAGGGTAATAGGCTCTAACAAGATGTCTGGAAGAGTCAAAACTTGGCTTTCCTTCTCCTTTGGCAAAGATTCCTCTAGCTGTCCTAACCCCATTGTGGCCAAATGGATCTTGTGCACCCACAAAACCTAGTGCAAATGAAAGACCTCTCCTTGAAAGCCATCTAATAGACAGCTAGACATGTTATGATGACAGAGAACCTACTGAGTCAAAAGTTTCATCCATGGTATGAAGACCCCTTGTGGTTCCTTTCTTATTTTCACAGTGTCACAGTGACTCTAAAGGTAGTGTCACACGTGGCGATGTCGCGGGCGAAATTGCAAGTGCGTCGCGCTGTGTGACAGCGCGACGCAACTGCAAATTATCGCTGGTCGCAGGTTGACAGGTTTATGAACATGTTCATAAACCTGTCAACCTGTGACCAGCGATTAGGCTGGATCGCGCCGTCTGACACTGTTGTCGGCGCGATCAAGCCTATATCGCAGCGTTCCTGAGCCATCGCTCACTGGGCTGAGCGTCACCGGCAACGTCGTGCCGTGTGACAGCTGGCCTGCGATGTCGGAAGCGAGCGTGCACCTGCACATCGCTTCCGACATCGCAGGCCAGATCGCCACGTGAGACTCCACCTTTATGGCTAGGGGTCCACAGCTAAATTGCATCCTTCATGAGTTCACATCATGATTTCAATTTCTTCCTGCATTGTTGAGAAGATCAGATTCTATGTTGTCTATTCTTTAGTGATCTCAGTAGTGATGGGCGAATCCTAAATTACTCGGAATCGCTTGACTCTAGCGAGTCCGAGCCCAGGACTCGCTACTCGTTGCGAGTCTAGCGAGTCCAATGTTAATGAATGGGGAAGCGAGTAATAGCGAGTAGTGTGAGATTTACAACTCGCAGATGTGTCTCGGAAGCTTCAGCCTGAAGCAATCCTAGTTTTGTCATTTATTTGCATTGCTCGTTTACTTTGTAAGTAATCGCTGACTCGCACAGATAAGAGTCCTGTCTCCTCTGTGCTGGCTGCCAGCTCCAGGGTCCTAGAGCCTGCCTGCTGCCTGATGTAGCAGAGCTGAGATTGTTCTCAGTCTGCTCATTCTCTGTGTACAGACATGAATGTCTGTGCACAGAGATGATGTAGCAGAGCTGAGATTGTTCTCAGTCTGCTCATTCCCTGTGTACAGTAACAGACATGAATGTCTGTGCACAGAGATGATGTAGCAGAGCTGAGATTGTTCTCAGTCTGCTCATTCCCTGTGCATAGAGATCTATATCTATACACAGGGGATGTAACAGAGAGGACATCGCGTTTTGGACTGCGTCGGAGGGAAGAGGATTTTTTTAATTAAAGATGGAGTCCCTAATGGCTTTTTTTTTTATTTCTAATAAAAAATTTTCTTTGTGTTGTGTTTTTTTTAAAACAATTTAATAGAAATTCATGGCGGTCATGTCTAATATTGGCGTGACCACCATACATTTCGGGCTTAGGGCCAGCTGATAATACAAAGCTGGCCCTAACCTCTTTATTACCCAGCGTGCCACCGCTACCAGGGCCGCTGGAAGAGCGGGGTTCAGCGTCAGAGGATGGCGCTTCAATGAACGCGCCATCTTCTGGGGCGGCTGCGGGCTGCAATTTGCAGCGGGGGGTGCCCAGAAAGCTTGGGCATCCCTGCGCTGCGGATTCCAGCCCCCAGCTGCTTAGCTGTACCTGGCTAGACATAGAAATTGCGCGGAGCCCCACGCATTTTTTTTAAATTATTTCATGAAATTCTGAGATTCTGACTCTGAGACTCTGACTCTGAAATTCATTAAATAATTTTAAAAAAATGCGTGGGGCTCCGCGCAATTTCTATGTCTAGCCAGGTACAGCTAAGCAGCTGAGGGCTGGAATCCGCAGCGCAGGGATGCCCAAGCTTTCTGGCACCCCCCGCTGCAAATTGCAGCCCGCAGCCGCCCCAGAAGATGGCGCGTTCATTGAAGCACCATCCTCTGGCGCTGAACCCCGCTCTTAAAGGGGTTAATACCAGCTTTGTTATACAAGCTGGTATTAAGCCCGAGATTCTTAATGTCAGGCCACGTTTGACCCAGCCACTAAGAATCTCCAATAAAGGGTTAAAAAAACACAGAGAAAAATTTTTATTTGAAATAAAAAAAAAAGCCATTAGGGACTCCATCTTTAATTTAAAAAATCCTCTTCCGTCCGACGTAGTCCAAAACACGATGTCCTCTATGCTACATGCACAGGGAATGAGCAGACTGAGAATAATCTCAGCACTGCTACATCATCTCTGTGAGCAGGCGGGCTCTAGGACCCTGGAGCTGCACAGAGAAGACAGCTGGACTCGGCTCGCAAAGAAACAGCAGTTACTTTGCGAGTCTCCCTGCTATCACTGGCACAGTAGCCAGTGATGACTCGCACGAGTCCAATGCAAACAATGGCAATCCTAGTTTTGTCAGCGTTTCTGACAAAACTAGGATTGATATTGATTTGCATTGGACTCGTGCGAGTCATCACTGGGAAACTCGCCGAGTACCGAGTCCTGCGAGTCCCTTACTACTCGCCGAGTAACGAGTCCTAGCGAGTAGATTCGCCCATCCCTAGATCTCAGCAGAAAAAAAGTCTAGACGCTGGTGAAAGAGAAGTAAAAATCAAGCATCTGGTGACCTAGTGACACTGAACCCAAGTATCATATGTTTGGTGTTGGCTTGTCTACTTGCCCTCAGTATCACAGAAGATGATGCCTTGCCATTGGAACCCAACTCTTCTACAACGGTTGAGGGGCTGACCACTTGGGTCCTTGATAGTCATGGTAATCTGTAACATGTTATGTACAAGAGCACAGCATTCCCCAGGCACGAGTGAAAAAGCCCTTGACCCCAGTACACTGTCATAGCCCATCTAATGGTCCTAAAATGATCACAATGAGGTACCAAAGGGGTCCTGAATGCCGCCAAAAAAATAACCGGCATTATAAAAGGCACATGATTGCTTTGGGATCCAGTAATTCTTTTCGTCATTATTACAGGTGCATCTCAATGAATTAAAATATCATCAAAAAGTTAATTTATATCAGTAATTCAATACACAAAGTGAAACGCATGAACTGTATTTTATAGAGTCATTAGAAACAAAGTGATCAATTTCAAGTGTTTATTTCTGTTAATGTTTAGGGATGATGCACCCTGGACTTGGTTCCTTGTTCATTGTTCATTCCTTGTTGATTATTATTATTGATCAACAATAGACTGGACAAATACATGAGGAAAGATGACTGTAACCGATTTCGTATGAACCTGTCCGAGCTCTGCCTGTTCCCTCCATTCATTGTGTATTTCTTTTTGGATTCGCACTTGTTCAGCCGCAATGTACACAGGGGGATGAATCTTTACTTTCTGAGCATTTCTCTGTGTCTTGAGCTCAATTATGAAGCTCTGTGTTTGTGTCTGAACTCTCTGTGCCTCCTGGCATTGTACTTTCTCTATCTCTCTGAGGTATTTATTAAAATGCGTAAGTTAGGTGGTTGGGAGGGGTCATTTATCAATGTCCCTGCAGTGCTACAGATATATGCAGATTCCCACTGAGTGTCAAATCACCCCTGTCTACTAAAATGGAAATGACACTGAGGTTTATGTGCTGAAAAAAACCTAACAGTCCTTCTGCAAGCCATGGAAATAAAGAGGTGCTCTTTGAAATTGCTATGTACAGGGGTGTAGGTGCCATGAGACGACATGAAGTGGTCGCCTCAGGCAGTGCTATAAAGGGGGTGGCAATGCTTCAGTCGCCCCTGCAGATAGCTACTGCCATGGGGCCCGCCGCCCATGTTATGTGCTACAGCAGTGCAGCACGCCAGCCGCTGTCTACTTTCAAATCTCCCACTCCCTGCAGCTCTGCACAGCAAGGGCAGTGACGTCATCACTGAGTGTCCTGCCATGAAGAGCGCGGGACACACATGATGGAAGAGACCGGACCTGGATGCAGTTGTGACTTGTTTACAAAGTATAATGGAAGTCAATAGGGAACTTGCGAATTTTCTGAAAAAATGCTTGACTTCCCTATTGACTTCATTATACTCAGTCCACAAGTCGCACCCATCTGACCGTCATATGCTCAATATGAGTACCGAACACTCAAGCATTGTAGTGCTTGATCATCACTAATAGAAATCCTTTTCAATGTTACTTTAAGTTGTGGGTGTAAAATCAATTCTTTTTTATTGTAAAAAGTAAAGAAAAGGCTTCAGCCTTGTTCATAGAGAAATTCTAAACAATCTACAGTAATCTTCTCTTTAATTGACTTATAATTTGCTTCTATGGGCTATTTATGAGGCAATAGTTATTCTTACACACAATACACTGAAAAGCAACTAATTCCAATAATTATTGCCGCACAATATAATTACAATGTAGGTAACGTATAATCACATCCTATACGCACAGTACAAGCTGAATACTGCAGGTCCTACAAGTTATTATCTCTCATAGGAGAACAAGGACAAATACATTACCAACATTGTTGGGAAAAAAACAAGCGGTGACATCAAACTACTGCATGGCATATGCTTAAAGAGGTATTAGACTGTATACATATTGTGTCATAACCAAGATTACCACCTCTGGGGTAGATAGTGTCTCATGATCGGCAGTGTGGGATCAGTCAGAAGGGGAGAAAAGAAGAAAGGAAGACTTGCATGTGTGCAGACAAAAAAGGAGCTTCCTTGACGTGATGTGGACCTCTAGATGTCAACTGATCTGATTTGGCCAAAACGGCGGGCATGTTATTTGGAGGTAATAAATAAAGACATTGATAAAAGAAAATATGGCCATGTTCACACAATCAGTATTTGGTGAGATTTTTACCTCAGGATTTGTGGCCAAAACCAGGAGTGGAGCAATCACAGGAAAAGTCTAATAGAAACACGTCACCACTTCTGTACTTATCACCCACTCCTGGTTTTGGCGACAAATACTGAGGTAAAAAAATCACCAAATACTCATCGTGTGCACGGGCCTATGATGGATTATAGTGCAAGTATAGGTGACAGCACACAGATGGCAAACCACCAATCTATGTTAAATAGAAAAGCAAAGAAAGTAGTAGTCAAGGAACTCCATGAGAAAAGAAGGACCGGGTATGACCATGTTAAGGGCAGACTACTCAGAATACATTGTAAAAAGAAAGAGAAAATGAGAGTTCTACAGCCCAGGTATCTAGACCACGTATTTGCTGTCCACACCAGTGTATTTTGCAAAAATAGTATTTTATTCAATGCAGTGGTGACCACTAGCCCCCCGAAGCAGCCGACGCGAAACACGTGTCGGGGCTACTGGACCGGTGGGCAGATCTGACAGGGACCCCTGACGAGGTTTATGGGTAAGCTACTATTGTGCACCTTATGTTGTCTAGATCAGGGAATTGCTACATATATTTAGTTGAACTGCACCTTACCCGGATCTATGCACTTTAGCACATGTCACTTTTACTACCCCTCTGAACCCTACACACAGTCCTTGCCTGTCTTGCCCACCTGTCATTTGTCTCCCTCTTAGTCTTTTATCCTTGTCATTCGTTACCTTGTACACGTTCATTTACTGTATCCACTGCATTGAATAAAATACTATTTTTGCAAAATACACTGGTGTGGACAGCAAATACGTGGTCTAGATACCTGGGCTGTAGAACTCTCATTTTCTCTTTCTTTTTACAATAAGGAACTCCATGCAAAAAACAGGTGGATGTATTGGCCGATGTGAACAAGGGCCCCAAGAAGGACAAGCAAAGATCTCATGCAAATCGAGGTCATAGCAGATATCAATACGTTCTGTAAATATTGCATTTTCAAGCTCTAAACTCCAATCTGTGCCATGTAGGAGGGGCGTAAAAGCAAAATTGACAGCACTTTTTTTAGCCACATTAAACCTCAAAAATTGTATCAAGTCTTGTGGCATATTTGTGTGATGCCTCTTGCTTGTTGACGTTCTAGCTATCGCAACTTATCGCAAATGGAGAGGGACAGAATATTTGAACTGAGTAGTGTCATGATAGAGTCACACACTGCTGTGACCTCTGGGATAACTGGAATCAGAAGGTCATGGTGTTTGGCTGATCCCAGGTCCTCTTTAGAGCCCACTCAGTGATTATCATGAGTAGAGTGGAATTATTTCCTTTCAGAGGTGAAAGGGTTAGAGTTCCTAGCTTATCCTGCTAAGAATTTTTGTAGCTCTAAATCTCAGCTCAGACCTTATGACCACACCCTTCCTCTATTTAAACTCACTACTAGCTCTCTCCTATGCTGGTTATAGATTTTCTATGCTGACCACTCTGGTAAAGTTGTTCCAGCTGTGGAGTCCTTTCCATTGTATGCTGTGAAATCTCTTTCTGGAGAAGATGTTGAATTCCTATGTTTGTGTTTTGCCTCACCTTTTTGACTCACTCCCCATGTTCTTTTATTGCACTAGAAAGAATAGCACCTTGCTGCTCTATTTACTAGCTAGGGCTAGCCCAGGGTCAGTCAGGGCCTAGGCAAGTGATTATGCACAAGGGGAAAGACTGGTCTAGGAACGATAGGGAGGGCAGGGTTCAGACTCAAGCAGATATTAAGGGGTAACTACTCTTTCTTCTCCCTGTCACCAGGGCCTCCCTTTTACCTTTTCCCTGGTGTTCCTTGCTGTGGCATGACAGAGACACATTGGTTTATTCCTCCAGCAGATGGTAATGCGTGCAGGCTAGATTTCAGCACTGTTCAATTCTACTTGCCCCAGCAGTTGGGAGAAAAAGGACAAAACTGGAATAACTGCAGAGTTGCAGAGTCAGATCAGAAGAATGGCGCATACTGATCTATTCTGTACTGTATATGAGATTGGACCAAGGTTAAAGTGTGAAAAATTTTGTACATAGGCCATCAGAACGCTGTTGCATAACATTGATCTATGAGCCAGACGTTCAGCTACAGGTGATCTATTGAGCAATGGAGTTTGGAATGGAGGGTTATCTTATTTAGCTATGAGCCCCACTTTTGTCTTGGACAAAATGAATATTGGACTGGAGACCACTTGGGCAGCGCTCTAAGGAGACCTTCGTAAGAGAACGTCACACCAGATCTACTCCCAGGTTGGGGTGACATACTATACAATATGTGCATAATATACATAATATACAAAATATGCAGCTGCTATTTACAGAAAGTTTGGGCTTGGTGAAAAAGAAGACGGAAGGAAAATTGCTAGACGTGTCATCAACAATGTAAAATATGCAGATAGTTCAATACTGATAGCAACAAGCATAAATAGAATCAAGGACTTATTACAGAGTATCAAGATGGAAAGGTTGAACATGGACTGCTACTCCACACAAAGAAGACAAAGGTATTGACTACTACCAGGTACGACCGGGACACATTTAAGATGGACGGCGACAAACTAGAAGTTATGATGGATATCAACCTACTCGGATGAATGATCACTCAAGATGCAGCGATGACACCGGAAGTCAACACAATAGCTATAAGCAAATCAACAATGAAGTCACTGGACAAGGTCTTCAGATCAAGGAACATTTCTCTGGTACTGAAGACATAGCTCGTACATAGGCTTTTTTTCTCTATGGTAACATAAGGATACGAAACCTAGCGATAAAAGAAAAAGACAGAAGAAGAATCAACGCCTTTGAAATGTGGTGCTGGAGAAGGATGTTATCAATGCCATGAATAGCAGGAAGAAAAAACAAAGCAAGCCAGACATGTAATTTAAAGCAAGGAACACGAAGCTACAACTTGCCTACACATCATACGAAGAGAGAAATCACTGGAGAAGGATGGCATGGTCCGAAGAATAGAAGGTCAAGGTAAGGAGGAAGACCAGCAACCCGATGGATTGATACTATCAAGAAAACGGCAGAGAAGAACCTGGTGAACCTATCTAGGCTCCACAAGATCAGTCTTTCTACAGAGCATTCATCCATCAAGTCGCCATGGCTCGAGATTGAGCTGAAGGTCGTTAACTAATAATAATAATAATAATAATGTACAGTAGCTGGACCCCTCCAGTCTGCATCTCAGCAACATCAACAGCTCATTTTGCATTACTATGGTATGGAACCTTTGGTACCACGATTTCTCCAAAGTGCCAAAAGCCATTTTACAACACTAAGTCAGGCCGCATGTTGCGCGTGCTACTGTCTGAGCAGTCGACATTGCCTAAATCTACTTCTATACCTTACAGATAAAAAAAATGCAACTACTTAGCACACAAATCAGCTAATTAATATATGGTTTAGGGTCCCATTAAAGAAAGGTGCGTAATGCAATAATAAATGTGGTATATAGAAATGAGCGCTAGGGATAACGGAACAAGCCGAACGCTTTTGTAGACATTACCTATAAGTTTATTACGGTAAACACAGTACAGGTCCTTCTCCCACAACGCGTTTCGACGCTAAACGCGTCTTTCTCCACTTGAGAAAGACGCATGTAGCGTCGAAACGCGTTGTGGGAGAAGGACCTGTACTGTGTTTATCGTAATAAACTTATAGGTAATGTCTACAAAAGCGTTCGGCTTGTTCCGTTATCCCTAGCGCTCATTTCTATATACCACATTTATTATTGCATTACGTTCCTTTCTCCCTTCGGGGAGAGTGGTGCGAGCAGCTTTGGGAGAGGACCTTGCTGAAGAAAACAGAAACCTGGCCGGTGCACGTGCACGGGACAGTGCACGTGTGAGAGACGGAGCACAGACCTGGGTGCAAAGGGGAGACAGGCAATAGATGAAGACAGGGATCCTGCATAAAAAATCTCACCTACTTGCGGCTAATCTAGTTGTGCAGAGGGCACAACCAACTTAGGTGAGTGAAACGTACAGTGTAATGGGAATTTATACCCCTAAATTTGCAGTGTGGCGCAACCATCTATTTTGATTTTTTTGCACATTAAAGAAACGTGAACCTGGTCACAGCTGATATGCTCTCGTGAATTGGCCAAATTTTGTGCCAAGTACCATTATTTTATAAATATATTCTGAATAGCAGTAATGCAGTCCAAATATCATATATTCCATGTTTTGCATTTATCTTAGCGCTTAGAGAAGCTGCTGTATTTTTTTTGATTATAGTTAGATATATATGGGATAGACACATATGAGCTAAACATGTTATTTGGTACAACTCATTGCAACGTTTGACATAGGACCATTGGATTGACGGTCAAGATCCTGTATTACCATGGCATGTTTCATTCATTGTCTAATGGATTGAGAGAAACAGCCAAATACTTGGCAGTGCCATAGAAAATGAATGGAGCACATGCAAAGTATGCGCACCACTAATTTCAGGATGGGGCTGTAGAGCCCCCATTCTTAGGGCCCTTTTACACACTGCAACTTTCCAGCGATCACGACCACTGTTTGACCTGGCCGAGATTGCTGGTGCATTGCTACATGGTCGCTGGTGAGATGTCAAATAGTCAGATCTCACCAGCGACGCAGCAACGATCCGGCAGTTGTTGGGACCCTGTCACTTTCAGGCGTAGTATTGAGATCGTTGGTCATTGTCCCTGTCAAACACAGCGATGCAGTATTCCCAGCGGGAGCGCAACGACCTAAAAATGGTCCAGAACGATTTGTAACGATCAGTGATCTCACAGTGGGGGCCTGATCGCTGCTACATGTCACACATAGCGATGTCGCTGGCGAGGTCGCTGTTATGTCACAAAACCTGTGACGTTGCAGCGATGTCACTAGCGATATCGTTGTGTGTGAAGTTCCCCTTAGGGTTCTAGATCTCTGATCTTTAGAGCACTGGGGGTCCCAGTATTGGACTCTTCTTTCAGTTAGCAAGTTGTTACCTTTCCTGTGCATAGGGGAGAATGAGGTCTTTTTTGGGGGAATAATCCTTCAACTCAATACAGATCTTAATAACGATCATCACGATACTAAACAACAAGATTGCATTCTGTTGAAGATCTCAGAGCCCAATGTAACCCTAAGTGTAAGCTACATGAAATTTGAGTTATATAAACTTTAATCACGCGACGTTCTTCCAGCTAACTTCAGCTTAAATGTATAAAAGCCCTCAGAGGATTCTCATGACATTTTTAATGTACCGTAGTAAAATTCCTCAGAGTAAAGTAAATGCATGGCATAAAGTGCAATGCTCTATAAAGTAACAAAAAAAAAAAAAAAGACGACAGATGGAAAAAAGAACAACTTTGATAGAAAAATAAAAGTTAATCGGCTAAAGTTTTCTATAATGTAAATACCATGTCAAACGCTAATGGATTCCATTCCTTCTTCCGCCCGGTACTCTGGTGCAGAAAGGACTTAATGTCTCCGACGGAACCGCTTTAGCGAAGCCGTCCTGTAGATAAAGGCATTAATGGGGCCGTTCCCAATTTATTTATTTGATGCTCTATTGTGCAGGTGTTACTGTTCATGAAAGGAATCAACCATTACATTTACAAGATATTAGATTTTGCATCGGCGATGAACACTATCATTGAGATGAAAAACAAGGGTCCAATTTGGACAGGAAAGTTTCTTTGATCCAGGGAACAGGCGCGGATAGGCAAAGCAACTCTAATATAACAATGCAGACAGATGATGCAGCATGTGAATGAATCCCAAACCTCTTCAAACCGTCACTTTTATTGATAAATTAAAATCTCCAACATTAAAAATATAGATAACAGACTTACGCATTTTGGCAGGTAGCCTAAATCATGGTCAAGGCTACCTGACCATTAACATTTCGATGAATCTGTGCTGAGCGGCCATCAGTCTCCAAAGTCTGCAGGAAATGTCCATCCTATCTGCAAAAGGGTGAAGGGATTAACCTTCTTCCTTTAATGATAGGAGGCATGTATGATGTGCCCTAACATATATTTAATGTGTTGATTTGTGTATGTGTCGCCCTCTAGCGGTCAAGGTCAAGGCTGTTCCTTCAGTACACACATTCCATTTGTCCCCATTCTTTGTGTAACCGAGCCCCTTAAAGAGCTTTGTTAAAACCCATGTGTGATCAAATAAACTCACTTTGGAGCTGTGCCTTGTGGAGGGCTGAAGAGAGCTTACACCTGATTGTGTATCAATCAGGACAGGGGCAGGCAACTTGTTAATATTAGCAAATATTAACTATAACAATCACGCTCTGGTGACACCCTAAAAATTCAATTACTGAACCAGAGGCTATGAGCTTCATAGGAGCTGTGGCTCAAACACTTGTCGTATGCCCAGAAAAAGCAGCCAGACAAGGGTCCAGAGACAAGGTACCAGTCGCCGACTCATACCCCAGGCTGAAGGATCAGGGCTCTGCGTGCATGGGGAGCCACTCCATCCCAGCAGCCCATCCATCATCCCCAGAGGTTCTGCAGCAGCGGCGGCTCCTCATAGCTGCAAACCACGGGTGGCATCACAAATACTTTATCCCTTTTAACCACTAAAGCATTTTTGAGGAATATTTAACACTGAACCCAGTGTCACAGAGCCGGGTCTTGACCCCTGTGACTCCCTAGAAGAAGCATTAAAGCCCGCTTCTGAGTGTCCCGCTACCCCGGGGTGCATCATGTGGTTTCTGCTCCCCCATTATAGGGGAGGGTCAGGGGAACACAAGAGGTGTCAATTGGTAAATTATTTGGGATTGCTAATTAACATGTCTTCTGTTCCAAGTAGGAATTAAGGGTTTAACCATTCTGTGCTGCTGAGGATGACCAGGAAAGTTTTTTACCACTTTAAAGCATGTTGTTGTTGATCTTGGTCTCTCTACAAGAATTGGGGGAATGTTTTTGTCTTCCCTGGTGTCAGGAAGAAGCATCTTCTCGATGCAAAACGGCTGTTGTCCTTACATAGTAGTATGCCGTGACATTCACTATCACGCTGCCATTTTTAATTACTAGGAAATACAGTATAGTCTTCTGAATTTTATGCACAGGTGAGTGCCAGAGTTTTCTTTACTATTACATTCCTGCAGGTTTCATGTAGAAGGACAGGTACACTTTAACAATCAGTTTATAAATCAGATGTCAACATGTTTTTTGTGTCAAGTGTCATTAGCTTTTAGATGGCCTTATACAATATATGCTGCCCATGCTTAGGGCCACGTCACACACAGATAATTGTTCAGATATTGTTGGCAGATCTCTGGTTGCAGTGAAATTATGGACACATTGTTCCATTTTGTGGCCGTATACAAATAAACAATGTGTCCATGATTTCACTGCAACCAGAGATTTTTGACCAATATCTGCACAATTATCTGTGTGTGTGACGTGGCCCATAAGGAGAACTGAGATCAGAAGCAGGACCACTCTCATTCATGTGTTAAACAGGTGTCAACAAATGCCAATGAATGCAAAAAGATTTTACCATTTCAGCACAAAGTTTCTGAAATCAACTACATGGATCAATGGAGGCTCCCTGCAGACTCTATGGGCTTTTTAAGATTTCTTTCTGAGGCTCAATGTGCATCAGGTAATGATATGTATCAAGATACATCTGTATTGACTTTGTTTGAATAGAAGCCTTTAGCAAACACAACAAGTTGTACTACATCAGGAGGTGATCTGACTCATGGTTCAGTAGTTATACATTCACATGTAAAAATATCCATCAGGCAATGTGTAATTCCTTACACAAAGTGGTCAAAATATGAGATTGTTAGTACCAGCCATACAAAACATTGTTTACTTCACTTCAGATGTTTTGCCAGATTATTATTTTATCAATGGCTTTGAGAAAGAAAGAAAGAGAGGAAGAAAGAAAGAAAGAAAGAGGTTTTCTTTCCTTCTTTCCTTCTCTCTTTCTTTCCTTCTCACTTTCTTTCCTTCTTTCCATCTCTCTTTCTTTCCTTCTCTCCTTCTCTCTCTCTTTCCTTCTCTCCTTCTCTCTCTCTCTTTCCTACTCTCTCTCTTTCCTTCTCTCTCTCTTTTCTTCTCTCTCTCTTTCCTTCTCTCTCTCTTTCCTTCTTTCCTTCTTAAAATATATCAGTTCTGCAGAACCTGCAGGGTTTCTTGGTGACCAGATGACAGACATTGTGCACTGCTCCCCGAAAATTATTACAATTATATGCATATACAGTGCCTTGTGAAAGTATTTTGCCCCCTTGAACTTTTCAATCTTTTGCAACATTTCAGGCTTCAAACATAAAGATATAAATTCTAATTTTGTTGTGAAGAATCAACAACAAGTGGGAAACAATCGTGAACTGGAACGAAATTTTTTGGATTTGTTAAACTTTTTTAACAAATTAAAAACTGAAAAGTGGGGCGTGCAATATTATTCGTCCCTTTTACTTTCAGTGCAGCAAACTCACTCCAGAAGTTCAGTGAGGATCTCTGAATGATCCAATGTTGTCCTAAATGACTGGTAATGATAAATAGAATCCACCTGTGTGTAATAAAGTCTCCGTATAAACGCACCTGCTCTGTGATAGTCTCAGGGTTCTGTTTCAAGTGCAGAGAGCATCATGGAGACCAAGGAACACACCAGGCAGGTCCGAGATACTATTGTGGCAAAATTTAAAGCCGGATTTGGATACAAAAAGATTTCCCAAGTTTTAAACATCTCAAGGAGCACTGTGCAAGCGATCTTATTGAAATGGAAGGCGTATCAGATCACTGCAAGTCTACCAAGACCCGGCCGTCCCTCTAAACTTTCATCTCGAACAAGGAGAAGACTGATCAGAGATGCAGCCAAAAGGCCCATGATCACTCTGGATGAACTGCAGAGATCTACAGCTGAGGTGCGAGAGTCTGTCCATAGGACAACAATCAGTCGTACACTGCACAAATCTGGCCTTTATGAAAGAATGACAAGAAGAAAGCCATTTCTCAAAGATATCCATAACAAGTCTCGTTTGAAGTTTGCCACAAGCCACCTGGGAGACACCAAACATGTGGAATAAGGTGCTCTGGTCAGATGAAATCAAAATCAAACTTTTTGGTCACAATGCAAAACGATATGTTTGGCATAAAAGCAACACAGCTCATCACCCTCAAAACACCATCCCCACTGTCAAACATGGTGGTGGCAGCATCATGGTTTGGGCCTGATTTTCTTCAGCAGGGACAGGGAAGATGGTTAAAATTGATGAGAAGATGGACGGAGCCAAATACAGGACCATTCTGGAAGAAAACCTGTTGGAGTCTGCAAAAGACCTGAGACTGGGACGGAGATTTATCTTCCAACAAGACAATGATCCCAAACATAAAGCAAAATCTACAGTGGAATGGTTCAAAAATTAACGTATCCAGGTGTTAGAATGGCCAAGTCACAGTCCAGACCTGAATCCAATCGAGAATCTGTGGAAAGAGCTGAAAACAAAGTATTAACTCAAGGGGGCCGAATAATATTGCACGCCCCACTTTTCAGTTTATTATTTGTTAATAAAGTTCAATATATCAAATAGATTTCATTCCACTTCATGATTGTGCCCCGCTTGTTGATTCTTCACAAAAAAATTAGAATTTATATCTAAATGTTTGAAGCCTGAAATGTGGCAAAAGGTTGAAAAGTTTAAGGGACCAAATACTTTTCACTAGGCACTGTATATGCCTATATATATATGTATATATGTATATACACAATGTGAGTGTGTGTGTGTTTTTATTTTTAATTTGTGTATATTGGAAGAACACAAAAAAAAACACACAAGGCAACTGATAAAAAATGGCGAGCTAAACATACCGTAATTTCACACAGAACCCCTATAATTTCCTGGACGTGTTGGCTTTATAGGTGAAAGAGTACCAGATTTCCTGAAAGTATGGGTTTTATTGGTGACCAGGTGCAACATTTCCTGGACTTGTAGACTTTTTTGGTTACCATGTGACAGATTTGCCAGAGTTGTAGGCTTTGTTGATGACCAGGTGACAGATTTTCTGGATTTGCAGGTTTTATTAGTGACTAGGGAGGAGCGAGTACCTCATTATTTGTGCTCGCTATACTCGCAACGAGTAGGTAGCGGTACTTGCTAGTCGTTGCGAGTATAGCAAGTACGAATACTTTCGCAGTGTGTCTATAGATACACTGGGAAAGTAGCCTAAAAGTGAGTAAAAGTTGTTAAAAAACATTAAACTTACATACTCACCTGTCCGACGCCTGCACCGGGACCGGAAAACTTCACCTCCGATCCCTGGACAAGGACCTTTTACTATCAGCCAATCAGATGGTGCCACGTCACAGCTACGTCATCGCTAGCGGCCACCTGATTGGCCAGTTTGCAAGGTCCTGATAGTACATCTAGGACCTTGCAAATTGGCCAATCAGGTGGCTGCTAGCAATCACATGGTTGTGACGTGGCGCCATCTGATTGGCCAGATCGCTACCGGCCATCTGATTGGCTGGTAGTGAATAGTCCTAGATGTACTATCAGGACCTTGCAAACTGGCCAATCAGGTGGCCGCTAGCGATGACGTAGCTGTGACGTGGCGCCATCTGATTGGCTGAAAGGTCCTTGTCCAGGGATCGGAGGTGAGGTTTTCCGGTTCCGTTGTAGTCGTCGGACAGGTGAGTATGTAAGTTTATTGTTTTTAACAACTTTTATTCACTTTTAGGATACTTCCGCAGTGTATCTATAGATACACTGCGAAAGTATTAGGACTACTCGCTACTCCCGAGTACACATAAGTACTCGGAGAGTAGCGAGTAGCCCAAATACCGCTACTATTCGGCGAATACCGAATAGTAGCGAGTATACTCGCTCATCCCTATTAGTGACCAAGTCACAGATATCCGGACTTGTAGGCTTTGTTGGTGAGCAAGTGAAAGATTTTATGGCCTTGTAGGCTTTGTTTGGTGACATGGTGATAGATTTCATTGATTTATAGACTCTACTTGTGACCAGTTGACAGATTTACTGAATTTGTAAACTTTGTTCATGATGAGTTGACAAAATTAATGGACTTGTAGACTCTGTTGATGACCAGATGACAGATTTCATTGACTTGTAGACTTTGTTGATGACCAGTTGACAGATTTCATGGACTTGTTGTAAGCTCTGTTAACGACCTGGTGACATATTTCCTGAATTTGTAGACTTAGGGCCCTTTTGCACGCTGCAACTTTCCAGTGATCACGACCACAATTTGACCTGGCTGGGATCGCTGGTGCGTTGCTACGTGGTCGCTGGTGAGATTTCAAACAGTCGGATCTCACCAGCGATGCAGCAACGATACGGCAGTCATTGGGATCCTGTCACTCTTGGGCGTAGTTTTGAGATCGTTGGTCGTTGTCCCTGTCAAACACAGCAATGCACACTGCCCAGCGGGAGCGCAACGACCAAATAATGGTCCAGAACGATTTGTAACGAACAGCGATCTCACATCGGGGGCCTGATCGCTGCTACGTGTCACACATAGCGAGGTCACTGGTGAGGTCGTTGTTATGTGACAAAAATCTGTGACATTGCAGAGATGTCGCTAGCGATATCGTTGTGTGTGAAGTACCCCTAAGTGACCAGTTAACAGATTTAAATTACTTGTAGACTCTGTTGGTGACCAGGTGACTGATTTACCAGAGTTGTAAGCTTTGTTGATGATGCGGTTACAAATTTTCTGGACTTGCAGGCTTTGCTGGTGACCAGGTGACCTATTTCCCGTACTTGTAGACTTTGTGGGTGATCAGGTGACAGATTTCATGGTCTTGTAGGCTTTGCTGGTGATCAGGCGACAGATTTCATGGATTTGTAGACTCTGTTGGTGACCAGGTGACAGATGTCCTGAACTTGTACACTCTGTTGGTGACTGGGTGACAGATTTCCTGGACTTTCAGACTTTGTTGGTGACCAGGTGAAAGATATTGTCAATGTATAGGCTTTACTTGTGAGTTATGAAGACCACCTTATTAGTTAAAGACCCCTCTTGATGCTTGTCTGGTTTCAACGTGGGGACAAAAACAAGATAAAGCAGAAGATTACATGTCTCTAAATGTTCAAAGATAACAAGTTATTACTGTATAGCCTATATGTATCTGGAAGTAGTGTACATGAATAGAAGAAATAAAACTTTCATGTGACATACAAAGCCGTGTGCTCACTGCTGCAATTTATACAATTTATACTCCGACCCCATCCTCATGGGAAAAATCAAATACTGCCCTGAATGTTGGATAAGAAGGCTAATTACTCATCAGTTCATTTTCAGTCTGCCATTAAAAAGCCACTGAAAGCAATATTTTTATTTCTTTTAATGTCATATATCTTGATGTACATATACTTAGTTTTCGCCTTTTACTGAGCTTACTCTATGAACATTTAATTGGGAGCAAATTACAGGAGAACAGAGTCTGTCGCCAGTCTGTGTCAACCCAGCGGGTCCCTGCTATTATTTACTAAGAAAAAAAATATTCCAAGGTTATTAGCATGTAATCTGTGATTAATTCAATACCTTAAAATTGTTTGCGGCGCAGGTAATTTTGGCGTTCCCCGCTGGGCGCATGAACACCAAGAGACATCTAAATAACCGTGATCTGCAATTATTAGTCGAATGGGTGGAACATTTAGATTGTTGTTTTGGCTAAATGCTTGGTTTTTATATCCTGTGCAGATAGCTGACGATGATTTCAAAATAAGGATAAAGATAAGTGATGTTTTTGCAAATTGTAAAACTTCGTTTTCAAAGTAGCAAATACATGGTAGTGACAACACGGCTTTTCTAAGTGCATGTCAGGTGTTAATGTTCTTAATTTGGCCAGATGTTTTGGTCTTATGTTTGTTATCACGTTTGATAATTCATTGTTTATTGCCAGAATATGTGGAGCCTACATTGTTCTGAGTTTGTGTGTTGCCAATTTAATGTAAACCTCCTCACCCCCTCTGTGTCTACATCACTCAAAGGAGAATTAAGCATTCGGCCTGAAATCCAGTCAATAAGAGAACAGCCATATTCCATCAATCCTGAGATGAATACTTGCGATATATATGGGGGCCTACTTCATTCACCAGTTGTGATATGCTTTGTGTCCTCAGTCTAGGGATTTCAGCCCTGACTAGAGGACTACCAGAATTGGATTGTATTCTGAAGGAGTTCAGTGTGACATTCTAGGATTCGGCTGCAATATCAAAGACTACGTAAAGAAGATACCCAGATTGGGACCATTCGGTCACCTGGCTGCAGACTTTGCTGTGCTTGTTCAACTTCCTAAGCTTGCCGCTATTCCTCTCTCGGTGGGTGCCTGCTGAAATCGGGGATTGAAGTAATTGGCACTGGAAGCCCCAAAGGCACAAAGATTCTAAACCCTGGTGAGCAAAGCGGAAGGGTGAGACTCTGTTGCCTGTTATATTGTGTGTTTTGCTTGGTTATGTGTTATATGCCTTTGACTCTTAAGGCCGGGTTACACGCTTCAATGTGTGGGTGAAACAACCAACGATCCGACTTGACCTACATTGCTGGAATGACGTTGAATGATCACTAGTGAGATGTCACACGTACTGATATCTAGAATGATGCAGCAACGATTCTGCGACAAGCGAACGATACTTGCGGTCATTTGGTTGCCTACGTGCTTCAGTTCTGAATAGGTGAAGTCATAAACTACATCGTTATCAAGGTGTCACACAAACCGATGCTGCAGGTTGGATGGCCGATCAACGACTGATTTATGGTCTGGTTCATAAACCTCCGACAACGATTAGCCAACTTATCGCTGGTCGTATCGACGTGTCACACGCAACAACGTTGTTTGAACGTCTCAAAACCTGTGATATTTCAACAATACCGTTCACGATATCGTAGCGTGTGACGGGCCCTTTAAGGATCCAATAAATGCTTACCATTCTGTGGTTCCCTAAGGGTGCCTTCACATTTCAGGACGTTTGCTCCGCGGACGGTGCAGCTCTGTGTCCAGAAATCCGCATGCGGATTGCGCACCTATCTTTATCATGGGATGCGCAGTCATCCGCACATAGCCACGTTCGTTCGCGTTCAGCTGCGTAACTATACGCATGCGGACGGAGAAGAAGATTTTATGCCGCCAGGGAACGCGGCTTGTAGCATTTTTCGGCGCGTCCAAAAAAATGCAAGTGTCCGCATGCGCGCGCTGCGGATACAATTAACATTAGCCCCCTATGAGACTGTACGCATGCGGATGGTTTTGCGCACAGCTGCGGATGAAATGCATGCGGACACCTTAGTGCACATGCTCAAAAAGCACATGGGCGTGTCTGTAGGCAGGGTCACTGAAAATTGGGCTAAGTTTAGCGAATGCATGCAGATGGAAAACGCATGCGCAAGGCTCAAAATGCAGACAAACGCATGTGAACGTTGCGGACCTGCGTGCGCAAAGCTATGCGCATGCATATGTAAAACGCAACGTTTACACGCGTTTGCATGCGTTTTCACCTGCGGCTGCGCATGCGCATGGGACGCAACGCAACCGTCCTGAAATGTGAAGCTAGACTAACCCTGTGTTGTCTGAGTAGTGTTCTGCCCACGGTTAAGGAGTTTGGGCGTTCAGCTGGCATAAACCCTGGTCCATGTGATCTTTCTAAAGGCGACCGGAACAGCAGACAAGATCACCCACTGACCCCTGTGTCTCCACAATATTTTTTTTTTCTTTTTACAATGTTCACTGGTGAAGGTAATGGTGATAAGACGGCTTTATTCTTTGTGTTGGTACGATTACAGCAATGCCACATTCATTTGTTTTGCCTCCTTCACACGAAAACAATTTTATAGAAAAAAAATGATTTTGCATTGTTATATATCGCTGTATTCTGACAGCTATAGATTTTCTACTTTTCTGCTGACAGAGCTCTATGGCACTTTTTTTTTGGGGGGGAAGGTGAGATGACCTTTACAGAGATACTAGATTTAGGCTGGGGTTACACATAAGCCCTCAGTCAGTTTTTGGCTTCAGTTTTGTCATTTTTTTTTTCTAAGTCCAAAAACTGACAGAAAAACGCATTGGGTGTAATAAACACCCTGTGCGTTTTTCTCTGGAGCTCAAAACATTGCCCTGTCCGTTTTTGAGCCAAAAACGCAGTAAACAGCGTTTTTGGCATCAGTTAAAAAACGCATGCGTTTTTATGCGTTTTTTTTAACATGGGGCCCTATGGGAAACGCATGCGCAAACGCATGCACATGCGTTTGCGTATGCGTTTGCGCGCATGCGTTTTTTCTGAAAAAAATTACTAAGTCCAAAAATGTACAGGAGTGCAGGAGACACAAAAAGCACCCTATAAAAAACGGATTGGTGATGAAAATGACTTCCAAAAACGGATTTCTATGTGTAACCCCAGCCTTAGGCTAGGGTCACATCGGCGTTTTTTGTTTAAAATCCTGATCCGGTTTTGAGCTTTAAAAAAGCTCAAAACCGGACCAGGAAAGGCTCCTGATAGAAGCCTATGCAAAACACCGGATGGCTTCACAAGCCATCCGGTGGCCGGATCCGGCACTGCTGCCTGCGTTTAAAATCATGCAGGCAGCAGTTCTCGCAGCGTTTACCGGGACCGCACTGCGGTCACCGGATGGCTCAGGATGTGTAATCCTGAGCCATCCGGTAACTGCATAGCTTGCAGTTCCCGATCTGGCAAGTTAATAAAGAGTTAAAATAGCTGACCTAAATGACTTTTTGAGGTCTGTAGGGGGGCTTAGACCCCCCTACAGACCGGCCGGCGACTTCTACAGTGTTCTTCTACAATTTCTCAATGGTCACAGGCTCTTCGGAGCCCGTGCATGTAAACCAAAGGGGCCCCCCCGTATCACTATACTGGGGTGCATAGACCCCTGTATTACAAATAAGCTGTATTGATGTCTAGTAAGGGTTAAATGTGTACATTTGCATTGTAAGTATATACTTACAACATTCTTTCGTAGGCAGAGTGTAGGAAATCCATGGGCGGGGCTGTGTGCAGCAGCCTCCGCCTGCTCCTTCTTGATGCCCGCCCCCTCTGGCCGTAATCCAGTCTTGTGAGGGCGGGGACGTCGTTAAAGGGGCGTGGCTAACCGCGGCACATAGTTAGCCACGCCCCTTTAACGACGTCCCCGCCCTCACAAGACTGGATTACGGCCAGAGGGGGCGGGCATCAAGAAGGAGCGGGCGGAGGCTGCTGCACACAGCCCCGCCCATGGATTTCCTACACTCTGCCTACGAAAGAATGTTGTAAGTATATACTTACAATGCAAATGTACACATTTAACCCTTACTAGACATCAATACAGCTTATTTGTAATACAGGGGTCTATGCACCCCAGTATAGTGATACGGGGGGCCCCTTTGGTTTACATGCACGGGCTCCGAAGAGCCTGTGACCATTGAGAAATTGTAGAAGAACACTGTAGAAGTCGCCGGCCGGTCTGTAGGGGGGTCTAAGCCCCCCTACAGACCTCAAAAAGTCATTTAGGTCAGCTATTTTAACTCTTTATTAACTTGCCAGATCGGGAACTGCAAGCTATGCAGTTACCGGATGGCTCAGGATTACACATCCTGAGCCATCCGGTGACCGCAGTGCGGTATTCAGCACACAGTTTTGAAAAAAACTGTGTGCGACCGGCATTGCGTTCACCGCATCCGGATCCGGATGCGGTGAATGCAATTTAGGTTTCCAATGTGACCCTACCCTTAATTACATTTGACTTTTTGATTGCTTTTTCTTCCACTTTTTTTTCCAGCGGTCTGATGAGAAAGGCTAGGGTCACACTTGCAATTGCAATCCAGTTACTGAATCCAGTTTTTCATCCTGAAAACCTGATCAGGTACCTGACCCATAGACTCCAATGATAACAATTGTTTGCCAAAGTGTAATCTGTCTACTGGATCCAGTTTTTGAGAAGTCAGGTTTTAATAGAGTTGCAACATTTTTTGGCCTTTTAGCAAAACCTGATCAGTTTTTTAACATGGGACCCTATGGGAACCTGATCCAGTACCTGATGGTACATATAAGTACCATCAGGTACCTGATCAGGTACCTGATCCGGTAAAAATGCCTCCAAACAGACAAGGGGAAAAACTGGATCCAGTAATGCATCCAGTTACTGAATGTAGGCTCCCAAGTGTGACCCTAGCCAAAGACTCATTTTTGCCATGTTAATTTATTTAGTTTTTCCAGTGTTTACTGAAGGAGTTAACTAATGTGACAGATTTATAGATCAGCAAATGGAGTCCGTGGAGCAGTGTTTTCCTAGACTGGTCTCCCTGAGATCAGTGAGAGCTTTGTGATGTAGATTTATAGATCAGGTCATTCCGGACGCAACAATACCAAGTTAGGGTAGGGTCACATTGCAAACATGAATTGCATTCACCGCATCCGGATCCGGATGCGGTGAACGCAATGCCGGGCACACACATTTTTTTACAAAAATGTGTCGTGAATATCGCACTGCGGTAACCGGATGGCTCAGGATGTGTAATCAGGATGTGTAATCCTGAGCCATCTGGTAACTGCATAGGTTGCGGATCCCCGGCTATTGCCGGGATCAGCAAACCTAGTAAAGAGTTAAATTGATTACTAAAGTACTGTTTGAGGTCTGTAGGGGGGGCTTAGACCCCCCTACAGACCGGCCGCCCACTTCGGTGTCCTTCTAGTACAATATCCCCGCTGGCACGGGCTCCTCCGAGCCCGTGCAAGTTCCCAACACCCCCAGCCCCCCGAATTACTATACAGGGGTGCCTGCACCCCTCTGGTATACTTATTCCTGTATGGGGGGAAAATGATATATTAAAGTCATGGTTAAAGTACATATTTACGTGTATCCTGCTCCAATGTTGTGAATAATCCATGGGCGGGGCTGTTTGCGGCAGCCTCCGCCCCCTCATTTCTCATGGCCGCCCCCTCTATGCCTCATCCATTGATGTGACGCCGGACGCGTCATGAAAGGGGCGGGGCGAACCCCGTCACATCGTGCGCCCCGCCCCTTTCATGACGCGTCCGGCGTCACATCAATGGATGAGGCATAGAGGGGGCGGCCATGAGAAATGAGGGGGCGGAGGCTGCCGCAAACAGCCCCGCCCATGGATTATTCACAACATTGGAGCAGGATACACGTAAATATGTACTTTAACCATGACTTTAATATATCATTTTCCCCCCATACAGGAATAAGTATACCAGAGGGGTGCAGGCACCCCTGTATAGTAATTCGGGGGGCTGGGGTGTTGGGAACTTGCACGGGCTCGGAGGAGCCCGTGCCAGCGGGGATATTGTACTAGAAGGACACCGAAGTGGGCGGCCGGTCTGTAGGGGGGTCTAAGCCCCCCCTACAGACCTCAAACAGTACTTTAGTAATCAATTTAACTCTTTACTAGGTTTGCTGATCCCGGCAATAGCCGGGGATCCGCAACCTATGCAGTTACCGGATGGCTCAGGATTACACATCCTGAGCCATCCGGTTACCGCAGTGCGGTCCCAGAAACGCTGCGAAAACTGCTGCCTGCATGATTTAAAACGCAGGCAGCAGTGCCGGATCCGGCCACCGGATGGCTTGTGAAGCCATCCGGTGTTTTGCATAGGCTTCTATCAGGAGCGTTTCCTGGTCCGGTTTGGAGCTTTTTGAAAGCTCCAAACCGGATCAGGATTTAAAAAAAAAAGCGCGGATGTGACCCTAGCCTATGTGCACTTTTTTGGGTTTATTTTTGGTATTGCGAAAATATTTGAATATATTGTGTATATTAGTTTTTTTTGTTCTTTATCTTGTGTTATCTTTTTTAATTTTGTGAAACTTTTTATTTTACTTTTTTACTTAATCCCTCTATGGGACTTTAACTTGTATTAGGCTAGGGTCACATTTCCGTTTTTTTTGTAAAATCCTGATCCGGTTTTGAGCTTTCAAAAAGCTCAAAACCGGACCAGGAAACGCTCCTCATAGGAGCCTATGCAAAACACCGGATGGCTTCACAAGCCATCCGGTGGCCGGATCCGGCACTGCTGCCTGCGTTTAAAATCATGCAGGCAGCAGTTTTCGCAGCGTTTCCAGGGACCGCACTGCGGTCACCGGATGGCTCAGGATGTGTAATCCTGAGCCATCCGGTAACTGCAGAGTTTGCGTTTCCCGACTCAGCAAACCTAGTAAAGAGTTAAATAGCTGACCTAAATGACTGTTAGAGGTCTGTAGGGGGGCTTAGACCCCCCTACAGACCGGCCGCCCACTTCTATAGTGTTCTTCAACAATTTCTTACTGTGCACGGGCGAGGAGCCCGTGCATGTCAGCCAAAGTTGCCCCTACCCCCCCGTATCACTATAGAGGGGTGCATACACCCCTCTATTACAATTATGCTTTAATTATGTGATGTACACCAATAAGTGTCACAATCGTCATGTAAGAATATATTTACATGTTCCGGAGGCAGAGTGAAGGGAATTCCATGGGCGGGGCTGTGTGCAGTAGCCTCCGCCCACTCCTTCTTGATGGCCGCCCCCTCTGGCCGTAATCCAGTCTTGTGAGGGCGGGCACGTCGTTAAAGGGGCGTGGCTAACTAAGTGCCGCGGTTAGCCACGCCCCTTTAACGACGTGCCCTCCCTCACAAGACTGGATTACGGCCAGAGGGGGCGGCCATCAAGAAGGAGCGGGCGGAGGCTACTGCACACAGCCCCGCCCATGGAATTCCCTTCACTCTGCCTCCGGAACATGTAAATATATTCTTACATGACGATTGTGACACTTATTGGTGTACATCACATAATTAAAGCATAATTGTAATAGAGGGGTGTATGCACCCCTCTATAGTGATACGGGGGGGTAGGGGCAACTTTGGCTGACATGCACGGGCTCCTCGCCCGTGCACAGTAAGAAATTGTTGAAGAACACTATAGAAGTGGGTGGCCGGTCTGTAGGGGGGTCTAAGTTCCCCTACAGACCTCTAACAGTCATTTAGGTCAGCTATTTAACTCTTTACTAGATTTGCTGAGCCGGGAAACGCAAACTCTGCAGTTACCGGATGGCTCAGGATTACACATCCTGAGCCATCCGGTGACCGCAGTCCGGTATTCAGCACACATTTTTGTAAAAATATGTGTGTGCTCGGCATTGCGTTCACCGCATCCGGATCCGGATGCGGTGAATGCAATTTATGTTTTCAATGTGACCCTACCCTTAGTCTGATTGTTGTTGTAATGCATTGCAATACATTACAACTGTCAGAGTGATACTGACAGATGGTCTGTTAGACCACGCCAGGAGCACGCATTAGGAAGTTATTATTTCACCGCCTGCTGTCATGCTAACCATTGGGCACATCACGAGGGTCCTATTTGGATGAGAGTGGGGGCCCCTCCCTTTTTCAAGCTTCTAAATGCTGTGATCACTCTTTATCATGGCATCTAGATGGTTAAACAGTCAGAGTCAGTGTGACAGATAGAGCTTGACTATCACTAATGGTGCCGTCACACCTGCCGACGTCGCTAGCGACATCGCCGAAAAAGTGACGTATCAGCGATGTCGCTAGCGACGTCGCGCTGTGTAAACGAGCGCCGCGACCGCGTTTTATTGCTGGTCGCAGGTTGACAGGTTTACGGGAAGAACCGTAAACCTGTCAACCGGCGACCTGCGATAAGGCTGGATCGCGCCGTGTGACATCGCCAGAGCGATGTCAGCGGCGATCCAGCCTATACCGCAGCGTTGCTGCGGATCGCTCACTGGGCTGAGCCCAGCCCAGCGAGCGATGTCACCGCCCGCATCGCTGCGGTGTCGCCGGCCGCAGCGATGCTGTGTGACAGCTGGCCAGCGATGTCGGAACCGAGCGGGCACCCGCGCATCGCTTCCGACATCGCTGGCCAGATCGTGCTGTGTGACGGCACCATTACACTCCCAGCGATGATCATGCGTGAACAACTCCTGTGCCAACACGATTGCCAGAATGTACTGGTACGTCCATTTGTGGGAATGCATTGCAATATAGGCTTACCACCAAGTCCAATGTCGGGGAAAGGGTTAAGGACCCAGACAGTTTAATTTCTGCTCTTTCTTTATTTATTCCTTTTGTTCCAAGAGCCACACCTTTTTTTTTTTTTTTTTATAACCACGACTGTATAATGTTTTTCTGTGTGCGAAAAATTGTCATTTATTATGACAGAACATTCATTTTATCATATAATGTACTAAAAAGAAGGAAAAACATTCAGTGAGCATTAGTGAATTTCTGACGGTCCTTACTTGATGTCAATATATTACAATGCAGGGGGCGTGACTACTTTTAAAGAACTGAATGCCTGAATGTGGATTGATGTGACTGATTCCTGCTAGTATCTGCCCTGATGACTGTTTGTGCAGACGTTAAGCATCTATGGTGCTTTTTTATTAAAAGCTGAAAAATCAGGCAGCACACAAACAAATTTTTGGAAAAAAGGACTTTTTAATGAGCCCTTGGTGGCATGATGTTTCAGTGGTAACATCACCTTTGTCAAGTACAAAGTGCATTGTGAGATTGATTTTTTTTATAATACAAGTGATTGCAAACACAATAATTGATCATTAATAAAATATTTCATTTAAAATACATGAAGAGTCCATATAAAAAGTGATCTTTAATATCAGGGAGTCATAGGTACAATTTGATACAACATTGACATTCAGTGAAGTGCATGATTCATAAGGGTGAATGACAGTTCCCAGCAATATTTTATTTTCATAATTGATGAACTCATCTATAAAGTGAAACACCTGTGAAGAAGTTTAAAAACATGTCATTAGTATAAAGTTCTTACAATGCGCCCACATGTATATATGTTAATTCAATAAAAATAAGTTCTTTAATGTCCCTACCAATGCAAAGAGCACATCAGACATGGAGTGCTTTTTTTATTATAAATATAGGGATTTTTTTTTAAAAGAAACCAGGTTATTATAGGCGGGGAAGAAATGACACGGGTTCGTCAATTAAGTTTTACCACGGGTTCCACCATACCACCTGGCATCCACTTGCAGCCACCTGTAGGACTACCTGCTTGAATACCATCATGCTGAACTGTGGACTCTGTATTTTGCTGCTGAATGTTTACAGTAAAGTACCTGGGAGAAAGTGACTTTCCCTTTTTGTGGTTATCTTCATCAACCTGATTGCTTACAGCAGGGGTGGGGAACCTTTTCTCTGCAAAGGGCCATTTGGAAATTTAGAAATATCATTCGCGGGCCGTATAAAATTCGCGGGCCGGACGTTCCCCACCCCTGACATAGGGGCTACAGCATATGCATCACATAGGAGACATAGGGGCTACAGCATATACATCACATAGGATACATGGGGGCTACAGCATATACATTGCAGCACTGGGGGAGTATATAGATAATTGGGGGCATATACAGCCCTGGGGGATTAAATACATCACTAGGGGTATGTACATCACTGAGGGGTATACACAGCATTGGGGGAGAAAATGCATCACTGGAGGATATATACAGCCCTGGGTGGTAAATACAGCCATGGCGGAGAAAATACATCACTGGGGTTATATACAGCCTTAGGGGAGTAAATAAATCACTGGGGGGTGTATACACACCACTGGGGTATATACACAGCCCTGGGTCATATATACAGTGCACTGGGGGAGTATAGATAGCCCTGGGAGGTATATAGAGCCCTGGGGGGGATATACAGCACTAAAGGAGTATACGGAGCACCGGATGGTACACAGAGCACTGGGTGGTATATACAGACCACTGGGGGGTATACTGAGCACTAGGGGGTATACTGAAAACTGGGGGAGTACACAGAGCACTGGGGGGGGGGGTGTACAAAGCACTGGGTGGTACACAGAGTACTAGGAGGTATATACAGAGCATTGGGTTGTATACACAGACCACTGGGTGGTATATACAGAGCACTGAGTGTCGTATTTAGAGCACATGGGGAGTATACAAAGCACTGGGGGAGTACACAGAGCACTAAGGGAATATATACAGCACTGGATGGTAACTATAGAACTGGGGGGTACACAGAGCACTGGTGGGCAGCGGTATACTGAGCCTGGGGAGGGTGGGAGCAGATGTGTGCAGAAACATAACCAGATTTTTATCTCCCTCTTGAATGTGCTGCTGCATCATCACATTTTTGCTTATCTTCTTGCTGCCGACACATTCCTCGTCCCTGCAGCCCGGGAACTTTGTAATTGAAAGCTGATGTTTTTTTTTCTTTTCTGTTCCCCCACACACTTGTACTGACCTGGGAGGTGGAAGAAATCAGATCACAACCTCCCGATGCCGGCAGGAGCTGAGTTATAGCTCAGGGGGAGCTGGAGAGCACAGTGGAGCGCAGCCCTTTCTCTCACACAGAACTCTCATTCTCTGACTCTGCTGCATGTCGGACATTAATATCGCGCGCACCTCTGAAGAATTAAAGGGCCCGCAGTTAAACAAAACAGGCAGAGTGGCGCGGGCCGCACCAGATGACTTGGCGGGCCGGATACGGCCCGGGGGCCGGACGTTCCCCATCCCTGGCTTACAGCAACGCTGCCCCGGAGGACCAGCTCCACCTGTAGGGAGCTTTGCCATCTCTGCCGCATTACCATCGGCCTCCGGAGGACTGCGGCGGCACTGGTGGCCCATCACCAGGTAATACAGGTGGCGTCACATGATGAGCTCTAATCCCCTGTACATACACCCCTTTTTGAAGTGTCACCCAGGCCACGGGCTCAGGCGCTGCCACTCGTGACATCCCCCATGAAAACACCCAACAAGCCTGATACCCGAGTACCCCAGGGCCTGGGGCTCGACATATCCGGGAGGATCCAGGGGAATTCGGTGGAATCCGGGAGACGTCAATTTTGGGGACACTGCTCTCCCCGGACACAAAAACATTGCAAGCAACGTTTTTGTGTCCGGGAGAAAAATCCGACTTCTCCCGGATTCTTCCGGAGAGATGGAAGTCGGGTGGCAATTAGCTGCCATCTGGCTCCATCCGGTCCCATAGGATACTATGGGGGCAAAATCCGGTCACCCCTGACAGCCCCGGATCAGACCTGACGGCAGTGTGAAGGCAGCCTTAATCTTTTTTATGTACTGCTTGTAACTTTAAAAAAAAAATATATATATACAGTTGTGGCCAAAAGTATTGACACCCCTGCAATTCTGTCAGATAATACTCATTTTCTTCCTGAAAATGATTGCAATCACAAATTCTTTGGTATTATTATCTTCATTTAATTTGTTTTCAATGAAAAAACACAAAATAGAATGAAGCAAAAAGTAAAACATTGATCATTTCACACAAAACTCCAAAAATGGGACAGACAAAAGTATTGGCACCCTCAGGCTAATACTTGCTTGCACAACCTTTAGCCAAAATAACTGCGATCATCCGCTTCCGGTAACCATCAATGAGTTTCTTACAATGCTCTGCTGGAATTTTAGACCATTCTTCTTTGGCAAACTGCTCCAGGTCCCTGATATTTGAAGGGTGCCTTCTCCAAACTGCCATTTTTAGATCTCTCCACAGGTGTTCTATGGGATTCAGGTCTTGACTCATTGCTGGCTACCTTAGAAGTCTCCAGTGCTTTCTCTCAAACCATTTTCTAGTGCATTTTCAAGTGTGCTTTGGGTCATTGTCCTGCTGGAAGACCCATGACCTCTGAGGGAGACCCAGCTTTCTCACACTGGGCCCTACATTATGCTGCAAAATTTGTTGGTAGTCTTCAGACTTCATAATGCCATGCACCCAGTCAAGCAGTCCAGTGCCAGAGGCAGCAAAGCAACCCCAAAACATCAGGGAACCTCCGTCATGTTTGACTGTAGGGATCGTGTTCTTTTCTTTGAATGCCTCTCTTTTTCTCCTGTAAACTCTATGTTGATGCCTTTGCCCAAAAAGGTCTACTTTTGACTCATCTGACCAGAGAACATTCTTCCAAAACGTTTTAGGATTTCTCAGGTAAGTTTTGGCAAACTCCAGCCTGGCTTTTTTATTACTCGGGGTAAGAAGTGGGGTCTTCCTGGGTATCCTACCATACAGTCCCTTTTCATTCAGACGCCGACGGATAGTACGGGTTGACACTGTTGTACCCTCGGACTGCAGGGCAGCTTGAACTAGTTTGGATGTTAGTTGAGGTTCTTTATCCACCATCCGCACAATCTTGCGTTGAAATCTCTCGTCAATTATTCTTTTCCGTCCACATCTGGGGAGGTTAGCCACAGTGCCATGGGCTTTAAACTTCTTGATGACACTGCGCACGGTAGACACAGGAACATTCAGGTCTTTGGAGATGGACTTGTAGCCTTGAGATTGCTCATGCTTCCTCACAATTTGGTTTCTCAAGTCCTCAGACAGTTCTTTGCTCTTTCTTTCTTTTCTCCATGCTCAATGTGGTAAACACAAGGACACAGGACAGAGGTTGAGTCAACCTTAATCCATGTAAACTGGCTGCAAGTGTGATTTAGTTATTGCCAACACCTGTTAGGTGCCACAGGTAAGTTATAGGTGCTGTTAATTACACAAATTAGAGAAGCATCACATGATTTTTCTAACAGTGCCAATACTTTTGTCCACCCCCTTTTTTATGTTTGGTGTGGAATCATATCCAATTTGGCTTTAGGACAATTCTCTTTTGTGTTTTTTCATTGAAGACAAATTAAATGAAGATAATAATACCAAAGAATTTGTGATTGCAATCATTTTCAGGAAGAAACGGAGTATTATCTGATAGAATTGCAGGGGTGTCAATACTTTTGGCCACAACTGTATATATGTTTCAGTACAACTAATAGTCTTGGACTTGCATCCCTTTTCATTATAATGTAATGCAATAGTATTGCTGTATATGGTAAAACTATAGTTCTCCTAGGCCATCCACCCTGTGCCTATGCTTCACAGGAGGACTAAGGGTACCTTCACACTGCGGCGTGATCCGGTCCGGGCTGTCCGGGATGACTCTGGCAGCCATGGACTGGATCAGCACTCAGAACAGGAGGGCTAATATGCCCTCCGGTCCGGTGTGCAGCGAACGCAGCTGCAGCCGCTGATAGGTCAGGACTGCGGCGCCGTGGTCCTGACTTATCAGCAGCGGGAACTGCGTGCGGCTGCACACTGGACCGGAGGGCATATTAGCAGGCGTCGGCCAGGTGAGTATGTAATTTTATTATTTTTAATAACTTTTAATCACTTTTAGGCTACTTTCGCAGTGTATCTATAGATACACTGTGAAAGTATTAGGACTACTAGCTTCTCCCGAGTACTCATAAGATACTCGGAGAGTAGCGAGTAGCCGAATACCGCTACTATTCGGCGAGTTCCGAATAGTAGTGAGTATAGTCGCTCATCCCTAATCACTTATTTTATTTATGTTAGCCATTAAAAGGTATCACAACTACAATATTGTTATCTTGTGTCTCCCACTGAGAGCAATTAATGTTTTCTCAACTGGCTAACACGGTACCAAACTTTTGTCCTCAGTAAAATGTTCCTGGATTTGACAACCTTGTCCAGTGACTACATTATGGAATTTCCCATAGCTATTCCCAAATTGACTTCCGGTGTCGTCGCATGCATCTTGAGTGATCAGTAATCCGAGTCTTTTACAATTTTCAGTTCAAAGGTGTCCTTATCGTACCTGGTAATAGTCAACATCTTTGTCTTCTTTGTGTTGAGTAGCAGTCGCATCTTCAAGCTTTCTATCTTGACACTCTGTAACAAGTCCTTCATTCCAGCTATGAATGTTGCTATCAGTGTTGTACCGTCTGCGTATTTTAGATTGTTGATGATTCATGCAGCAATTTAGATTCCTTCTTCTTTTTTGGCAAGTCCATCCTGACATCATAACTACATCACTTGATAGCTACAGTCAATAACTAATCTCAATGATCTTGCCTTATCTACATGAAAATAACTACTGAGCCCAGTAATTGGCTGCAGTAGTCAAATGGTGTAATTGTGTGTGATTTAAGCTAATTTTGACATGCCAATGAGGATAAAAAAAGTAATTCATGGAAATAATTAAAGGATGGTGCGGTGAATTGGCCACCAAACCTGGCAGCTCCACAGCTCCTCCCGTTAAACCCAGGTCAGTCAGGGAACTGCTTGAGGATAAAAGAAGGGCTGCTGCCCTGTCAGTGCTGACTTATTAAGGCACCCCAGTGAGTGTGGTATATACCTGCTGATCCGCGCATATAATAACCTCCACCCGGTCACTGATATAGGCCTGAATAATCCCAAGCACTAATTGCTGCCACCAGTTCCTCGTTCAATATAAGCCCGCTACGTGATCAGGCTTAAATTGGGTCATAAACCAACCCAGGTAGCGTTAACTCAGCTCACGGACGTGGGGTCATGATCAAGATGAAAAGAACACTTTAAGATCAAATTTATATATTAAATCACCCTATTGGTACACTAGAATTAATATTTAGAGTTATTATTAAGATGTTAAAAATGTTAGTCAGTTATGCAAATAAAAGGATAAATGGAATACACACAGAATTACACACACATGTGATCAGTTACCTTAATGCTGATGGCATCACAATGCACCGCATGGAGCAACCCGGTTACAGGGTATACGCTGGCTGTAATGAATTATGGACCTTCAGACGGATACCAAATGGAGATGGGGCAGCAGATTTTTATACGGTATGAGGCTGTCCCCTGGCCCCACCCATTTCGCACCTCTGGGATGTCTCATAACTCCCACCCCTCTGAGTGGAGATATAGATATCCAAAACCTATTATATGCCATATCTTTGTCTGGGAATGTCATAGCCGGAAGACAATGCTCTCATATTCTCAGTTATGATTTTATCTTCGCCTAGATATGAAGCATGACCTGGTATCTTGGTATCCTACTGGCCAATATCACATTTAGGTTACTTATGATCATCGCACACATATGTAGAAATATGCATGGTGACTGTCTAAATGTCTAGATCGCATATCTATGCTTGACATTTTTACAGACAGTACGGCTCATGAGATATTAAACGTTATAACTCGGCTCCACGTGTCTGAGCTGTGTGAAAGAGTTTTCTCACAACTTGTGGTAGAAGGAGATTAGTTTTCACACTCTGGGGTGAAGACACAGGGGGGGTCTTCCTTTACCTGACTGCCCCTAGGCTCTATGTTATTCTCTAGAAGTTCTATGCATCTGGCTAAGTGACAACTTCCTTAGGTTGATTAGCATATCACAGGAGAGGAAGAAGCCCTTTGCTGTTCCTAATTAATTAGCATATTCCTCTTCTAGGAGAGGATATAATCTTATCTGGACAACATGGCTGCTCTGAGCAAGATGGATATTAACAAGAATATTGCTTTCTGATACAAAATAGCGGCTGGGCAATATTGCGTATTCATCACACCTCCCCCTTTTAGAGTGCACTAGGAGCAGCCCATTCCTGTGTTTCCCCAGCGCCCATCTGCCACTTCCCGTTGGCAGATTAACCCGTCAGTGTTACCATGGTCACGGCCGCTCCTCTGGTGAATGGCGAAGTTCCCACATAGCAACTTCCCATTCGCCCTGGAGACCGTGTGTAACCATTGAGAGGGTTGTGGTCCATCCCCACGATGAAGTGGCGTCCGCACAAGTATGGCTGCAGACGCTGCAGGGCCCACACAATGGCCGGACACTCTTTTTCCATCGTAGAGCAGGCCACCTCCCTCCCTGCATCCCACAGTACCCTCTCTCCTTTGGTTGCGGAGATGGGCATTTCCGTGAAGCGCCTCAGCACCTCAGGACTGGCACTCGCTGGTAGTGTAGTCTCAAACACCTGTCTAGGAATAGCCAGAAGCTGTGCTAAGGCCTCACTCTCACAGGAACCCCCTGGGACCTGTTCTGGGTCAGACACAGGTTCGGTTATCCCTCGACAGAATGAAGGCTTAGAAAGCAGTGCATAGCTTGCCTTCTCGTTCCTCAATTTGCGGGCGACCGAGTCTCAGTCGGCAGTCTCCCCGGAGGATAACGTCATCTCCCCATCAACCCTACTGGCCTGGGACAACTCTTTCCTGTCATCCTGACAGGCTGGGGATACAGCTTTCCCATCAACCTGACAAGTTAGGGGCAGCACCTGCCTCTCATCTTGACAGGTCACGGGAAACGCATCCCCGCTCCTCTGACAGGTGTTGGGCACTGATGTTCCATCACTCTGACAGACCAGGAGTACCCCTATGGCACCTGGACAGAGTTTGCGTACAACTTTCCCATAGTCCTGACCGGTTGGGGGTACTGTTTTCCTATCATCCAGGCAGGTTATGGGCTTGACCTGCCCATTCCCTTGATCGGCTGTAGGAGAACCTCCTCCCCATCTCTGTGGCAGTCAGCGAGCACAACTGCAAGTTGGTCCCTTGGCCACACCTCCGGTGATCCCTGCTGGACCGTTACCTTGCACAGCCGTCCTTGGTCCCAGACCACCTGCTTGAGGTCCGATTCCAAGGGAGGCTGAGCCTCTGGCTCCTTGGGAGCTTTCAGGCTGACATCGGCTCCTGACGCCACCCGACTACCCTGACGAGAAATCGTCAGAGTGAAAGAAACTGTCACGTCCTCCATCCGTTTGACGGGGCCCATCTTCTGGCCTCTGTGTAAACCTTCCCCACTGCCCTGACAGGTTATGGGGACCGCATCCCCATCCCCCTGGCAGTCAGTGGGTACAACTACCAGTTGGTTCCTCGGCCACACCTCCGGTGACCCCTGCAAGACCGCTGCCTGGTGCAGCAGTCCTTGGTCCCAGACCACCTACTCATGGTCAGAGCCTGAGGAAGGTTTGTCCTTGAGGAAGAAGGATAGCTCTGAAATGCGTCAGATTTAAACCTATTGACTGGACACCCCGACTCCTGGTCTTTATTCACAGCAGCGCGGATCAGAAGACACTTCATTTGAATATAATTAAGAGCCTGAGGGAGGCTGCGCCAGCTGCTCCTGGAGAGCTTCCAGGTGGTCATCATCTCCTGATGCAACCTGACACCTCGGACGAGGCGTGGTTAGAGTAGAAGAAACTGCCACATCTCCATCAGTTCCCCGGGGCCTGTCTCTTGGCCTCCATCTGACTCAGAAGCCACTTGGTCTGAAGGGGAGAAGATGTCGGACCTCCGCGAGGTTCCCTGGGCTCCAGCACCCCCACTCCTGGTGACAGCGGCTATGGCTACTGTAACCATGGGCAGTGCCTGCTTCCCCTCCGCTCCTGACCAAGTCGCCAGTTCAGGAGGACTATCCTGGCCTCCTGATATCCCGGTGGTGGGGAGAGTTGTGGGATCTTACCTTGTAGCTTCACCTCTGGTGTGGCTGCCCCCAACCCCCCGACATGTTTTCCCCACTGCAGCTCCTCAGAGGTCAGCATCTGGGCCTTACCTGGCAGCACCACATTCCCTGTGGGTACTCCGAACTCACACGCTGGCTCCCTGGTTGCAATATCTGGCTGCTTACAACTGAGAGCAATATCACGTACCTCTGCGCTTTCTTTCCCCACAGATGTCAGCCCCCTCAATTTCAACTCTGAGAACAAAAAGTGTACTGGCTGGTCATTGCCTAAGATCGTTTTACAACTTCCTTTGTCTTCCTCTTCCTCCCCACCTGTTAGTCCTGGGTGTGTTGCGTTGTGTAGAGTGTCAGCATTCACAGGATCCCTTGTATTACCTGGCCCTGCATTCATTGTATCACTGTAAACATTATCATTAATGACATCAACATTGTCAACATTGGACAGTAAACATTTTGGTGGATCAGAACTTGGGGGGTCAGTGGCCACATTCTTGGACACTAGCCGCCCCAAGTCTGACCCAAGCAATACATTCGCTGGAATATTAGACGACACCCCCACCTCCCTCTCTCCCTCCCCGCACCCCAATCAAGATAAACCCTGGCAACAGGCAGTGCGGGTTCCACGCCTCCAATTCTGGAAACGGCGAGGGACTTTCCGGGGATCAAGTCCTGGTGGGAGACCATTTCGGGTCGCACCAAAGACCTTTCAGTGTGGTGTCCCTCAGTACCATTGCCACTGATCAGCCTATGGTGACCGGTTGAAAATTGTCCAGGGACCTACCACCACCCACAAACAAAACAGTGGCCGGTTGTGCATCAGGGACGGGGCCTGTTGGCGCTGGGGCGCATAGCCTTGAAATGTCCTGGTTGATTGCAGAGATGACACAATCAGGGTTCAGCCGCCAACCTGGAGAGGGGAACAGGGGGGATAGAGGGGCTGCCCCCTGCATTCTGGAGGCCGGGGTCACAGGTGCAGGGTTGGTCTTGCCCCCTCTCCAGGTGCTGCTGCCAGTCTTCCTGATCTCAGGTACTCGGTTGTTGGTGTACTCGTCCACCAAGACCACTGTCTCACATGCCCCTTTTGGTTTCCGGTCATGGATGAACTGTTGTAGATCCTCGGGGCAGTTCCATAGGAATTGCTCTATCACAAACAACTCCTGGATCTCCTGGGCTGTGCTGTGCGCCAAACCTTTGATCCAGTGGTCAACTGCTCTCAGGAGGGCCCACATGTGGTTGGTCCAGGTATCCTGTGGACCCCTTTGCAGGCTCTGGAACGTCTTGCGGTAAGACTCCTGGGTGAGGTTGAACTGCCGGATCAGGGTCTGCTTGATGCTCTTATAATCCTGCAAATCCTCGGCAGGTAGTTCCCGAAGGCTCTTATGGACTTACCCCTCAAATGGGGGGTCAGGTACTGGGCCCACTAGTTAGGGGCCAGGTGGTATTGCTTGCAGGTCTGCTCAAAGGCCAGTAGAAAGGAATCCAGGTCTTCGACTGTCTCCAGAAGTGGAAAGTTTTCAACTCTGACCTTTGGTGGCTTGGACTCCTGATTGGCTGGAGCAGGCTGCGAGATCCTGAGGTGCGCCAGCTCCAGCTGGTATGCACACTCCCGTTCAGCATGTCACTCTGCAACTGCCATGAGGGTCTCGTAGGTGCTCTGGTCTACAGCTTCGAGATGAACCAAGGCAGCTTGAAGAAGGGCATACGAGCCCATCTGGCTGGGAAAACCAGCAGGTGGTGATCTGCCCACTGCGGGGCTGAGGACAGGGAGCATTCGCCCCCCTGCCGAGTTGACAACAGGAGATTGGCTCCTTGAGGACCCGTGCATGGGTTACTCCTTGCCTAGATCAACATTGTCCTTCACCACCTCTTCAAAATCAGCAGCAGCAACTGCCCAGTGCAGCATTTGGCTCCTGGTATCCTGGGCCTGCTTAGCACTTCTGGTCACTGACACACAGCTGCAACCTGATACACCCACACACCTTTGTATTTGCGCTCTGACCGTCTAGTATTGAGTTGATCTTAGGACCCCAACAGCAAAAGCTACTGCCAGCAGTCCTTAGTGTTAGGAAGTTGGGGTCCCACACACTATTATCTTGATCCCACTGCTGCCACCACTTGTGGTGAATCGGCCACTGAACCTGGCAGCTCCACAGCGTCTCCTGTTAAACCCAGGTCTGTCAGGGAACTGCCTGAGGATAAAAGAAGGGCTGCAGCTGCCCTGTCAGTGCTGGTTTATTAATTCACCCCAGTGAGTGTGGCATATGCCTACTTATCCGCGATAAAAAGCACATATAATAACCTCCACCCCGTCACTGATAGAGGCCATGAATAACCCCAAGCACTAATTGCTACCACCAGTTTCTCGTTTAATTAAGTCCGGTCTGTGGTCGGGCTCATATTGGGTCAGAAATTAACCCAGGTAGCGTTAAATGAGTTCACGGACGTGGGGGTCGTGATCAAGATGAAAAGAACAATTTAAGATTAAATTTATATATTTAATCACCCTATTGGTACACTAGAATTAATATTTACAGTTATTAAGATGTTACAAATGTTAGTCAGTTATGCAAATAAAAGGATAAATGGAATACACACAGAATTACACACACATGTGATCAGTTACCTTAATGCTGATGGCATCACAATGCACCGAATGGAGCAACCCGGTTACAGGGTATACGCTGGCTGTGATGCATTATGCTCCTTCAGATGAATACCAACTGGAGATGGGGCAGCAGATTTTTATACAGGTGAGGCTTTCCCCTGGACCAACCCATCTCGCACCTCTGTGATGTCTCATGAATCCCAACTCTCTCAGTGGAGATATAGATATCCAAAACTCATTATTTGCCATATCTTTGTCTGGGAATATAATAGCCGGAAGACAATGCTCTCGTATTCTCAGTTATGATTTTTTCTTCGCCTAGATATGAAGCATGACCCCTCTGCTAGTTTCCTACTTGCCAATATCACATTTAGGTTACTTATGATCATGGCACACATATGTAAAAATATGTACGGTGACCATCTAAATGTCTACATCGCATATCTATGCTTGACATGTTTATAGACAGCACGGCTCATGAGATATTAAACTTTTAGCTCGGCTCCACGTGTCTGAGCTATGTGAAAGAATTTTCTCTCAACTTGTGGTAGAAGGAGATTAGTTTTCACACTCTGGTGTCAAGACACAGGGGGGGGGATCTTCCTTTACCTGACTGTCCCTAGGCTCTATGTTATTCTCTAGGAGTTCTATGCATCTGGCTAAGTTACAACTTCCTTAGGTTGATTAGCATATCACAGAATAAGAATAAGCCCCCTTGCTGTTCCTAATTAATTAACATGTTCCTCTTCTAGGAGAGGATATAGTCTTATCTGGAAAACATGGCTGCTCTGAGCAAGATGATTATTTGTAAGAATATTGCTTTCTGATACAAAATGACGGCTGGGGAATATTGATTATTCATCACAAATGAAACTAAAGCAGTACTAACAGCATAAGGAGTTGTCCACTAATAGGACAACCCCTTCTGAATCCACTTGCTTTCCCCTATTAAAATAATAGCCTTTGTACTCCCCTCCTGTGCTGCCTTTCCAGCGCTGTCAGTAACCACGGCTCGGGGCTCATGTGACATTGTGACATCATGCGAGACCTGAGTTCAATCACCGCCGGCTTCTGTCTCCCACATTCTGACCAAATGAGCTATGAACAGGAGTGAGCGGCAGCCTCAGTGCTGACCTCTTGTTGATAGTTTGTTTGGTATGAAGGTGGGAAGAAGAAAGCCGGCGATGATTGATTGGAGGTCTTACATGATGTCACAATGTCACATGAGCCCCGAGCTGTGATTACTGACAGCGCTGGAACGGCAGCACGGGAGGTGAGTACAAAAGCTATTATTTCGATTTAAAGAACGAGGCAGCACTCACCGGTATGTGCAGGGTGGTCTTTTAATCCAGATTTTCAAGGATAGACTGGGTGCAGGGAGGTGACCACGGAGGGCCGGTGGACAACGACGCCGTTTCGCAAACGATGTTGCTTCTACGGGTCCAGGCAGCACGGGAGGTGAGTACAAAAGCTATTATTTTAATAGGGGGAAAACAAGTGGATTTAGAAGGGGTTGTCCTATTAGTGGACAACCCCTTTAATTACACCATTGAACAATCCATTGGGATGTCACCGGTTAAAGACAACTACTATAGGCTCAACTGTTCCATTACAACAATATACTAATATACAAAGTTGTTAGTTGAAAAAGCAAAGACAAACAATGTAGTTACTGTAAACTCCCTGCTGTTATTATATGAGATTTCTGTACTTTGCCTTTTGTTAATTTTTATTTTATTTATAAAACCCATTTCATCCCATTTGCACAGAGTAGGCTGACTGCTGTGCGCTCTGCCTTTCTGAAAGCTTTGTCATATTTTGAGAGGTGTTTGATATGTTTGGAAAGACTAATCATTTTTTTCTGCCTTTTTATATTTCCTTAGTTTTATTATAAAGTTATGTCATTGTTGATAGAGGTAGACATCGACAAAAGAGGGCCCCTGTGCAACAACAGTACAGTGTTGCCAACCGTGCAGAAAATCCAGGACAGTCCATAAAGTTAGGGCATTTTTTTGCTCTGTCTGTAAAAAAATATTTTAGGTGTCCATCTTTATTTTTTTAAAGCTGAGGAAACTTAGAGATTGTTTTGACTGCAATCATCATTTACCAGTCTATAGTAACTGAAGCTGATGTCTTCCTATTAGAACTTTGGGTTGTACACAGTTTCATAGTTTTTAGTTTCAACAAAATTTTATTGTGACAGAAGAAAAGTAGATGCGTACAAACAATTGTTAATCAATGCAATGTGAGAAAAAAAATAGGAAATGAATCAAATAAGACAAATAAAACAAATGAAGCGGCCCCCTCGCAGGGGGGTTCAGGTTCATATAGCAAGGCGTTGTTATATACTTTATAATTTGGTGTTAATGTTAAGAGAAGAGACAGTAATACAAGAAAATTAAGATTAAATAAATAAAAGAGAAGGAAGTATCTTGAGTAGCGGGGAAGCGGCATTCTCGTAGCAGTTCAACAGGGGTTAGCTTTTTTTTTTTTGAGGGGGGGGGTAATTCTATGGGATGGCGTGTGGGTATCTATGGGTTGTTCATTGATCTGGTTATCAAGGTGCTTCACTTTCTTTATAGAGCTTAATGTTATTGTGTGTGTTACGTTTATAGCGACATTACTCTGTGAAGGTCGTGGTCTTCGTTTTTGGTTATCCAAGGTTCCCATATAGCCCTGAAGAGGTCCATGGTGTCATTTCTGGTTGCCTCTATTTTCTCGAAGAGCATTATGGAGTGGATACGGAGCTTTACTTGCTCTAGTGATAGCAAATCCGTGTTCCATTGTTTGGCTATGTGGTATTTTTTTGGCCATGGTTATGTAGGTGAGTAGCCGATATTCTTTGTTACTCACATTAGGTGGTTTGTCCCCAAACAGTATTGCTGGTGGAGTGAGTGTGAGTTTGTCATCTAGAGTGAAGTCGATTAACTTTATGACGTCATTCCAAAGGGATTTTACGATGGGACATGCCCACCATGTGTGGAGTGTGTCCCCTACTGTGCCACAGCCTCTGAAGCATCTGTCAGGCTTAGGGTACTTTCACACTAGCGTTTTTTTTAAATCGCGGCAGATGCGGTAAAAAAAACGCATCTGCCGTGATTACCGCATACCGGCTGCACTGCGGCACGGTTGCGGCACAGTTGCGGCAAGCCCCATACGATGTATAGGCGGTTTTTTTCGCGGCCGCACCTGCCGCAAGTGCCAAAACCGCACTTGCCGCACTTGCCGCACCTGCCGCAAGCCCGCCTATATATTGTATGGGGCTTGCCGCAACTGTGCCGCAACCGTGCCGCAAGTGCAGCCGGTATGTGGTAATCGCGGCAGATGCGGTTTTTTCACCGCATCTGCCGCGATTTAAAAAAAACGCTGATGTGAAAGGGGCCTTAGGGTCAGAAGTAGGTCATCTGCGAAGAGGCTTACTTTATAGGTGTGTTTCCCTATTTTTGGGCCTCTGATATCTGGATGGGATCCTATCTTTTGGACTAGGGGTTCCATGATCATAACGAATAAGGCCGGTGATAGGGGGCTTTCCTGCCTCGTGCCTGTTTTTAGGAGTATTGGTTTCGGGGAGGTGGATGGGAGTTTTAGGTATGCGATTGGGTTGTTGTAGAGGAGTTTAAGGGCATTTATCAATGGTTGAGGTAGCCCCAATCTGTTCAGAACTTGGAATATGTATGGCCATGCAACTGAGTCAATGGCTTTTTCTATGTCTAGAACCAGGACAGTTAGGGGTGAGTTGGATTTGTTGGCATTGTGTATTATATTGAGGTTCCTACGTATGTTGTCTGGTGCTTGTCTCGAAGGTATGAAACCCACTTGGTCTTTGTGTATAAGGTTAGGGAGGCAGGTATTTATTCTGTTGGTTAGTATGGCCGTGAAGATTTTAAGGTCTATATTTAATAGGGAGATGGACCTGTAGTTCTTGATGAGTAATGTGTCTTTTTTTGGTTTTGGGATGACAGCAATATGTGTGTGTGTAAAATTCTTGGGGCATGGTTTGTCCTGAGAGTAAGTTGTTGCAATAAGCGCGTATGTGGTTCGTTAGTGTGTCCTGGAATTTTTTGTAGTATAATGCGGTCAGTCCATCCGGGTGCTTTACCTGCTTTTAGTTGTTTGATGGTGGTCAGTATCTCTTCTTCTGTTATTGGTGAGTGTGTTTTGCCGCGTAGCTCAGGGTTAGGGATGGTAGTGGTATAGTGGCTAGTAATTCGTCAATTTTGGGTTTGGTGAAGTGTCAGTCGTCTTTATATAAATTCTGGTAGAATTTGTGGAATGCAGCATAGATTTTATTTGGGTCGTGGGTGGTATGTGATTGTTCATCTTTAACTGAGAAAATCGTGTTTAGGCATTCTTTGTCTCTGAGTTTGCGTGCGAGCATTCTGTCCATCTTATTGGAGTATTTATAAAACGTGGCTTGTGTCCACCTAATGGCTCTTTCAGTGCCGGTTGTCAGTATTGTGTTGAGTTTTAGTTTTGTGTCGAGTATTTTCTTGGTGAGATATTTGGAGGGGTGGGAGTGGTTGGCAAATTCCAGTTTACTGAGCTTGTCTTCAAGGTCCGCCTGTGTCTCTAGTCTGTCTCTCTTTTTTTTGGAGGCCAGTCGTATGAGTACGCCTGTCATGTTATTTTTATGGGCCATCCAAATGTTGTGTCTACAGTAGAGAAGGGAGGTTAGGTTGCCGGAGTTTGTTAGTATCCAGTCTATTCTGGAGTATGAGTGGTGGGCCTTGGAGAAGTAGGTGTAGCCTCTCGAGTGCATGTGAGTTTCTCTCCATGTGTCTACTAGTTGGTGGGGTTTAAGTAGGTTTTGTAGAGTTTTTCTCTCAGTGTTAAGGTACCTTTACACGCCGCTACAGAAGGTTAGAAACAACCGGGTGTCTCACGAGCACGTTCCAACGGTTCCTAACGGCACCCGATACCGCATTTACACGCCGCTACAAGGTGCTCTACAGAAGGTTTTTTCTATCCCTGGATGCACCGACGGGTGCCGCAGGTTACCTTCTGTAGAGCACCTTCCCGCGTTTACACGCCTCTACCACAAGGTAATATGGGAGGACCTGGGGCAGCAGGGACAACACATAGGCGTGCCACAGTTGTGGATTACGAGATGCTCGTACGATGATTGGACAATGCAATAGCATCATGATTGGCCAGCCAGCGCAGGAAGGCTGGCTAAAACATGATGCTATTTCAATTGTGTAGTGTGACTGGTCAGCTCCTTAAATATGCCGCCCTATGCAGGGACAACCAATCGTAACGCAGGATATTCCACCAATGATCGCTGAAGGGGGCGGTATCCCGGTGGCTGTGTCACGCCCCAGGGAGTTCACTAGGTGTCGCAAAAACCTTCCTGTTCCTCATTTACACGCCGCTACCATTGGGTTGAAACCAACCTGCTTTTGAGCACTGCTGAATAACAGGTGTCGACAGTGACCGGTGGCAACAACCTGATTTACACGCCGCTACCTCGCGGTGTTTTGGCGGTACAAGATACAATTGTCACCGACACCCGGTTGTTCCTAACCTGTAGCGGCGTGTAAAGGCACTTTTAGTGATATCGGATCGTTTTTGGGTGGAGCTATCCAATGTGGCGTCTATGGTTACGTTGAAATCTCCTCCCCAGAGTAGGAGGTCATAGGTTGCGTGCCCTATCAGCTTCGTTATGGTACAGATCATTTTCATTTGCATCTACGGGGGAGGCGTAGCTATTTATGATACAGATTGGTTTTGATTGGACTGTCCCGCGTATTATGAGGTATCTACCTTCTTTGTCCGCAGTCACTTGTTTCTGTACAAATGGGAAGGAGTTGTGGAATAGGATGGCCACTCCTCTAGTTTTTTCTATATGGGATGCTAGGTGGGATCTAATGTATGACTTATGGAAGAATTTTGGGAAGGAGCGGTTTGTAAAGTGTGTTTCCTGTAGTAGTATGATGTCCAGTGTATGTTTTGAGTAGTCTATGAACGCGCGTTTTCTCTTAAACGGGGAGTTGAGTCCTCTGACATTGTGTGATAGTACATTATACATTCGCAATATGGGGGGACATGTTAGCTGTCGTGTGGGGTCTGTCTCCGTGTTGTGTGGTGATGGTCAGTTTGGGTTTTAATTTGGGGAGAGGTAACCTTGGAGTTGTGGGGGGGTGGGGGTTGCGGATGGGCAGATGGGCACAGTGGATACAACAGGGGCGATATTCGGTGGTTTTTGGGACCCGAGTGTTCAGGTCTCTTGAGGTTATGACCATGGGTAGCGTCGGCCCAATTTGGGGTAGCACATTTAATGTAGAGGTGTTGTATTCTCTGTAAGGTAGTTTGTGTGGGGTATGGGTTGGGGATTTGTTGTCTTTTTCAGGAATCATCTGGTTCCAGGGACAGTACATTCTCTGTAGGGTGGTTTTTGTGGGGTAGTGGTTGGAGGTTTGTTGCTTTGTTTTGGGGTCGTCTATTAGTAGGTAGGATTTGGCGTTTGGGGGGGGTTGTGTTGTTTTATTTGGTGTTCTAAGATTTTTAATTGTTTTGGTCATGGTTTTTGGGGGGATTGGGGGTTAGAGTTTTTCAAGCGACGAACCTCTGTGCACTCCCTATTGGGTCTTGGTCGTTGTGGTAGTGCGTTGGTGTCATTTGGAGGGATACCTGCCCTTTCCAGGGCTGGTTGGCCTTCTTCTTCCATTCTCGGTGAGTAGGTTTTGTTGTTGTAGTGAAAGATAAGGGCATGTGGGAAGCCCCACTTGTATCTGATGTGTGCTTTTAGTAGCGCCATTGTGGTGCCTTTCATTGCTCTACTTCTCATTAGGGTCGCTGGGCAGATGTCCGGGAATAAAGCGACTGTGTCTGGTAGTCCTGGGAGAGTAGGTCTGTTGCGTGCGGCTGTGAGGATCAGGTCTCTTGATTCTTCATGGTGTAGTTTAAGAACTACGTCTCTTGGTGATGCATCTGATCTGGGTTTTCCTAAAGCTCTGTGTATTCTGGTTATCTGGAAGAGACTGGGGTCTGCTTGAGGAAGTAGAGATTGGAAGAGTTTGGAGACTGTTGCTTTTAGGTTTGTATCGTTTTCGGGGAGGCCTTTAATTCTAATGTTTCCTCTCCTTGATCGATTTTCCATGTCCTCGCTTTTCAGCTCCAGATATTCAATCCTGGCGTCTTGTTCTTGGAGTAGTTTCCTGTCGGTCTCTATAGCATCAGCTGTGTTGTCCATTCGTCTTTCTAGATCGTCTGTGCGTTGAGTGATGTCTTGAAGTTGGCGTGTGAAATTGTCGACCGCGGTGGAGAGTTCGGTCCTGAAAGTCTTTTTGATGGATGTCAGGAGTTACTCCATACCCATCGGGCGTGCTTTCTGTGGGGGGGCTGCTTCCGGTTTGTTGGGGGCTTTTGGTGGGGTCTCCCTGCCTTGATGGGGTTGCTTGGGTGGGTGGCATTTCGTGGGCTGTGGTGAGATACGTGGTGGGAATAACTGTGATATTGCCTTTGGCTTAGTTTCTCTTATTGTTGTTCGCTTTGTACGCATTATTTTGGGGCTTGGGTGGTATTTGGCTGAGTTTTACCCCCGTTGGGGTTGGTCATGAGGAGGACCAGTAATGTCAGTGGTGCAGGTCCTAGCCTTGTGTGGGGTCAAATGGTCAGGGCTACTTATGCAGTCTTGAAGGCTAAGTAAAGGAGGGTAGAGAGGGGCTAATGTGGAGACAGAGTGATGGAGGTAGAATGGGGGGGTGAGGTAAACGTGGATGACTAATGCACAAGTTAAGAAGGCATTGAAATGAAGGACTTTTGCTTATGTTGGTAACTATTACAATTAAGACAGGTAGTAGATGGGTAGAGTTTTTACCTTCTGGCTTCCTCTGGCTTATCTCTGGAATATCTCTGCCGCCCACTTTCGAAAACTCCACTTTGAAAATTCACACAGGCCAAGGCACTAAAGGCCTTGTGGCCTGCAATTTATAGCTCTTGTGGACAGTAGATGATAGGCCAGGTATACAGATGGGAGGGGGTCAGAGGAGAGAAAGGGCCACTGCACAAAGGGTACAATTAACAAATTGTTGCTAAGAGAAACATTTGGAGCCAGATCAGCAGGAGGGAGAGACAAGCAGGATGGAATCATATGGATATTTCTAAGGTACAAAGCAAATGGGTCAATGTGTTCATACCATGAAATATGTGCAATGCATACAGTGAATGGATACTACAGCAGAGATTGCATACACCACTAAATCAATGTGTTCATACCATGAAATATGTGCAATGCATACAGTGACTGGATACTACAGCAGATATTACATACAACACTGAATCAATGTGTTCATACCTGCAAAGGAAGAAGATATATTGTCACAACAGGGCATCACAGCATTGGGAAGTGTAGGTAAGACATCTCTGGGCCAAATAACTATTCATCTTCCCAGTCTGGTAATATCAGCCTGCAGCTGTCTGTTTACCTAAGCTTGTTATCAAAAATAGGGGAATCCAACTTCATTTTTTTTTTACTTTTGTTTGTAGGTCAATTGTCCTGCTTTTACCCCTCTATTTGCTTCCCATTTTCCAGCCATTCTACAGCACCAAAGTTCAGATCCCCATTGGCTTACATGGGATCCAGGGTTAAGTTTGGGTCAAGTCTGGGTACTGAACAGAACTTTTAATTAACGTTTTAATTAAATTTACAGGCAGCTCATCCCTAATTGTTACTGAGTGTATTGTGTAAATAATATGTAATTATCTCCCTCTAGTGGTGGCTAAGAGATGTCAGAATTTGTATACTTTAATCTCTCTTCTTTCTTTATTTGCCCCTCCTTTTCCCTTTATTTTTGGCATGCAGCAGGCTAATACAAATGGTATTTTTGTGGGATTTTTTAGAGCAATTTCCTTGATTTATTTTATTTTCGCTTGTTATTTATATGTTGCACTTAATGCCTTCCTCCTGCAAAGTTTGCTAATGAACTGCTATTTCATTACATTTTATATTCGCTTAAGCGTCTCTGGCCATGTATAATGCAAGCGTGAGGTTTTATATTCCTTCCAAATCGTACAACAGTAAAAACAGCATCCAGAAAAGGATCAGCAAAATGAATTTTAATTCCATTACATCTTTTTATTGGGCTTTTTGCTGAGTATTTTGCTAAATAAACAACAGTTTCATTTTTATCTCTATACATTTGATAAGAAAACAAGCCAATGGCTGTATTTATTCCAGTGTAATGTACGGGCAATGCAGGTCAACTGTGCATCCTTTAATACTCTCTTATATTAGCTTTTGATTGGGTTTGATGGCTCTATAAGAAATTATATTTGATGAATAGCTATGTTATTCTAACAGATCAAACGCAGTTTTGACACCTCTTAACTCGAATCCAAATAATGTGATGTAGGGGGCTTTGGCGCTGCCACTCATGCCCTGGAAATGGTCTGCTATGGTTAACTTTAGGTGATTGTAAATTTGAAGTGTTGGATGCTATCCTGGTGTCTTCTGGCTAGTAGGGTTAATAGTGGTTGGGTAGGGTGTAAACTCCTTACGAGTGGAGTTAAAAGAACAAAACAGTCTTGCAAAATGGTTTAGACAGGAGAATAGAGCGTGAAGCATTAACAAAAGCTGCGCCTATGGAGGTGTGGTGAGTTGGAGCCCCCAAAGATTATTTGGTTGGACCCTATGGACCAAACTCTGGACCCGGACACACAGTGCTTCAAGAATAGAGAAACTGGCCAGATGACTATGTCCAGAGTTATCTCCATGGGAAACGTCCTAGATAGCGCCTGTCTTCCTTTCAAGGCTTCCGGGCTCTTGGATTGCAAACTGTAAGTGTGGTTGCAATTTTGGTGTCTCTAGTTAGCTATGGTTAATAGTGGTTGGGTAGTTTATACATCCTTTAGGGGTGGAGTTTAAAGAAGAAAACGGGCTTGCAAAATGGGAGAGACACTGCATGTGTGGGAGGCAGTGTGAGTAGGATTCCCCCAAGAGTTATTTGGTTGTGTGGCACCCCACTTGTCAGTGCGCCACAGTAGGGGTACTGCACCCAAAGTTAGTGAGTGTGGTATTCCAGTTATTGGAGGATGAGATGTTGAACTGAGGCTCTCATCCCTGCATTCACACACCTAGAATAGGGGGACTAAAGGATTAACCTGTTTGCCGGGAGACCCAGCCTCGGTGGGAGCTGCTTAGGTGTAGTGAGAGAAAGGCGGGAAGAAACAGAAGGGAGTTGAGAACTGTAAGGGAAGGAGAGGAGGAGAACCCTGCAAGGAGTGAGGAGAGGGGGGCCTGTAAACCAAAGCTATCCAGACAGAAGGAGGAGACCCAGCGCCAGACCGTACGGTTATCCGGTCTGGGGGAATCCTAGTCCACAACGGGGAACCAGCTCCGAGCGTAGTACAGGCGAGTCCAACCCTGAGCCACCAACACCAGTGGGTCATAGGTCTGTCAAGCAGCCCCCGACCTTGTCCACGAAGCACAGCCTGACCAGGAGCTCCAAACCAGGTTGAGCCCCTTAGAAAAGAAGGGTATCCTCATTACACCCAACAGGCCTGGTAGGAAGCGGGTTTGTGCAGGGCAGCGCACGGATAGAAAGTAGAGTGCAAGGAAAGACACAGAGGGACTGAAAGCAAAGTGAAGGAACATTTAAGAGAGTCTTAGGAAGACATTGCACTCTTCGGTGACGACCCGGCCAGCAACCGATGCTGTGTATCTGTATAATAAACATCAGTATAGAGTTATCCAGTCTCCGTATTTCATTCCTATAAGTACTGTGACAGCGAGTATTCCAGATCCTGCCCTGGGGACCTCGCTTTTCCTGCTGGGGCTATAACATCTGGCTGCATACCTATTGTTCCCAGAGGATTGCTGGGAGCGCTGGTGCCTTCACCAGAGTCCACAGGTGGCGTCACAAGACTTTATTCTTTTATTTTTATTTTCCATTTTTAAGCGACCACCAGGGCCACGGGCCTGGGCAGGCCACACGTGACATCCCCCTTACAGAAACCGCCTGGGTACCGAGTCCCCACGGCCTTGGGGTGGGTCAGCTGAACCCTCTGTGCGAATCTCTGGCCCAGACATGTAGTGATTCAAGAATAACGGTGCTGTACATATTATCAAAAAATGTGACCTGCCAAAATACCATCCATGTTACACTCTGCCCACAGGTTACACAAAGTACTATAAACCTATTAAACAGAAGTCTGTCATACAATCTACCAGATCGCAAGTGCTACCCACAGAGCTCAAACACTCGGTTTAGCAAGTCCACTGTTCCATTATATTGAGAACCACATATGCCAGGGCTCTTATGCTGACCACACTGCCCAGCACCTCAGTGTTTCGCTACTGCTTCATCAGGGCAGAGTGTAACATGGATGGTATTTTGGCATGTCACATTTTTTGATAATAATATGTACACATATTGTTCATAGATTAGTGATTCTCTTGCATTAGCGTATCATTAATACTGTGTTACTGACTGCATTGCTCAATGTTTGTTTTGATTTTATGGGGATGGTTTTTAAAAACAATGTGTTGTGAATTTGAAATAAATAAAATTTTGTATACTTCTATAAACTCCCATTGTGGTTATGATTTGCTGAAAAATCTAATGTTGGATAGAAATCTCTGTAGAGACCAAAGTGCCAGGGATGCGTTCAGCTATTAAAGTGACTGTAATGATAAGAGATGTTACCCCATTTGTGGGAAAAGAACAAGCCCGCAATGAGCATGTAAACTCACGTTTGTTTCAAAGGGAAAGTAAAACAGCGGTGTTGAAAGACATGTCTGCCGTGTCTGAGTTTCACTGTAAAGGCCCGTTACACGCAACGATATCGTTACCAATATTGTTGCAACGTCACCGGTTTTGTGACGTTGCAGCGACGTTGAAATGACATTGTTGCGTGTGACATTTACCAACAAACGGTGATCAGATTGCTGATCGTTGGTAAATGGCCAGTACCATTTTTTGATCGTTGGTCTCCAGCTGGGCGGCCAGCATCGGTGTGTGTGACAATGGGAGATCAACGATCAGTGACCTCCAGCCCGATACCCAGCGCCGCTGAGAGGCTGGTAATCAGGGTAAACATCGGGTAACCAAGCGCAGCGCTGTCTAGTTACCTGATGTTTACCCTGGTTACCAGCATTCTCAATGGTCGCTGTTCGCTGGTGAATCTGCGTGTGTGACAGCTCACCAGTGATCAGATAACGATGTCCCAGCGGCCTGATCGTTGGTCGGGTCGCTGGGACATTGTTATGTGTAGCGGAGCCTTAAGAATAAGACCTAACGTTCCATCTGTGTGCACTGAGGAGGCGGCCAGGATGCAGATCGAGCATCCAGCGCCGTGCTGTAGCCAATGCTCGCCCTCGCATGTGACTACATCAATCACCCCTCCAACATTAAGCTCCAGATAGTATATAGCCTTACATGTCAGCCACCAATGGCAGGTGCTAAAGCCAGATTATTTTCCTCCAGAGCAGAAGAGTTTTGTTGTGCTTATTTCTTCCTAGAGAGCATTGTCCTAAAGTCTTTTTATCGCTGGATCTCCGCAAGTAGAATCAGTGCCATACATCAAGTGTACCTTTGACTAGTCGTAGTAATTGTAGCCAGGTTCTGCATGTGGCCCTTCTCAGAAATTTACTGAGAAGCGTTTTATTCAGTCCATATAAAGCATCCTAGGCAGTAAAGGGAAAAAATGAACTGTAACTATTTCAGCTACCACCACCAGGGGGAGCTCACTCCATATGAAATTAGAAATGAGTTTCATAGTGTTGCAAAAGTCGCTATGCGCTGAGTGTCCCCCCAAAAAAAACCTCCAAGGTGCAACTGGAAGAGGAAAAGATGTTATCAGATTACATAATAAATGTGTAAGTGGAAATAGGGATAGTATACCTTTATAAATAAAAATAAATTCGATACCCAGGATAACCAATAAGTGGTGATAGGACCATCCCAACTGGTCACACCTTGTCCCGGTGGGATGGCTTTTATGCTTTATGATCACCTGACTGGCCACACCTTGTCCCAGTAGGATGGCTTTTATGCTTTATGATCAGAATTAATCAAGTGCCATATGTTATTTACATGTACTACTGCTAGTCATTTATTTACTTAATTATAGGGTATATGCTCATTTAGTTTTTCTCTGGGTATTTGTCTTTAAAATGGCCACAGTGTGAACATGCACCTACTATTGAACATATGACAACTTATGCTCTGGCTCATTTTTTTGGTTTTACATAATACATGTGTAAACGGAAATTGTGATTTATTTTTCTTTTTGAAAAGCAAAATAAAAATCAAAACAAAAAATCAGACAAAGAAACAAAAAAAACATAGAGCCTCAACCTCTACAGGAATCTGCAAGTTAAATCTTATGTACACTTACCACCTCCTGCAGCATCCTGAGCAATAAAATATTATTATCATTATTATTATTATTATTATTATACAGATAAGGATAAAAAATTACTAACTCTGCCATCACTAGGAAGAGTACACTGCTTATGAATTTATTATTCAGTTTCATAAGAGGTGGAAAAATCCCTATGCAGTGAACTCCCCCTAGTGGTAGCAGCTAGAGTACAGAATTTTACATGTTAAATTATAAACAGGAAGAAGCAAAAGTGTGGTTAACTAGGTTAACTAAGGGGAGCAATTAACTGAAGGAAATGTGTATAGAGGAGAAGAGTGATATACTACAGGATGGGGCTGTACATAGAGGGGGCTTAGAATAGTGATATATGTGTAGGATGTGGCTGTTTATATGGAGATCTGAAACAAGTGATGTATTGCAGGGTGGAGCTTTATATAGGTGGCGGGCTGGAAGGATTGATATACTGTAGGAGGGAACTGTGTATAGGGGGGCTAAGAAATGTTACATCAGGTTGGGGCAGTATACAGAAGGATGGAGAACGGTGATGTACTGCAGGATTTAGCTGTAAAAAGAGGAGTGATATACTACAGGATGGGGCTGTACACAGAGGGGGCTTAGAGAAGTGATATATTGCAAAACGGGCTTTAAATAGAGAGGGATAAGAGCAGTGGTGCTGACTCCTGCGGGTTGAAGCTACACCACCATGCTCGCCCGCGGGAGGGAGAGAACTGACCAGTAGAGATGGAGAGAGGAGCCCTAAGGGTGCATATGAGATATCGATTCCCCGTATGCCTGAATCTGACAAGACAGAGGGGTTGGTGGAGGACACAGGGACAGAAGAGACGGTGCTGAAACCAGAGGCCTCAGACTTCTAACGGGAGCTGGGGGCCAAACACCCGACACATCTTGAGGAAGGTGGCCGAACTAGGAGCAGCTCCCAGGAGAGTGATCTAATGCGCCCGGGACCTACAAGCACCTGTGACTACCAGTACCTGAGCTCTGTGCTTCGGAGGTTGTTGAGAGCCTGTGGAGCAGAGCGACGACACGCTCGCCTCAGATGGAAGTTACCCCTGATAACGCAGAGAGATGAGAACCACCAAAGAATGTAACGAGAAAGTAAAGTAAAGTGCACCAACCGTGGCTTGACTGTACTGACCGGGCTCTGGAAAAAGAGCAAAAGTACCGGAGACCGGCAGAGAGTGTTCCCGGTGGCCATGTTTAACATCTAAGTAAAAGTAACGGAACTGCAGCTGTGGTGTGTGAGAGACTTTTATTCGTGGTGACCATTGGCCACAGAGGCCGTCCGAGACACTGGAGGTACTACTGACTGAGTGACCAACTGCTGAGGTACGAGCTGGTGGAACCACTCCACTGCCCTGGGGATTGCGCTCCACCTGCGGTTAGAGGGACTATCTAAGCTGCTGATCATCATCCCAGAGGTTCAGCAGCATCGGCAGCCGCCCTGGCCGCATACTGCAGGTGGCATCACGAATACCCCTTTTATCTCCTCAGACTTTCCCTAACATCACCCCCTTTATTGAATGACAGCGCCAGGGTCACAGGACTGGGTCTCGGCCCCCGTCTGTCCCCGTGAAGAGAACCGAGAAGTGAAGATGTGAGAACAACTAGTAAGTGCCCGGTACCGGTCTTCCCTACCTCTGGAGTGGCAGAGTGGCATTCATATGAGAGGATTATGCATGGGGGATTCAATTGGTTGCCTGATTGCTCCTTAACTGTTTTAGTTCTGATTGCTATAGAGGAGTTACAGGTAGAAATGAGCGATCAAGCAACATTAAAATTCTCCAGCTTGCATGTTTGTTATGGTTATGTTTTTATATAGCAGAAATATTGTTCTCCGCAAATTTAATGTCCCTTATAATGTTCTGGGATCTCTCCAGATTCCAGAACATAATAAATGTTCCTTACTGCCCACCCCCTTCTACTCCTCACTCCACCTCTCCAGCCCTACTACTTGTCACCACCACCTCTCCAGCCCTTCTACTCCTCATCACTGCCTTTCCAACCCTTCTACTCCTCACCACCATCTCTCAAGCCCTTCTACTCCTCATCGCCACCTCTCCAGCCCTTCTACTCCTCATCACCACCTCTCCAACCGTACTACTCCTAACCACCACCTTTTCAGCCCTTCTATTCCTCACCACCTCTCCAGCCCTACTACTTCTCACCACTATCTCACCATCCCCTCTACTCCTCACCAGTACCTTTTCAGCCCTTCTACTCCTCACCACTACCTCTCCAGCCCTTCTACTCCTCCCCACCACCTCTCTAGCCCTTCTACTCCTCCCCACCACCTCTCTAGCCCTTCTACTCCTCCCCACCAACTCTCTAGCCCTTCTACTCCTCCCCACCATCTCTCTAGCCCTTCTACTCCTTCCCACCACCTCTCTAGCCCTTCTACTCCTCCCCACCACCTCTCCATCCCTTCTACTCCTCATCATCACCTTTCCATCTCTTCTACTCCTCCCCACCACCTCTCTAGCCCTCCTACTCCTCCCCACCACCTCTCTAGCCCTTCTACTCCTCCCCACCACCTCTCCATCCCTTCTACTCCTCATCATCACCTTTCCATCTCTTCTACTCCTCCCCACCACCTCTCTAGCCCTCCTACTCCTCCCCACCACCTCTCTAGCCCTTCTACTCCTCCCCACCACCTCTCCATCCCTTCTACTCCTCATCATCACCTTTCCATCTCTTCTACTCCTCACCACTACCTTTTCAGCTCTTCTACTCCTCACCACCACGTCTCCAGCCTTTCTACTCCTCACCACCACCTCTCAAGTCCTCATCACAACTTCTGATCACCGCTGCTCGAGCTGAATTCCCTATGTCTCTCGAACTGAGCAGGGAGTTCTGATTCTGATGTGGCCTTGGAGGGTTCTGTTCAAGTGTGCAACAGGTCACGTCACGATGTTACAATGTGCGTCGGGACCTTTACTGAATCGGTGCAAAAGTGAATGACTAAATATTCACATTTAGGTGGATTTTTTTTTACAAATTGAAGTAGAATTTAATATCACTCTGATTTATTTGTTCACCTCTAGTAGTGACCAGTGCAAAATATGACTTCAGAAGCCCATTTTGAGCTGACGGCTTCCTTATCCATCAATAGCTACAGTTTTATAGGCACATTGTTAATTCCGTCTATTGTATTTGCCAATAATTCCATAAAAGGTAAAACTGACGGTAATTCTTTGCTGTTTGAAGATTGCTAGATTCCCAGCAGAGGGCAGTAGAGTTAAGCAGATTTTCTTGTATCTGACCATCTTCAGATAACACAGAGTTGTTCTTGTTGTTTACTTGGTTTATTAAAAAAAATTGTCAAATATTTCACTCGCGATCACTGAATGGATAATACACGCTCACAACGCAATCTGGGACATAACTGTTATATCAATTACTATAGTACCGGTTCATTAAAAAATGTTAGTCAGTGTGCAGAATTACATTATAAAGCCTCCTCAGAAAGAATTCACATATTTTGCATTCACAATTAACTCTAGGGGGCGATAAATTGGGCCTGACTGATAAATGAATATCAGTATCTTGTAGAAGAATTGTAAGAGTTAGGACTGTTATTCAGTTATTGTCTTGCTTGGGAATGTTTTGTATTCTGTAGCCTTGGTTGACATTTTAGAGAATCGGTAATGACAAGCATGGTTGAACTTATCCTCTGCTGGACTCTGACACAATAATGGCCCAATAGGTCTAGAAGAAAACAAGATCAAAAGCTGATGTGGGAGTCACTGACCGTTCCTCGAACATGATGTTTTTACCTAGGAGTATGCTTACTACACATGAGTGACTCAACCCAGTGGCCAGGTTAGTAATCTGTGGTTGCTGGATGGGAGCCCTGAGAATCATCTCCTACCTTCCGGCATCCATGGCTCTTCTTTTGAGTAGCCGGCCTGACGCAAAGTCATCGTTACAGTGTGATGCATGTGGTGTTGCACCAAACCAGCTAATCAAGAGGGGATAGTAAGAGGCAGTTCTGAGGGCTCCCGTCCAGTTGACTTGAGACCACCAAAATGAAAAACTGACTGCACTTACTAACAAACAAGTGTGAACAGGTGCAAAACTGAACATGACATATAGATCACAATACACATGCCACTCGTCATACTCTTTTGGATGAGAAACGGACAGATTTTTCACACACTCGTGTGTTTCAGCCTATATCCAGGTTACAAATCTAAAATTTATGGGCGGGCAGGAACATGAAATCACTCAAATTTGTTAGAGTATATTTCATGTTCAGGTTGCACCTATTCACACTTGTTCGTTAGGCCACGTGCACACGTTGAGTATTTGTTGAGTTTTTTACCTCAGGATTTGTTGCCAAAACCAAGAGTGGATAATTAAATAGAGAAGTGGTGCAGGTGTTTCTATTAGGGTGCGTGCACATGGTCCGGAGGAGCTGCGTGTTGGACGCAGCTCCTCCACACCTGAGGGAAGCCGCAGGCAGCCGCAGGGAGACCGCAGCCGCCCTGTACTCACCATGTGCCGCGGGTGCAGGGCGGCTTCTCCCTGCAGTCACCTAATGGCTGCCACTTCCGACTCTACAGCATGAAATGAACATGCTGCGGAGGAGCGGACTTCCGGCAACCCGCACCCCAGCTCCAAAGATGATGCGGGCGGGTTACGCATAGTGAGGATGGGATTTCTTGAAATCCCATCCACTATGCTGATACTGTACAATGCTGTGTCCAAAACGTTGCGTATCCTGATCGTGAGGATGCACCCTTAGGGTACCTTTACACGCCGCAACCACGGCGAGAAATCTGACCGGCAATCTGTTGCCCTGTCACCATTGCCGTGAAATTGCCTAGTAATTGCGGCGTGTAATTGGGGAATTTGGCGGCGATAAAAAAGGTTGCGCCTGGTTCCGATTTCACAGCACTGCTCCAAAATCAGAGGCAATCATGAAGGCGAAAATCCCGGCTTTTGGCGTGTGAAGGGGCAATAGGGATGGAATCCCCTACTGATACGTCGCCTACTGATTTCCCGGAGGCGTGCCACAGCATGCTGGAGACCGTGTTTCCATTGGCTGTCCCTTCACAGGGCGCCATATTTGAAGAGCTGTCCATTCACACTACACAATAGCAATGGCGTTATGTATTAGCCAGCTTTCCTGCACAGGCTGGCCAATCATAACGCAATCATATGCGTTGTCTAATCAGCGTGTTTGGGGCGCAGAATACACCAGTCTGTCACGCCTATGTTCTTGCGGCGCTAAACATGTACGCCCACATTCCTTTGGGGATTGCGGCGTGTGTAGTGGTGAGGGAACTCCACCGATTGGTTCCGCTGTTGGTGTGGCATCTTCCGGGGCAACACATTGCCTTGGGTTGAGGGCGAAATTGCGGCGTGTAAAAGCGCCTTCGGCGATCTGAGGCAATCATGAAAAATGTACACGCGCACGTTAGATTGCCTCCTATCGCTGCCAAAAGTTGCGGCGTGTAACGGTACCCTTAGACTTTTCCTCTGATTACTCCACTCCTGGCTTAGTCTACAAATCCTGAGGTAAAAAACTCATCAAATACTTAGCGTGTGCATGTGACCTTAGGAAGGCCGTCAGTTTTTTCACTTTAGATTGAGGTCATGCCATCTGACTGTGCACGCCTTTTCACCAGATTTAGGCAATTTTAAGTGTTCTATTAGCAAATTCCTGTCCGCCCATAAATTGTAGGTTTTTTAACCTGGATAGAGGCGTTATATAGGGACAAAGCGAAGCGATACGCCTTGTTGCTGGCTGCGGGGATCAGATAAACTGGCCTTTTCTATATGCTAAGAGTCTCAATGTTTAAATGTCCAGAGATGCAAGAGACAAAAGGCGCATAGGGTCTTATTTCTATTAAAAGTGGATAATAAATAATTGTAGTTGCTCACCTGAGCTGGTTGTGTAAACCCACAAAAAGTATATATGGTAATACAGCTGCCCCTGGATCCACACTTCCACATGCCACATGGCGCATAAACAAAACCAATGGACGGTGCTCCAATGATCCGCACTGCTGCAGGGTGAACCAGGACCACAAAAAGGTCTGATACAATGATGTATTTTATTTCTGACGCATTTTGGAGCACACTTTGCTCCTTTTTCAGGGATACAATTAACTTTTTAAATGAATCACAAATCAATTTTTAAATGAATTTCCTTAGCAGTAATACATGTCTAAGGGTATGTGCCCACAGGGCGTTTTTGCTGCGGTTTTTGCTGCGGTTTCCGCTTGCAGAAAACCATTGGTTTTATGGTAATGTATGCTAATTTGTTCCTGCGGTTGGGCTTCCCAGCAAAACCAATGTGTTTTACAAAAACGCTGTGCCCACACACTAGTTTTGCAAGTGTCAAGAACTGTCAAATACCTGCGTTTTTGGTGCGGATAGCAAAGAATGGACATGTCAATTCTTTTTGCCTTTTTGGTGCAGTCAATGGGAAAAACGCTGGAAAAACGCAGCATCAAAAACGCAGGAAAAACGCACAAAAAACGCAGTAAGGCTACGTTCACACATTGCGTATTTTGCCGCGTTTTTTTACGCGCGCTTTTCAAAATACGCAATGTGCCTTTTGTCTGCCTGCAAAGTGAATTGAAATTCACTTTGCAGTGCAGACATTGCGTAAAAATACGCACGGCGTTTTCCGGGAGAAAGCGCAGCTCCGTAAACAATTGATATGTCAATTGTTTACGCAGCTACTTCAGCGTATTCTCCCAGAGGGGAGGAAGAATTCTGCTTCCTCTTCCCTCTTTGACAGCTGTGGCCGCCCCATTAGATTTCACAGTGTATTAATATACACTGCGAAATCTAAATTAAACAAAAGCAAGTGTCTGAAAAATAAAAAAGAATGAATACTTCACCTCTCCGACGCCTTCTCCCGCTGTCTGGTGCCTTCTGCCGCTATCCGGTATCCAGGTCTAAGTGAGATCTCTTCTGACAAGACCTGTGGTGATGTCAGAGGGGCGTTCCCGGGCACTCACGGTCATGTGATACATATCACATGACCGCGAACAGCCAATCAGCGCTGTGAACGCCCCGGGAACGCCCCCCCTCTGACGTCACCACAGGTCTTCTCAGTACACCTCTCACTTGGAACCGGAGACCGGAGAGCGGCAGAAGGCACCAGACAGCGGGAGAAGGCTTCGGACAGGTGAAGTATTCATTCTTTTTTATTTTCCATACATTTGCCTCTGTTTAATTTAGATTTCACAGTGTATATTAATACACTGTGAAATCTAATGGGGCTGTCACAGAGGGGAGGAGGAAGCAGGATTTTTCCTCCCCTCTGTGACATCACTGCGCTTTCTGGAGTAAAGAAAGCGCAGTGTGTGAAAGCCCCTGCGTATTTTGTTGCGCTTTTTTGCACGGCCGAAAAACGCGGCAAAAAGCGTGCGCAAAAAAACGCAGCAAAGTACGCAAATGTGTGAACGCAGCCTAAAAACGCAGTAAAAACGCAGACAAGATCATAGCATTTCTCCTGTCAAGAACTCTAGGATCCTCAGGTTTTCCTGCGTTCAGGACTGCTCAAAAAACGTCCTGTGGGCACATACCCTAAACGTCTACACTCAATGTTTACATGCATTAGTGCTTCAGAGAGCAGCTGTTTATTTGTTAGACTTGAGATCACCAATCTGGCCACCGGACTGGCTCTTGCGAATCGACTCACACCAACTCTAGTGAAGAATCGAAAGTATAGCAAAGCTTTCAATTACCTAGAACATACACATAAAATCATCTGAGGTTTGCTAGCACTGAATTCAACTGCTTTCAAGGTCTTTAATGCAATCACAGCCTTAGTAGTATCAAAGTCAACTGAACATTAATGGCTAAGGGTAAAAGGATGGTAATTGGTAATACAGTAACTCCTAGCTATTTTCTTAGCAATTAAATTTGTATTATGATCTTTTCCTTACACTCTAATTTGTTTTCACTACAGTGCTGTTACACACAATCTTTAACATTTATTTCCTTTTTCATCCTTTCCCTTTCTTTATGACTAAGTTGTGAGATGTCACGTCTTCTCACTATACAAATTCACTACAAAATGACTGCTGTACTTCTTGCTTCTGTGGTGCTCCTGAGGCTCCAGCCGCCACAGAGTTACTGCACCTCAGCCTGAGGGGTGGTATACCACTCTTGGGTAAGTAGGGGACACTACCTGGCACCTACAGACCCGCACCCAACACTACATATTCCAGGACGGGGGTTCAGGCGGACCCAGTTCAGGGAAGGCCCCATCCCAGGAAGGAGGGAAGATAGGTAGGGGGTGTGGGTGTAAAAAGGGGGGCAGGAGCACTAGAAAGTGGGAGCAGACAGAAGGACGTACAGCACGGACTGACGTAGGAGGATGTGGCGAGAACATGAGGGGTTGGAGAGTGGATACGGAGACGAGCGGACATGTGAGAGAGATGTCTAGGGGACTGGAGCCAGTGGAGCTCGTCCTGAGAGAGAGAAGACAGAACAGACAGAGGAGCCAGTGAAAGGATGAAGAGAGACAGAGGAAGTCCCAGGGGCACGGGAAGTGAGAAATCCACCCGTGGCACCCACATTGGAGCTGACAGAGAATCCGGGATCAGCTAGAGAGACTGGTCTGCAGAAAGGGGACCGGCCCCAGCTTAGTGGAGTAACTGCACTAGTCAACTGATGAACCGGAGACCGAGGTGACTTCAAGTGCCACGGTCCAAGTCCACACTCATTCGTTGAAAGGTGGTCTCATTGAGTCAGGGGACAAGGATGAAGTCGCCCAACAAGACCCGAGGCCACTGGCTCAAGACACTGGGTGTGATGTGCTGGGAAAGAGGGCGAGAATCCAGTGTAGGGAGACGGCTGAGAAAGGAATGTAGCGCCGCACTGGTTGGTGCGCCACAAAGGGGGTACTGCACCCCGACCAGCGTGTGCGGTATCCTTGTGGCCAGTGAAGGGGAGGTTCGTATGTGACTTTCATCTTGCATCCACACACCTAGCTCAGGGGCCAATTGGTTAAACCCGTTACCAGGGTAACCGGTCCCAGTGGGAGGTTATATAGGTGTAGAGCGGGAACAGAGTAGTAGAGTGTAGAACGAGGATTCGAAGAGAGGTCGAGAAGGACCCTTCAGGGGAACTTACAGGGAGGGTACCCAGAAAGAGAGGTGACCCAGATGAGAAAAGGGGAGCCTGAGGGTGTGTGCTAACACCTGGCTCAGACCGTCTAGGTACCGGTCTGCGAGCGGTGCAGGCAAGTCTAACTCTGATCCACCAACACCGGTCAGACCAAAGAGTCTTTAGCATCCAGTCACTTGTAACAGTAGCCAAACAAGGAGCCAGGACCCGTGGAAAGTCCCCAGAGGTGCGGCAATCCGGCGAAGGTTCATACACGATTGTAGAGTTACAGAAGAGAGAGCAGAAGGTCAGGTTGGGCTGCATGCAGGCCAGACTTCCACACTAGGAAGGACAGAGGGTGAAGCTGCTAGAAACAACTTGAGAGCCACAGATGAACACCCCATTCATTGGTCACTACCCAGGCCAGCTACCTGTCACTGTAGACCTGTTTTTGAACTTGAAAGTGACCAGTAAACCCATACAGAGACTCAGCTACATGAGGTGTGTTGTTCTTTTTCGTTGTGAGGGATCAGACAGCTTCTCACCTGCAGAGCCGCCTTACAGTTAATACAGCATCACTGCCATGGGGACACTGCTCTGCCTTCAGGGAGCAAGAACAACTGGCTGCAATAACACCATCCCCAGAGATCTGAAGCAGCGCTGGTGTTATCATCAGAAACTGCAGGTGGCGTCACGAACAATACACTTTTATTATTTTCATTTCACTTTTCAGCGACCACCGGGGCTACGGTCCCGGGCATCGACCACCAATGACAGGATCAAGCAGCAACGCTCGGGATCCGAGTACCCAAACCCCTGCGTGAGTCAGGAACACCAGAAGAGGGTCCATGTAGACAGTCCCGAACAATCTTAGAGCTGTCTTGGAGTCCTATCCTGGAGAACACATCACCCCGTTGAAGGCTGGAACCACCTGGAGACTTGGGCAACTGTGAGTAAAGATCTAAAAAACTGCACCCTGCTGTGTCCTCAAGTTATTCCAGCGCTATTGTCACTACAAAAGACATTATGGATTATGCCTGCTCTGGGGGTCACTGCTCTACCCGTGGAGAGCTACACCACCTTAGTTGCAATATCACCAGCCCCAGAGGATCTGCACTGCAGCGTCGGCATCCATCCCATTTACCGAAACCCACGGGTGATGTCACAAAATCAATTCTCCAAATAAATGAAATCCCTTATTTTTAATGACACCGCCAGGGCCACGGAACTGGAACTGGATGAGCCCCGGTAACATCCCGAGAGAACTGAAGACCCGGGTTCTGAGTACCCCACAGTCCTGGTGGGGTGTGTCACTTCTGCTTTTAGACAAGCTATAAGAGTCCTTCTTGATTAACTATGCTATACCATATGATATTGTGAGAGTGTGCATAGGATGCTAACTGTGGTAACTTCTCCTGGCTGCCAGGAAGATCCTGTATTTATCGCGACCATAGGCTCCAGGGTACTCAATCATCCTTGACCAGTAGTTCAGAAGTCACAGTGGCGGTCCCCAGAGGTTGTGGTCCTGACTGGACATGTAAACGCATTTCAGGGCTCTCTGCCCCTTCCTCAGGACAAATCAATATATTTCCATGCTTCAGGGCATTTCAGAGAGCCCAGAAAACATTGACTAATAAATCAATATTATATTCACCCTGTGATGTCCCGTGGTATATGGCAGCGCAGTTTTTAACCCTTCATCCTTTCTACTTTATATGCACCATGCTGGGGCTGCAGCAGACATGATATGCTTTTCTAGTGGTTGAGACTCTCACAAGGTGAAGCCTCTGATACCTATTTAGGTAATGTTTTATATCTCAGACCCTTCATCCTTCCTACTTCAATTTTCTGAGATAATGACCTTTGCGTTTTCATTGGCTGTAAGCCATAATCATCAACATTAACATAATTTAACACTTGAAATAGATCACTCTGTTTGTAATGACTCTATATAATATATGTGTTTGACTTTGGTATTGAATTACTGAAATAAATGAACTTTTTGATGATATTCTACTTCATTGAGATGCACAGGTGGATTTTCAGTATCAAAAACTGGTACCTTCAATGCACAAGTCCATAGACCTTTTTGTGGCCTATCCCAGGTATTGCAGCTCATCTATCATTCACTCCAACAGGAGCTAAGCTGCAATATTTGGGAGCCGCCATTAAACTGTGCACAAAGTTAGGCTGTACCGATTGCCACTGGAGCAGAAATCAGTTGACCAATGGAAATGTTGAGTATCAGACCCCAATGGATCTGAAAAGTTAATCCTAATATATTAGTCAAAGTAATGGACATTAACTTATAGAATAACAATCTCCAAACAATAGTTTTCTTTCTTCATTAGCGAGAGCTAAAATTCCATTGACACCTGGTTTCCTTAGGGTATGTGCCCATTCAGCTGAGATCATCTGGTCAGCACTCCCCTTGATGCAATGTGACCCACCCAGGGGTCTATGAGAACTCAGTACACGAGCGATGATATGGGGGATGCTGTCTCGGTGGCTGGTACCTGGGCCCGTAGCCCTGGGGGTCTGCTGAATAATGAGTAAAATAATAAAAGTCTCATGACGCCACCTGCAGTTTCTGGTGATCTCACCAGCGCCGCTGTCAGACCGCTAATGATGGTGGTATTGCAGCCAGTTGATAACGCTCCCTGCAGGCGGAGCAGGATCCCCGGGGCAGTGCTGCTGCTGAACTGGGCAATGTAGCAGCAGCTACTTCTTAACCTAAGAGAATAAGACACCGGAGGCTTGCTGACTCTGTACGGATACTTTACTGGCAACAGTTTCTCAGCAGTTCAGGTAAACAGTTACACAGTCTTTGCGGGTAGCTGGCCGGGTAGTCACCGGGGAGGATAAAGTCTCTTTGAGGCTTCCAGAGTGTTCCTTCAGTTACCTTCATTGTCCTTTGCTGTCTTCCTTGCACCTCTTACTATCCTTGTGTTGCCCTGCACAACCACTGTCTACCAGGCCCGGTGGGTGCTATGAGATTACCCTTCTTCTTTAAGGGGCTCAACCCGGTTTAGTGCTCCTGGTGGGGCTGCATGTTCTGGACGAAGTCAGGGAAGATGGGCAAACCTGTGATCCACCGGTATTGACGGCTCAGGGTTAGACTCGCCTGTACTGTGACTCGGAGCCGGTACCCCGTTGTGGACCAGGATTCTCCCGGACCATGGATAAGGTCCGGCACTGTGTTTCCTCCTTCCGTCTGGGTCACTGCTCCTTTTCGGGCGCCCTCCCTGTGGTGTCCCTCTAGCACCTGCTCCTTGCTTCATCCCTCAGACTAGACTCTCTTCTGTCTGACTGTCTGCGCCACAAGTGCACAGTAATGAGATGGCATATCCAACTTAATCTTCAATAGAAATACTGCCATAACACAATGGAATTCAAGAGTTGTCGAGTATTTATGTCCAAATAGTAATACATGTCAAATAAAGCTATTTACATTGTGACAGTATTTGTATCAAAGGTAGGGTATATGCCCATGGCATCTTTTTTACATAGTAACATAGTAACATAGTTTTTAAGGTTGAAGGAAGACTTTAAGTCCATCTAGTTCAACCCCATAGCCTAACATGTTGATCCAGAGGAAGGCAAAAAAAAACCATGTGGCAACACTAAGCTCCACATTGGGGGAAAAAATTCCTTCCTGACTCCAGATACGGCAATCAGAATATTCCCTGGATCAACGCCCTATCAAAGAATCTAGTATATATAACCGGTAATATTACAGTTTTCAAGAAAGGCATCCAGGCCCTTCTTAAATGTTAGTAGTGACTCACTCATTACAACATCATGTGGCAGAGAGTTCCATAGTCTCACTGCTCTTACAGTAAAGAATCCGCGTCTGTGATTATGATTAAACCTTCTTTCCTCCAGACGTAGAGGATGCCCCCTTGTCCCTGTCTCAGGCCTAAGAGTAAAGAGATCATTATACAGGTCTCTGTACTGTCCCCTCATATATTTATACATTATTATAAGATCACCCCTAAGCCTTCGTTTTTCCAAGCTAAATGACCCCAAGTTTAATAACCTGTCTTGGTATTGCAGACCCCTCAGTCCTCTAATAACCTTGGTCGCTCTTCTCTGGACCCGCTCTAGTTCAGCTATGTCTTTCTTATACACCGGAGACCAGAATTGTACACAGTATTCTAAGTGTGGTCGCACTAGTGACTTGTATAGAGGTAAAACTATGTTCTCCTCATGAGCATCTATGCCTCTTTTAATGCATCCCATTATTTTATTTGCCTTTGCAGCAGCTGCCTGACACTGGCCACTAAATGTGAGTTTGTCATCTACCCATACACCCAGGTCTTTTTCAGTGACCGTTTTGCCCAGTGTTTTACAATTAAAGGGAACCTGTCACCCCACATCACCCTTGTAAGCTCTAATTACATGTCCCTGAAGCATTACAATACAGTCCTACACATCCCTTTGTGAGGTTTTGGTGAAATATGAAAGTGCAATAAAGTCGTTTGTAAACTTACTAAATCCATGGCAGTGGGGCGTTCCCAAGCCTCCTTGTCTGCTAGGCGGTTCCCCTGTGCCGCTGTATTACGCCCAAATGGGCGTTTTTTTCAAACTTTCTAGCGCGGGCACGATTCAGATTCTCGCGCCCGCGACGTCACGGTCATGTGATGCCGTGACGCGTCATTTCCGGGCGGCCGGGGCGCTGTTGTCTGACGCGCACCGGCCGACCTCAGCATGCGATCTGCGCATGCGCTGAAGTTGGCCAGTGCGCGTTCAGAGAGAGGCAGGTGCGCTTCAGACAACAGCGCCCCGGCCGCCCGGAAATGACGCGTCACGGCATCACATGACCGTGACGTCGCGGGCGCGAGAATCTGAATTGTGCCCGCGCTAGAAAGTTTGAAAAAACGCCCATTAGGGCGTAATACAGCGGCACAGGGGAACCGCCTAGTAGACAAGGAGGCTTGGGAACGCCCCACTGCCATGGATTTAGTAAGTTTACAAACGACTTTATTGCACTTTCATATTTCACTAAAACCTCACAAAGGGATGTGTAGGACTGTATTGTAATGCTTCAGGGACATGTATTTAGAGCTTACAAGGGTGATTTGGGGTGACAGGTTCCCTTTAAGCACATAATTATACCTTTTGTTTCCTCTGCCCAAGTGCATGACTTTACATTTATCCCCATTAAAGCTCATTTGCCATTTATCAGCCAAAGCTTCTAGTTTACATAAGTCCTCCTGTTATATAAAATTGTCCACCTCTTTTTAGGTTGAAAAAGTGTTTAACTAATGCTTAAAACAATAACCATATACACAGCAATTTAAAAACATCTTGAAAGAGCTACTTTTATCCACTACCAAAGTCAAGAGGTGGCTAAAAGAAGTGACCGTCTTTTGAGGCAGCTTCTGCTTGGAAGCCGCTCACTAGTTTGTATACATGGTGGCAGCAAAGTTACTTAAAAAATAACTAAACAGACGCCAAAGAGAAATGAGTCCCGAAATATACCACCTAAAATACATCGTGCATATACTCTTAGGCGTCATGCACACGTTCAGTTTTCTCATACGAGTGCTATATGTGTTTTTCATGGATAGACATTGTACACAGCATAGTCATTGGGGCCATTCATTCGGTTCGTGGAATTTCACCGCAAAATGTCCAATTTTGATCCTAGTGCAGTCTTATTTTCATGGACTGTCAAAATGGAGAAAGCGGAAAATTATTTTTAATTTCTTCATATATAAGAAAATCAAATGACAAAGTCTAATGAAACTCTGATCAGAGTCTGATCTGAATATTCAGTCTATTTTTCTCATACATGGAAAAATGAGACTTGTGAATAAGACCTTAAAGGGAGGAAGTCCCATCGAGGGTGCATAAAAAAGTCATTTCAAAGAAGTGATGTAACTTTGGCGACACAGGCAGCCTTAGCCCATAAGCAATACTAGACAATTGCTGCACTCTGTATATTATATACATGGTATCATAGAATAAAGTGGCCCATTCAATATGAATGGTACACTATGTGGCGGCAGGACAGCAAAAGGTTAATAAACAGGTTTAGGTTCAGATGTTAGGGAGATGAGGTAAGAGCCGGCCCATATATGGAAGTGACCACAGCTGGTATAAACCAGTTTTTTTGCGCCTTTTTTTGACAGTTGCTGATTGGCCAGAGTGGCCAGCTGTGAACTATAAATAGAGGGGAATTCTGACAGGGTCTGTCAGAAATCATCAGGTGTTGGAAAACCCCGCCCTCCCTCCCTGTTATTTTTTATCTTCGTTTTGATTTATTGGTGGGACCTTGTTAGAGGACGATTACCCATGTTGGGTGGATCCGCTTTAAATTTCAGCATTTTAAATTTAATTGTATTTATTTAATAAAATATTAATTGATTAATTTATGCAATTGGTTGCAGCAATTTAAATTTTGATTATATTTATTTATTAATATATTAATTAATTTATTCATTCTGTAACCTTAATAAGGTACCCAACCATTTTATCTTTAATAAAATTTATTCCAAACCGAAATTTTGGTCTGGTTATTTTTAATTATAGTAATAAGTATGGCCTTGCCGCCTCATTACCCAATGCAAAAACCTGTAAAAATCTGAGGCCCCTTTCACATCTGTGCGTTTGCTGCGTTTTGCTTCATTTGCGTTTTTTATGCGTTTTTACCGCAAAAACGCATCAAAACGCATGCGTTTTTGTCCCCATTGATTTTAATGGGAACGCATGCGTTTTGACATGCGTTTTTGCATGCGTTTTTGATGCGTTCCCATTAAAATCAATGGGGACAAAAACGCATGCGTTTTGATGCGTTTTTGCGGTAAAAACGCATAAAAAACGCAAATGAAGCAAAACGCAGCAAACGCACAGATGTGAAAGGGGCCTGAGACATATTCCTTCAGACTATTGTAAAAGGGTCAAGGGGTTAACTTTCTTTCTCCCTTTGGGAATGATAGGGGCATGTTCCATGATATATATAATCAATGTGTTGATTTGTATGTGTAGCCCTCTAGCGGCTAAGGTCAAGGCTGCTCCCCAGTCCCCATTAGATTATGATAATTTTTGAAAAAAAGTTAATCATATACCTTGAGAGCAAAGCATAGACTAAAAATGGGTTGCAGTCTGGTTTTAGCCAGGAGAGTCCCATGTAGGAAAAGCCTATCAGGAATCAATCTCCACAACAATTGTACTGGACCCTTTGGGTCATCCTGGGAGTTGAGCCTAGAATCCAGAAAATTTGTGGAATACAATGAGAGTGCTCCTCCAGTGCTGGTACTCATGCCCTGTCCTTGGCAGGTAGTTAAATTGCGACTAATTTACCTCCAGTATTGGTTTGGTGAATGATTTGCCACTGTGCAAGCAGTAAAGGAACGTTGTCTGAAAGAGCCCTCATGGTCCTCTGGATGTGTCCCCGCAAGTTGGGTAGTGCTGAAGGTGTAACAGACTGTGAAGTCATGATGGGTGATGGTAATGTCGCGAGGCAGAAGTCAAGAGATACCAGGACGAGGGGAGCAGTTGGCCACAAATTGTGCTACTGTGCAGAACCCTACTCTTGCAATGTACAAGTATTATACAAGTGTTTCACAAGACTATTCAAGTAAACGTGCTTTAAGGACTTTGACTCTGTAAATACTTTGGCTCTCACTGAAGGCACTTCAGAACTAAAGTGTTGCACTGGAAAGCCGGCCGGAACTGCACTGCGGCCTCGGCCCTGCCTTGTGATTGACTACTAAGGACCCTTGTGGTTAGCAACCCAACACTATAACATACCATAAAGTACTTCTCTTCTAGGCCAGAAGGACCTTTGTGCTCCTTCAGGCTCTAGGACTCATGATCCCTAATTCACCTGATGCTGTATATAAATATACTTATATGTTAAGCATATACACATTCACACATTATTTTAATACTGTAGGTAAACTTTAATGTTACACTCTTCAAATTTGCTTGACGGGTATATGTTAATTTTTGCACTTTCTCCCTCAGCCGTCTGAGGATGTCATCACCTGACCTGGCTCCGTGCATACATCAGCAGGTGATATTTTTTACATATTATTCAGAATGTGGAGCTGTTAAAGGTTATGTGGTTTTGCTGCAAGCATAAGAATATATCATATTAACTCTTCACTTTCGTTTCCATCCAGCACACAGGCCACAAGCCTCATCCACAATTAGGTGGTGACAAACTGGGGAATTTCTTATGGTTCGCCCAAAGAACTGGGTCCCTGTTGAGTGGAACCTGTTTTTTAGACCACCTGGAACTCTACCATTAACCCATTAAATGTTCCTTCCTTTTAATTGAATGTTTAATACTATATTCTAGGGTCTGTCGAGACCTCAGAGCATAATACATTTGAGATGAAAAAACCTAAAAAAAACAAATACTCACCTCTCCACTCCCCTCTTCGGCCACCCAGATGCTCATTATTGACGCTCCAGTCTTCTTTCTGGTATCACATGCCACATCTATGTCCTCTTTACTGTAGGTCAGGACTTCAGGCTTGATCACTGCTCATTGTAAGTTCTTGGTGCATGTCGTGATGTCTCAATGTTGGTTCCTTAGGATTCATAGTGACCTTTAAAGGCTGGTTGCAGCCACAAGTCCTGGCCTATAGTGAAGAGGATGGAGGAGCAGTGCACAATGGCAGAGACAAGAGGACCGAACAGCAAGCAGTGGGGTGGATGCAGAAGTGAGGTGAGTATTTATTTTGTTTTTTATCATTTGCTGGCCCTAAATGACTCACCAAAATGGCGGCTGGACAGTTTTTCTTTCTTTTGGGAATCATGAATCGAATCACAAAGTATTTTCCAGAAATTCAACTTGATTCTCTGCAGATTGATTTGCTCATCTACAGTGGCATGCAAATGTTTGGGCACCCCTGGTCAAAATTCCTGTTATTGTGAATAGTTAGGCAAGTTGAAAATTAAATTATCTCTAAGCTATAAAGTTGAAGATGACATACAGTATTTCCTTTGTATTTTATGCAAAAATAAAATATACTTTTCATCTTTACCATTTTATAAATTACAAAAAGTAAAATGAACCAATGCAAATGTTTGGGCATGCTTGGAGATTTGTGGACTTTGACCAAGGTTTCAGACCTAATTAGCCTGTTATGGTTATGGCTTGTTCACTATCATTAGTAAGAAAGGCCAGGTGATACAAATTTTACAGCTTTATAAAACACAGCCTCCTCTAACCTTGTGCCAAAAACACCAGCCATGGATTCTTCTAATCAGCCGTAGTACTCTGAAAATGAAAATGATGGAGGCCCACAAAGCAGGAGAAGGCTGTAAGAAGATGGCAAAGCATTATAAAATTGCCCTTTCGTCAGTTCAAAATGATAAGGAAATGACAGTTACCAGGAACACAGGAGGTCAAGATAAGATCTGGAAGACCAAGTAAAATTTTAGTGCAAGCCGCTTGTAGAATTGCTAGGGAGGCAAATCAGAACACTGCAAAAGACCCTCAAGAACATTTAGCAGACTTTGGAGTTGTAATACGTTGTTCTACTGTTCAGAGACACCTGACAAATATGGCTTTCAAAAAAAAGTCATTAAATGAAAACCTCTCCTGTGTCCTCACCATAAAATTCAATGTCAGAATCAAAAGAACATCTAAACAAGCCTGATGCATTTTGGAAACAAGTCCTATGGTGGACTGATGTGGGTAAAATAGAACTATTTGGCCACAATCATCAAAGGTATGCGTGGAAAATAAAGAGTGAAGAAAAAAAGGGGGAGCCGCACAGTCAGGAAAAAATCTGAAAAATAAATTGTGTAAATACACATATTGTTTCCATACTGCACAGTAATGAGACATTTCACAAAAGATTAAATAATCCTTTGAGCCACTCTTCCACGTCAAGGAATGTCTCAGATAGAGTGGTCCTATTCTATACATTTTAAATTTTTGTTGTGTCCTAAAACAGCAAAAACATATAAAATGGACCATATAAAGCAATCACTCACCTTATGCATATCAGACCATGCTTCCAAGGTGTCTGGTTAGGTCAGTGAATAGAAGTCAACTGAGGCCCCCACACCTGCAGCCTACACCACAAATGTTTGGGCTATTTCACAGTTAACCCTCACTGGGCCACACCAGCACTCATGGATAGAAGCAAAGTTAGGTTCAGGTGAATGAAGCTAAATTAAACTTGGCCTAAGGGCAGAGTGTGATAACTGTGTGTGTGAACAGTTACTAAAATTACTACCGTCAATGCAGATGGAAACAGACAGAATCTGACATGCACGGCAAAGTGGTGGTCAGCCACTAGACCATTCAAAGTGAAGAAAAAAAGGGGGAGCCAGCACAGCCAGCACAGTCTGGCTGTGCTGGCTTCCCCTTTTTTTCTTCACTCGAAAATAAAGAGTGCAGAATTTCCGGAAAATAACATCTCGCCAACTATTAAGCATTGGGGTAGATCAATCATGCTTTGGGGTTGTGTTGCAGTCAATCACACAGGACACATTTCATGTGTAGAGGGAAAAATTAATTCAATGAAATTTCAACAAATATTTGAAGCAAACATGTCTGTAAAAAAGTTGTAGTTGAAAAAGGATAGTTTCTACAAATGGATAATAATCCTAAACACACATCAAAATCCACGATAGACAACCTCAAAAGGTGCTAACGACTAAGGGGAGGACCCTGAAATGCGTATAGCGGGACCCCACAGAGTTGTGATGTTTTTATTTACGTGTCAATAAAGACATTAAGTAAGCAGAATGTACGCTGGATCCACCTCATTTGTTTTGGATTACTAAGGATGGTTGCCATGCCATTGATTCAGTGTCTGGAATCCTCGGGAGTGATTTGTCTGGGGAGCCGTCTTCCTTTTCCCTTTCCTAATTCAGCAAACCTCAAAAGGCACAAGAGAAGGTTTTATAATGCCTTTACAGTCCCCTGATCGAACATCATTGAAAATCTGGGTTAAACCTCAAAAGAGCACAGCATGAAAGACGAGACAGGTATCTCAAAGAACTGGAAGATGAGCCAGGAATCTCATAGAGCTGGAAGACAAGCCAGAAATCTCACTGAACTGAAGACGAGCAGGAATCTCACAGAACTGGAAGACGAGCCGAATCTCACTGAACTGGAAGTCGAGCCAAAATCTCAGAACTGGAAGACGAGCCAGAATCTCACAGAACTGAAGATGACCAGGAATCTCACAGAACTGAAAGACGAGCCAGGAATCTCACAGAACTGAAAGTATGAATATCAGTCAGTCCCTGATGTTTTTTCTGGAGAGAAGTGGCTTCTTTGCTGCCCTCCTTGAAACCAGGCCTTGCTCAAAGAATCTCCGCCTCATAGTGCGTGCAGAAGCACTCACACCAGCCTGCTGCCATTCCTGAGCAAGCTTAGCACTGCTGGTAGTCCGATCCCGCAGCTGAAACAGTTTTAAGATACGGTCCTGGCGCTTGCTGGTCTTTCTTGGGCGCCCTGGAGCCTTTTGACAACAATGGAAGCTCTCTCCTTGAAGTTCTTGATGATGCATAGATTGTTGACTGAGGTGCAATCTTTCTAGCTGCGATACTCTTCCCTGTTAGGCCATTTTTGTGCAGTGCAATGATGGCTGCATGTGTTTCTTTAGAGATAACCATGGTTAACTGAAGAGAAACAATGATACCAAGCACCATCCTCCTTTTAAAGTGTCCAGTGGTGTCATCCTTACTTAATCATGACTGATTGTTCGCCAGCCCTGTCCTCATCAACACCCACACCTGTGTTAATGGAACAATCACTAAAACGATGTTAGCTGCTCCTTTTAAGGCAGGACTGCAATGATGTTGAAATGTGTTTTGGGGATTAAAGTTAATTTTCTAGGCAAATATTGACTTAGCAAGTAATTGCTGTTAAGCTAATCACTCTTTATGACATTCTGGAGTATATGCAAATTGCCATTAGAAAAACTGAAGCAGTAGACTTTGTTAAAATTAATATTTGTATCATTCTCAAAACTTTTGGCCATGACTGTATATTATAAGTGTCTCATTTTTTCCATATCTCCTTATCTATAATGTTGTTCTTAATGAAAGTATTGTGTTGAAAATGTATGGCAGTGGTATATGAGCACTATGTGATATCAGTATTTGTATTCTAGAGAGAGCATCGATTTAGGCATTGTATATGTATAATACCCAGAGACTAATAACTTTCAGTATAATGTGGGAAATACAGTGTATGGCAGTGGTATTTGTAGAATTATTTGGATTCAGAATGGAGGCATTATTTAGGCACTATACAGTGACATTATTCCAACACTGAAGAATAGCAGTTTTGTGTGATAAATATGTAACACTATAATGTGAGCACTATTAAGTAGGATTATTTGGATATTGTATGCAGGAACAGTATTAATTAGGCATTATATGGCGGTATTATTAAGTTACTTAGGAATAACAGTATCGTCAGGAACATATATGACAGTGTTATGTGAGCAGCATATAGATGTATATTTTGTATACGGTATGAAGGTATTATGGTGATATGATTTGTAGCAATATTCAGTATTGTGCAGGAAATTTATGACAGTGATTTATGAGCATTATTTAGTATTTTTATTTAGTTCTGTGGGGCCCACTGGGACGGGGTACTCGGTACCGGACCGGGGTATCACTGGGGTTATCACGGCGGTCTTGGTCCGGACCATGTCACGAGCCCACAAGTAAAGGTTGGGGGTTATTTACAGGGATGGAGTCGTGGTGACGCCACCCGTGGTATGTGGTCAGGGTGACCACCGCTGCTGCAGAACCTCGGGGATGATGGTTGGCAGCCTGTGATGTGGCGGCACTCCACGGGCAGAGCCTGGTCCCCGGGGCAGTAGTGATTAAACAGTTTATGAGGGAGAGCGGGGCTTGAGCGCAAGGACTACACAGACTCACGGTTTTGTAGTTTTCCGAGTCTTTTACTGAAGATGTTAATTCAGCTGAGTACTGTCCACGGAGTCTGTTCAGGGGCTGGGTTGCTCAACCCTGGCCGGGTCCTTTGGCTCCCTGTTTCTGCACTGTGTGTGTGGCCCTGCTGCCGCTTTAGCTAAGCTGCAGGCTCTGTCTCTCCTCACGAGTACCATCTTGCTAGGCAATTTGAGTCTTTTCCTGTGTTCCTGACCCCGCCCTCCCCAGGTGTGTTCCTCTGCTTCTCCTGTCCTCAGGCCCTGGCTCAGCCTGGAACTGGACAGTGGACCGTGGGTTGAGCCTAACACAGCTCTTTTACACCCAGGTCCTTCTTCCTCAGAGTTGCCCAGCACTGAACTGCCCACTTCCTCTCCACACCAGAATATATAGGGAAGCAGCTTTAGCTCCCCCTTCTGGCCTGGAGGCGCTAGTGTAGTGTTGTGGGAATCTTACCCTTTGTGGCGTTACTGTGGCACATGAACCCTGGGGTGTCACAGTTCCATGAAGGTATTATTTAGATTTACTATTGCAGTATTATTCAAATCCTAATGAATGTAAGTATTGTTTAGGAAATATAAAGTGGTGGTATGTGAGCATTGGCTAGTGTTGTTATTTGACTACTATAGAAAAATATATAAGATAATACACATACGCTAAATGGGCAAACACGTGGCTGTATTATGTGAGCATTGTATAATGTATTATGGCAGTATTCCAATATAAATCATTTAATTCACATACTTTGGGATTATGAGAACAATTCACTTAAATTAACCAACAGAGGTCCAGATTTGCTTGTGGCCCTGAGTGCTAGTATTTATATAATGCCCCGGCTGACGGCCTCTTCAGCTTCACCTTGTTTAAATGCGAAGTGCCAGAGATACAATTGAAAAATCGAGCATATTTTTTCTGGCGCAGTTCCCCAGCACTGAGTTTCTGCTTGGTAATAATGATATCAGCCATTAATACATGTGTTATACAAGATAGATGGACTCTCAAATATGCAATCACTTTTATTTTAGATGTGTGATTATAATTTTACCTCTTTGGGTCAAACAAGTCAAGTAATTTACCCAGATTACAGTGACAGCGCTACAATACGGCCTCTCCTGCCTAATGAGATCCATTATCATTCACAGCAAATCAATGGCTGACAACACTTAGATGATTTAACATTAGAAGTCTCTGCTTTATTTTATTTCCACTTTAGGTCTAAGTAATTCCTATTCCACTCTTAAAGGGAAACTGTCTCTGAACATCGCATTGAGGCTACAGGCACAAGAGAAGTATCTCGAACAACTAGGCACAAGCGAACGCAAGCCGAACACAAGGCAGAACCCTGGGAAACTCTGACACCCTTTAATCTGAATTTACAACAGGGTCCAGGAGATTGCTTCTTATGGATGTGCAGTAGTCCACAGACAGGAAAGTTGCCAAACAGGGTAAAAGCCAGGAGGTCAGGAAAATAACAAAATCAGTACCCAATAATTGATTCAGGGAGCCCGGTCAAAACCAAGATGTCACAGGGTAGTAAGGAATAACAGGGAGACTGGGTCTCCTATACTGACCATCAGGCTAGGGGGGCCCTAGCTGTCCCTTAACTCAGAGTTACCTCTGAGGGTGAGGATGTCTGTGCCACCACTATTTCACCGCTCCCGTCCAGTCCTGGTCTAATACCCCCTCTCTCACACCCAGGAGTGGCTGTGAAAGGAGTGATAAAACCCCACACAAATAGAACAATGGGGAAACCAAAAATATCAATGTGGCACCCCTGTGGGGATTGCCACAGGACCCACCAGTGCAGGGAGGGATGTACACCTTGGCACACACAGCACACAACACTTCCCACCCCCGGGGCCTGGAGGGGGAGCACCACTGGCTGCCCTTAAGCCAGATCCCCTATAAAGTTCCAGGTCTGAGGGAGGAGTGAGTTCAGTCAGGGAAGGAAGTCAGTAAAGTCAGTCAGTGAGCTAGGGCTGAAGAGCCTAGAGGAGCTGGTTGCTGGGAATTGGGCCCAGAACCAGGGAGGACCGACTCAGCTGTGCAGCAACCTAGACAGAGGGACAGAGGCCAGTGGGAGCACAAGAAGAAGAAGGGAACATAGTGGTTACCCTTATAGTACACCTAGATGCCAGAGTCCGTGCCTGCCATTAACCACTTGTGGCAGAGAAACCCTGGAGGAACTAGGAGGATCTAGTTCCCCCTGAAGCTCAGGAAGCATAGTGCCCAAACGGGACAGCTTAGGCCCGGGGACCCCAAGGAAAGAATAGGGATCCCAAGAAAAGGTCTTCACCGGCAGTTGTTGAAGGAGCATCCAGTGAAGAAGAGAGCGGCAGATTTAGATTCAGACAGATCTACCCAAATCATCACATACACAGACAGAGGAGGCCTCACAACTCTCCAAGGTGGACATCCCTAACCACACCAGCCACCTGGTTACATTTTTGGACCGTACCTGCACAGTGACACCAGTTAAAGATACTGAAACAGAGACTGTTGTGTGTGTGTTAGCCTGATTCCCCACCGTTTGCAGCAATTACAGCAGGACCGCAACTATTACTCCCCTCATCCACCCCGCCGCGCTGAGGAAAAGCTCCACCTGTGGGGAGCTATACTACCTCTGCTGCACCACACCATCACCTCAGCGCCCGGCTGCAGCGCTGGTAACCGCTTACCAGACACCACAGGTGGCATCACGTATAAGCCCTAATCATCATCCCTTATCAGCCATTGAGTGCCCAGGACACAGAACCGGGACCTGACCAGCCGTGATCCCCACCGAAGCCACCGTCCCGGTATCCGAGTAACCCCTTCCCTGCCAGTTCGACTCATTGACTCACAGCAATACTCACAGAGGTAAAGGACAATATGTGCACTGGAGGAAATAAAAAGCAGGGAGGAAATAACCAGATGACAAGTGGAATTTTAAAGCACACCAAACATCACTTTAATGGATCACTACAGCACATGGACCAGTATTGCACAAGCTATAGTCAACGTGTGAAGAGAGGTTCTGCCCTCTTAAAAGGGCAGTGAGTGACTATGATAGGTTTCCCAAAACATGCAAATCAAAAAGCTTGCACAGTCCTGCTGTGTCACTGCGGCAGCTGCGGCCGCAAAGCAACAACGGCCGCCGACCCATGTCATTAAAGGGGTGGCCATATCTTAGGGCAAAACCACCAGCCTGGGGGTGCTTGCCCCCCTGCCACCTGGGCCACTCCGCCCCTGCTTGTAAATTAGAAGCACCAGAGATATCCAATATAGAAAAGAGTCCAGCAGCACTCTGCTCCATAAAAAACATCCAACTTTATTTAATAAAGGGTGCATATGCAAAACAGGGAGAGATGCAGGGTGTGTGTGGGACAACAGCCTATTTCGCACCTTGTGATGCACCTTGTAATCAGTCCTGCCTCTTTTAACTTCTTTACGGCACATGACACACTGGGTACATCATGTGTCGGCTCTCACCCTTTGATGTGAGCTCTGGCACTGAACTCACATCTTCCCCCCCCACATCTCAGCTGATATTATCAGCTGAGATGTGTAGCTAACACCATCGATCAGATCAGCGATCCGATGTTTGTGTTTACGCATCATCATCCACATGAAGTGATCATTTATGCTATGAAGAGATGAACTGCAGCTCATCTCTACATAACACAAGCAATCGGAGTGTGCAGCACTGAGGCCCTTTTTGGGGCCAGTGTAAAATAAACAAAAAAAACACAAAAGTGTAAATCACTTCTCTTTAGCCCCATTCAAATTAAAACTATAAAAAAAAATACAGACATTAGGTATTGCCGCGTTCAGAAATGTTTGATCTATCAAAATATAAAATTAATTAATCAGATCGGTAAACTACGTAACGGAAAAAAAACACCAAAATTATGGGTTTTTTTGTCGCCGCCACAATGCAAAAAATGTGATAACCAGCGATTAAAACAACGCATCTACACAAAAATGGTATGCTTAGAAACGTCTGCTCAGGGCGCAAAAAATAAGCCATCACATGGCCTCAGATCCAGATTACATGAGAACACTATGGGTCGCGGAAAATGTTGACAAATGCCCAATTTTTTATTTTTTTTTTACCTCTGATTTTTCTTCACTTACACAACAGTAAAAGTATACATGTTTGATATCAACAAACTCCTACTGACCTGAGGCATCATACTCGTATGTCAGTATTACCATACAGTGGACATGGTGAATAAAAAACCCAAAAAAACAAATGTGTAATTACACTTTATTTTGCAATTTCAATGCACTGTAATTTTTTTCCCATTTTCCTGTACTTTATATGATAAAGTAAATAATTTATTTTGAAAGTACAACTCGTCCAGCAAAAAACAAGCCCTCATATGTCTATGTTAACAGAACAATAAAAAGTTATAGCTCTTGGAAGAAGGGGAGGGAAAAGTGAAAAATGGAAAATTGACAGAGGTGAAGGGGATAAGGACTGGAATGCTGCTGCACTCTTTTCTATACTGGATACAACTGCATCTAATAAAAGCTGGTACCCGCTAATCCTGGATGTGGTTTATGGAGCTCTGGTACAAATCCTGCAGAAATCTGTAAGTAGTTCCAGAGTTTTCTTCTCTATTTTATTGAACATAGAAACACTAGAGAAACCACAGTGTGGAATGTCAGAGTCCGTAATGTGAACTGCGGCAATAACTGGCACATAACAATGAGGTATAAGAAGCGTCCAAAAACAAGCCAGAGTACAACAAGAAAAACACAAACAGGGCACTAGTCATGGGACACAAAAGCTATTTATAGCAACTGCAAGCAGAAAACTGAAGGTAGAAGTGGCAGGGTGTGGTGCTTTTCAACATGCTGAAGCAAGGAGTTAATGACTTCAGCTGGACAGCACACGCCTCCACTCTGTCAGACTGTAATGGTGGGTTTACACGCTTCAATATCGTTGCGATATCGCAACTCAATGGCGCGGGAGCGCGCAATTAGTGCACGTTTCTCCCGCATCGCATTGGATGTTTACACGCTGCGATATCGGAATACAACGTCCGTGCGATGTCTACGCCTCCCAATCCAGGATCGCATACTTAACATGGGAGTGAATGGGTGACGTTTCAATCGCATCGTAGTTGTGCGTTTACACAGCACGATCTAACTACAATCTTCCTTCAATATCGGGGCATTGAATAGCATGCTCATTCAATCCCGATATCGCATTGACATCGTTCTGCATCGTATTGGACGTTCACACCATACAACGCAGGATCGATTTCGCCTCCGACGATTGAACCACGTGACTTTTGATTGAAATCGTACTACGATATCGCGACGTGTAAACCCGCCATAAAGTTCAGTAGGTCCCAGCCACTCTAACCTTAGTGGATGGCTGGAGCCAGAACTGACTTCTCTATCACCAGCACCACCTACAGAGTAAATATGGGGGTGCCTGCTGACAGAACCAGATGTACATTGGGCAGACTCTGGTGGGGATATGACACGTGTCCTATCTGCAGACTGTATGCAGAGGTCCCCAACCTTTCAGACCTTGAGAACCAAATTCAGCAATAAAAGAACGTCATGAGCCACATCCAGCTCCTACCCCCATCACAATAGAAATGTCCAGAGCCAACATTACCAGTATAATGATACATTAAGCTTGGCCAATTTATTCATACCAAGGCAGTATACCAAGATCCTACCTTACCCCATTAAGATCTGCTCTTCTATGTGGGCTACACACAAAAATTACCATCTGGAGACGTGCTCTTCATAGCTGTTTTTGCTAAACCTGGTGCTTCAGCACCAAACTGGAAGACAGCCAAGAGCAACACATCATAGACCTATGAGCCACAGGTTGTTCTACAGAGACAACTCATACATAGACACCCTGACCAAAAACTAGGCTTTTTGTACTTTTGGATCATATAGAAAATATAGACTACTAACTTCAGATAGTATAAATAAAACTCAATTACTTTGTTAAATAATAACAAAAATAAAAACAGTACAAATAGAGGTATAAGGCTGGTTTCACACTGGCGTTTGCAAGCGCTGCGGAAGATGCGCATGCGCAACCGCATGTAAAAACGCATGCATACGCATGCAAACGCAGCGTTTTTCTTACACATAGTCATCCACAAACAATCAACAAAATGCTGCGTATGCATGTGTTTGTTTGCGTTTATGCATGCGCACGCATTTTTTCCACGCATTTCTTCAATAATTCTTCTGTGGCATCCGCACTGTTCTGGTAGGTTTTTGGACAGATCCCGCGCATAGCGAGTGGCATCCAGCAGTTTACCATGAGAAGGCCAGAAACCCTCTTTAAACAGCTTGTTTCGTGGGTTGGGATATGGGCGGGCATTAGGTTTCTCAAGGGGACTTTCTTTACTTATGAGATCTCTCCATAGAGCAGGAGGTACTGCGTAGATTTGTATATGGGAAAATATCCTTGAAATTCATTATTCTGTATCAACTGTGGGGGAAGAGTTCAGGCAGTTTTAGTAATGATTGAGAGACTACTCTGCTCTATTGTGCACATGAAAATAACATCAGTTTTTGAGAAGTCCCAGTCTCTGGATGTGCAAGAACTAAGATGAGCAAGGGCTTGGATGAACAAAAGAAATAAAAAAAAGTTATTTAGACTCTTTCAGTAAGAATATGATGTATATAACAAATTACTTAGTTCTTTCTACTCCATAGTCTTCCGCCCACTGATATGTTAAACGTGAACTATAAGCAGTTTTCTGCACAAAATCATAAAGGGTTTTCTGCTTTTTATTTTTTCTTAAATAGGCTTATTGCATAACGTTCTGAAACTTCTTAATATACTTTGTTAATTATTTAATATTTATATAATCTCAGCTTGTTTTCAGCGAACAGCAAGTTGAAAATACAAAAATAATTTGATTGATAAAGAATACATTGATAGATAGATAGATAGATAGATAGATAGATAGATAGATAGATAAATAGATAAATGGATGGAGATAGATATATAGATAAATGGATGGATAGAGATAGATAGATGATAATACTCTTGTACTGGTTCACAGCAGATGTAGCTCTATTTCCAAGGCATATGGTTCTGCTTTCATTTCCCCCATACACAGACTGCTGGTACACGAGGTCACAGCGTTCCCAGTAAGACACTATTTTTATTTTTTCTGTTTTATTTCAATTACACCCGCGTATAATAGAGCATACTCTCTGAAGCTGATGGAGGGCTGTGCAGCGTTAGTTGTATGACTTCTTTGGGTCACACAGTAAAGTTGTCAAACTTCCGAAAGTGCAATCTGCAAGGAAAACTTCTGACAACCACAAAGATTTCAACCATTACACGTCTTCAGATCATTGTAAAGCTTTATACTCCTTTAGGGAACCTTTAAAATATTTTGGAGATCCAATTGGACTCAGAAGAACAATGCGGTTGTCACGACTCCTCTGCCCCACATTTAGGGTGTACTGGGCTGGGTGATTGACAACTTAGGGCTCGGACACACTCATCAGAGTTTGACTGAGGAGACTTGGAAAGGGCTGGAGCAGTGACCCTGAACGACTTCTCCCTATCTGGACGGGGCTGTCAGCTGATTGTGTTTTTGTGCAGCTCCAGACTCACCGTCCAGAGAGGGAGAGACCATTCAGGGTCACTGCTCCAGCCCTTTCAGAGTCTCCTCAGTCAAACTCGGATGTAACTAGGAAAGTGTGTCCAAGCCCTTAGGCTGGCTTCACACTTGCAGATGGATCTGCAGCGTTTTGCAGATGCATCTGCAAGTGTGAGCATGCTGACCGCGGCCCCTATGTTTATAATAGGGCGCACCGGGTCTGAACGCTCTCATTCATTCCTATATGTGTACTGTCAGCAGGCGTATGCCTGCTTACAGATCACACTCTCCCGGCCGCACTGTGGACGCGAGATGTAGCGTCCATGCTGCGGGCGGGAGAGTGTGATCTGTCAGCAGGCATACGCCTGCTGACAGTACACATATAGGAATGAATGAGAGCGTTCAGACCCGGTGCGCCCTATTATAAACATAGGGGCCGCGGTCAGCATGCTCACACTTGCAGATGCATCTGCAAAACGCTGCAGATCCATCTGCAAGTGTGAAGGCAGCCTTAGTCATTCTATCTGGAGATGGGATATGATGGGCTGTTGGTGTTCTTATTGACAACTCAATCATCCAATGTCTTTCTAGCTTGTGCTGAGATTCTGCAGCTGCTCCTTATCTCCTGTAATTGTCAAGCCTTTGCTGTGCAGTCTTTCTCAGAGCACTGCCAGTCTTAGTTTCAGCCCTGGGGTGCTAAGTTGGACTCTTAAATATGTGCTCTGGGAATTGATTTTCTGCTGCCTCATCTTGCCTATGTTTGGCCATTCTTTTGTCTTGTCCATCTGTCCTGATCAGCTCCACTCCAGGTAACTGACCTCGGACCATGACTTAACTATGTCTCTGTTTATCTCCCTGTCTTGGCGTGCTCTCCTGGTATCTGACCTGAATGTTTGACTATTCTACTTCTTGTTGTCCATGTGGTGACTTCATACAATTCCAAAAATCAGTCTAATCAAACAAACAAACTGAAGATAGGTGAGAAGTTATAGTGTTAGTAATTGTCCAATCTAATGGAATCTGTGACTGAAACATATACTTTTTATATATTTATCCAACTTTAAAATGAGCAGGAGATTATTGGGCGAGATCCATAGTAAAAATTCAACACAATTACAACTGAGACTTTAAGACTTTTCTCGGAGAGTTTGTTTTGGGCTCTGTGCACATTAGTTCAGATTTAAGAAAACTGCCAAAAAGAAAAATAGCAACAATTGCCAATAGTAACCAATCACAGCATCACTTTCATTTTTCAAGAATAGAGCACAAAATGAAAACTGTGCTTTGATTGGTCACTATGGTTTTTCTTTTCACAGAGCATTACATTTATTATATAAGGTGGAAAAATCTCCCATACATAGGGCTCCATTCACCTGACAGAGATTAAAAGTGTGTCACTTTGGAATGCATCAGGGTGGTATGTTATAGAGTACATGTAGACAGGTGTGTGTACGCAGCGGCACAGAGAGTGCGGACTCAGTTAAAACTGTAGAACAAGATTGAGATTTATTAACTATTAACAATAGCAATAATTAAAATGTAGTTTTGAGTAAAATGGCAAATTATAAAAAGGAGGATATTATATTGTTATACAATCAATACAATATCAAATCGCAAACTAGCTTGATCGTAGCTCTACAATTCACCACGCAATCCTACTATATAATCATCTTATCGTGTCTCTCTGTCTCTCTGTAACGGAAATCCTGCGTTGCTGATTGGTCGTGCCCGGCCGGCCGTGACCAATAAGCGGCGCAGGATTTCCGTTACAGAGAAACAGACAGAATTAGCCGCAGATGGCCCTGCCCACTACTCTCTGCCAGCTCGGCGGTGGAAAATGGCAGCGCTGTGGAGCAGGGCCGGCGCCAGCACCCCGCGTACCCGCCCAAATGCTAGGGCCCAGGTGTGACTGAGGGGCTCACCGTCACCCGTCCGCATCAGAGGTCAGCAGCGATGCAGCCGCGAGATGACCGGCTGCTCAGTCACACTTGGCGATGCTCTAAAGATCCCAACAATGATACTACCTGTAGGTGTCGCTGGAGCGTTGCCAAGTGTGCCACATGGTGGTCAGTGGTTACACAGCCGGGAGATGACCGGTCATCTCCCAACCGCTTGCAATGGAAGTACCCTGACCAGCACTAGCGATGTCGCTCAGTGTGACATGCAGCAGCGACCAGGCCCCCACTCTGAGATCGCTCATCGTCGCGATCAGTAAGGTACCGTCACTTGGCGATGCTCCAGCGATCCCGACAACGATACAACCTCACCGGCGCTAGCGATGTCACTCAGTGTGACATGCAGCAGTGACCAGGCCCCCGCTCTGAGATCGCTGATCATCACGATCAGTAAGGTTCCGTCACACTTGGCAATGCTCCAGTGATCCCGACAACGATACGACCTGTAGTTATCGCTGGAGCGTCGCCAACTGTGACGGTACCTTACTGATCGCTAGAGAGGTGACACATGTGCAGATATATTAAACGAAGTCGCGTTGCTGATTGGTCGCGGCCGCCTGGTATTGCCGTTGCCATATTGGCGCAGAATTTAACCCCCACTCACAGCACGAGCAATAACATTTAATGACATTGTATATATTTTACCCCGAAAATCCTGTGTATTCATTGCATTATTCTTAAATCTTTATAAATAAACTCTATACATATTCTAGAATACCCGATGCGTTAGAATCGGGCCAACATCTAGTATTCTAATAATAATATTTATTCATTTATATAGTGCTATTGATTCCATAGCACTTTAAATAAATTTGCAACAGTGTCCCCCAGAGGGCTCACAATCTAAACATCCTATCAGTATGTCTTTGGAGTGTGCGAGGAAACTGAAGAACCTGGAGGTAACCCACGCAAACATGGGATGGACATACAAACTCCTTCCAGATGTCGTCCTTGGTGGAATTGAACCCAGCACCCCAGCGCTGTAAGTCTGCACAGCTAACCGCTGAGAAACCGTGCTGCCCAGCTGTATGTCACCCATCAACGTCCACGCTGTCACTATGAGAGTCTTCGCCAGTCCAGGCTCTAGTCTGTACCACTACAAGGACCTCCTGGCCTCTAGCCATCTCAAGTACACTTTCCCTCAATAATTCTCACTGGCTTCCTCAGATCACACATTCAAACTCTCTGTAACTTGGCCTCCTTGCCTCCATAACTTACAAGTTCAGACTAGCATAACCCACCTTACTCCGGCCGGACAAATAACCACAGACACCAGGTTAACCTTTTATAACTTTATTGAGGGTCTCCAACAACCATCTCAAATTATTTAAAACTCTTAAGTGGGAAATTTATTTTAAATTGGCCGCAGCTTAATGAAGGCTCAAACCCGCCTTTAAAAACCAGTGACTGTAAGTGTTCTGTCACTGGCCATCCAGCACAGGTTACTTACACCTCCGTCACTTACTCCGCTGCTGCGACAAACATAACCAAAAACCATAGGGAGGGAGGGTGGGCGTTGCGCTCCGGGATTCAGATGTAGGAGAGGCAATATGGCTGCCGCTCCCTCCTTTTATACTATAATCCAAACCCAGTAACCAATAGCCAATAAGCGAGCTATGATAGGCTCATTTTAACCTGGTGGTATGAGAGTCCGGCAACATTAACCCCTTCTAAGGGCATACTAGTCGGGGAGCAGCGTTACACCCGCAGTGCTCCACAGACTAGCATAACCCACCTTACTCCGGCCGGACAAATAACCACAGACACCAGGTTAACCTTTTATAACTTTATTGAGGGTCTCCAACAACCATCTCAAATTATTTAAAACTCTTAAGTGGGAAATTTATTTTAAATTGGCCGCAGCTTAATGAAGGCTCAAACCCGCCTTTAGAAACCAGTGACTGTAAGTGTTCTGTCACTGGCCATCCAGCACAGGTTACTTACACCTCCGTCACTTACTCCGCCACGGAGGAGCGAGGGCCAAAACCCGAGCTGCGACCCCCCACAAAAGAATGAAGGGCGTGCTCAATACCGTCCTGCAAGCCCGATAAAAAGATATCAAGCCCTATGTTATTTAGGTGGACCCCATCCCTGAGCATTTAACGACTAGTATCCATTTCCAGCTGGTGATGACGTATGGAAAAACCACCCTTTGAACCAACAAATTGGGCCATCCTATGGTTGAGCGCCCGCCGGGACCTCTCCAAAGCTGCGCCATCTCTAGCGCCCTGCCAGACCACCCGGGGTATTACTTCCGACCAAACTAGGGTCAGTTCTGTAAAGAAGCTGTGGAATTTATCTAAATCCGCTCTCATAAGTGTGCAAAGTTCTCCTAATCTGAAATTGGCCAGGTCATTTCCCCCGCATGAATAATCAAAACCACAGGGCCGGGGTCGATCCTAGAGATTCTGACTACCTCAGGAAGCACTTGTGCCCAAACCAGCCCCCTGGTGCCTCTTCAATTCACATTGACGTCGTGGAAACCCAACGCCCGGCCTCCGGGCCGGGTTTCAGCATGGCGTGCTGCCCAATGAACATAAGAGTGGCCCAGGATCCACACATTCGGCTGAAATCCATCTACAAGAAAAACTCAATTAATAACATTCCTTAAACTTCCACTTTTCGCCTACTTTAAGGCCAGTAACGTTACACCATTCATTTATTCATGCATTTTTTTTTTTTTTTTTTTATAAATTATCACAACAAGTCAGGGCGAATGTATCTGCGAAAACATTCGGACTTCCATCGACCCACTCTCTTAATCACATCGTCCTGGAGCCCTGCGCGCGACGCCTCCGTCGCCGCGCCTATGCGGAATGAGTGCGTACCGTATTCTTCCGGGCAACAACCCAAGAGTAAAAGCGCATTATGCAATATAAATTTAAACTGTGACGCAGTGACCGCCGTCCCATCCTCATGTGAAAAATAATTCCGGCCGTGAGCCATTACCGACGCATAGCGTCTGATTAACAAGAGCGGACACACTGGGCCTGGGATGGCAAAAAGAGGGAACCACACTCCCCGGCCGGCCTGGTCCGTCTTTGACCGACGCAACCGTATGCGCAAGCCTTGTTGGCGAAAAACGACGTCATCGGCGAAAAGGCCCCCGGGGCCATCCGGGGACTTAGGAACCAGTTCACTGAGGCGCATAGCCCCGAAAAATGCCGAGACAAAAATCGCAGAAAACAAGCTTACCTCATAATCCGACGCGCAAACCGACGGCAAAGCTCCTAGCAACCGCTGTAATAGAACAAAGGAGATCGGACGTCGCGTGTCCGGGGCGCGACATTCCCGCTTCCAACCCTTGATCACTTGGGAAATCAAGAAATGTTTCGTAGCGTCGGGCAAACCTCTTAATTTAAAATGGAAAGCCAAACCGGTTAATCGGTGTTGCGCCGCGGACCCAGCGATACCGGCCAAACGCAAGTTGGACAAGTACTCCAAAATATTTTCCACGTTGCAATAACAGGCCTCATGCGCACGTGCATCCCCAACATGTCCACCCATTCCAACCAGGCCTTACCGTAGGCTCTCCAAGTCGAAGGGGCAAGCGAAGCCCTCACCAGCGGCATCAGGGGCCCAAGGGAATTGTCCAAACCGAGTCCGGGTACTCCGAGCATGTCTCGTCCGCTTACGGGAGCAGCTCCCTGAACTTCTGGAATTGAAAACGTGACAAAGCATCAGCAATCGAGTTGTCGACGCCCGGGACGTGCCTGGCTCTAAACCATATATTCAGCTGCAAACAACGAAGGACCTTATGCCGCAACAAGTTTATCAGCGGCGGGGAAGACGAGGACAAGTGATTAACCGCATGGACGACGCTCTCGTTATCCGTCCAAAAACGCAGTCTACGATCCCTGAGTGAATCAGGCCAAGCGTCTAATGCCAGGACGATCGGGGACAGCTCCGACAGCGTCAAGTTTTTTGTCCAACCGTTAAGCTTCCATTCGGTAGGCCATGAGCCTGCACACCAATGGTCGCCGAAAACTACGCCAAAACCAAAAGAGCCGGAAGTGTCAGAATAGAGGGAAATGTCAGTAGATGACACCTCGGCCAACTGGAAGCACATATGGCCGTTATACGCTGCCAGGAAAATCTCCCATACTTTCACTGTTTTTCCCGGCGATAAAGGCACGCCGAATTCGCTACACAGCTCCTGAAAGGAGCGGAGGGCGAGGGTACAAATGTCTGCCGAAGCTGGGCCAACAAAAAGGAAATCATCCAGGTAATGTGTCATGGACCTGATTCCCGAGCGACGGCAAACGGCCCACTCCAAAAAAGAACTAAACATCTCGAAAAAACGGCAAGAAATTGAACAACCCATAGGGAGGCACGTGTCATAATAATAACTCCCGTCGAAAAAACAGCCCAGCAAATGATAGCAATCGGGGTGTACGGGAAGTAAGCGGAAAGCAGAAGCCACGTCCGATTTAGCCAGTTCAGCACCCGGGCCCGCCTCACGTACAAGCGAGACGGCCCGGTCAAAAGGAGCGTAGCTCACTGACGAGCATTCCTGAGGAATGCCGTCGTTAACTGACGACCCGGGTGGGTGTGACAAGTGCTGAATCAGGCGAAACTCGCCCGGGTCTTTTTTGGGCACGATACCCAACCGGGAAACTCTTAAATTATAAAAGGGGGGCGAATTGAAAGGACCGCACATGCGGCCCAACTCAATTTCTTTTTGTAATTTTACAGCCAAAACCTGTGGCAAGTCCCTTGCCGACCTTAGGTTTGACGCAAATGAACCTTCCTTCGAAAAAGTGAAAGGGGTGAAAAAACCGAACGTGAAAACCTTCCCGCAAGGTGACGGCCGCCTCCTTATTGGGGTACAGCGTTAACCATGGTTCCATCGCGGCCGCGCTCACCGGTGTCCTTCTGGTCACTTGACGTGGCTGGCTTGCTAGCCCCGCCTCTAGGCTGCTGTTTTTGGCATTTGGGGGCCACATGTCCTCCGCCACAGATAGAACATTCATGCTTGTATTTGCATGAGGCTTGGTATCGGCAATGGCCGTCATTAAAGAGCCAACAGCAGCCCGGTCTACGCACGGCCACCGCTCCCGGTGTGGAACCGGCAGGGGTGGCCTGTCCTGGAAAGGGCAGTGATGCCCTTTGTGACAACATAAGGCGCAACCAGGAATCGGTGGCCTTCACCCCCCAACCCAACTGAGGGTTAAGCGCCAAACGTCGCCGGAAGTCCTCATCGTACTTCCACCACGCTGTTCCGCCGTGTGACTTATAGGAATTATAGATCATATCCGCGTACGTAAACAGCTCCGAGCATCGCTCCAGGTGTTTTTGACCCATTATGCACCCAAGCACAAAGAAAGTCTGCAACCAATTATTCATGGTCTTCGCTACTTTGGGCTTACGTTCAAAGGGTCGGTCAGCTGTTTTCCGTTCCCGATCGACAGAGCTCTGTTCGGTGGACACCAAAGACCATATGTCCACGTATTCATTTGCCCAAATCTTTTGGGCGACTTCAGGGTCTAAATGGGACCCTAAAGTGGGCACTTCACAAAAAAAGGTATCCTTATGCAGGTCAGGACGCACCGGCTCGACGTGCCCCGCCGTTTGAAGCGCCTTAGGGCTAATGAGTATCTTGTTAGTCAATGCATTTCTTAATAAATCAATCACCCCCGCCCGCTGCACCTCCCCGTTCCAAGCCCTTACGTAATCATACTCACCGGCTCCTGTAGTTGCGGGCGGTGCGACCTGCACTATTGGCTGTTGCAGAGATGTGACGGAAGGGGCCGTCCTGGATCCAGCATCGGAGGGCCCAGCTGGAGCGTGCCTGCGGCCGGAGGTTTCTCGTGGCCCACGAGGCGGCTCATCTAATGAAGAACGTGAATAGCTGCGGCGAGACCTTGACCTTCTGCGCCTGCTTGGTGAACGAGACCGACTGCGGCTATTGCGAGACCTGGAACGATGTCGACGTTGCGAGTGCTGTGAAGCGCGGCTCCTGCAGCTGTGACAGCTCCGTTCCCTAGCCCGGGAACGAGATCTATGACGTCTAGCCCTGCTAACGCTCCGACTAACATTGACACAGGCCTCGTGTGCCGGCACTATAGGGTCTGCCCCATAGCCCTGATCCGAACTAGCCCGGCGGGATGTGTCTGCGTCCACCGGCACCAGGGAAGACTGGCCCTGCAGGACCGACACTGTCGTTTCCCGACCCATTGCAGCCAGCAAAGGGTTCAAAAGTCTCTCGGCTTCCATTCCTAAATTCTGCTGGGATGATGGTGGTGTGGGAAGTTGGGCTGGGGGTAGTTGGGGCTCCATTATGGCCCTTATAATGTCATTCTGGCTCAATCCAGCCAATCCCTCCAATCCCCCGGCCTGTTCCCCTCGTTCGCCCTCGGATCCCATAGCCGACCCCATGGTGTGCCCTGCAACAATGTCCCCTACACTATCTGCTAAGGAAGCGGAGGCAATCTGAGTGGGGTTCACTGCGTCAGGCAGGTGGGTGCCTGAACCGTGTGAAGGCGAAGGCACCTGTGGATCCGGGCCCGAACGCCGGAGTAAGGCCGCCGACGCCACGGGGACAACTACAGGGGGCGGGAACCTGCCCTGAGCGCGCACGCCACTGCGCATGCCCGGGGGGGAATCCCAGCTAGGGCTAAGTCTCCTCGGCGGGCGGGAAAGCCTGCCCGACCTCCGCCCGCCAGACGCTGCGGGCGCAAGACTCGCAGGGGTGCCGACGGTGCCGACTAGCAAGTCGGTTATCCATGTAGCACCCTCACGAGCGATTCGCTCCCTCACCGCGGAGATCAGCGGGTCCATCCTGGTCCGGCAGCAGCGTTGCGCTCCGGGATTCAGATGTAGGAGAGGCAATATGGCCGCCGCTCCCTCCTTTTATACTATAATCCAAACCCAGTAACCAATAGCCAATAAGCGAGCTATGATAGGCTCATTTTAACCTGGTAGTATGAGAGTCCGGCAACATTAACCCCTTCTAAGGGCATACTAGTCGGGGAGCAGCGTTACACCCGCAGTGCTCCACAAACTCTACAGAAACTTGGCTTCCTCAGCTCATGTTAACCCCCTCTGGTAACTCAGTCTTCTGGCATGCTGAGGTCACACATATGAACTTTCTGCTAACTTCACCTCATGGCCTCTGTAGCTCACACATTTAACCTCTCTTGTAACTTAGTTCCTTGGCCTGCTGAGCACAAACATTCGACCTTCTGGTAACTCAGCCTCCTGAACTCTTCAGCTCACCTGTATCTCTTTGTCCATACTATCACATTTCTTACAAGGTTCTTGACTTTGTTAATCAGGCTTCTTAGTCTGAGCAAGGGATCTTGTTCTGCTGTTCTTCTGCTTTTTAGATTTATCTGTAATCCAGTTCGGATAGCACTGTGTGCTAGACCTGACACAGGTTTAGGCAATGACTCCTCCCCTGTTCTGGCCTTAGGGTTTTAGTTATATTTTGTGAGACATAGCTTGTCTCATAATCATGTGCCTATACCTACTTCTTACCCAACAACACATGTTCGTCTTTTTAGATCCTGTGAGCTTTCTTATAGTTCCTTTTCTTATACCCTTTGGTCACTAGATGGCAGTGCTCATTTACATAGGTTCTACAGTGCATTCAGTTATATAAGTCTTTCACCCCCCTACAAACATATCGTTATAAGTATAACAATCCATAAACAGCATGATGTAAGGTTTGTTACAATGGGATCCTCTAGATGACATATAATTCTGAATACATATGCAGGAGACTTCCATTGAAGGTGTATATCAGCAATGTATATGACTCACCGTGGCCGGGACTCCGGTTTAGACAGGCGATGCTTCCTTCCTCCTTGTCACAGGTGGACCGCGCCTGCCGGTAATGGAGCCCGGTGTAGTGCAGATCAAAAGGGTTGAAGACGTCTTGTAGGGAACAGATTAAAGGGGTTTTTAATTTATTCGTGACGCCACCTATGAGTAGTTCAGTAAGGACTACCGACGCTGCGGAACCTCCGGGGGATGGATAGCAGCAAGATGGAACGCTCCCCACAGGCTGAGCGGTGATCCACGGAGGCTGGAGCTGCTTAAGATGTTGTGCGGCAGCTGCGGTTACCTTGTAGTGCGGACGGACAGTTCATAAGGAAACACGAACACAGAAAGTCTCTGCAACGGGTCTTTACTGTAACCAGCAGGCAGTACATGGTATACAGATTACAGGTAGTGGACCGGGTGGACTCAGCAGTGATGGTGTCCCTTAGAAATCCGCAGTGTTCCTCTATTCTAACTAATTGGTTGCCAGTGTCGCCCAGGAATACCAGGTCGGGTACGGGGAGGCTGCTTCAATGCCCTATCCATGATGTACGTTCTGGATGTTTTAGGGAGCCTTGGATCCCTCAGTGGGTACACCGCTGGTTAGACGACTGGAAGTTGGCTGGTGGTGGGGTGCTCCTGTGAAGCTGCTCCTCCACGCTTCTGGTTCGCGTAGCAGAGGTGAACTGCTGCCAGCTTCGGTACCGGTGAACCGGCTGTGAGTTGTGGGCACGGGAGTCTTTTGGGAACCCGTGTGAATGATGCCCAATCCCGGTTGGTAAGGCCTCAGGTGCTGACACCCGACCGGTGATGGCCCGGGGGCTGCACGGGGTGCGGAGCCCCCGCTCCTCTCCAAGTTCTAGACTGCTCAGGTCAAGTTCTAGATCCCTTCTCCTACTGACTAAGGGTCTGTTCTCCCTACACTTCCCTAGCACTCCGCCCACCAGGACCTAGGATTGGCCCTCTGTTCTAGGTGATGCATGCAGGGTTGGATTTCTAAATTAACCAGGTCACTGCTGTGTCAGAGAATATTGCGGCTGCTTTTATGGCTGCAATACCCTCTTGTGACGCACTCGTTGCAGGGCGCCACATATACCTCCAACAAAACACTGTATTGCTCCACCAGCTATGTGACTGATGACTATTTGCCTCAATTCATCCCTTCTATAGCATAAAAAGTGACTTGGTGGTCTCCACAAGATTAGGGAGAATCAGTGTTGTCATTTCCAAAATGATTCCTATTCCTAGGCAAGCCTCAATGACACTTACTTTGGTGCTGTCTAGTAGGATCAATGTCTGCAGTGTCAGACAATGCATTTCAAAATCTTCATTAACTTCAATAGAGAGTGATTCAGACAAAGACAATCATCACGCTAAATTATATACTCCCATCTGAAGTGCAAATCAGGGATCAGTGTGTAGAGTTGCATTAGATGGTAGTCAGTGGCGTAACTTCAGGCCCAGGGGCTCCGATGCGAAGGCTCCAACGGGGCCCCCAATTAGTGCAAATCTTTAATAGTATTAGTCTTTTTCTATGGGCCAAAGGGACTTTTGGGGCCCCCTAGGCTGCAGGGCCCGGGTGCGATCGCAACCCCTGCACCTGTGGTAGTTACACCCCTGATGGTAGTCGTGCGCTAGGTAGTCGTTTGCTGCACTCTATCTCACTACATTAAGATGTCTGGATGTTTGATGTTGAACTACGAAGGTGATACGTCTTTACAGTCTACATATTGTCGATGGTTCTGGCTGGACAGGACAAGATGGTACACAGTTCATTGACAGAGACCACAAGTTCCTTAAACCTTAAACACCTAGTTTTATTGAACATATACTTTGCAACAACTATGCACATTCGATAACCTCATACATTTCAGCCATTGTCACAGAGCATGATTAAGCACACCTTCTTCACTTCACTTATTACAACCTCCATAAGAACTTCTCTATCCAACACCACCCAGCCCAGCACCACATCACAGTCCAAGAAATTAATTTTCTCCTAAAGGGGTTCCACGACTTTTCCCTAATAAAGGGATGTCGCCACTACAGCTGGACTGAGCTGTAAGCTTCTTTAGATGTTTAGGAAACACCCGCTCAAGACATTTGTTCCTTATTCTGCTCTGTCTTGCATCAGGTGCCATCACTCTCTGTCTCCTCGGTCAGTCTCTCTACTCTGTTATTCTCTTCCTTCGATCATACTATCTTTTCTATGGTATCCTTCTCTTTAGTACATCCACTCCATGTGGCTCTCCTGGAACTCAGACTTGAGGTTTGTCTCTATCACAGGCTGGGCCCTATCTGATGCCTTAAAGGGAACCTAACCCCACAAACTGACTCCCCCGCATCTTTACACCTGTCCCTGAACCCCCTATTATCATTTCTAGCCATCCCTTTTGCAGAAAAAAATCGATTTTGTAAAGTAGAGAAAAGTTTATATTCACCTCCGTCCTGTGTGAGTTCTCTGTTTCTGAATTAGTCTCAAAGGCGTGCCTGTCTGCTGCAGTCTTGTAATTATGCACGCCCCTCTCAGGTTGCTGCCTTGGTAAGAGCCTGGGCACGTCATGAAAGGGGCGGGGCTAAATTGCGTCATGCCTGAGCCGCGCCCCCTTTCATGACGTGGCCAGGCTCTTAGCAAGGCAGCAACCTGAGAGGGGCGTGCATAATTACAAGGGAGCAGCACACAGGCACGCCTTTGAGATTAATTCAGAAACAGAGAACTCACACAGGACGGAGGTAAATATAACTTCTTTTCTACTTTACAAAATCGATTTTTTTCTGCAAAAGGGATGGCAAGAAATGATAATAGGGGGTGCAGGGACAGGTCTAAAGATGCGGGGGGGTCAGTTTGTGGGGTTAGGTTCCCTTTAAGTTAAACCGTCACTTTCCCTGCACACTAGCTTCTCCCCTTTGGGCTAGTCCCAAGTATCTCTTGCCCTGTTCACTGCCTGTTGCTGGGCAGAACTCATCTTACTTACAATGAAGTGTATAACAACACAACATTATACATCACAATTCACATTACATTACCATCACAATAACATAACACACCTTACGCTTCACATTAACGCAATTGGTGTCTTCAGGGGAAAACATGATAGCAAATTCACCCCCTTACAAAGGAATGGTATTATTGTAATTTATGAGTGACACACAGTGACTAGGGATGAGCGAGTACTGCAATATTCGGACTCGCTATACTTGCAACGAGTAGGTCCCGGTGCTCAGTACTCGTTGCGAGTATAGCGAGTCCAATGGAAGTGAATGGGCGGGCGAGTATTTTCTCAGTGTATCTATATATACACTGCGAAAGTGCACTAAAAATGAATAAAAGTTGTTAAAAAACTCATACTCACCTAACCGACGCCTGCACCGGGACCGGCAAAGAAGACATCCAATCAACGACAAGGACCTGCGAGTCTGACAGTCAATGAGATGGCCAGACGTCACAAACCACCTGATCGCTGCCAGACACCTGATTGGCCAAATTGCCAGGCCTTGAACGTGCATCAATGACCTGGCAATCTGGCCAAACAGGTGGCTAGTAATGATCACATGGTTAGTGACGTCTGGCCATCTCATTGGCCAGATCGCTACCAGCCATCTGATTGGCTGTCAGACTCGCAGGTCCTTGTCTTTGATTGGATGTCTTCTTTTCCGGTCCTGATGCAGCCATCGGATAGGTGAGTATGATTTTTTTTATTTTTAACAACTTTTATTCACTTTTAGTGCACTTTTGCAGTGTATATCTAGATACTCTGCGAAAGTTAAAAGACTACTCGCTACTCCCGAGTAATCACAAGAAACTCGGGGAGTAGCTAGTAGCCCGAATATCATTACTATTCGGCGAGTACCAAATAGTAACATTATACTCGCTCATCCCTAACAGTGACCAATTAGAAAACTTCCAGAAGGCTCCCAGAAAAACGGAAACCTCCTGATTCTCCAAGTGGAGTTGTCACTTCTCCTGAATTCTCTCAGAAGCCAGGATTGGGGAGAGTTTGGTGAAACCCAAACAAAATTCAAGAAGTGTGAAAGGCTTGAATGGTACATGGCCTTAAAAGAGTTCATTTCTATCACTTTCCTCGTGGACAGACATTATAAAAAGGTATAAGTATGACCTTTAGGGTGTCAAAGACAACAATACGGATGTCCTATGCTCATGTTATGTTAACAATATGAGATCAATGGGAATCCGACACTGGTAATTCAATGATCAGTTGTTAGTGGGACCCGTAATTCCAAAATATACAGCTCTATACCCCATGTAGTGGCCATTTTTAGTACTGCAACTCCTCTCCTGTTGAAGTAAATCAGAATGGTGACTTCATTCTGAATGGAACTCCATACATTGTGAACTTGATTCATGTGTAACTTCTTTAAAGTTAACCTGTCACCAAATTTGATGTGTGAAACTAAAAGCACTACCTTCAGCAGCAACTATGCTGCATTTTAAGAAAGTGGCTCTTATGCCCTGACTGCCCCTGTGCACCTAATAAATAACTTTTAAAGACTTTCCGCCCTGTATTAGAATCTGAGAGTCCTGAGTAGTTGATACCTTTTAATGGCTAACTGAAAAGATGGTAAGCATAGCAAGCTTTCGGGACACTTAGGCCCCTTCATCAGCGCCCTGTATTATAATTTCCAGTCCAATGGGTTTGATTGTAGTTTAGTCCATCCCGCCTCTCCTCACCATCCATCCCGCCTCTCCTCGCCATCAGTCCCACCTCTCCTTGCCATCCGACACCATCATCTTTGGAGAGACATCCCAATTGCACACCCAGGCAGAGGCTTTTTGGGATCGCGCCTGCGCACTGTGCTCTGCCCTTCTGGAAGAGCCTAAAGCTGTTGTGCACATGCGTGAACCACTAAAGTCTTTGCGCAAGATCACAGTACACCTTCGCAACTTGGAGAGGCCTCTGCACAGGCATGCGATTCAGGTGACACTCAGAAGAAGAGGCTGTTGGATGCTGAGGAGAGACGGGACGGACAATGAGGATAGGCGGGATGGACTGAGCTACAATCAAGAACATTGGATCAGAAACAGGTAATTATAATAAAGAGCGGAAGTTTTTAGAATGCATTTATTATATGCACCTGGGGAGTCAGGGCATAATAGCCAGTTTCCAGTGGCGTAACGTCAGGCCCAGGGGCCCTGATGCGAAAGCTCCAACGGGGCCCCCAATTATTGCAAATCTTTAATAGTAGTAGTCTTTTTCTATGGGCCAAAGGGACTTTTGGGGCCCCCCTAGGCTGCAGAGCCCGGGTGCGATTGCAACCCCTGCACCTATTGTAGTTACGCCCCTGCCAGCTTCTTAACATGCAGCATAGCCGCTGCTGAAGGTATCGTTTTTAGTTTCACAAGCCCAAATCTGGTGACAGGTTCACTTTAACCTCTTCCTGCTCCTAAGTGATATCATCTAATAGGAACGGATGTTTTCTCAGGCAGATATTCTCTATTCCATTCACTTCATCCCGTATGTGTGTAATAGGCGGGTTATGTATCCACAAAGAGTATCAGCGAAGGATATCTCAACTTGCCGGAGGTCATTGTCTTTCACAGATGTACTGAGCTAATGTCAGGATTTATTCTCCAACAATACCCGTTTTCTCCGCTACTAGCAGACATTTCTTCACGACTTGCTCTGTCTAATGCACTCATGCACTAATTCATTGCTTCTGTCTGTCACTGAGAAGGAATGTAATCATTCAGAGAGGCTGAAATAATGTCCTTCCCGTCTCGCTATACACTGGCTTATGATATATTCCGAGAGCATGAATTTACTCTTCTGAAAAGATATATTTGTCCAACCTCGTTCTGCAAATCTGATTGTATGAAATTATGACACAAATTGTTTTAACGTTTTGTTTTTGCCTCAGAAGCATGAAATGTCACTGTTTGTGTGTGGATAACCCTTTGGAAACCTTGGCAATTTTTTTTCTATTTTTTGTTGTTTGGTTTCTGACATCTATAACATATTTATTAGGGCAGCATAGATATTTGGTGCAAATTGTACATTTTTATAATAATTTTTGGTTAGCTATAGGATAGATTTACATATACAGTTGTGGCCAAAAGTATTGACACCCATGCTCCTGTGTCTACCATGCGCAGTGTCATCAAGAAGTTTAAAGCCCATTGCACTGTGGCTAACCTCCCTAGATGTGGACGGAAAAGAAAAATTGACGAGAGATTTCAACGCAAGAATGTGCGGATGGTGGATAAAAAACCTCGGCTAACATCCAAACAAGTTCAAGCTGCCCTGCAGTCCGAGGGTACAACAGTGTCAACCCGTACTATCTGTCGGCGTCTGAATGAAAAGGGACTGTATGGTAGGATACCCAGGAAGACCCCACTTCTTACCTCGAGACATAAAAAAGCCAGGCTGGAGTTTGCCAAAACTTACCTGAGAAAGCCTAAAACGTTTTGGAAGAATGTTCTCTGCTCAGATGAGACAAAAGTAGAGCTTTTTGGGCAAAGGCATCAACATAGAGTTTACAGGAGAAAAAAAGAGGCATTCAAAGAAAAGAACACGGTCCCTACAGTCAAACATGGCGGAGGTTCCCTGATGCTTTGGGGTTGCTTTGCTGCTTCTGGCACTGGACTGCTTGACCGTGTGCATGGCATTATGAAGTCTGAAGACTACCAACAAATTTTGCAGCATAATGTAGGGCCCAGTGTGAGAAAGCTGGGTCTCCCTCAGAGGTCATGGGTCTTCCAGCAGGAGAATGACCCAAAACACACTTCAAAAAGCACTAGAAAATGGTTTGAGAAAAAGCACTGGAGACTTCTAAGGTGGCCAGCAATGAGTCCAGACCTAAATCCCATAGAACACCTGTGGACCTGGAGCAGATAGCAGATGGAAAGGTCCTCTCAGGTACACCGAGGACCTTTCCATCTGGCCAATCAGGTGGCCGCTAGCGATTACATCATTGTGAAGTGGCGGCATCTGATTGGCCAGATCTCTCCCAGCCATCTGATTGGCTGAGAGAGTGAAAGGTCCTTTTGCATGAATGGATGTGCATCGGCCGGTCCCGGTACAGCCATCGGTTAAGGTGAGTATCCGATTTTTTTATTTTTTAACCACTTTTCCTACTCGTTGCGGGTATAGCGATTCCGAATATTATGGTACTCGTGTGGAGGATGAATTATATCTTATCTATTAATCTTAGTTTTTATACTCATATAGCATTAAATGAAACAATACGTTTTTTCTGTATTCAGGTACGTATCCAATATCTTCTCTTTATCTTTGAGTCACCCCCCCCCTTCTCCATCTCTCTCTCTCTCTCCCTTTTCCTCTCTCTCTCTTCTTCATCCTTCTCTTCTCTCTATCTTTCTCTCTTCCTCTCTCTCTTTCTCTCTCTCTCTCTCTCTCTCTCTCTTTCTCTCACTTCTCTCTTTCCCTCTTTTCTCTTCATCTCTCTCTCTTTCCTTCATGTCACTCTCTCCCTCTTTTCCCTTTTTCCCTCTCTATCTATCTCTCTCTCCTTCTCTCTTTCTCTTCTTTTTCTCTTCTCTCTTTCTCTCTCTCCCCCCTCCATCTATTTCTTTCTCTCTTTCTTTCCCACTATGAATCTGTGAACAAGGAGCTGTTTTGTAAACAAAGTGTCTCCTCAGATGTGTATGCTGGAAAGAAGATATGGTTGTGCAGAATTGCCTTGAAAATGGACAAGCTGATTGGTCCTCGCTGTGCCTGCACCAGACTGTGCTATGGGAAACCCAAGATAACCTGAATCCCAGCAGCCAAGGGATGATATCATGACGTAATGAAGAACGGACTCTCAGAATACAAAGAACTATTATTATTAACAAACATAGACATTAGCTTAATCCCACCTAACTCCCACCCTGCCATGGACATTTACATGCTTATCTTTTAGACTATAAAATGCCCTGTACCCGGATATCGAGTTCAGTTACTGTGACCATAGCCATTGCTTAATAAAGCAACGAACATATTATAAGTTTGAACCAGATTCTCCGTCTGATTTACTCTTATCTGGTACCATATGTTCATAGTCTAATTTGGAATGACTGGTGAAGGAGTGTATTGTCGCTACGACCCCGACACTCGCCCATCCCTAATCCGGAGCTAATCCCTGCCCGCCTGGTCACGTGAATGACACTACGCAGTGACGCAATGTACCACCTGACCGCTGACGTAGGAGGAACTCGGAAGCCAGGCGCAACACCACTGGCCATGGTGTTTGCAAGTTTACCTAGTGCACGGGAACTTCACAGAACCCACGAGAAATCAGCAGGTGGACCCGGACCCACTAGCAGCAACTGTGAGGACCCACTACTACCAACGGTCCAGTAAGTAATCCATGTCACAGAGGCATTGTTTAAATAAGAAAATGCATATATGGGACACTTGAAATAGCAAACTGTTTAACTCAGAAACTACACTTCTGATCTGTTAGCACTATAGTGTCAAGCCAATATATGAGAAAGACATAACAAACCACATACAAGAGTGTCCGCATATGATAAAGATAGAGCACTCCAATTTAGCAGAAGGTACAGATTATTATAACAATACACACACTAGCGATGTGACGCCCTGCAGACCGGTGGTCACAGTGAGGTACAGCAGCTGGGACAGGTAAGTTAGCCACCCCACACCAACACCTAACACATTCCGCAAACTCTAGGCCTAGTACTTCATGTCAGGCAGGGGATAGTGGTGGGAGCTGAGTATCGGGTGGAGAGAAGGTAAAGAACCAGGGAAAGGGTTGGAGAAACTAGATTAAAAACCTAGGAACACTAAATTGGGAGGAGATTCCCTGGAGGGTGGTGTAGCGGGAAGAAGTCCTAACCCAAGACACCCTAAAGCTAAGAAACTGTAACACCCAGGAGGAGGAACCCGGCGGCCAGTGCCACCGGATGGCCGTTCCGGGTCCCAAGCTAAGTACTGAAGAAGAACAGAGGGGTCCACAGCGCACCCGAACCAATAGGGACACCGTGGGACCGGGCCGAAACCAGGGAGCTGGCCCTGTTCACATGGTAGAATGCTGTATGCCCCAGCCATAGATTAACCGACGGGGTGAAGGGACTTTATGCCGGGAACCCAGCCCCCAGCACAGAAATGGAAAGGCTGTCACATAGGGCTAGGATTCCCGCAAGGGAACGTCCAAGAGAAGCTCACGATCGTTGGCCCGGAGGCTGTGCACGGGATGGAACAGAGATGTCCAAAAGGCATAAGAAAGGGGGTGCCCCTAGCAAACCATCCCAGCTGCTAACCGGTCACCAGGACCGTGAGTAAACTGCTGTAAAGTGACTGTGTTGTTGTATACGTAGAGCAGTGGAGTAAAGTACTCAGTGAACTCAGGACTTATGTGTGAGACTTATTCTTGTGCTGACAGTGGAGTCTCACCTGCAGAGCTGCACACTGATTCTTCCAGCTGCAGGGGAGAGTGCCTGAAGGTGCTGAGTGCAGTGTACCACTACTTCATCTCTATATCTGCCCTGGGGAAACAAGCCTTGCCCATAGAGGGCTCAATATCCTTGCTGCCAACCCTCATCATCCCTAGAGGCCCAAAAGGCAGCGGTGGCCCACAAAACTACGGGTGGCATCGCAAACTACAATTTACTAAAACTTTTATCACCACAGTGTGACAACTTGGCATCACGAACTTTGTTTTTCGGGCCTGAGTAATGATTACTCTGCCATGGGAAGGACGGCTACAAAACATGGCATAATTCCACCCGGGGACGGGTTGGCCGATGAGGAGGAGAAACAGTGATACCCACAAAGGGAGGTGGGAGAGGAGAAGGATGACAAAACCACAAGCAAAGTGCATGGTGGCGACCCGTGAGTGGCAAGGAGTCCAATAATGGCGGAAGGTGGAAGAGACTGGGATGATCCACCCAGTCCTGTAGGGGGCTGTTAGCGACAGGGTTAGACCTGACCTTTTTGAACGATGACCCCGTGGAGCCCATGGAGGAGGGTCACCAGTCCCAGAGGGCAGACGAGGGTGGTTGCATCCCCACTGAGTACTGTACAGTGTCGAGACCGGGGGGAGTTCGTCAGGTCCCGGTGTGTCATGTTGGTCCGATGCTTCGGAGTTCCCTTTTCTCTGATGCAGGGAATAAACCCTCATGCTTCTCCACGCCCTCTGATGGAGGGGGCCTGCCGGGTAATCAGCTTCTGCACTTTTACGTGCCCTCCGATACAGGGAGTCCATCCCGGGGCCTCTACACGGTGCGGGTGCCTGAACTCCTAATGATTCCCGAGGTAGCCCAAGTGAAGTGGCGAATGCATCAGGCCCAGGTGAACATTTTGACCTGGAGGGGTCGAATGAGCCACCTGAGATGGTCCCAAACTTGTGGGACTCCCCTCCGAGGTCCTCATGAGTAAAAGGGAAACCATAAACTCAAAACTTTCCCCTTTCAGTCCCCTAAATTTATCCTGGTAGAATGTTCCCCTCCTTATGTGTGAAAGGACATTATGATTACGGGCATTGAGTAATCGGAACTTTCTTGTAAATAGTTAGTGCACCCCGGTGTGCACTCTATTGGTTTTATGACTAAAGAGAGGCTGGACAGAATAAAAGGGGGGTAAAACCCCCTACAACATAAAGGGAGGCCGACATGACAGGGTTAAGGCGGGAGTGGGAAGTGTGTTACTAGGTAGATTAGAAGGAGAGGTTATTAGCTGAAGGGAAAATAGAAGGATGGGATTATAGTGGAAGGGGTGGAGGCTTAGATTACGGACAATTTACAATGATGGGCATTATTTGTGAAAAAGAGGGGGAGGAGTGGTTATGAGGTGGGGAGTAACAAGGTGGGGCCATATAAAAGGGGGCTACCATTTTGAGGGGTCAGCCATTTCACTGACCCCTGTTGAGGATCTGGACCCCTCAGTTGTTGCCCCTGTAGTGCTTACCTTCGCTCTTCCTTGAGATGAAGACTGTGGAGGACATGCTACGGGACCTTAGAGATGCTGCTGGTGTGCGTGGAGCTCAGTGGCTGCAGGTAGTGATGGGCGAATCCTAAATTACTCGGAATCGCTTGACTCTTGCGAGTCTAGCGAGTCCAATGTTAATGAATGGGGAAGCGAGTAATAGCGAGTAGTGTGAGATTTACAAATCGCAGATGTGTCTCGGAAGCTTCAGCCTGAAGCAATCCTAGTTTTGTCATTTATTTGCATTGCTCATTTACTTTGTAAGTAATCGCTGACTCGCACAGATAAGATCCTGTCTCCTCTGTACAGGCTGCCAGCTCCAGGGTCCTAGAGCCTGCCTGCTGCCTGATGTAGCAGTGCTGAGATTGTTCTCAGTCTGCTCATTCCCTGTGTACAGACATGAATGTCTGTGCACAGAGATGATGTAGCAGTGCTGAGATTGTTCTCAGTCTGCTCATTCCCTGTGTACAGACATGAATGTCTGTGCACAGAGATGATGTAGCAGAGCTGAGATTGTTCTCAGTCTGCTTATTCCCTGTGCATAGACATCTAGATTTATGCACAGGGGATGTAGCAGAGAGGACATCGCGTTTTGGACTGCGTCAGACGGAAGAGGATTTTTTTAATTAAAGATGGAGTCCCTAATGGCTTTTTTTTTATTTCTAATAAAAAATTTTCCTTGTGTTGTGTTTTTTTTAAAACAATTTAATAGAAATTCATGGCGGTCATGTCTAATATTGGCGTGACCGCCATCAATTTCGGGCTTAGGGTCAGCTGATAATACAAAGCTGGCCCTAACCTCTATTACCCAGCGTGCCACCGCTACCAGGGCCGCTGGAAGAGCGGGGTTCAGCGCCAGAGGATGGCGCTTCAATGAACGCGCCATCTTCTGGGGTGGCTGCGGGCTGCAATTTGCAGCGGGGGGTGCCCAGAAAGCTTGGGCATCCCTGCGCTGCGGATTCCAGCCCCCAGCTGCTTAGCTGTACCTGGCTAGACATAGAAATTGCGCGGAGCCCCACGCATTTTTTTTAATTATTTCATGAAATTCTGAGATTCTGACTCTGAGACTCTGACTCTGAAATTCATGTAATAATAAAAAAAAAATGCGTGGGGCTCCGCGCAATTTCTATGTCTAGCCAGGTACAGCTAAGCAGCTGGGGGCTGGAATCCGCAGCGCAGGGATGCCCAAGCTTTCTGGGCACCCCCCGCTGCAAATTGCAGCCCACAGCCGCCCCAGAAGATGGCGCGTTCATTGAAGCGCCATCCTCTGGCGCTGAACCCCGCTCTTCCAGCGGCCCTGGTAGCGGTGGCACGCTGGGTAATAAAGAGGTTAGGGCCAGCTTTGTATTATCAGCTGGCCCTAAGCCCGAAATTTATGGCGGTCACGCCAATATTAGACATGACCGCCATGAATTTCTATTAAATTGTTTTAAAAAAAACACAACACAAGGAAAAATTTTTATTAGAAATAAAAAAAAAAGCCATTAGGGACTCCATCTTTAATTAAAAAAATCCTCTTCCGTCCGACGCAGTCCAAAACGCGATGTCCTCTCTGCTACATCCCCTGTGCCTAAATATAGATGTCTATGCACAGGGAATAAGCAGACTGAGAACAATCTCAGCTCTGCTACATCATCTCTGTGCACAGACATTCATGTCTGTACACAGGGAATGAGCAGACTGAGAACAATCTCAGCTCTGCTACATCATCTCTGTGCACAGACATTCATGTCTGTACACAGGGAATGAGCAGACTGAGAACAATCTCAGCACTGCTACATCATCTCTGTGCACAGACATTCATGTCTGTACACAGGGAATGAGCAGACTGAGAACAATCTCAGCACTGCTACATCATCTCTGTGCACAGACATTCATGTCTGTACACAGGGAATGAGCAGACTGAGAACAATCACAGCACTGCTACATCATCTCTGTGCACAGACATTCATGTCTGTACACAGGGAATGAGCAGACTGAGAACAATCTCAGCACTGCTACATAATGTCTGTGAGCAGGCGGGCTCTAGGACCCTGGAGCTGCACAGAGAAGACAGCTGGACTCGGCTCGCAAAGAAACAGCAGTTATCTGCGAGTTTCCCTGCTATCACTGGCACAGTAGCCAGTGATTACTCGCAGGAGTCTAATGCAAACAATGGCAATCCTAGTTTTGTCAGCGTTTCTGACAAAACTAGGATTGATATTGATTTGCATTGGACTCGTGCGAGTAATCACTGGGAAACTCGCAGAGTACCAAGTCCTGCGAGTCCCTTACTACTCGCCGAGTAACGAGTCCTAGCGAGTAGATTCGCCCATCCCTAGCTGCAGGCTTCTGTGAGGAATTTGCTGCAGGGGAGGAGGGTGAGCACAGTCAGCCTCCCCTCCGTTCGCTCCGGCCATGGAGGGCTAAGCCTCCGGCGCGCTTTAGCCCTGATTCTCCCCCTGGGGTCCGGCGTCGCTCAAGGATCCCCCCTCGGGACGCTCTAGCCCAGGCCGCGGGACGACGCGCTGCCTCCCGACGTCCCCGGCCTGGGAGGAATCCTGCCAGGCGACGGGACCTACAACCGGTGGAGGTGCAGCCTCCCCTGCTACTCTGACGTCGCTGGAGGCTGGGAGACGTGGGAGCATCGTGGCGCAGGGCCAGCCTGCGGCTGCAGAATCACTGAGGTCCAGGAACAGTACCACCACAGAGCGGGGAAGCCGGACCACACTGGGTGATGGTCGTAGATCGAACAGCAGGGCTGCAGCGCCATCTAGTGATGTCAGGCAGATAACGGCTGGCCCAGGACACTGATGTAAACTGCAGATAAAAAATGCAAATTGCAGATAAAAAAAAAAAAAAAAAATTTTATCTGCAGTTTACATCAGTGTCCTCTAGGGGGCGACAGTCACTTGTGTTGCATTTTTTGTTGCAGAGCGGCCCGCCCTATCTAACAGCTGGGCGTCATCAGCTGAGATGTCAGGGTAACAGCACCGATTGGATGCGGGATCCGATCGGCGCTGTTAACCCCTTGGATCTCACTGTCAATCACTGACAGCGGGATCCAAGGCCGCTGCGTCGGGGAACGCGCTGTTCCCCGCTTGCTCTGGAGATCCCGCGATAGTATTGTGGGATCTCCAGCGCTCATGTGGTAGCCCGGGGTCCTGGCTAGACCCCGGATGCTGTCACTGAGCAGTTTCCTGTTGTGGTTGGCAGGCGCTGCCAATACAATAGGTCCGCGATTCTGGGAGATACAGATGAGCTGCAGCTCATCTGTATCTCCCAGAAGCAATCGGACTGTGCAGCAAGGTGCCTCTTAAAGAGGCAGTGTAAAAATAAGAATCAATGAAAAAATAAAGTTTTTAAAAACCTGTAAAAAAGAAAAAAAAATATAAAAGTTCAAATCACCCCTTTTACCCCAATCACAATTAAAGTATAAAAAAAGTAAAAAAAAAATACACGTTTGGTATTGCCACGTTCAGAATCGCCCGATCTATCATCCTATTAAATCCGTTAATAAGAGCCGTAAACTCCGTAACAGAAAAAATGGTCCAAACGCCAAATTTCTGTTTTTTTGGTTGCCGCGTTATTGCTATAAAATGCAATAACGGGCGATCAAAACTGTGGATCCCCCCAAAAATGACATCATTAGAAACGTTAGCTAAACATGCAAAAAATAAGCCGTCACCCAGCCCCAGATCCTGAAAAATTAGAGCGCTACAGGTCGCAGAACATGGCGCAAAAAGTCAGTTTTGTTTTTTTTTCAAACTTCTGAATTTTTTTTCACCACCTAGATACCAGTAAAGGTATACATGTTGGGTGTCTACGAACTCTTACCGAAGCGAGGCATCACCCTGTCATGTTGGTTTTACCATATAGTGAACATGGCGACTAAAATACCCAAAAAAACAAATGTGTCATTGCACTTTTTTTGAAATTTCACTGCATTTAGAATTTTTTTGCAATTTCCCTGTACACTATATGGTAAAATAAATGACTGCATATGAAAGTACAACCCGTCCCGCAAAAAAACAAGCCGTCATATGTCTATATTGACGGAAAAATAAAAAAGTTATGGCTCTTGGAATCAGGGGAGCAAAAAACGAAAATGAAAAATGAAAAATTCCCGGGTCATGAAGGGGTTAAAATACTGGTAATTTTCTCGTGTTAGGATATTTCACAAAGGACAACACATTTACGTTAACATTAAAGAAATTGTGTGTTGTACTCTAATTTTGATCGCCAGTGTGTATATATTTGTGTGTGTATATATTTTTTGAATAAAAAATAAGTACAAATATGAAATCCTGATTCACATGGAGAGATGAAATGTAGGATGCCAATAATAATGTATGTGCTCTCATGTAGTTGGCTGCAATTACAAGAAATTTTAAAGGAAAATCCAATTTTGGAAAGCTATAGGGGTCGACGGTTTCACTTGACTTAAGCAGAACACTAATGTGATTTAATGCATTTCAAATTAAATGTAAGGTTCGGACATTACTTTTCATAATGGATGGAAAATGTCAATTTAATATTCTGAGCATACAGCTGCAATAAGTGTAAGCATGGCGGTGCTCAGAGGTATGTGACCAGTGTAGTTACTCAGGGTACTTCCCTTCTCCTTATTGCAGGACGGGGCATTTTTACTGATGGCCCGGGAACTCAGAGGTTGCACCACTGATCTGCAACTTAATCACATATTTTGTGGATTAGGCAGTGTTATTTGGACTCTATGTGCTACACCGTGAAATTCTGTGATGGCAGAAAAATAATGTCAGGTGCACAATGGTGGAGCAAAACTTTACATAGTTTGCAGAAGCCTATAGTCACAATCTCCGTAATATCTGGTCGCCTAATCCTGGAAGAGGGGGCAGCCAGTTTATGGTGGGATCAAAGGATGACGATTCAGTACAAGGTAATTAAGAGAGGCAAGTTACTCATGGTAATTACTCCTTCTTAAAGGGAACTTGCTAGACAGTTTTTTGAATTAGAATAGTGGTATGTCTGTATAGGTCCTAAAACAACAATGGCAATAATTCCTGTTTTGGCCTTGTGGGACCAGGGAGCATCCTCCATGTCACTCTCCTTGCCCTTGGAGCATATGCAACCCTTTTTTTGGCCATGCTTATTTGTTGTTTCTCTGTTGTGCTGTCTCCCAAATCATCTTCTCTTCACAGTCATGTACTGGAGACCTGACAAGTACCCTAGGAAGGAGACACATCTATCTATCTATCTATCTATCTATCTATCTATCTATCTATCTATCTATCTATCTATCTATATCTCTACCTATCGTTCTACATATCCATGTACTGGATCAAAAGAGTTAGCACTCCAGTTGAATAAAGCGAAAGACTTGTGACCTCTTTATTCACTCATAGTGTAAATACGATATTTTGGCTTGAGGAAGGCTTAGTGGAGCAAAACGTCTCATTTACACTATGGATAAATAAAGAAGTCCCCTGTCTTTCACTTTAAAGTGGATCTTTCACCAGTTTGAGCATGGTATACTGGCCACATTATGGATTAATGGCTGCAGAGTTTTATTTTCTATTTGTTCCCTCCATTGCAGAAATATTTATCTTGTGAAGTTCAGGTTATAATTTATGTTCCTATCCAACTGGGCATTAACACAGATTTGTCTTTGGGGTCATGTGCTTCTTCCTCTGCAAGTGGTTGACCAATCATAAACAGGCAGTGTGGCGCCCTTGCGGATCCAGTCACCACAGAGATACTGCATCCCACTTAGTGGTGTAGTAACCCACTCTCGGGTCAGGGAGGGGGCACTGAGAGGTATCCAAGCACCCAGACACCACACACCACTGTCTTGGACAGGGCAAGATTGCTCCTATGGGAGAGCACAGTCCCTGATCCTGTCTGAAGAAGAGGTACCAGGGTGGTTGGATTGGGCGAAGAGTAGGGTTCAGGAGAGCACCCGGGAAGGAGTGAAGTTAAGAAGAACACACGTAGATGACGTGGGACACGTGACTGACCATATAAAAGGGATGACAGAAACACCTAGAGCCAGTTGGTAGTAGGTGGAGAGTAGCTGGCAGGAGTCTGAGAGGGCCAGAGTGCCTGTCAAGTAGAGGGGTAACATCTGGAAGGAGATGTCCAGAGGACTGGAGCCAGTGGGAGCTCATCCTAAGACCTGAGAGAGAGAACAAGGGTGCGCCAGATGACAGAAGGGCTCCCAGGGGACCGGGTAGTGAGCTGAAACACCAGTACCAACTCATTGATAACCCTGCCTTTTCACCAACCCCCTCAGAGGAACTGTAAAGCAGCAGTGGCCATTAATAGCTAGAACCTGTGGGTGGCGTCATGTAAATTAAAATCAGTGGGTCTGGTAACCCGATCCAAAGGAGAACCTTCACTAGACTTCCATCCCCAAAACAAAGTTCCCCTTATTTTTGATTGACCGCTCCGGGGCCACAAGCGGGTCATGCCACCGTGACATCCCCAGCAACATCACCGAACAGGGCCCGGTCCCGAGTACCCCATTGGGGCCATGGGGCAAGGTGGCAGCATCATACAGGGGAAAAGTGAATACACCTCCTCTCCTTACTGATCTCTGCAGCTATTCATGTAGAGATACAGCAGAACTGAGTTATTTATCATTACAAACACTTCAAAATCTCATCTCACGAAACTCAGTGTTGGGGGATGGGATGGTGAGATCTGGCAACACTGTGAGTTAAAATTTGGAAGGGATTGCAATAATACACAATTCAACTCTGGTATATCTCTACAGCTGCAGAGAAGAGTGAGGAGAGGAAGGTGTGTTCTTTTTCTCCTGTCTGATGCTGCCTGTTTATGATTAGTCAACCTCATACAGGGGAAGAAATGCACTCCTCCAGAGATAAATGTCTGGTAATGCCAAGTTGAACTATAACATAAATTATAATCTAAACTTTAGAAGTTTCTTTCTCTGATTAAAAAATAAAAACTGCTTTTAACTTAGCTTATACATGACATGGTTAGTTTACCATGCTCAAGTTGAGACTTTTTTCAAGATGAAATGTCATGCAACATAGGTGAATGAATCACTGTACTACAATATTGGGGTGCAGTCATTTTTTTGTATATTTGTTGAATTGCTTGGAGTCAATTCCCTAAAGTTGGCACTTTCCAACTATCTATATTCTTGCATTTCTTTTTTTTTATTCAGAGACTTAATTTATCATTTTATTTTGCTCCAGTGAATACATCATATTATTCCATTTTAATGTGTATGAAAATAGCTCCTATAACATTGTGGAACATTCTTACAATAAGCCCCTAGGCTGCGCTTCTGGCCAAACACAGACGAGCATTAGGGCACAACTCTATCTTTATTTACAGCATTGACTTGCTGATGCTTAAAGATACACTCTAGGAGGCATAACTTGTATTTGGTCCATACTAGATTTCAGCCTTTGGGTACAATGTTCTCATTCAATAATAGTAAGCAGAGATCTCTAAATATTAAGAAATGTAACCAAAAAATATCTGATAAAATTGCATTATTTTTATTTTTAAACTATTAAATAGACATTCCAGAAAACTGCACCTATCTTGCACATGGCGTATGCCGGTAGTGCAGTGCATGAAAGGGGTTGTCCACTATTTATACTTCCCCTTCTTGTTCCCCATGTTTTCCCCCATAAAAATAAAAAAGCCTATACTCACCTCCAGTACCAATGTGTTTTAGCAATGTCAGAAGTCGTGTTCAGGTAACATTGTTATTACATGGAAGCATCATAACCAATCACAGCCGCCTTCCTTCTCCCCACCTTTGGAAACAGGTGTGCTTGACAGGAAGTAAGTGACAGCTCACTTCCTGTTAGTTACTTAAGCGTCTGAAGGCGGGAAGTAGGAAGCTGAAGGTGACTGGTCGTTGGACTCAATGTCATGTTGCCCCTAGGAATGTGAGTTCTGACATCACTGGAACCGCACCATCACCGGAGGTAAGTATAGGCTTTTATATTTTTATTAGGAAGAACTTGGGGAATGAGAAAGGGTTGACCAAGTAGTGGACAACCCCTTTAATTGGGTGAAGGGATTAATATGAGTTTTGGAGGATGAATGAAATGAAGGAAAGAAATCATAATTGAATCATAAACATGATTTACGGTCAGTGGAATATTTCTTTAATGTTTCGATATATTCTTTTCATTTACAATATTCAATTAAATATTCAAAATTTCCATACCCAGCAGAAAGAAAAAGCTGGAGCAGATCTCCATTAATTAACCTTCATGATTGTTGATATCTATGGTTTGACCTCATAGGTTCAATTAAGGAAGAAGTGAGAAAACCTCATCAGTTTCAATTAAATTCTTCCTTACCGGCAGCACCTGTTATGTCTGCCACATTACACATCTGACAGATGTTCTGTGGGTCTCATTGTGAGAATATTTGGATTATTCTGTATGGTAAATGGAAATAAATGAATACATATACTATTTCCGCTATTTCTTTGTGTTTCCTTGAAAATAACAGAAATATTTCCTGGAGATGATTGTGGAGCCCACTAGGATGGGGTACTCGGTGCCGGACCAGGGTACTGCTGGGGATGTCACGGCGGTCTTTGTCCTGACCGTGTTCCGGGTTCCGCAATTAATGGGGGGATATTTACAGGGGAGTTTGTCGTGATGCCACCCACGGGTTGTGGTCAATGCGGGGACCACCACTGCAGTGTACTTCTGTCAGGAGGATGGATGGATGCTGTAGCAAGGTGGATGAGCCCGCCAGGGGTCGGGACAGCTCCTGACAGGGTAAAATGGTGGATTGACAGTTCTGTATACCTGGAATCAGACACGGACACTCCGGCAGGGTTCACCCAGGTTGCCTTGTCAGCTCTTCAGACAATTTACAGCAGTTCTCAGGTTGTCACTCTAAGACCGCTCACTCTTTCTATATGTCCTTTCAGGCTGATTCTCTCTCTCTCTTCTTCTGGGTGGATTGCGGAGCGGCAGCTCGGTCCCTCAATGTAGCTTCCCCCTAAGTGTATGGGCGGTAAGCCGGGTCCTCCTAGTTGTTGCTATGCCCCAACCCTGTAAGGGTACCTTTACACGCCGCAACCTTTCTAGGAATTTCACTGGCAACTTACTAGTTGCAGTGAAATCATGGACACATTGTTCTATCTTGTTGCTGTGTACAAATGGAACAATGTCTCCATGATTTCACTGCAACCAGTAAGTTGCCATTGAAATTCCTAGAAAAGTTGCCGCGTGTAAAGGTACCTTAATGGGAATACAGATCTAAAATCTGTGTTCCCCGTCAGTTTGTCTGGGGAGCCGGTATGAGACTACAATCCCAGTCAGAGCCAACACTCTGATTCCAGCCTAGCCTTGGGTGTCCCTGTCTTGCAAGGGATCACCGGGCTCTTTCCTACCTGTGTAACTTCCCGGGTACGTCAGGAGAGTCTTCCCTGTCAGTAATTTGTCAGCACCACCGTCTTCCTCGGACCCTGTGACACTGGTCCAGTGTCTGTCGTTCCTGTCTTTTCTGGTCACTCTGCCTTTACTGGTCACTCTGTCTTTGCTGCTCGGCACTCGCCTAATGGCTAACTACTTCCTGTTTCTCCTTTTTATACTGGTCCGTTACCATGACTACGCTTCACCCACTTATAACTGGCCCTACTACCCCTTGCCTGCCTAGAGTCCCAGGCTCAAGGTTGGGTCTTATGTCAGTAGATGTGTGTTTTGGGGGTGTTTGATATACAAACTGTCTACCTGTCTACCTTGCTGCCTGACTGCAGTTCCTACCTGTGGCCACCCTGGTCGCAGGGGCGCCACATGATTGTATCTTTTGAAATTCTGATTCTGCAAATTCATTTGAATTCAGCTGGAAAATGCAATTTGTATTGGATTTATTTGCTGTAAATTGCCAGTAAATATTAAAGGCTTTATCCGGGACTATATTATACTTTTACTATGGGCCTAAGAACTAACAGGCAGGTAGTTACTAGCTACCTGCCTCTTTTTCCCAGTACAGAGTGGTCACAGATCGCTCCTGCCGGTGATTCTCCACCATCCGCTGACGTCAGCGGCTTCTTCTCTTCCTCTTTGCTATTCTCAGGGGGCCTGACTGATGATGAAATATCGATTGACATCCGGCTGCCTGCTGTCTAAATGCGGGGATCTGGCAATCAGTCAGCATAATTTTGGCAGTCACGCCCCATTGACAGAGCAATAAGGGATAACACAGCACTTCTGACCCTATAGACGGGGTGCTCAAGTAGGTTCCAAAACTGTAGTGATATATGAATTAGAACAAGGCACTCCCAAAATGTGATAAGGAAAAATGTATTTTGAAATCTAATCAAGTGTGTAGGTGAAATCGTTTCGGTCACAAATTGACCTTCATTAGATCACATGTTACTTGTGGAATAACTGCTGGACAGTGGTATACTGCTGTTTTCTGTCAGGACATCTGTCCAGTCAGTTATTTCACAATCAGCATGTGAACTAAAGAAGGTCAATTTGTGACCGAAACGATTTCACCTACACACTGGATTGGATGTTAAAATAAATTTTTCCTTATCACATTTTTTGAGCGCCTTTTTTAATTCGGCCATTGACAGAGCAGCCCTGAAATGGAAGAGTTGGTCTGTTGAGGTAGAGCAGCTGAATCGGTCTGTGACCACTCGGTGCTGGCACCACATAGAACAGGCAGGTAGTTGGCCACTACCTGCCTGTTAGTTTTTAAGCTCATAGTAAAGATTAATATAATCCCTTTATAAATCCGTCTTTTTGCCCGGCTGCTATAACTCGTTTACTGGTTCCTTCACTCCTACTGACTCTGGTCTTTTTTGTTCAGGCTTCATTCTTTAAGGTACCGTCACACGGGGAGACATCGGCGGCGATGGTACGTGCGATCTCATGAACGCGCAGATCGCCGCACAATCGCTGGTGAGATGTCACACGTAGTAATATCGCCGGCAACCATAGGCGATTCAGCGATTCCGGAATCGCCTGAACCATACCTGAAGCGGTCTGTTTTTCAGATCGCCGTGTCACACAGCACAACCTCACCGGCAATGTGGGCGTTCTTTTTGACGGCACATAGGAGGAAGGCGTGCCACACTGTCTTTTAACCGCACCCCTACGACTCGGATTGGTCTTCCAAAATGCATTCCCATTGGTCAGCCTGTCCTTGTCTGCTGTCTGCTAACGTTATGCCCTGGACTTCCATAGCATTTTGCCAGTACAGTGGGTAATGCTGTTTTCTTGTTTCACCCACAAAATGTGGTGTCGACAAAGTGTGGCACAGTAAAAATTAACAAGAAGAGAACAATGGAGAGAAAGAGTGCGTTTTTCCAGAAAATTGTATTTTTACTTGCAGTGCCAAAGTGAACAAAAAATACGCTTGTGTGGGGCACTATTTGTGATTATATGTGGTCCTATGGGGATGGGTTTTGGTTTGTCTTGTCCCTATCTGTATGTACACTACGGTGCCTGTCGGACATGTGTTTGAATACATGTATATGTTTGGCAGGCAATTTGGGCACCCTGGAGACTTCAAAGTGTCCATGTGTGAACGCAGCACCATGTCAAAATACATACAGTTCACAATACATCCAACAGGGCAGTAGTAATGCAGGCACAGATACTTAAATATGGCGCTTGGTCGCCAGACAGCCAATCAGAACGCACTTGCTCCAACCAATCCCCCCAGACGGGGCACTGAAAAACAAATGACCAGGAATGCCTACGGAATAGATTCCTTGAACACAGGCATCGCTAGCTTCATTGAAATCGCCGCGTCATATGGCACAAGGGATGCTGATCGCTCAAGCTACATCACCTGATTTCCCGACACTGTTGGGAAATCTCTGAACTCAGAACGAGAGAATTATCGCCGTTCAATCGCCCTGTTACACGCAGCAACTCACAGGCGATGTCGCTTCAACATCACCTGAACAGGGAGATCTCGGCGACATCGCCAGCGATGTCTCCCCATGTGACGGTACCTTTAGTGCCTTAACGTCTGACTATGCCTCATTTGATATCAAGGTATTTGTTGCCGCTCAACGTAATGGACAGGTAAGTATCTAATCTGGATCAGAGAAAGAAATATTTTTTGCTCCTGCAGTTCAACCTCATTTTTCCCAATAGAGACAGGCTACAATTCCAAACATGGCCAGTAGACAGGAGTGGCGCTGTTCTCTGGGGGGAAATATTTAAAGAGGTTGTCTGGTCTAAAATTATAATTCTGTAGTCTCCCTATATGAGTGCAGAATTATCAATCCACCCAGCACCTGCACATTAGACTGCAAGGATTCACCAGTTTCTAAGCCGAAATGGACCGCAATTATGTGGTATGCATGTTCTAGGCAGCAACATGACAAGTGGGGGTGGCCTCACTCAATACAAGTATATGGAGCTGCTTTGTCCAACTAGTAGGGGCTGGCGTCTAGTGGGCATAGCCTTGTGCAATACAAGTTTATGGAATGGGCGTGTCCTACTATTAGGTGCGCCCATCTAGTGGCGTGGCCTTGCTTTATAAACTTGTATTAAGCAAGGTCGCGCTCTTCTAGTTGTGTTCTGACCGGGAGCATGCATATCGCATAATTGTAGTCCGTTCCAGCTGAGAAACTACAAATCCTAGCAACGCATGCATGCGTTGGGAGGATTGATACGTTTGCAGACACATAGAGTGACTGCAGAATTATCTTTTTAGACCAGACAACCCCTTTAAATTTACTGTATTTATGTGTCGTCCCTTTAAGGCTTACGTCTGTGGGAACCTATTTCTGCATTTTTCTATCCGCTTTGATTCATTTGCATAAAGTCTCAGCATATGTCCAGCCCGGAACAAAGAATTCCCATGGCAACGTCTGTCTCCGAGGAGTCTAAGTTTACAATTTTCTTATTAAAAGTACATTAACTAAGTTAGGAGAACAAAAGTAAGGAGCCGGTATTGTTGTATTTCGTTCCGAGTCTCATCTGTGCGGAAGCGAAAAGCTAACACAGAATTTGTAAGCAGATTTAATGCTCCCCCTCAGGAATTTATCGTATGTAAAACAAATATTGTTTTAACTCCATTAATAATTGATAGCTTGCCAGCACAGATCCTTACCGCATTAAGGGAATTGGAAATTAAGGCTAAGACACTACTTTAAGAAAATATCCCGATGAATAATTAATTCAGCTTCGGTCTATTGAAAACAAAATGAGATTACATCTTAGTTCTAACTTTGTGATAAGCAAACGTATTCCTACATGACAAGCGTGTGCGCGTGGGGAACGTAGCTGGACGCAGCGGAGAAAAGCTAAGCCCGTTATCATTAAAATACTAGAGATATAACCTCTCATTACCATCATGGAGGATGCATTTCATCTCACCGGAAACTAATACTAAGGTAATTCTACCTCCCATGGGTATGTGCACATGTTGAGTATTGCAAACCAGAGTTTTGGCAGAAAACATATTTTTACTTGTTATTTTCCTGTTCACTTGAAAAAAATGCAACAAAAATTATTTAGAAAAATGAAAAAAAGTTTTTTCCTGGCTCAAATCTGCAACGAAAAAGTAAGCAAAATGAGCATGCGATTTCAGGAATCTCATTTACTTGGTTGGTACTTTAAAACGTTGCTTTTTTACCAATACATTGAAAAACGTAGGGTGTGGGAATGCCAAATGTACATAGGCGTATTATAATGAGGGCAATCTGGGCTACCGCCCGGGGCCCGGGGCTCCAGGGGGGCCCATGGCCAGGTTGCCCTCATTATAATGTTTTCTGCAGCAACAGATACTCGCCTTGTTCTCGTTCCCTCAGTGTAGATCTTGGAGTAGGGAGCTTCCCTGGAACTATTAAAAGATGATCATGTGACATGTCACATGATAGTTTGAGGTGGGATAAGGGCCCTCACCTTCTAAACAGCCCTAGGCCCTGGCTAGTCTTAATCCACCCTGCATATGTATCTGTTGTAGTTAGTACTAGGTTGCCTAAGGCTAGTTTCATGCCGGCAGGCAAAGATCCAGTTTTGCAACAAAAATGGTCCATAAAGGATCCTGTTTTTGCTCATTCATTTTAATGGTGTCCGGTAGCATCTTGTTGCTTCAGGTTTTTACTGGAAACTGTTTTTTTTCTGAGTCCAAAAAATGTTGTATGCAAAGTTTTTTGGACTCGGCAAAAAAAACGCATCCTACCAACTCTGCATAGTTATAATGGAAGTCTATCTGTGCCAGATCCGGCTTTACCAGATTCTTGCCAGATTCTGTAAAACTGGATCCGGCATGCATACTCAGCATTCCCGCAATTCAGCAGAACCCAATGGGCAGTGCCTATGAAAAAGAATCAGTCAAAAAATTGACAATAACGGACTAAACCGGATGGTTCCGTTCCGGAAAATGGATCTGGCAAAATAACCGAACAATACTTGTTCAGTCCATTAAAGATCCTTTGTTTAATGGATCTAAGCCTGATAGTAAAAACGGTGTGAAACCATCCTGTGTTCACATGTCAAGAAATCATCCATTAAAACAGATCCAGCAGTAATCCACTTTGCAAACACAATTTTTTTGTCCATTGTGAAAAATTGATTTTTGCAGGATCCGTTTTTTTAACATGGGAGTTTTTGCAAAATGTATCTCTTATCTGATCGCTATTTATCCTCCATTTAAAACTGATCCAGTAAGAAAAAACGGATCCTTTACAAATGAAAGATAAATAGGGATCAGTGAACGGATACATTTTGCATAGATTCCAAGGTTAAAAAAACAGATCCTGCAAAACTAGACTTATTCAAAACGAACTATAATGTTGTGTTTGCAAAACAGATAACAGCTGGATCCGATCCCAAAGATGATTAATGGACATGGGAATTTAGCCATATACTGTTTAGGGTGATTGAGGGGTGGTAAATAAAAAATAAAGCAAATGTAAATCCTTCATTTTAACCCTTTTTGAATTTTGGTAAAGGATTCAATTTTTTTCTTAGATATGTGCAATATATTATTATGAAAAGCTAATAAAACCTTAGCTTTAGCTCTACATAAACATCTCCTGACAGAGTATCATGTTATTATTAATATTTTTTTATTTTTAAGCTTCAAGTGGACTTTTCAGATAGAAACAGAACTAGACCCCTACTGTCATTTCTTGGATATAGCAATCCTAAACCCTTTTTGACCCTTTTACAAACCTGGCCACTTGACTTAATATAAGAAACCAAACCAGTTAGTTCAGTTGCAGACCTGTGTTTTGGGTCGTTTGCCACTCATCAGAGCAAAGCATGAGATCTGGTTTGTATGTGTGAGTCTAGAGCTGGCTGTCTGTCGGTGTGGGGTACACAGTTACAGCTGCCACCCACTATACAGTGAGCGGTGCTGGATCCGGAACGGAGCCACTTAAATGAATGGAAGCTGAACACGCTGGGAGAAATAAAATTAATTTCCTCCCGGAAGTGGGGCTCTAAGTTTGGACACTGGGCAGGTTCTGAATACTATTAAACTGCAGATTAACCCTATGTCTTCAGGATAATAGCATTTTTTTCACATGATAGGTTTCCTATAAAGAGATCTTCTGCTTTGGTCAATGTCTACTTGTTAAAAGGGTCCTTTGACGATATGCTGATGAAGTGTGTTTCAGCTGAGATCCCCTGTGTTCAACTGTGAATCTTGGGGAAATCATATAGTATGTGTCCAGTTTTACTGCAGGGGAAACTAAGCACTGTACATTCCTCATTAAAACCAGTGAGCTGTATATGTAATTTAAAGGGGTTATCCATTACTTGGACAACCCTTCTCATTCCTCATGTTGACCTCCATAAAAAAGCCTATACTCACCTCCGTTGCTGGCTTGCTCAGTTCCAGCAATGTCAGAACTGGTGTTCCTGGGTCCCACGTGATATTATTACACACAAGCCCTGCAGCCAATGACTTCTTGCTTCCTTCTCTACACCTTCAGACAGTTAATTGTTAACAGGAAGTTAGTGCTGCCACTCAACTCCGGTCAATTGCTCCTACATCTGTTGGCGGCTTGAAGGAAACAGACAATGATTGGCTGCGGGGCTTGTGTGTAATAACAATATAACGTGGGACCCAGGAACACCAGTTATTATTATTATTATTTATTTATATAGCGCTATTAGGTTCCATGGCGCTTTACATGAGGATAAGGGAGACAAGAACAAGTACACTAAATCTAGGCGATCAGGACGTACAGGTACAGGAGGGGCAGGGACCCTGTCCACGAGGGCTCACAGTCTACGAGTTCTGACATCGCTGGAACCACACCGGCACCAGAGGTGAGTATAGGCTTTTTTTATTTTTATGGGGATGCAGATGGGGAATGAGAAGGGGTTGTCCAAGTAGTGGACAACCCCTTTAAGAGACAGATTATATATAAAATGTGCACATTGCTACCGCTTTACCCTGCTGCTGTCTTGTCTTGTGACATTAGGTTTACTTTTTCCATAATAAATGGGGGACCTTGAGATGGAAATCAGAAATTTTTGACATATCTTCTGGAAACAGAGTACCCTTTGAATCATTCTAATGCAACTAAAGGAAACAAATGTCATAGTTACATAGCTGCAATAAACTGAATAAATCCATAACACTTTGCTGTGCGGTGTTTGTAGAAATCCGTAACATGTGCTTATTGCCTTCATTATGTTCTCATAGCTATCATAAACCGAGCCAGGTCCATTCATTAATGTCAACAATCAGTAATTCAGGTCCCCGCTGGGTGTGTGCGCTCACAGGCGGCTGGACTTCCTAACAAAACATTCAAGATAATTTAAGGTGTCTTCTAATTTGTATATAACCCCAGTGCCCAAAGAATTTTACTAAATATTTAATCCTGCATTTCATGGCGGAAAGTGTTTATATGCAACCGCCTCTGGTGCGTTTATTACAGTAAATAAAAGATCCACAGGCAGTCGCTTCTAAAAGCGCCGATATTTCTGAAGCAGATAAATGTGACTAAGAAAAATAAAACAAGTTACGGAGAAAAGCTCCCCATTGTACTGAATTCTGTGCCAATTAATAAAGAAAAAACGGCTGAATAGAGTAACACAGAAGTTAATAACCTAAGGGCCAAGAGTCCACATGAGGCCTCTGAGGTCTCCATATCCAAAGATATACAATGCTTTTAATTTAAAGGGAGCTACAGTAAATTTATGTATGAGAACAATGTCACACAGACATCTAGGGACATCACAGAGCTTTCACTACTGAAAAGATAAAGGACCCCATTCATCAAAGCTTTTACCCCACAACTTTAGCGTAGAAGCTTTGAAAAGTCGCAAAATGTTGGTCGCATGGAAATTCTCAGACTTTTGGAGTTTTCAAGTCTATTTTTCCCGGCTCCAACCAGATGGGTCAAGCTGGGGCTGGACACCACAGATCATCTAATTCATGATGAGCTGCAGCATTCCGTATACCAGAAATCTAAGTTCAGTACTAGGGATGAGCGAGTCTACTCGCTAGGACTCGTTACTCGGCGATTCTTAAGGGACTCGCTGGACTCGGGAATCGGCGAGTCTTTTAGCGAATACTCGCTCAGTAACGAGTCCAATGCAAGTGAATGGCAATCTTAGTTTTGTCATAGTTTACTTTCTCTCACTCGCTAGACTCGCTAGACTCGCTCTATCACATCGCTATATAGCTTGAATCTCCCCAAACAGCAGCGAGTCTGAGCGAGTCTACGAGTCCGAATCCTAGCGAGTCTGCGATTCCGAGTCCTGTATTCTCTATTCGGGACTCGCGAATCCAGAATCTTTTATGTTACTAGTCAGCATTGCGTGTTAGGTCAGAAAACTTGTGAAGATAGCCAATCATAGTCAGTAATGGCATAGCAGCTTTGGTTGTGTCAGGACTATGATTGGCTGCTGTCCATCGTGATGCCTATGTCATCTATGACAAGGCAAGGCAGTATATAAGGCTTGCCCCCGCCATTTTGGGCACATTGCTGAGAAGAGCTGACCTAGTGCAGGGAGACTTGGAGCAGATCTAGGGACAGTTAGGCAGTGTAGGACATATAACCCAAAAGTTCTTTTCAGAACTAACAGGACGCAGTGTAGGAGTCAAGATTCCTCACACATAACCCAAAAGTTCTTTTCAGAACTACCAGGACGGAGGATTGCTGTACAGGACTGTAAGGAAGGGGAGATAGGAGCAGCCTTACAGTGAATCCAGCACCATCCTCAGAGCTTAGTTCACCCAGCTTTCCGCAGAGCTGTAATCCTAAGCTTTTTCTTATTTTTGGCACTAGTCTACCAAATAATTTTGGTGCCATTTTTCCACAAAAAATTTCCTGTGCCAGTGCGTTGCTGTACGGTGTCCTGCCTGCAGCTCGCACGGTACTTGTAAACTTGCACGCAGCCAGCACCGCAGCCTAAGTGTGCCTGGTTGTGCGTACTAAACAATTTTTTCCTGTGCCAGTGCGTAGCTGTACGGTGTCCTGCCTGCAGCTCGCACGGTACTTGTAAACTTGCACGCAGCCAGCACCGCAGCCTAAGTGTGCCTGGTTGTGCGTACTAAACAATTTTTTCCTGTGCCAGTGCGTAGCTGTACGGTGTCCTGCCTGCAGCTCGCACGGTACTTGTAAACTTGCACGCAGCCAGCACCGCAGCCTAAGTGTGCCTGGTTGTGCGTACTAAACAATTTTTTTCCTGTGCCAGTGCGTAGCTGTACGGTGTCCTGCCTGCAGCTCGCACGGTACTTGTAAACTTGCACGCAGCCAGCACCGCAGCCTAAGTGTGCCTGGTTGTGCGTACTAAACAATTTTTTCCTGTGCCAGTGCGTAGCTGTACGGTGTCCTGCCTGCAGCTCGCACGGTACTTGTAAACTTGCACGCAGCCAGCACCGCAGCCTAAGTGTGCCTGGTTGTGCGTACTAAACAATTTTTTCCTGTGCCAGTGCGTAGCTGTACGGTGTCCTGCCTGCAGCTCGCACGGTACTTGTAAACTTGCACGCAGCCAGCACCGCAGCCTAAGTGTGCCTGGTTGTGCGTACTAAACAATTTTTTCCTGTGCCAGTGCGTAGCTGTACGGTGTCCTGCCTGCAGCTCGCACGGTACTTGTAAACTTGCACGCAGCCAGCACCGCAGCCTAAGTGTGCCTGGTTGTGCGTACTAAACAATTTTTTCCTGTGCCAGTGCGTAGCTGTACGGTGTCCTGCCTGCAGCTCGCACGGTACTTGTAAACTTGCACGCAGCCAGCACCGCAGCCTAAGTGTGCCTGGTTCTGCGTACTAAACAATTTTTTCCTGTGCCAGTGCGTAGCTGTACGGTGTCCTGCCTGCAGCTCGCACGGTACTTGTAAACTTGCACGCAGCCAGCACCGCAGCCTAAGTGTGCCTGGTTGTGCGTACTAAACAATTTTTTCCTGTGCCAGTGCGTAGCTGTACGGTGTCCTGCCTGCAGCTCGCACGGTACTTGTAAACTTGCACGCAGCCAGCACCGCAGCCTAAGTGTGCCTGGTTGTGCGTACTAAACAATTTTTTCCTGTGCCAGTGCGTAGCTGTACGGTGTCCTGCCTGCAGCTCGCACGGTACTTGTAAACTTGCACGCAGCCAGCACCGCAGCCTAAGTGTGCCTGGTTGTGCGTACTAAACAATTTTTTCCTGTGCCAGTGCGTAGCTGTACGGTGTCCTGCCTGCAGCTCGCACGGTACTTGTAAACTTGCACGCAGCCAGCACCGCAGCCTAAGTGTGCCTGGTTTGCGTACTAAACAATTTTTTCCTGTGCCAGTGCGTAGCTGTACGGTGTCCTGCCTGCAGCTCGCACGGTACTTGTAAACTTGCACGCAGCCAGCACCGCAGCCTAAGTGTGCCTGGTTGTGCGTACTAAACAATTTTTTCCTGTGCCAGTGCGTAGCTGTACGGTGTCCTGCCTGCAGCTCGCACGGTACTTGTAAACTTGCACGCAGCCAGCACCGCAGCCTAAGTGTGCCTGGTTCTGCGTACTAAACAATTTTTTCCTGTGCCAGTGCGTAGCTGTACGGTGTCCTGCCTGCAGCTCGCACGGTACTTGTAAACTTGCACGCAGCCAGCACCGCAGCCTAAGTGTGCCTGGTTGTGCGTACTAAACAATTTTTTCCTGTGCCAGTGCGTAGCTGTACGGTGTCCTGCCTGCAGCTCGCACGGTACTTGTAAACTTGCACGCAGCCAGCACCGCAGCCTAAGTGTGCCTGGTTTGCGTACTAAACAATTTTTTCCTGTGCCAGTGCGTAGCTGTACGGTGTCCTGCCTGCAGCTCGCACGGTACTTGTAAACTTGCACGCAGCCAGCACCGCAGCCTAAGTGTGCCTGGTTGTGCGTACTAAACAATTTTTTCCTGTGCCAGTGCGTAGCTGTACGGTGTCCTGCCTGCAGCTCGCACGGTACTTGTAAACTTGCACGCAGCCAGCACCGCAGCCTAAGTGTGCCTGGTTCTGCGTACTAAACAATTTTTTCCTGTGCCAGTGCGTAGCTGTACGGTGTCCTGCCTGCAGCTCGCACGGTACTTGTAAACTTGCACGCAGCCAGCACCGCAGCCTAAGTGTGCCTGGTTCTGCGTACTAAACAATTTTTTCCTGTGCCAGTGCGTAGCTGTACGGTGTCCTGCCTGCAGCTCGCACGGTACCTTCCATCTCTCTAAAAATATCTTAGCCTCTAGTGTGTACCTTTCACGAAATAGTACCTGCTACTTGTTTTACAAGCCCCCAGAAAGCCACCAGAAATTACAAAATGTCACACAAAAAACCAAATCCCAAAAAAAGTCTTGCTAAGGGACAGGGACGAGGTACAGGCATTGGTAGTCGTGGCCAACTATCCACCAGTTCGGGCAGACAGACGAGGATTGATCGATCGTTCCTCCTGTCTAACTTTCCCCGTCAGGAAAGTAAACGAGTATTGAGGCCGGAAGACGAACAGCATCTAACGTCTTGGCTGGCAGACAAGACCTCAACAACACTTCTTGCAGCACTCAAGGTTCCTTGAGCACTGTATCTACTGTTGGTACATACCATGCTGGGTCATCTAATCCACAACCTCTTCACAGTTCCTCAGACCAACAGCAGCCCCATGAAAATGTTGACACAGACATGGGTCACTCAGATGACTTATTTGGTACATATAATCCTTTACATGAATCCGGTTTGCCAGACTCCGTAGTAGATGACATACTTGATGAAGAATTGTCCATTCATGGACAAGTTTTAGAGACACCCCGGCCACATGAACGTGTCTTTCAGCAAAGTCTTAGACCGTCTCAGGAGTTGGAGGATGATGATGAGACAGTGACACACTTGTCATCTGGGGAGCAAAATCTATTTATCGGGAAGATTTAGAAGAGGAAGGGGTTGATGATGAGACAACTGATCCCACGTGGAATGTTGCGATGCAGAGCCAGCAGAGCAGCACGGAGGAAGAAAGTGTGTATGTCCCACCAACAAAGGCAGCAAGGCCGACTCCTCCCACCAGAACTCAAAGAGTCACCACTGTTGCCCAAAATGTGTCCACTGTGGCTCAAAATTTGTCAACTGGTGGACAAAATGTCTCAAATGTGGGCCTCAGTAATCCCTCAGGGAGTACAGTCAAGCCTAGAGGTCGGTCAGCCACTGTGTGGAAATTTTTTAAAGATGGGCCTTCTCAAGAAAATGTGGTCATCTGTACCATCTGCCATGCAAGGCTCAGCAGAGGCCACGGGAAAGGAAACCAGAGCACCAGCAGTATGCGGAAGCACATGGCTGGTCAGCACCCTATTCAGTGGTCAAAAGTGCAGCCTTCCACAACAGTGTCATCTGACCCAAAGACTGCGACGGTAACTCAGATACGTCCGTCACAATCAAGTGTTGCTGAAGCTGGTCCAGCTCATATGTACTCATCACAAGCAGCGGTTGCAGAGAGACTGAACACGAGTGCAGACAGTTGTCGGTCAGCAACATCGTTACAGTTATCAGTGACACAGCTGTACGAAAGGAAGCAGAAATACCACTCTTCCCACCCATTAGCCAAAAAAATAAATGCCCAGATAGCTAAGTTGTTAGCAGTCGAGATGTTGCCGTTTAGGCTTGTGGGTACAGACTCTTTCCGTGAGCTTTTGGCTGTGGCAGTACCACGCTACTCGGTTCCAAGCCGCCACTACTTTTCACGTTGTGCCGTCCCCGCGTTACATGAGCATGTCATTAACAACCTCAAGCGTGCCCTCACCAACGCTGTAACCGGGAAAGTACACCTTACTACGGACACGTGGACAAGCAGTTCAGGACAGGGCCGGTACATCTCGCTCACCGCGCATTGGATCAACGTTGTGGAGAGTGTGCCAAACGATGTTAGTGTTACATCAAACATCCTACCCACGCCACGGATAGCTGGCACAACCTCATTCAGGGTCTCTGCATCATCCTATATGTCCACTACCCCATCTTCCGCTTCCTCGACCAATCCTCAATTGCCCTCAACATCACGGCCAAGTTGGGAGGTTTGCTGCAGTGCTTCAGCAAGACGCCAACAGGCTCTGCTGAAGCTGATCTGTTTAGGTCACACACCGCACACTGCAGTAGAGCTGTTGAAAGGTCTGAAGGAACAGACAGATGAGTGGCTATCCCCACTCCAACTCCAGACCGGTCTCGTGGTGAGCGACAATGGTCGTAACCTAGTGGCTGCACTTAAGCTCGGAAACCTTGTGCACGTCCCTTGCATGGCTCACGTGCTGAATCTGGTAGTGCAGAAATTCCTGCGTACATACCCAGAGCTATGTGACCTACTGGAGAAGGTGCGTCGAGTTTGTGCACATTTTCGTCATTCGTCAACAGCGGTTGGAAAACTTTCATTGCTTCAAAAGCAATTGAATTTGCCCAACCACAGACTCATTTGTGACATGCCGACACGATGGAACTCTACATTCCATATGTTATCGAGGATCAATGAGCAGCAGAGGGCAATATCCGAGTATCAGTTGCAACATGCCCGTCAGACCGGCAGTCAGCCACGACATATTAGTACAATGGAGTGGGTGTGGATCGCTGACACATCTGAGGTTCTTGATAATTTTGACTACTGCACAAAACTGGTGAGCGGTGATCAGTCCATCATCAGTGTCACTATACCCATGCTGTGTCTGCTGAAAGAGTCCCTCATTAATCAGAAAAATGAAGCATTGAGAGCCCAGCAGATGGCTATGGAGCCAGATTTAAACAGCGCAGTACCTAGCCAGCAAAGCCAGTATGACCAGGCAACAATGGCTCCTGAGGAGGAACAGGAGCAAGACGATGAAGAGGATTCATTTTTTGTTGGTGCCGATGTCAACCCAGATGGTACTCAGAACCCCAGCTTTGTGTCTGTCCACCATGGGTGGCCTGGAGAGGAGGAGGCGGAGACAGACTTTGCGGATACAATGGGTATTGAACATCGTTCTGAGGACACTGAAGACATGACTCTATGCAGCTTAGGACACATGGCTGACTTCATGTTGACTTGTCTGCTAGAAGACCCACGAGTGATTAACATATTGCACAACGACCTCTACTGGTTGGCCACCTTTCTGGACCCACGTTATAAAGATAAATTCACCTCACTGCTGTTTCAGTCACCACGTGGCTTGACAATTGACTATTTCAAGAGTGTTCTTGTGGAAAATATGCTTCGAATATCACCGTCAGACAACACTCTGCCCATAGTTAGCAACTCTGTGCAACAGCAGCCTTTGGTCGGGGCACAATCATCCACGCTGTCCAGAAGAGATGCTGGAAAGATGTCCGCAAAGTGGGCTATGTTCAATAAGCCATCGAACCTGCAGCGCCATGTTGCTCCAGTAACCATCTCTCGGAGACAGAAACTTACCAACATGGTACAAGAATACTTAAGTGACAGTACCTGCTTCCTGACTGATGCCGCAGTCCCGTTTAATTACTGGGTCTCCAAGCTCCACACTTGGACCGAGCTCTCGTTGTATGCCTTGGAGGTGCTGGCATGCCCTGCAGCTAGTGTGACATCAGAGCGGGTTTTCAGTGCCGCTGGGGGTATCATAACTGATACCAGGACACGTCTTACTCCAGAGAATGCAGACAGGCTTACTCTAATTAAGTTTAATAGGAACTGGATTTCACAAGACTTCTTGAGCCCTGAAGACGACAGTACTCAGAGCTGAAGTGCCACGTTCATCATCAATATGATATAATTAATCATTGTATTATATTGTGTCTTTTTGGTACAAGCAGTATGTCCAAGACCAGTAACGATTTGCGTAACCATGTTCCTGCAACCTGGTAATGAGGCTGCTTCATCTTAAACCAACACTACACCTTAACTTCGGTTTCATTAACCATCACAACACCTTTTCACAAGGAATCAACCTTTATTTTCTGTTAGCAAACATTTAACAGCCCCTTGGGCTAATTTTTGGAAACACCCAGCCTAACAAGCTGATCATGGCCCTTAGGCCTGCATTTACACTAAAAATGCAAAACAGCCCCTTGGGCTAATTTTGGAAACACCCAGCTTAACAAGCTGATCATGGCCCTTAGGCCTGCATTTATACCAAAAAGCAAACAGCCCCTTGGGCTAATTTTTTGAAACACCCAGCCTAACAAGCTGAACATGGCCATTAGGCCTGCATTTATACCCAAAATGCAAAACAGCCCCTTGGGCTAATTTTTGGAAACACCCAGCCTAACAAGCTGAACATGGCCATTAGGCCTGCATTTATACCCAAAATGCAAAACAGCCCCTTGGGCTAATTTTTTGAAACACCCTAAAAGCAACATGAGATAACCAAATGCAACACCATGGCTAATGAAACACCAGTAAGCACATGGCTTAGGCCTGCATTTATACCCAAAATGCAAAACAGCCCCTTGGGCTAATTTTTGGAAACACCCAGCCTAACAAGCTGAACATGGCCATTAGGCCTGCATTTATACCCAAAATGCAAAACAGCCCCTTGGGCTAATTTTTGGAAACACCCAGCCTAAAAGGCTTGAACATGGCCTTAGGCCTGCATTTACACCCAAAATGCAAAACAGCCCCTTGGGCTAATTTTTGGAAACACCCAGCCTAACAAGCTGAACATGGCCATTAGGCCTGCATTTATACCCAAAATGCAAAACAGCCCCTTGGGCTAATTTTTGGAAACACCCAGCCTAAGAGGCTTATCATGGCCCTTAGGCCTGCATTTACCAAACAACACCTGGCTAATTATGGAACACAGTAAACTACAGCCCACCCAATAATAAACGGGCTAATTTTTGGAAACACCCAGCCTAACAAGCTGAACATGGCCATTAGGCCTGCATTTATACCCAAAATGCAAAACAGCCCCTTGGGCTAATTTTTGGAAACACCCAGCCTAAGAGGCTTATCATGGCCCTTAGGCCTGCATTTACACTAAAAATGCCAAACAGCCCCTTGGGCTAATTTTTGGAAACACCCAGCCTAACAAGCTGAACATGGCCATTAGGCCTGCATTTATACCCAAAATGCAAAACAGCCCCTTGGGCTAATTTTTCCAGGCACCAAGCCTATGCCTCCATCGTGGGCATTGCATGTACTATGCTCCTAGTACAAGCAATTCTATTGTATGGGCCAAGCACCCTGCTTTCTGAAAAAAATGTATATGAAGCCCCTTCAGCTAATTTTTTTAGGCAACAAGCCTATGCTTGCATCGTGGGCATTGCTTGGACTATCATCCTGCTGGAGCCTGGAGAAAGGTCCCACTGTACGCTCTGTAGAAAACGCGTAGACGCGATGTGTAGCAGGTAGATGTCCCAGCCTCTCACATGTGTGTTCCTAGTCTTGTTGCCATAGCGAGGCATTAAGTAACCCCCCAAACACAGGCACTGTTTATTTGTCAGCAACATTTGTCTGTGGAGTCATGATTTTACACTTAGTAACCAAGGTGACTTCATGCTCCATGCGGTCCGTAAAGTACTTGCTAATGATGCTCTCTCTCCCCTGTCCTCCACGCCAAATGTCTCGGGGTAATCCTTGACTCATCCCTCTCCTTCAAGCCCCACCTCTAGTTCCTAACCAAGTCCCTGTCACTCCAACTCAAAAATATTTCAAGAATTTGCTCGTTACTCAACCCTGACACAGCTAAAACACTCATTAATGCCCTCATCATCTCACGCCTTGACTACTGGAACCTCCTTCGCACAGGCCTCCCTGCCAACTCTCTTGCACCTCTCCAATGTATACTAAACTCTGCTGCCCGACTAATCCATCTGTCCTCACGCTACTCACCTGTCTACACCCACTGCCAAGCCCTTCACTGGGTCCCCGCCCCACAGAGAGCTCACTTTAAAACACTCATCATGACATTCAAAGCCTTACACAACCTATCCCCACCATACATCTCCGACATGATCTCCCGATACCATCCCTCACGCTACCTGCGTTCATCCAAAGAACTTCTCCGACACTCCCCCCTCATCTCCTCTTCCCACAACCGCATACAGGATTTCTCCCGGGCATCAACCATGCTCTGTAACTCGCTGCCCCACCTCATCACTCACTCGCCTACCCTGGGAACCTTCAAGAAACACCTAAAGACTCACCTCTTCCGACAGGCCTACAACCTGCCATGACACCCCGCTACACGCCCCACGACCGACACCTTCCCCACCCTATTGTATCCCCACCCACCCCTCGTTGAATGTGAGCCCACGCGTACAGGGTCCTCTCCTGTTGTACCTCTATGACCTTATTGTCTATGTTTATTGTACTTCTCCTTGTGTACCTTATCCTCATGTAAAGCGCCATGGAACCTATCGGTGCTATATAAATAAATAATAATTATAATGATGATGACTTTAAGCCCACCCACAAAACAACCTACACATCCTTTCCCTGAAAAAAGACAGACACAAAGCAGTTTTTGTAAACTGGGTATTATTCCGCCATAATGGTAAAAATGTCAGAATTTTTTTTTTTTTTTTTTTTTTTTTTTTTGGTACAACTTTGTAAACAGGAAAATATAAGAAATAATAACAATGAAATTGTGCAATGCACATGAACACAAAATAAAAAAAAAAAAAAAAAGGGGTCTACAGCTGCTGGTAGGTTGCCGCATCCTCCGGCCTTGCCAGTAAAGTGACACCATCACCCTGGTCCTGCAAGAGGTCAAGGGCCCCATGAATGGCCTCCGGCAACCCTTGAGGGTGGATCCTCTGGGCCGGTGTGGGGAAAAATGGTAGGTCCCTGTTAGGTGGCCATTGTGGAATGGTAGGTACAGGCCTCTGTGGTGGCACATGGCTGTCCCGGGGTGTGGGCCTGTCTAGTAGGTTGTAGTGTCTGAGTTGCCACCCCTCCAAAAAATTGAAAACCTCACCTGGGTGGTTTGGTGGGCGACTGGCGTCAAGCACAATCTGTAATGCTGACCTTGCCCGCAGTAGCCTGTGAAATGGAATTTCATCCAGGAATGGTATCAGACTGTGGGCAAAGTCAGCATTACTTTGTGCACGCCGTCTATTAGGTGACCCCGGGATCAGACCATGGCTGGTGTGAGGTGGGCATCCAGGTTCCTCCTCTTGCGGCCGGACATGCCCCAAAGCTGGGGTTGGTGCTGGTGGCGGCGGTGGTGGTGTTGGTGCTGGTGGCGGCGGTGGTGGTGTTGGTTCTGGTGGCGGCGGTGGTGGTGTTGCTGCTGCTGGTGGCGGCGGTGGTGCTGGTGCTGGTGGCGGCGGTGGTGTTGTTGCTGCTGCTGGTGGCGGCGGTGGTGGTGGTGCTGGTGCTGGTGGCGGCGGTGGTGGTGGTGTTGGTGGTGCTGGTGGCGGCGGCGGTGGTGGTGGCGCCGGCCGTGGTGGTGGTGGTGGGTGTTCTCCACGCCGCCTTCTGTTTGGCGGTGGAGGGTTCACAGCACGCCGCCCTCTGTAGTAAGCTTCTCTGTGGGTAAAGTAAAAAAAAATTTGGTGAATGCATTGCATTTGGAAACAAAAACATAGGTCAAACATTAAGTTGCACGCTTTTTAGACTCTGTGTATCTGTGTATTATTAATCAGATATTTGTTATTATTATGAAAGAATAACCAACTGTACATAACATAAAGGAATACGTGACTTTCTTTGCTAATTCCATACTAATACATAATTTTTCACCCCCTGATTAACACCCACCCCCCCCCCATCCCATCTAATCTAGACGATCAATAACACCAATGGTTCACATGAAAAAAAAAAAGTCCCCCTGACTTCACTTTTTACTTGACATACTTAATTCACAAAACTTTTAGCTTATATCATCTATATAAAGCAGGGAAGGGGTTGAAAGGTATACAATATATATATATATAATCTATTTATATATAATCGGGAGTTTGAAATTCCGGCACTGTAGCCTAATCCCAAACTCCTTAGCGTCACTGCGAGCGGAGACGCGTATGCGCCTTCGCGAGCCGCAGACGCTTAACTCACACAGCCGCTATAGCGTTTTCTCTAGCGGCCTCGCGCCCTCCGCTCACAGCAAGACCTGCGCCCCTCACAGCGCCCAATCCGCCCCGGCATGCTGGCATTTGTACTTCCCCCGTCTGTGCACCCACAGGTCTTAGCAGATCACTGATGCTGACAGCGGGGGGGGGACAACACAGACAATCAAATCAGGAGGAGGTCAGTGTCAGGAGGAGATGACAGACGCCCGCCGGGGCCTGTGACACTGCAGAGGTCACAGCGGGGCTGTGTGTGCGGACAACGGGGAGGCCGGGGGCTACGGACGTACCGGACACGTCCTCTGCTCCTGGAGATGTGCCGCGGTTCCGCGCTCGCAGCGTATCTGACGCTGGAGCCGCGCTCACCACGCCCACACCACGCCCTCTGCCAAACAACCCACACCTCTCACTAACCTCCTGCAGCTAACCACACCCCATGTTTACCTTTGCCATGATGTCATTTAGCTGCGGCCGCTATCTTTAATAAGGTCAGAAATGATGGCAGTAATCGGATCTCTGCTCCCTCTAGCACGCCCCAACACTGTAGCACCATCTATTAACCCTATTCTCATCACCTATATACTCTGCTACCCACTGAGCCGCCTGTATACTCTGCTACCCACAGACCCGCCTGTATACTCTGCTACCCACAGACCCACCTGTATACTCTGCTACCCACAGACCCGCCTGTATACTCTGCTACCTCAGACCCGCCTGTATACTCTGCTACCCACAGACCCGCCTGTATACTCTGCTACCTCAGACCCGCCTGTATACTCTGCTACCCCAGACCCGCCTGTATACTCTGCTACCCACAGACCCGCCTTTTATACTCTGCTACCTCAGACCCGCCTGTATACTCTGCTACCCACAGACCCGCCTGTATACTCTGCTACCCACAGACCCGCCTGTATACTCTGCTACCCACAGACCCGCCTGTATACTCTGCTACCCACAGACCCGCCTGTATACTCTGCTACCCACAGAGCCGTCTTTATACTCTGCTACCTCAGACCCGCCTGTATACTCTGCTACCCACAGACCCGCCTGTATACTCTGCTACCTCAGACCCGCCTGTATACTCTGCTACCCACAGAGCCACGTGTATACTCTGCTACTCACAGAGCCGTCTTTATACTCTGCTACCTCAGACCCGCCTGTATACTCTGCTACCCACAGAGCCGCCTGTATACTCTGCTACCCAAGACCACGCCTGTATACTCTGCTACTCACAGAGCCGCCTTATACTCTGCTACCTCAGACCCGCCTGTATACTCTGCTACCCACAGAGCCGCCTGTATACTCTGCTACCTCAGACCCGCCTGTATACTCTGCTACCCACAGAGCCCGCCTGTATACTCTGCTACCTACAGACCGCCTTTATACTCTGCTACCTCAGACCCGCCTGTATACTCTGCTACCACAGAGCCGTCTTTATACTCTGCTACCTCAGACCCCTGTATACTCTCTACCCACAGACCCGCCTGTATACTCTGCTACCCACAGACCCGCCTGTATACTCTGCTACCCACAGACCGCTTATACTCTGCTACCCAGACCCGCCTGTATACTCTGCTACCCACAGACCGCCTTATACTCTGCTACCTCAGACCCGCCTGTATACTCTGCTACCCACAGACCCAAATGAATACTATGTACTAATGTATAAATTCTACAAAAGTAGCAAAAAACTAATGTTTATATAAATATACTTGGGAACATAGCGGCCACCGGGTGAAGGAAGGACAGCCGGTCATAAAAGTGGTAGTGGTTGAGCAATGGAGCGGCTCCCGGTTGTCTCTCTGAGTACTGCCGGTACTGCTTTTTATGCTGGTCCCGGCAGCTCCTCCACCGTTTTTTAAGATGGTCAACTGTGAAATGATTTGAAACCGGCTTTAGAGATGTGTAATATTTGAAAAAACAAAAGTATGTGTACAAATCAACAATAACATTTTATTCATTTGTGTGTGTAATGTGTATACAAGGCACAGTGACACGACAGTGTGGAACATCATCAACAGCATTACGGACATTGAGCTCACGTGGCCACAATCACAAATGAGGCAGGACACATGTCAACGCATAGAGAATGTAATAGTGCGGGCACCAGACTCTGGTCATTAGTGGTATTTATATACACCCAACCCCTTGGCCGAAAGAGCCAGGAGGATAAGACATTAAACTCATTGTACTGTTGTGACCCCATCCAAATATAGGCAACTATGCGGTGGAGCATGATAACACATTCAGGGTCCTGTATACCCTGCTATGGGGGCCCTGTATTCCCACTGCTGGGGGCCCTGTAAACCCACTGGGCCACTGTCTACCCACTGCTGGGGGCCCTGTATACCCACTGCTGGGGGGGCCTGTACACACACTGAGGGCCCTGTATACAGGGACTGACTGGCACCCTACAGTTTGGGTCGCAACCCTCCCTCACTGGCCCGACACAGGTGAGGACGGGGGGTGGGTGATGACTGGCGGCCGCCTCACAGTCACCGCAGCTCCCGCATTATCCTATGGCTCGCTCCCAGCCGCAGCCTCGCGCTCCTCACAGCCGCTCGCTAACAGTCGCAGCCGCACGCCACTCACAGACGCTCACTCCCGGACGCAGCCGCGTGCTGATGACGTCATCGCGCGGCCAGGAGCTTCCGTTTCCGCCTGCTGCTTCAGGGACATGCGGATTATTCATGCTCCTGCAGCCGCATGACCCGTGGCACCTGGGCCAGTCCGCCCCTGCCTGTATACGACAATATGGGGGCATGTATACCCAGCTGGGGGCCTGTATACTCTGCAGGGGGAGGTGTATACTCTGCTGGGGGGCTGTCTACCAGTGATAGCCGCTGTATACCAGGATGGCGGTGAATATGTTTTCATAGTTTTTCGGGGCAAAAATAGGGGGGTCGGCTTATACACGGGTCGGCTTATACACGAGTATATATACAGTAAATGCAATATATAACGTGTGAACTCATTTAACTTACTTAGATTGCTCTGTTCCTCATGGTCACTCCGATGGAACGCAGGGAACATCTCTTGGGCGATCTCTCTCCAGGCTGTATTAATAAGGGTCGTATCCCCATACTCAGGATCTGTAGGGAGCCATAGAAATGGACGAGCCTCCACAAGTGCAATAAGACGCAGCGTGTTCACCATGCCACGTCCTGCTGCCATGATTGCACTGATGAATGGATCGCTCTGTGTGTGCGCCTGTCAGCGCGACTCGCTTCCTGTTTCCTTAAACCATAGTGTGTGCTGGAGAATCCCTTCCCTCGCATCATCGGCTACAAGCCTCAAAATAAGAGAAAAACCAGCGAGTTTGGACTCGCACACTTTCAGAGACACATCAGCGAGTTGTAAATGTCATTATTCGCTATTACTCGGGTCCCTATTCATTAACATTGGACTCGCTGGACTCGCAACGAGTCCCGAGTCCTTGACTCGGACTCGTTGGGGTCTTGCGATTCCGAGTCTTTTCGGACTCGCTCATCCCTATTCAGTACCTGACTGGAGTGAGACTTCTGGTGGAGCGCACGGAGGTGCACCTCATCAAGAATCAGGAGCATCTGACTCTAGAACACCCCCTTATCAAGAAAACGTCTGTCCTGATGAAAGACCAACATATGTTAAGAAATAAGCATAACATATATGACCTAAGAGCAAAGAACATCATAGTATGCTCTTTCTCTTGTTCAACAGCCTTTCCCTTTTCTTTAGCTCACTTGCTCTCTCTTTCTTTGTCTAGCTTTCTTTCGCTTACTCTCTCTGATACTCTGGCTTGCTCTTTCTCCCTTGTGACTGCTTTATCTTTATCTCTCTTGCTCACTTACTCCCTCTATCTATCAAATGTTTTCTTTTTTTCCTTCCCTTCTTTTGCCGACTTGCTCTGCTCACCTCTCTTTCACGATCATACCTTTCATCTTACTTTTTCTCTCACAACTTTGCTCTCTCTTTCTCTCGCTTACTTTCTCTTCTTTGCTTTCTTGCAATCTTTTTTTGTTTGCACTCTTATTTTTCCTTTCTCGTTCTCTATCTCTCACTATTTTTTTCTCTTAGGCTATGGTCAAACTAGCATTGACCCTTGCGTTCAGGGGGTTCTGTCTAAAACTTTGTCAGCATTGGCGCAGTGTTACCGGAAAGGTAAGACCGCATTTACACTGTCAATTCATTCTTATGGCAGGTGGAACCCGAGCGCAGGTCAAAGGTCGGCTTCTCGCTGCCGGAGTTTCAAACCTCACGCTTTTTCCAAGCGCATCACATGACGCACGCTCATCAGTTTTAGACCGGACAACACCTTTAAATAGTGTAAAAAAGTGCAGCAAAAATCGTGAAAGAATTGGTATGCTACATTGAAAAAAAATGTACTAGAGCTCAAAAGACACAAGGATAAAATACATTGTGTGAAAGAGATTGTAAAAATCTCATTTATTTTGTTTGTACTGTAAAACAGATTTCCAAATAAAAACATGTAGAAGCAAAAAATAGATAAAAAATTATTCATGTGAACATACCCTAATTGGAATAGGGGTTGTGCATGACTGCTGTCCATGGCTTTTTGATTTATGCATTATCCCTACTTAGGACCTGCACTAAGGAGTCAGTATTTCTTTAAAGTTTCTTTTAAGGCTATACTCATGTATCCTAATGCTATAAACCTGAAGATATTGAGTTAGTCTGCTGGCTAATAGCGCGCTGTTGCAATGAAAGGTCAGCTACCAAGAGGAAATTAATTTTATTCCTCCCGACAGTCTTCTGCTTTCCGTCATAGAGGTCCAGCCAGAACGGCTTCAGTCACTGATGAATGCATAGTGAGTGGTGTCTGTATCTACACCCTGGAACTGACTGACAGCCAACTCCGTAGTGTGGGGTTGCTGAGTCGATTGTCAGTCAGTGCCGGTTTGTGGTTACAGCCACCGCTCATTGTGTACTGACCAGTGACTGGTCACGCTTCTGACGGATAGCTAAAGAATTCTGGGAGGTTGAAGGGGAAAAAAAAGGAAATTTCTCCCAGTAGCTGCCTTTCAATGATGGTGGCCAGACAGCTCTAGAATGTTGTTAAGAATAACCTTAAGGTGCAGATTAATAGCGTTTAGAGACATGACAGATTCCCTTTAACCCCCTAATGACTTATGTTTGACTAGAGCATCTTCTGAGATTGAAGGAGACTGCTGTCAGTATACAATTTCAGTTATAAAAAAAACAATTTAGCAAGTTTATCTGCAACTATATTGGAAAAAGATGCCTTGGGAAAACCCAGCAATAAATATTGTTTTCGTACGTGCGGTAATGAAATCACTGTAAATACACTGGAATTGACATTGATGCTACTAGACGAGAGGTTGTGCAGAAGTAAAATCACTTCACCCACTGTAGTGACAACAAAACACCACAGCGTAAACCAATCCCACATAATTGCACAACTCAAAACACAGAAGACATTTCTTGCATATCAATAGGAAAACTGCGCAGAATTAAAAGTCTATTGGCAGCTGGCGGGAGATTCACCGACTGTGTTAAATGTAGCAAGGATGATTGGAAAAAAGTGGAAACAAGGTAACACTTAATCAGTTAACACTTGATAGACAACATTTTAACTTAGTACAATCAGCCACAATACTCTCCGTAGACCCGCACCACCCTACATCTCCTACTTCATCTCTGTTACCAGCCTAGCCATGTTCTCCTTTCTACTAATGTTATAAGACTAAGATCTTCTATAATCTAAACCTTCCACTCATGTCTCCAAAACGTCTCTTGTGCTACGGCAGGTCTCTGGAGGAAGCGACCCCAGACAGTCCGGATTATTAACAGTATCCACAAGAATATGTTCTCTGCAAATTTATTGTCTCATATGAAGTTCTGGGGTCTATCCGGACTTCATAACATAATAAAAATAGTATGCAAAAATGTAATTCATATACTCACTTCTCATCTGTCCCATCTCCTCCATAGCCTGCTTCTGCAACATCTGCTTTTGTCAACAGGCGCTGCTGTATTCACTCTGTGGATGGTACTGGTGATAGAAAAGACGCCAGGGCCAGAAACTCTGGACAGTGCAATCTCCACCCATTCACTAAGGTAAGAGTGGTTGGGACCTGCAGAACTTTCCAGTCTGACAGAATGGGTGTGTGCGCTGTCCAGCTGAAGTCATCAGCTCCTGGGTTCAGCCTATCAGAAGCAACCACAACCTACTTAAGTTCCAGCTTTGTGCTGGAAACTGCCAGATATAGCTTGTGCTTCCCTTGTTTTTCTCCTTCTCTGTATAGGTTTTTCCTGTTTTACTTCGGTCTGATTTTGGATGCTTCCCCTGCCTGCCAATTTTGTACTTTGATGTAAGCTTGGTTTTGACCTAGTTCTCTGACTACTCAACGGCTCCTGATTTTGTCCTTTTAGTGTCCTCCCAGCTTTGACTCTGTTTGGTGACTATTCCTGCCTCTGGATCGCTCTTCTGGATGGCAGTTCATCTGTGCGCAGCTATCTTCTGGACTTCTTTGTACATTCAGATCCTTATATAGGGGTTAAGGGTGTCCTTGTTTCTCGGATTCTACCAAACAGAGTGGCTTGTAGAAAGTCTGTCCGAGATAGCCATTTGAACCCATTGCCTAGGACAGTTATCACATCACCTTTCTGGCCCTCTGCTCCTCATCCTTAGCCATCTAGTCCTCATTGCTTCTTCTGGGTCACGATGGTCACAAATTTAGTACGAGTGACTGCAAAGAAAGGAGGGGCCGAAAACGTACGGTGTAAGGGTTTTTAACGTTTGTTTTTTTATGGGCTGCCTAAGGGCCACCATTTTTCTGAATCCACATGGAATGTAATTACAAAAAAAAAACTAATTTCGGCAAGTTTTTTACAAATTCGAGTAGAATTCAGTTTGGCTCTAATTTATTCACTCACATATTCTTCGCACATCTCGGAGGTTGTAGTGGGGGAGCTGTGATATAGTTATGTGCATTAGCCATTTGGCTGTAGTTAGTAAGAGAGTCGTTTATATTATGTATGGATTGGACTATAATAATGCGGAGTGTGCTGCACAGAGTTAATGTTCTTTATATATTCTAAAAAGGATGTAGCAATACAAAGTCTGCAGTGCAGATTACTGGGGAACTCAAGCATGCGAGACCCTGCTGAATCTTCTATTCTATGAAAAATGTCAGTGTGAGAATGTCTATCACTGGATCTGGATCATTGTTATCTTAAAGGTCAGCTTATTTAGGATATTGTTTTTTGACAGATTCGTATTGAGATGTATGCCACAATCAATAGGTGTTTGTATCTTTTCACAATATACTGTAAGCCCTGCTGGATCGTAGAGACCCGGTGATTGCCGTTATTCAATATTAGATATATACAATGAAGTTCAAAATAGACGTCACAAGGATAGGATGTCTAGCAGGCACGGCTTTGACATTTGGAAATTGGGGCATCTTATAGGCTGGATAATGCTCCTCGGTAGTAAGGAATCCATTTCGTTCTTTTGCCTTGAAATAGGCTCCAGTGATTTGTGACCTGTCGACATCTCCAGTCTTGACTGGAGTGCACTGGAGGTCACAAATCAATACAACTCTATGAGGGCCTCCTTCTGGGCTTATAGACTTGTATTGATAGGTTGTGATGATTCTTTTACCTTAAGATAGGTGCTGGTTCTACGCCAAAATGCGTTGGAAATAAAGATTCTTCTTCTTAAAGCACTACTCCAGCATTTTTGTTATTGCACCACTGGCGTAGTGCTATAAATCTAGGTACCCTGACCCCTGTCTTATTCTCACCTAAGGCTGTGTTCACACACAGCGTATTTTTTTGAGGATGCGTTTTTGGTGGAAAGCTGCAGCGTTCTGTGTGTGAACGGGCCTCCACTTCACCCCCACCACCGGTGCCTTCTGAGCCCCTGCCTGCCCCTGCTAGGCCCCCTGTGGGTCCGCAGTGAGCGCAAGCTCAAGGACCCGGAAGCACCATATGACCGGTCACGTCAACATGGTGCTATTTTAGGTCCTGCACCAGGTCCTACGATGCCGTCAAGAGGACCGATCACCGTGGGAGCGTGACTAGTTAAGTAAAGAGCGTGCTGAAAAAAGAGCAAAGATTCCACATGTTTATTGTTTTTACGCATCTGCAATAAGACGGAACATGTGAATGGAGTTGCGTTCACGCTAAATAGCACTGCGTAGATGCAAAAAATATGCTGTGTGTGAATGCAGCCTTACAGTGACTTCTTCACTTCCTCTGTCTTTACTGCTATGGTGATTTGTGACCTGCCAATAACTCCAATGTTTGCTGGAGTGCGCCAGATGTCAGAAATCATTACAACTCTATAAGAGCCTTCTCCTGGTCTCGTTCTGGTGCTTATAGACTTGTATTGGGAGCTTGTGATGTAATTTTTGTCTTCAGTTAGAAGTTACAGTCACAAGATGTCACCATGGGACCTTGGAAGCGGGGAAGATGCATGAAGACTACGGAGGGTGAGTATGGCAGCGGGGTCACTGAGGTGCAGGGTCCTACCATGAGCTTGACCTGACACACTTCCTGCTTGTGTGCAAGGCCCTGAGCCTAGAGTATTTAGATCAGCAATCAGACTACTTAAAAAAGTAAAAATTAACAAAATTGTAAAAATATTAACAAAAAAATCACAAAATAAAGAGCAAATAAATGAAAACTAAAAAAAATATTAATAAAAACAAAAACATTTATGTAAAAAAGAATTAACCAAATAACATTAGCATATTTGATATTGCTCTATCCGACATGACCCAATCTATTAAACTGCCACACTAGTTAACCCCTTCAGTGAGCATTGTAGTAAAAAAAATAAATATAAAACCTAGCAAAAAAACATAATTTCTCACTTTACCAACAAAAAAAGTGAATTAACATGCAATGAAAAGTCAAATGTAAATAAAAATGGTATAGCTGGAATTGTTGTATTGACCCGCAGGAAAAAAACAGTATAAATCGGTTATCAATGTAATTGCATTGACCCAAAGAATAAAGCCACCTAATCTACCACGCGCTAAATGGTGTAAAAAATGAATAAAAGCAATTCTCCACCTGCTGTTGATTTGTCTATTCTTCCTCCCATAGACCACAGAAAGGCTCGGCTCATATGTATCCTGCTCTCAACGCTGAGCACTTACACTGTGGTTTATGTATAAATCTGTGAAATACGTGATTCAGACAAAACCCCAGACAGAAGAAATGAGGAAGATGGAGACATTGTGGACTCTCTCTGACCTATGATCCGATGATGTTGTGGCTCCCCTGCGGTCTGGTCGCCACAAGGGCTACATCACCCACTTCATGGGTGTGGTATCTCTGTTCTCGGGGAAATGGGATGGTGAGTTCAAGACACCCATAAAGCACCCAACACACCCGATCTTGGGGACGGTGGGCGGACTCATTAGAGGAAGGGCCCAGTCAGCGGACGAAGGGAAGGAAAATGCTGAGTGAGGAGTTAGTAGACAGTGCAGCTGAGAGAGTGAAGGGAGAGGAGTGCGGCCCTGGAGGACTTGAGCAGTGAAGAGCTCATCCTGCGTCGTGGGAACAATGAACCACAAGTGAGACAGAAGGAGCCATAGGGGCATGGGCAGAGTCAGCAAGAACCACCCGTGCACCTGAATCCAAGTGTGGCCAGAGTCGGATGGAAGGGCCGCTTGGGAACCAGGGACCGGCCCTGAGATGGTGACGAGACTCCACGCTCCAACCACGAGGCCTTGAGATTTAGAGGAGCTGTGACCGATACCTGACACATCCGCCGAGAAGGTAGCCGGACTAGGGTCGGAAGGATTGGTACCGGTCGCCCGACAGGACCAGTGGCTGCTGGGTTGGGGCTCTGTGTGCGGAGGCGCAAGCAGGAGAGGCGGACAGTTAGCACTTGGAGAGCAACCCAAGAGAGAATGGAACATAAAGGGGGTGTCTTGGACAAACTATCCCGATTCCTGGCAGATTATCCGGACTGAGGCTTGGCAGAGAGCAGCACCCAGCGGCATAGTTGCAGTAACTGATAAAGTAAACTGAGTAAAGAACTCAGAGTTCTGTGTGAGACTGTTTACTTTTTGCACCAAGTAGATGGGCAAGCGACAAAAGACCTGTCACAGTATCACTATCCAGCCAGAGCAATCCAACGGCCTACCACCACCATAGACTATATCGGTTTCCCTGGGGAACCACTCCACCTAAGGGGAGCGATATGACCTTAGCTGTGATTCCACCATCCCCAGAGGTCCAGCACCGCAGTGTTGGCCATCAATAGAGAAGAGCGACAAAAGTTATTAGAGGACTGAGGGGTCTGCAATACCAAGACAGGTTATTAAACTTGGGGTTATTTAGCTTGGAAAAACGAAGGCTTAGGGGTGATCTTATAATAATGTATAAATATATGAGGGGGCAGTACAGAGACCTTTCTAATGATCTCTTTACTCTTAGGCCTGAGACTGGGACAAGGGGGCATCCTCTACGTCTGGAGGAAAGAAAGTTTAATCATAATCACAGACGCATATTCTTTACTGTAAGAGCAGTGAGACTATGGAACTCTCTGCCACATGATGTTGTAATGAGTGACTCACTACTAACATTTAAGAAGGGCCTGGATGCCTTTCTTGAAAACTATAATATTACCAGTTATATATACTAGATTCTTTGATAGGGCGTTGATCCAGGGAATTAGTCTGATTGCCGTATCTGGAGTCAGGAAGGAATTTTTTCACCCAATGTGGAGATTAGTGTTGCCACATGGGTTTTTTTTTGCCTTCCTCTGGATCAACATGTTAGGCTATGGGTTGAACTAGATGGACTTAAAGTCTTCCTTCAACCTTAAAAAACTATGTTACTATGTTACTATGTAATAGTTAATTTTCACGGGTGACATCATGACAACCATCTCCAAAACCATAAACACCAAACTTTTTATTGATACCGCCAGGATCACGGAGCCGGGTGTCGACCCCTGTGACTCCCCAGAAGTATTAAAGCCCGATTCCGAGTACCCCACAGCCCTGGGGGGGGGGCGTATCAGTGTGTGTATTTTTAATCGTACATAAAAACACAGTTGACAACAGTTTTGTGCACATCAGAAAAGAAGAACATTGCTGAATAGAGGTCAAACGCAATTGAGAGTAACTCTGTTGCCTCAATATAGTGAATGGATCATTTGGAGTGCTCATCTGAATCACATTATTGGGAGATTTAGATGGAAACCGCAATGTAAGTCTTCAGCGCAGAGAGCAAGATAAATGTCATGTGAAATTGTATGTAAAATATTCTCAGTAAAGGCTTCAACTCAATCCGCCAAAAAAAACTCTGAAGCTATCTTCACACCATGGTTTTTGTCTGCCAGGGTGGATCCTGTTTTTTTCAGGATCACCTTCACAGAACCTGGCAGGACAGGATGTGTAGAAAAGTGTGGCCAAATATGCTCCCAGATCCTGTTTTTTGCAGGATTCGTTTTCTGCATCTGTCCATGGTGCTGAAGTCTGCCTGTGTCTGCTCTGCCGCTGTCCTTGGTGCTGAAATCACTGCCTGTGCTTGAAGTAGTGCTGTCCATGGTGCTGAAGTTTGCATGACAGGATTTCAGAGCATGCTCTGTGCTTAAAATCGGATTCAGGAAACAATCTGATTTTTTTATGGATCCGACGCCCATAGACTCCAATGTTATGTGCGTCAGATTGCCCGGATCCGATTCTGTCCGGTTTTGTCTAATTGTTTTTTACCGGAGCCCAAAAATGATGCATTGGGAGATACTAGTGTACATACAGCTTTTTAGTAAGGTATATACCTAAGTAACTTCATATTCCCGCTTAGACTGTGAGCCCTCATGGACAAGGTCCTCTCCCCTACTGTAGCTGTATGACTTGATTGTCCACATATATTGTACTTGTCCTTGTCTGCCCTTTCCATATGTAAAGCGCCATGGAATTTAATGGTGCTATATAAATAAATAAATAAATAATAATAATACTACTAATATGCGGTCCCAAATGTACCCTCCTTCACACCTTTATATGAACTCTGTATAACTATATCAATTTGTAGTGAGGCTCATATCATGTTGAGATAGAAAAACCCTTTTTCTTTGTCTGTACCATCATTTTGCTATGTGCTTTTTATCTATGTCAGCTTGTCCTTGCACAATTGTGTAATACTTGTCTTATGCACTTGTAATAAAGAATTTTTGCAGTTCATGTTAAGCATGTCTAGGTTCCACAATTTTCTCCTTTTTTCTTGTTTGCGCAGTGTTGAGCCGCTGAGCTAAATATTTTTTGGGAGAATTACCCTATAGCTCGATATTTTCAGCCATGTGGATGTGATGTTTATACGCAATGCATGATAATAGTCAAGTGGGCAACAGTAAAGATCTGTGATCAATTATGCATTGTGGCCTTCTGATTCCCGATCTCCATCAGGATGTGACTCACCAGTGACAGGACCATCAAAATGTAACCACCTACTTCATTGGTGGAGGGTAGAAAGGCAGAACAGAGACATATGAGCCAGGCCAGTCTTCCACCAATTCTAAGCGGTGGTAGTGTAAACCAAGATCCCTATCCATTGGCGAACAGCACCATGACAGGATGGGGTGGGTACATCACTGCGCATGTCACAACTGATGATGTGGCCATGAGAACTGATTTCCAAGCCACATATGAACAAGAAAGACGCACACATTGATGTGGCTGACTCCTTGCCGGCAACAGGCATGCTCACCATGGGCAATCTTGCTGTAAACACTATGATAATCAAAAAGAGGGCGAGTGAGTTATCCATGGGAGCTGTCTATAAGGGCCCCTTTACACGCCTCCACTGAAAGGTAGCAACTGCCTGGCATTGGGATAGTTATGCCTGTTGCTATGAAATTGCTACGAAATGGTGGCGTGTAAATAGGGAAATTCCTCCCTGTGTCCCGTAGTGGACTCAGATACCTGTTGCTGAGCCGTGCTCAAAAACCGAAGGCAACACAAAGGCACAATTGACATGGTAGTGGCATCTAATCGGGGCTCAGGCATGGATGTTGCTTCGCCTAGTGATTTCACAGGGGGTGCCACAGCTCATGGATTCCACGCCCCATCAGCGATCATTGGTGGGGGGCTACTGTATTACCATTGGCTGTCCCTGCACAGGGCGCCATATTTAAAGAGCTGACCATTCACACTACACAATTGCAATGGCGTCATGTATTAGCCAGCCTTTCCTGCGCAGGCTGGCCAATCATGATGCTATTGCGTTGTCCAATCAGCGTACGAGCGTCACGGAATACACAACTCTGTCACGCCTATGTACTTGCGGCGCGAAAATATGTACGGCCATATTCCTTTGTGGTAGCGGCGTGTAAAGCAGGGAAGGTATTCAACAGGAAGTAATTTGCAGGAGCTGTCGGCACTTCCGGGGAACACAGATACCTTCTGTGGACATCGCAATGGCGGCGTCTATATGCGGCATTAGCGATCGGTATCCACCGTTAAAAACGTGCGGGTGCACGTGCGGTGGATACCTGTTGCTAGCCACAGTGGCGGCGTGTAAAGGTACCTTAATGGAAACTAAAGCCGGCGTCACACGCAGCAACCAAAGCTGCGATGTCGGAAGGTCGGATCGCGCTCGATCCAACATCGCAGCCTTGGTGTCACACGGCAGGATGTTGCCGGTGATGCTGCATCAATGCAGGCAGAGCCATCGCTCGCTGGGCTGGGATCAGCCCAGCGACGATCCGCAGCAATACTGCGGTATAGGCTGGATCGCCGCCAACATCGCTATTGCAGTATCAGACGGCGCGATCCAGCCTAATTGCTGGTTGCAGATGACAGGTTTACCTTCATGCTGGTAAACCTGTCAACCTCGACCAGCGATAGATTGCAGTTGCGTCGTGCTGTCACACAGCACGACGCACTTGCGATATGTGAGCGATATCGCTGATGTGTCACTTTTCGGTGATGTCGCTCACGTATATTGATGCGTGTGGACACGCCTTTAGAATCCTTCATGAGCAAGGCAAAGCTCATACAAAGAAAAGAAAAGAAAAAAGTGGGGAGTTCAAGGCTTGACAAATGATTTGTGGAATTAGCACGCGCTGTCTTCTAGAGTGGGCCAGGTCTTGTAGACATTAGGTATTTCCTCAAAAGCCAAATATAATGACCTCATTGACCACCGTTTGACATGTTTGATAGAAAGAAACCAAAGAATATATTGTAAGTGCGAAAAGTCAAATGTTTCTTTGGCTTAGTCCATTGTTTGCCATTGATTAGATCTTGGTCACATTCCGTCTCGGAATTCGACACAATAGAAAGTCCTACAAACCCTGTTCCTCTGTAGTCTGTGTTAGTTTTCTACTAATGAGGGGCCAAGCACCACACTTAATAATGATCCCAGCTCTAATCAAAAATGTTTCTAATAAAAGATGTGCGCTGTGTATGCAGGAGCCACACGCTCAACCGCTAGTAATTGGTGTCATGTATTACGTTAAAGGTGGGAGCTTTGTTTTTTCTTTATAGTTCTGTCCGTCTCAAATGAGGTAGAAATTAAAAATAAAAAAACTTTTGTCAAGTAACTGAACTTTCATTTGAAATCCCCGCAAAGGATCAACGTCTTACTTTTTTTTGGTTGCTAACGTCTCCTTCTTGCTAGCAGAATTTCCTCTCTTCAAAGCTTTTATTAGGAGAATCAGCCAGAGACTCTGTATGACCTTTGCTGGGAGCTTTAACAAGCAAATACCTCTGAAAGCATTTTACTGATTTTTTTTTTTTTGTGGAAACTACATCTATGGTATTGTATTTTTGCAGGGCTGGAGAATGACTTGTTGGGTAGGTTGGCTAAAGATATTCTGTTTCTTTTTTTTTTGTAAAAACTCACGTTAAACGGAAGTCACATTTAATATTGTAGAAATTCAAGGTCATTTATTGTATGGTGCAATTTTTTTGAAAGCAAGTCCTGTATTTTGCAGACTATAAGACACACTAGACCATAAGAGTACCCCAAATTAGAGGAGGAAAATAGGAAAAAAAATAATTTGAAAATGGGGATCTGTTTTATAGTACGATTTACCTTACTGAGGGCCCTGTGGTGGTGGAAATGCGGTCAAAGGAGGCAGGAGTGGGGAGACTTGGAGGCCCTGAGCTAGGAGGAGGGGATGTCCTGGCTGTGCGAGGCAGGAACCATTGATCTTCTGGCAGTGGGCTTCAGGAAAATGATGCCAGAGGCGGCGCATGCGCATATTGAGCCAAGAACTAAATCTGAACATGTGCCACATCCGGTGCCGTTTCCCTGAAGCACAGTGTTGGTGGGGTGAGGCAGGAGCCATTGTTCTCCTGGCAGGGGGCTTTAGGAAAAAGGTGCTAGCCAAGATCTAGATATGCGCATGCGCCACCTCTGGTGAAAGTTCAATGAAGCCCACTGCCTGGAGATCAATGGCTCCTGTGTTGCACCACTGCCATTTCACTGAAACCCACCATCGTGAGGACAATAATATATATTTATATAGTGCTATTATTTCCACAGCACTTTACATTCATTTGCAACACTGTTCCCATTGGAGCTCACAATCATCCTATCAGTATGTCTTTGGAGTGTGGGAGAAAACCAGAGTGCCTGGAGGAAGCCAACACAAACACTGGGAGAACATACAAACTCCCAGCCCAAAGCCCACAGCATCACCTTGTTCCTCCAATCGCTGGCAGCAACCCTGACTTCTGTGACCCCCTCCACCACCGCTGTGTGCCCTGGTTACATTCGGACTATAAGACGCCCTACTATCTCCCTCCCAAATACGGTAATAGTCCTTGTTCAAATGTGGTAGATTTTCCACAAATTGTTGAGTTAAAAGTTCTATGTAACTGACAGAGGTTTTCAGCAACTCATCAACATGTAACCTGAAAAACCTGCGACACAACGCACTAACGATATCAACTGTTAACGACACCGGACCCGTAGAAGCGGGACATCCCGCAAAGCGGTCACCGTCGGTCCTAGCACCTCCCACCCTGTATCATGCACCTGTGGCTGTAATTTTTGCATTAAATTAAACAGCTGCAAAATTGGAATGCTGAGTGCCACCATCTTTCTTTTTGGATCAACTGTTAACGACCACACCAAGTGACTTTTTGTCGATGTTGCATTGCGATATTGCGACGTGTAACGGTACCCTAAAAGTCACGTGGTACGGTCGTTGCAGTTGATATCGTTGGTGCATTGTGTCATGTAACAGGGCAATGCGATGGGAAAAAATCGCAGCTATGATATTGCAAGAAGATTGTGCAAGCCCTTGAACCGTACAATATTGCATATGCAATGTGGCATGATCATGCTGTGTGACGGCGCAACTACGATCTTGTTTGCAACTTCCCCTATTCACTACAATGTTAATGCTCAGTCCCTGGGTTGCTCATACCCAGTGCACAAAAGTTAAGGACAACAGCCTAGTTGCGTTGCCTGCCGATATCTCCCTGTGTGACATCTCCTATGTGATCTTCGACAAGTGCCAAAAACGTGCGCGCTCCCGTGAAATTGTATGCGATATCGGAACGATATTGCAACGTGTAACGGTACCCTAATAGTTTGTCTGTTGGTGGTACATATTGAGCATTGAAATGTTCGATGTCAGACAGCAGCAAGCAAAACTTACCTAAGGCTGCTTTCACACTGCAGTTTTTTCCTGATCAGTGTTAAACAAAACCAGGAGAGGAACTTGCAGAGAAAAATTATAATGGCGGGTTTACACGTTGCGATATCGTAGTACGATTTCAATGAAAAGTCACGTGGTTCAATCGTTGGAGCCGATATCGTTCCTGCGTTGTATGGTGTGAACGTCCAATACGATGCAGGAACGATGTCAATGCGATATCGGGGATTGAATGAGCGTGCTATTTAATGCCCCGATATTGAAGGGAGATTGGAGCCGGATCGTGCTGTGTAAACGCCCAACTACGATGTGATGTTCAACGTCACCCATTCACTCCCATGTTAAATGGTCGTTCCTGAGTTGGGGGGCGTAGACATCGCACGGACGTTGTATTCCGATATCGCAGCGTATAAACCTCCGATGCGATGCGGGAGAAACGTGCACTAAATGCGCGTTCCTGCGCCATTGAAGTGCGATATCGCAACGATATTGAAACGTGTAAACCCACCATGATTGAAAGATTGACACCTGCTCTGGGTTTTGGAGACACTCCCGGTTTTGGCACACAAAACCTAATGAACACTGATCAGGAAAAAACTGCAATGTGAAAGTAGTCTAATATATAATAATTTTCCAATGTTGCGACTAGCAATCACTTAGGATTATAGATTTCACAAAGCAGACACTGACTATTAGAGATGAGCAGATCGATATGCAGAGAATCGAATTACAGTCGAATTTCAATAAATTCATGGTTTCCCGTGAATTTTAACATTTTGAGATTCAAAAGAATAAAACACTTACCAGCCACCATTTTGAACACTGCTGAAGAATTAGAGAGCAAGCCAAAGTCATTTTCCATTGACACCTGGACAGGCCCGGCAGCAGCACCCGGCATACCCGGGCAGATGCCGGGGCCCTGAAGCAGTAAGAGGGCCCACAGCTGTCTGTGAGCGGAAACAGAGGAGCCCCGCTCACAGACAGCTTTCTTCTCTCCCTCTCTCCTCTCCTGATCTGCACTGATCTATGTGATCGGTACAAAGCAGGAGAACAAGCTTACCGGGAGCTGAATGGAGGTTGAAAGACCTGCCAGCTCCAGCCATGTGACTGATCATATGACTGAAATCAAGGTCCTAGAAAAAGCTGCTTCTGCTTAACATTTGCAACCTCTGTGCAGCTCCCAGTGCCTCCTCTCCTGCTCTGCATGGATCAAAATCATCTGAATGTGGTAATGTTTAATGTGTGTGTATCTGTATGTGTGTGTCTGATTATGTATGTATGTGTGTGCGTCTGTACAGTATGTGTGTGTGTGTCTGTGTGTATCTATATCTGTATGTGTGTATATTTGTATTTGTGTTTATCTGTATTTGTGTATATGTATGTGCATGTAGCAGAGCTGAGTGTGTTTGTATGTGCATGTAGCAGAATTGTGTGTGTTTGTATGTGCATGTATCAGAGCTGTGTGTGTTTGTATGTGTATGTATTATACATGTAGCAGAGCTGGGTATGTAGTGTCCATGTAGCAGAGCCATATGTGTATCTGTATGTGTAGTGTGCATGTAGGAGAGCTGTGTGTCTGTATGTGCATGAATTAGGCATGTACCTGTGCTGTGTGTGTATCTGTATGTTCATTTAGTAGAGCTGTGTGTGTTTGTGTGAATTATGTGTAGTGTGCATGTAGCAGAGATGTATGTTTACATGTGCGTGTAGCAGAGCCATCTATGTCTATGTGTAGTGTGCATGTATCAGAGCTGTGTGTTTACATGTGCGTGTAGCAGAGAAATCTATGTCTATAGACATGTGTGGCACCCCTGCAGGAGATTGCCATAAGATCCACCGATGCAAGGAGGGAATTACACCTTGGTTCGCACAGCACACAACACCTTTCCACCCCAGACCTGAAGGGGGAGCTTTACTGGCTGCCTTAAACCAGTTCCCCTATAAGACCATCCAGGCTTGAGGGGAGGAATTAGTCAGTCCCAGAAGTCAGTTCGAGTTGGAAGTCAGAGAAGAGAGAGCAGACGGAGGAGTTAGTCGCTGGGAAGGATCCAGGCCCAGGACCAGGGACCACTGACTGCTGTGTGCACCCTAGGAAAAGGGTCGGAGACAAGTGGAGAAAGCAGGGAACTAAGAAAGGGAACCGATTACAGCCCTTTAGTACACCCGGACACCAGAGTCCGACGCTGTAATCATTTATTGCGAAAGCAAAAGCCCGGAGGACTCAGGAGAAGTTTACCACCTGAGGAGAAGAAATAAGAGATACTAAACTGACCAAGCATAGGACCAGGGGCCTTAGGAGAAACAGGGACCCCGCAGAAAGACCTCATTGTCAGTTTGCAGCAAAGCCCCGAGAGGGAAAAGAGGACGCGGTGGGCTCAGGCTCAGGCAGGACTTACCCCAAACTACAGAGCACAGACACAGAGGAGGCCTCATAACTTTCTAAGGTGGAAGTCCCAAGTTGCAGCAGGAACCTGGTTATTACTCTGGACTGGACCTTTTACCCTGTTACCAGTAAAACAAAAACTGAAACAACAATCCCGTGTGTCTGTGTGCCTGTCTAACCGCCGGAATTCACTGCCTTGTCTGCAAGGATGCAACTACTACTCCCCTCATCCATGCCCGCTGCCCTGAGGTAAAGCTCCACCTGTGGGGAGCTGTACTACACTCTGCTGCACCAGTGGTGGACCTTTACCCCAGGGGGCCCTAGTGCAGCCCGTCGGCGTGGTCCCGGGGGGGGAAAGCGGTATGGTGCTGCCGCTTGTGGTGGCTCTCCTACCTGCGCGAGTGCACTCCTGGGAGCCGGAGGGGCAGAGTAGAGGGGGGACGGGATCAGGCAGGGGGGCAGGGGAAGTAGGAAGCTTTCTGCTTCCCTTGCCTGACCCTCCTCTCTTCTGATGGCGGCTTGCGGGGGTCGGCTGGGGGCCCCCCTGCAGGCTTGAAGGGGCCCCCTAGCCGGTCGGGACCCTGGTGCAGCTGCACCTGCTGTACCACGGTAGTTCCGCCGCTGTGCTGCACCCACTATCACCTCAGCGGCCGGCTGCAGCTCTGGTATACCCGTTACCAGGTACCATAGGTGGCGTCACGTTAACAATCCCCTTATCCCCCCACCGTTGCCCGCCATTGAGGGTCCCGGGCAAGGGACCTTGGATCGACCAGCCATGATCCCAATCAAAGCCGCCATCAGCCCCGATTACCGAGTACCCCATACCCTGTCGACCGCCTCACATGAATGTGTATGTGTTGTATGAATGTAGCAGAGCTGCATACCTCTGTATGTGCATGAATTGGGCATGTACCAATGCTGTGTGTTGTATCTGTACGTTCATGTAGTAGAGCTGTGTGTGTGTGTGTCTGTATGTTCATGTAGATAGTACAGCTGTGTGTGTGTACTATGTGTAGTGTGCATGTAGCAGACCTGTGTGTCTACATGTGCATGTAGCAGAGCCATTTATGTCTATGGGCATGTAGCAGAGCTGTATGTGTACTATGTGTAGTGCACATGTAGCAGAGCTGTGTGTCTACATGTGCATGTAACAGAGCCATCTATATCTATGGGTATGTAGCAGAGCTGTGTGTGTCATATATCATTTGGAGGGGCTGAAGCGGATTGTAAAAGGGGTCCATTAAGACTCTTTCGCCTGGGGTCCATAAAAATCTGTAGCCGTCCTACGCCTGGACCTCCTCATAATACCATACAGCTATATAACATCAAGCTGATTATCATCTCCTGTAATCTCCTGTAAAGTGGTAGTAAAAATCAGAGCCATCACAGATCAGCAGTTCCCAGTGGAGCACAGTGTGTGCTTCCTTTGCAGAGTCACTGGGTAAGGGTACCGTGACACTTGGCGACGCACCAGCGATCCCGACAGCACAAACACACCGATGCATGCTGCCCAGCGGGACCCCAACGATCGAAAAATAGTCCATGCGACTCTGACACAACCAGCGATCTCACAGCGGGAGCCTGGTCGCTGCTAAGTGTCAAACATAGCGAGGTCGCTGTTACCTCACAAAACTTGTGACTCAGCAGCGATCTCGCTAGCGATCTCACTTAGTGTGACGTGGGCTTAAGTCTCTACTTTGTACAATGTAAGCTTTCATGGTCAGGTGGTCCCTCCTCTTTTTCTCTCTCTCTCCCCCGCTCCCTTTGTCTCTCTCTCCTGTAGAGTGTAAGTAATTATGATCATTCGGGTCCTCCCTCCCTTGCAGAATGTAAACTCTTATGGTCAGTGGGGTCCTCTCTCGCCTGTGAAGTGTAAACTCTCATGGTCAGTAGGGTCGCCTATCTCCGATAGAGTGTAAGCTCTTATGATCAGTGGGGTTCTCTCTCACCTGTAGACTGGAAGCTCGTATGGTCAGTGGCGTCCTCTCTACTGTAGAGTGAAAGCTCCTATCGTCAGTGAGGTCCTCTCTCCTGTAGAGTGCTCTTATGGTCAGAAAGATTCTCTCTCCTGTAGAGTGTAAGTTCTTATGGTCAGCAGCGTTATCTCTTTCTCCTGTAGACTGTATGCTCTTATGGTCAGCAGGGTCCTCTCTCTCTACTGTAGCGTGTAAGCTCTTATGGTCAGCGAGGTCCTCTCCCTCTCCTGTAGAGTGTAAGCTCCTATTTTCAGTGAGGTGCTCTCTCTCTCTTCAGTAGAGTTTAAGATCTTATGGTCAGTGGGATCCTCTCTTTCTCTTCTGTAGAGTGTAAGCTGTTATGTTCAGGGGGTTCTCTCTCATGTTGAGTGTAAGTTCTTATCATCAGTGGGGTCCTCTCTCCTGTACAGTGTAAGCCATTATGGTTAACAGGGTCTTACCGCTTTCTTTTTCTCATGTAGAGTGTAAGCTCTTATGGTCAGGAGTCTTTTCTCTCTCCCATAGAGTGTAAGCTCTTATAGTCAGTGGTGTCCTCTCTTTCTCTCCTGCAGAGACTGCGGTATTATCTATTTTAAATATTATCAAGTGAGATCAAGTTGTCTGAACGTCCAGTGACTATTTCAGAGTCTTAATGTTTTTGTCCTCCCTTATGAAATTAGAAACAAGATTTATTTTTTTGCCCAAAAAACAGCGCCACTCTTTTTCAAAGGCAATGCTTAGTACTACAACTGAGCCTCTTTATTTGAACAGGGTGGCTATGCAAGAACAGATATATCCATATAAATGAATGGAGCTATTTCTGCATATTTTTTGCAGTCTTGTACAGTCTATTTATTGCAGACACTGATATGCACGTTACGTTGCGATCTGCTTATATTCCACATGTTAATATATGAAATTATAGCTTGATAATCTTCATCGGTTTCATCATTTGCAGTAATCATAACATTGTCATACATGCGTTGGGTACGCGCATTGTTTAGATGTGACGGGGTGTGTGCGTCTCTCGGTAGGCTGTATGTGTGCTTTTAATCACACTCAACAAAGCAGATTCTGCCAGACGACGCTCGTCGCTGTCACCGAGAAGAATGATTTGAGATGGGGGCTGATTTTTCTGAAGGACAAGAATTGCAGAGGATGCAAGGAATCCATGTAGCGATGAAATGTGTGATGTGACAAGAGATTTCATAAAGAATGAGTAGGTGGTGAAATTTCTAATGGTAGCACAGTGCTTTTTCTGAATTATAATATCCGGCAATTCCGAGATGATATTTTGTTTTAAAAACCTTTAGAAAACTTGCAGCTAAATTCTGCGACACTACAGACTCCAGTCGAGGTGAAAATTGACATAACCCGCCTCACGTCCAAATGTCCCCCGAAAAAGAATACCTGCAGTGTTCAGGTGAATGGAATAGCACAACACCTGATGTTTTTCATCACCTGTGGCTTAGATAGTATCACATCTAGTACTGACTGAATCTATGATGGATTTTATTGATTTTGATTGTTTTTTTTGTGAATCCAAGCTGTCAGACAACAACAGTACTTTTAGTTTGGACTTCTAAATCTTTAGGGCCTATATGAAGATTCTGCAAAAACACTAGTGCATGCCCTCATAATCTCCAGCCTTGACTACTGCAACCTCCTGCTCTGTGGTCTCCACTTCTAACACTCTTGCACCTCTCCAATCTATCCTAAACTCTGCTGGCCGACTAGTCCACCTGTCCCCCGCTATTCCCCAGCCTCTCCTCTCTGCCAATCCCTTCCCTGGCTTCCCATTGCCCAAAGACTCCAGTTCAAAACTGCAACCATGACATACAAAGCCGTCGCAACCTGTCCTCTCCATATATCTGTGACTTAAGACCCCATTACACCTGCTCACACCACCGGAGATGTCGGCAGCGACTGGCGGGTGCGCGCACGTTTTTGGCGCCCCGCCAGCGTCGCCGCCCCCCGTTTACACGGGGAGACATCTCCAGCGATGGGCCGGCGAGCTCAGAGGCGGCATCGCCGCCGGGGTTTCTCAAAACCCCAGCGGCGATGCAGGATAATAGGAGCCTGTGGCTCCCATCGCCTGTCAGCTTGCCGGCGGTCAGTTACATGGAGCGATGTGTACACATCGCCCCAGATCGGCCGCCTGGTTTCACATCTCTGATGTGAAACCAGCCGTGCTGTCACAGCCGCCGACATCGCCCCTTTACATTAGGCGGTGTAGGGGCGATGTCGCTGCCGATAGGCCACGCCCCTACGTTGTCTATGTAATCGGCGGCGATGTGGACTGGAGCAACGGGGCCTTTAATCTCCTGGTACTTACCTACATGCAACCTTCAGTCCTCACAAGCTCTCCTTCTCTCCCCCCCCCTCTTATCTCCTCTTTCCACAACCACATACACGATTTCTCCCGTGCTTCCCCCATACTCAAGAACTCTTTGCCCCAACACATCAGACTCTCACCTACTATGGAAGCCTTCAAAAAGAACCTGAAGACCCTCTTCTTCTTACAAGCCTATAACCTGCAGTAATGCTCATTCCACTATACCACCGTACAACCAAATCTATCCTCATCTACTATATCCTCACCCATCCCTTGTAGACTGTGAGCCTTCGCTGGAAGGATCCTCTCTCCTCATTTACCGTATCCTCACCCATCAATAGTAGATTGTGAACCCCTGCAGGCAGTGTCCTCTCTACTCACTGTATTCTCACCCATGCCTTGTAGACTGTGAGCCCTCGCAAGCGGGGTCCTCTTCCCTCCCTCGCTGTATCCTCACCCTCCCCTTGTAGACTGTAAGCCCTCCTGAGCAGGGTCCTTTCTACTTACCTACTGCATCCTTACCCATCTTTTGTAGACTGTGAATCCTCGTGGGCAGGGTCCTCTCTGATCACCTACTGTATCTTCACCCATACCTGGCAGACCGACAGTGAGCCCTCACAGGCAAGGTCTTCTCTCCTCAACAACTGTATCCTCACCCATCTCTTATAGACTGTGAGCCCTCGCGAGCAGGGTCCTCTGCCCTCCCCCTGTATTCTCACCCTTCCCTTGTAGACTGTAAGCCCTCCTGGGCAGGGTCCTTTCTCCTTACCTACTGTAACCTTACCCATCTCTTGTGGACTGTGAGTTCTCATGGGCAGGGTCCTCTCGCCTTACCTACTGTATCCTCACCCATCTCTTGCAGACTGTGAGCCCTCACTGGCAGGGTCATCTGTCATGTACCAGTTTATGCTTTGTCTTGTTCATAATTATTATACTTGCTTTTATCATGTATGGTACTTTTCACATGTAAAGCGCTGTGCCACACCCAGGGCTGACTCCAGATTTTTGTGGGCCCCGGGTGAAAGAGTCTTAATGGGCCCATTTTACACTCCGCCCTGTCCCTCCAAATAATATATGACACACACAGCTCTGCTACATGCCAATAGACATAGATGGCTATGCTACACGCACATGTAGACACACAGCTCTGCTACATGCACACTGCACATACTACACACACAGCTTTACTACATGCCCATAGACGTAAATGGCTCTGCTACACGCACATGTAGACACACAGGTTTGCTACATGCACACTACACATAGTATACACCTGTAAGGACTTATTGAACTTTGAACTGAACTTTCTTACTTTGAACTTTTACAATTAAAAAGGACTACAGTTACAAGACTAATGTAGCCACAGACTCTTAATGGCCTGCGGTGAATCGACTAGCACCTTATGGACTTACCTGTTTTCTATTTTTCTTTTCCAATATTTTTCAGTGATTTTTGTAAGTTTTTATATTTTCAGACTTGTAAATATGTTATTAATAATTGTTATTTCTTTTGTTTAAACAAAAATGCTCAGTCCAGGAGTACTGAAATTACCTAGGGGGGTATGTGGCGCCCTGCTCACATAGGTAGCCACAGACTTCTCTAATGCACAGTTAGGTTTCCACAGCAGGTACTTGCTACATGCAACATCTTCCACTCCGGCACAGTAGGGGGAGCCCAACATGCTGACCTTAGGCAAGATCCCCTATAAATACTGCTGCTGGGGGAGGAGTTAGTCAGAGTGTGCAGATGCTAGGAGAGCTGCGAAGACGTCCTGGTGGTGGGTGCCGCGGTTAGGCCCAAGCCAGTGACCCGGAGTGGCCCTTCTGACATCCCGCAAGCCTAAGTGGGGACAGAAGGCAAGGAGCAGACAGCCCAAAGGGAGCGAAGAACTAGGTAAAGCTCGCCCAAAGACGTACCGGACATCGGGGATCCGCATCTGTGGGATACTCCAGGACCAAAGAGAACCCGTTATACCGTGGAGGCTCCAGCCACCCAGTCCCCCTGTGGGTCAAAGAGAGGGAGCCAGACACAGCAGTGTTCCACCGCAGTGATCAGAGAAGGTAACCCGTGGACCGCACAGGAGGAGAGGACAGATATCAGAGTCAGGAAGAGAGAGGAGGCCAGTCAGGCTGTATGCAGGCTGGGCTTCAATTACCAAAGAGGAACAGAGAAGGCCTTATACCCACTTGCTGTGGGGACCCACTGTGCAACCTGGTCACCTGTCAGTGCCCTGGACATCTTTACCTGCGTACCACCAGTAAAAAGGTAAAAGAGAATTCTGCAGTGTACGTGTGTCATTCCTCTCCGTTCCCAGTGCCCCTCGTAGACTGCTCCAACACTACCCATCCCATCCACAGCTCCACTACAAGCTGCCCCTTCACACTACGCTGCCCCGGAGGTCCAGCCCTGCCTGGACTTAGGAACACACCGACACACTCTGACCCTGAGCCAATCACTCTATGGAAGGTAAGGGGTGGCGGGAGGTTAGAGAAGTTTGGGTGGAGAGAGAGGTAGAACCCGGACAAGTGGGTGGGGGAACAGTATGGAAAACACTGCAACACTAAGTTGGGGGAGTTGATTCTCAGGAGGAGAGGTTCCCTGGAGGCAGCAGTTCCCTGGAGACAGTATACCCAGGAGAGGACTCACTCTAGAAAGAAAGGCGAGGGAAGAAGCGCCACAAGCCGATACACCCAGCAACTAGACACTGACCATAGTGGGAGAACAATGTGCCCGGCAGCCGCAACCAGTATAGCTGGTCGGAGGACCCAGAGCTGACAACTGGAGAGACTGAAGGAGCCTGGTGAGACCAAGTCACACCTGGGTCACTGGAGGGCCAGGCCAGAACAACCAGAGAGCCAGCTCTGTAGAAGTGACTGGGGAGACTTCACGACCCTAATCACGAGACAACCCGGCGTGGTACGGGAACTCTATGACCAGCGACCTAACTATTACTGCGGTGTAGGACAAAGCCATCGTACTAGGTCTGGTGACCCGGAGATAGGGACTATTCACCCTAAAAAGCCTGTGACGGCCGGACAGAACCCGTAGGTGAGGACAGAACAGAGAAGAGAGGGCCTGAAAAGTATCTTGAGGGAAACAACGCAGAGGAACCGTATAAGCTGCAGTATAACCCAGGTCCCCAGTAAAGTGTAAGAACCGTGACTGTAAACTGTGCTGTAACTTGCTTTTAAGAATAATGGAAAGTAAGTCAGATCAACGTTGTGTGAGACTGTCGTTGTTAATTGCTAAGACTCCTAGTCCTACACCTGCGGAGCCACAGGCTGAAAGCCCTGAGTGCTGGCTGGAGGAGCTGCTGCCGATAAGTAAGTGCAGTGCCCAGAGCACAATCCTTGTCAGACCCATTCCCTACACCTGCTCTGGTGACATCCAGCCCTACCTGTGGTGGGCTCTCCATCCCGGCTGCCCCTCACCATTGTCACCAGCAGGAATACGGCAGCAGTGGTCCCCACTGACCACATACAACGGGTGGCGTCACAACAATCTCCTTGTAAATAACCCCTTTTTGATCTGCTACATCGGGACCACGGAGGCGGGCCACGGCACCCTGACATCCCAGAGACGATACGGTCCGCCCCGAGTACCCGGTCCCTTGTGGGTGCGACACTTATAGTAGTGAATTGGCTCTTTGTGCCACCCTGGGGTGTTAGAAACACCTTACGGTGGCAAACAGAATGTTTACAACTCTGCAGTGTGGAGATGCAGTAATATATAAAATAGTAATAGAAAAAGAAGGCAATAACATGACACAAACTCTTTAAAACAAGGAAGCGCATTTGGGATTGTAACATGAAAACAGATTTTTTCCATGGTAACCAATGAATATGAATGAACATTTATGAACTGCAATGATTGAAAACAAATAATAACTGGGATAAGATTCTTCAGAAACACTACCCGAAACTGGTGTCTGACTGTGCCTCACGATTGCAGTAATTTATACCAGCCAGTGGGGTTCTACTAAGTTCAAAAAATGCTTGGGGTGATAAATTCTGAGACTGTGAGTTAGTAAAAATGGCATTTTGGGATACATTTTGGGGAAACCACTTGTAATATTAGTTGTGTTGCGCTAAATATGTTGCTCTTGTCTTCCGATAAACCTACAATCTGCAAGGATCCCCAGTCTACTGAACCATCGCACGACCAGCTCTACCCTCTCCTGGTGTATCCTCACCCATCCCTTGTAGACTGTGAGCCCTCGTGGGCAGAGTCTCCTTTCCTTTTGTACTTGTATGTGCCTTGTATTGCTCATGTTTATTGTACTTGTCTATGCATGCCCCTTTTCAATTGTAAAGCACCATGGGATAAATGGCGCAATAATAATAATAATAATAATAACTGGTTTATTGCAAACAGCATAAAGTTTGTATGTTATGAATAAACCTGGTTTGCAATGATAGTTGAATACTTTAGATTTTGCATTGGTGAATGTATTATTTTGGTAGGACACTGTTAGAACTGTTCCTTTGCAATCTCTCAACATATCTTCTTTCGTAAATCATGCCCTGGCAAAAGTCTATTTCTTTCATTTCATTTTTTCTGAAATGATAAAAATATGAAAGTATGTTCAGCACGTTACATGCCCCCCCAACCTCGCACACCAACACCGCACACCACCGTTAATCAAAGCGAGGAGTGTGTGTAAGAGCGGGTAGGGCGCAAGCGTACGCTGACATGTTATCAGAGCGATACCACTTTGATCAAGACGCTTCATCTTTTTTCTAAATAAAATATGCTAACGGCTTCAGGGTGGATTAATAATTCATTATATTCTATTAGATATACTGTAATGCTTTCTGTAGGGGCCTGACTCATAATTAGGACTTATTATAGGACACAAACCATAAACATGTACATAAGGCTGAATGTTCATGTGCGTCATTGTTAGCTAGAGAGAAGAATCCTGAGAGGACGCAGCCTTTATAATGGATATTAATCATGCTTTCTTACTATTCTGGTTGTGTAGGAAACTCCTGTAAAATGGAGGTGGTACTAACAGCAAAGATAGAGCTGGAGCGAGCGCAGCTAATGTAGGCCTAGACATGACAGGGGTTAATTTGTAGTTTTGCACCTAGGTACAAAGAGAGGTAAAAGGCCACTGTGGGATGAAGGATTGGTCATAAGGGGGGCAGTAGGTTATGATTGGGTAAAAGTTGTAGAGGAAGGGTTATCATATGATACTTTATAAGAAGAGGAGGACTCGTGAACCAACATCTTCTATCCGGATACAGGACCAATGAACAATGAGTTAATCAACAGGAAACAAGAAGTGAGTAGCAGCTATAGCGCTCACATCCTGTTGACCAACTCATTGGTCCTAATGCGGGGAGAGGGAGAAGCCAGTGGTGATTGGATGTGGGGCTCACATGATGTCACAATTTCCAATGAGCCCTGTGAACATAATTACTGATATTGCTTGAATGGTACCATCGATCGCGGCTGCCGGCGAGGACCAGGAGGGGGGGGGCAATCGCGGCCGCCGGCGAGGACCGGGGGGCGGGTGCTATCGGGGTGGTTGATATCGGCCGTCGGCTCCTACCTGCATCGAGCGAGCCCCTGGGAGCTGGAGCAGCAGCAGAGGAGAGGAGGGGCGGGCTCAGCCAGGGGAAGCAGGAAGCTTCCCTCGGTTAACCCCCTCTCCTCTGGCACACTGGCACAGTGTCATGGGGGGCGGCTGGGGTCCCCCCTGCAGGCTTAAGGGGCCCCCTAGCCGGTCGGGGCCCTGGTGCAGCTGCACCACGGTAGGTCCGCCCCTGACACACACGCAGAATAGTGGATAGTGCATGCACAACACCAGAGAGAGTCCCTAGTAATCAGCACAGACCATCAAGAAATACCTGTACTGTGTAGATCAACCTGTAGCAGCAGAGGTCAGATCCCAGCACGTTATAGGGATTAGAATGCAGTTCAAATGGGTTTAAATGTAAATATTTTTTCTTGTTTTCATGTAAGATGTAAATACGTAACCATACAACCACCAAGCTTATGCACCTACAGAGACTTTACTGTATGAACTTTTGAATATTCTTGCACTTTTATTAAAAATAAACCATTATGCCACTGGACTGGTTATGGTGAAGACTAAAGGCCCCGTTACATGCTTCAATGTCTCAGCGATCCGATCAACGATGCGACTTGACCTAGATCGCTGGAACGACATTCAATGATCTCTAGTGAGGTGTCAGATGTACTGATATCATTAACGATGTAGCAACGATTGCGTGACAAGGGAACGATATTTGTGGTTGTTTGGTTGTCTACGTCCTTCAGTTCAGAATAGGCGAAGTCGTCAACGACATCGTTATCAAGGTGTCATACACACCGATGCTGCAGGTTGAATGAACGATCAACGACTGATTTATGGTCCTGTTCATAAACCTCCGATCAACGATCAGCCGACTTATCATTGGTCGTGTCGACGTGTCACACGCTACGATGTCGTTATGACGTCGTTTCACTGCCCCAAAACCCGTGACGCACCAACGATATTGTTAACGATATCGTAGCGTGTAACGGGCCATTTAGTGTATATTCAGCCAATGGTGGAAGGACTAATCGCCAAAGTGACTGCTTTTTGAATTTTCTGGGTTTTGTAATTTTTTATTTTTAAGACTCTATACAACATTTATGTCATTCAACCTTGTTATTATTTATGTTTCTCCTTTATGAATAAGGTTATCGCAGTCCCGGAGTACTGAATTTCACTAAAGCCCCCGTTACACATAGCGAGATCGCTAGCAAGGTCCCTGCTATGTCACAGGTTTTGTGACGCAACAGCAACCTCGCCAGCGATCTTGCCATGTTTGACACGTAGCAGTAACCGGGCCCCCGCTGTGAGATTGCTGATCGTGTCTGAATATCCTGGGCCATTTTTTGATCGTCAGTTTCCTGCTGGGCAGCATGCATCGGTGTGTTTGATGCCTTAACAACGATCTCAGAATGACTCAGAACTCAGCCACGTAGATCTAAGTCGTCAGACTAGCTGCTATGTTACAGGGTCCCAACGACCGCCGAGGTCGTTATACGGATCGCCATTTCATTGCTACGTCATTGAGTAGATCTGACTGTTTAACATCGCACCAGCGACCATGTAGTGACGATCCAGCAATCCCTACCAGGTCGTATCGTTGTTGGGATCGCTGGAACATCGCCAAGTGTAATGGCACCCTAAGGGGGAATGTGGCATCCCAGAGTTCAAGTGCCACAGTGTCATTATCGCCCCCGGGTGGTAGTATCACACATGAGAGCAACAGAGCATATCCACACCAGACAGAAACTGCACACAAAACCTTTTTCCTCCAGGCCTGAAGGGGGAGATCTAAACCTGGGTTTAGGCTAAGCTTCCCTATAAATTCTGGTCTGGGGCAGAGTTAGTCAGCTCAGTTCCTAGGAGGACTGAAGAAAACATCCTGTGGACTGGAGCAGTACTAAGCTCATCCCAGGATAGCGCAGTCTAGCATGAAAGTCTGAGGAAGGAGTGCCTGAGGAGCAGAGCGGTGTCGTGCTCACGCCAGATGAGAAGTGCCTCAGAAATGGACACCAGAGTCCGAGGCTGTGCAGGGCTTAACGACCCAGCAGCCAATACCAGACAGTGGGGAATTCCAAGTTCCCCAGCCACACTGTGCCTGGAGGCAAAGCAGTGGAAAAAGCCCAGGAACAACCGCCTGAGACGTGGGGCTAGAGAATGACTTGAGTTGCCTGCCATACCAGCACCAAGCAGGAGAGAGAGAGGGCCAGCAGTTCAGCTTACGCAGCAGAAACAGGGACCTACCAACAAGGCACAGCAAGGAGGCTTCTGAACCTGTTGGGTGAGGAGAACCCTGAGTTGATCTCTTTTGCAAGGACTCAGTATACCATCACCTGTTGGTATTCCAGTTGCACCAGTAAAAGTACTGATGAACCAAAAATCCGTGAGTCTGTCTGTTGCTTTGCGCCCTCCGCCCATGGGGAACCATTTCATCCCAGCTGCTCATCCATTGTCCCCAGAGGTTCTGCAGCAGCTGTGGTCACTAATAGCCACAAACCACGGGTGGCGTCACGGTTAACTTTCCCTTTCATCACTCCTTTCCCTATCAAGCCAAGAACTTCTTTAACAACCTAAACCAGGGACACGGGAGCCGGGTCTCGACTCCTGTGACTCCCCGGCACTGTTTGATAGCCCAGTTCTGAGTACCACATGGCCCTGAGGTGCATCACATGGGTGGTTCTGTCCCTGTCTCTGCCCATGCTCCTGGGGCTCCCTCTTCCTTGCTTGCTTGCTCTTGTTCTCTCGACCCAGGATGAGCTCCTCAATGCTCAAGTCCTCCAGGTCCTTTCTCCCTCACTCCTGGTTACTACTCTCTTCTCTCTTCTTACCCACTTACACTCTTCCCTTTTTCTTGTCCCTCTCACTGAGCCCTCCCTCTATCGGGTCCACCCACTGTCCCCGGGACCAGGTTGTAACGGTATGTTGGGTGCCTGATGGGTGTCTCGGACTTACCATCCCATTTCCCTGAGAACAGGGATACTACACCCCTGTAGTGGGTGCAGTACCACTTGTGGCAACCAGACCACAGGGGTGCCACACATACAGCCTTTTCTGGCAAAAAGTTCGTACAACAGTGGAGTGCACCCGCTCAGCATTGGGGTTCAATTCTGCTCCATCAGAGCCACACTTTGAAAGTCTGTTGCCCCCAAAAATACACTGACTTCTGTCAATGCATGCACTTTGACTCTGGTCAGTACAACACACCTCTTTCAGAGGCTCCTTCTCACAGAATGATTGACCATGTGCAAACACACAGTTTACATTAAAACACATGAGACACACCCATGGGTGGAGGTAGGTGGATTGCCGGACCCACCCATAGATTACAGATCCCAGAGTAGACATTACAGGTTTACATCCCAGAGGACAACCCCACTCGTTGATACATACTTGCCATTCACAATGTAGCTGGTCGCCATATTAAAAGGGGTTGCTGTTGGACAGGGGTCCAGAAGCCAAGTAGTGGCCTAAAAGTTCTCTTTGGCCACATGAGTTGGGGGACCTATTGCAGATTTCTCATTGGAGCCCACCATCTTGAAGTTTTTTCAATGATTACTTGTCATTGAAGCCCCTGAGCTATCCCGATAATCCAGCCTTGTACCATTCTACATTCTGCTTGAGCAAAGCTCCACACACCAGCATATTATTAATTACTACCGGCTGCCCTTTATCAAAGCATATTCCTTCATCTTATGCGTCACCAGTAGTTTGTGACCAGCTTAAAAAATTCCTTATTGATGTGATTGTGCCTTCACCATGTGGCGTGTTTTTTTCCTTCCCGATAACAAATAAAGGAATATGCATGTGTTGAGGCCGCATTGTGTAAATGTCAACGCTTGAAACGGCTTTTGAGTTTTTTGTGAATAGGACACAGTGACACACTGTGCTGTCTGGAAGTATTAACAATACTTTGTACAGAATATACAGACTCAGAACTGATTTTTTTTCACACTGTTCACAGTATAGTTCCAACAGTTAACTCTCAAAGCTGCAAAATAATTCACTGGTAACAATGAAATGCATTTTCCGTAACCTGTTCTTGGTGGTATAAACATGCTGGGGGAGGACACCATCTTCTCTTTCCCTGGCATTATTGTATAATTGTTTGTTCGCTTCTATAGAAGTCTGGATGTATGTATCAGATAGGTTCAGGTTAAACAGAAGCAATGAGAAGCTTGACCTGTGCCTTTAGAAGTCAATCTCCTGCAGACCGGTCTTTGATTGGAGAGCTGTATATGCTTTCATGAACTCCCCTGGGACCGTACATTAATAGGGTAGGTGTTCAAGGTGAAAGGTACTGAATAATTAAACCATATTGTGAACACAAAAGGGCATCACCATTGAAGGTCAAGAGTACTGTTAACCCTACCGATAGACATCCAAAGACCTCCAAGGTGCTGATAAAGTTATGTTTTTCTTCATCACTAATCTTTTCATATGGTGTATACTAACTTGTTAAGAATATTTTACTCCCTCTGGACTACTCCTTTACAGTAATGGGGTCATAATACTTTGTTTCCTAATTATTTTCTCCTTTATAATTTAATTTTATATTTTCATCTATTTAAAGTAAACCTGTCACCAGATTTGGGTGTATGAAACTAAAAGCGCCTCCTTCAGCAGCACCTATACAGTCATGGCCAAAAGTTTTGAGAATGACACCAAAATTATATTTTCACATGATCTGCAGAATTTGTTGGTTTTTGTTTGTCCACCCGTCTCTTGATGATTGACCACAAGTTCTCAATGGGATTAAGATCTGGGGAGTTTCCAGGCCATGGACCCAAAATGTCTATGTTTTTTCCCTGAGCCATTTAGTTATCACCTTTGCTTTATGGCAAGGTGCTCCATCATGCTGGAAAAGGCATTGTTGGGCGCCAAACCGGTGAACCGGTGTTTTCTGCTGGGCTTGATGCTCTCCTGCAGACTCGGACTCCGGTGTCCGGGTTGCTTCCTGGGGTTGAACTGGTATGGCTCTTCTTCCCCTAGTTTGCTCCTTTACTCTGTCTTTCTCATGCCTTGCCTTCGACCTCACTCTCAGGCTCTCACTCTGGCTAGGCTAGTCTACTGGCTCAGGCCTAGCACGGCTCTGACACACCAGGACGTTTTCACAGTCCTCTCTGGAAGGTTTTGTGTGTATGCGGGTACCTGCTGTGGAAATCCTTCCATGCCTTAGGTGATTCTGTGGCTACCTGTAATGGCAGGGCGCCACATGAACATGACGCACCCAGGGCAGGGTACTCAGTTCTCAGGCTCAGTTTAGGAAGTCACGGCTGGCTGCCTGAGACTGTGACCCTGGTGCCCAATGCAAAAGGGGAGAAAAACATAAAATAAAGAGTTTGTTCGTAACGCCACCTGCAGTACCAGGTGATGCTCACCAGCGCCTCTGCAGTCCTCCGGTGGTTGATGGTATTGCGGCAACGATGGTGTAGTTCTTCGCAGGCAGGAATGGACCGCCGGGGCAGCGTTTCTGTGAAGGGAATCAGCTTGTGCAAAGAACAGATGCAGCAGAGTCAAGAAGTCACTTCACCAGGTACTTTACTGGAACTCAACGGTCATTACAGTTCACAGTGCAGTAAGTTGGTATAATGACAAATGGCTACAGGTGCTGCAAGTGGATTTTACGGTTGGTAGATGGATCCCTCACTATGTGCCTTTCTTGTTCCTTTCTATTCTCTTACCTCCCAGTGGCTTGTGAAATCTGATCCCGTGTAGTGGATCGAATCTCCCGCTGTCCTTCATTCTCCTTTGCTCCCATTGGGAAAACCTTCTTTTGATCACCGATACCCTTTGGTCACTGCGACTTGGTGCACAGCAGTTAGCCAACGGGTCTGGTCCCCTCTAAAGATTGCCTTAGGAGTCAGGGCCGTATCTAGAGATATCCCCGGTTCAACTGATTTTCTACGGTCCTTAAAGGTTGCCGCAGGTGCGGGCTCGGTACCCTGTTTCTTACTTTGAGTGAACTCCCACCCGTGCTACTTTCTCCTCTCTTTCTTGTTTCTAGTATCTACCCTTCGGTTTCCTTTTTCCTTCGTGCCTCAGGTTCCCATCCTGAACTTCTCTAGCCTTCCAACCCTTGGAGGCCGAGACCGACGGTCAAAGACAGACCGGCCAAAGACCTGAAGTGTAGGCAGGCTCCGGCAAAAGACCTCTTTTTTTCCCCTGGGGATACTATATACAGTTAGGGCCAGAAATATCTGGACAGTGACACAATTTTCGCGAGTTTGGCTCTGCATGCCACCACATTGGATTTGAAATGAAACCTCTACAACAGAATTCAAGTGCAGATTGTAACGTTTAATTTGAAGGGTTGAACAAAAATATCTGATAGAAAATGTAGGAATTGTACACATTTCTTTACAAACACTCCACATTTTAGGAGGTCAAAAGTAATTGGACAAATAAACATAACCCAAACAAAATATTTTTATTTTCAATATTTTGTTGTGAATCCTTTGGAGGCAATCACTGCCTTAAGTCTGGAACCCATGGACATCACCAAATGCTGGGTTTCCTCCTACTTAATGCTTTGCCAGGCTTTTACAGCCGCAGCCTTCAGGTCTTGCTTGTTTGTGGGTCTTTCCGTCTTAAGTCTGGATTTGAGCAAGTGAAATGCATGCTCAATTGGGTTAAGATCTGGTGATTGACTTGGCCATTGCAGAATGTTCCACTTTTTTGCACTCATGAACTCCTGGGTAGCTTTGGCTGTATGCTTGGGGTCATTGTCCATCTGTACTATGAAGCGCCGTCCAATCAACTTTGCAGTATTTGGCTGAATCTGGGCTGAAAGTATATCCCGGTACACTTCAGAATTCATCCGGCTACTCTTGTCTGCTGTTATGTCATCAATAAACACAAGTGACCCAGTGCCATTGAAAGCCATGCATGCCCATGCCATCACGTTGCCTCCACCATGTTTTACAGAGGATGTGGTGTGCCTTGGATCATGTGCCGTTCCCTTTCTTCTCCAAACTTTTTTCTTCCCAACATTCTGGTACAGGTTGATCTTTGTCTCATCTGTCCATAGAATACTTTTCCAGAACTGAGCTGGCTTCTTGAGGTGTTTTTCAGCAAATTTAACTCTGGCCTGTCTATTTTTGGAATTGATGAATGGTTTGCATCTAGATGTGAACCCTTTGTATTTACTGTCATGGAGTCTTCTCTTTACTGTTGACTTAGAGACAGATACACCTACTTCACTGAGAGTGTTCTGGACTTCAGTTGATGTTGTGAACGAGTTCTTCTTCACCAAATAAAGTATGCGGCGATCATCCACCACTGTTGTCATCCGTGGACGCCCAGGCCTTTTAGAGTTCCCAAGCTCACCAGTCAATTCCTTTTTTCTCAGAATGTACCCAACTGTTGATTTTGCTACTCCAAGCATGTCTGCTATATCTCTGATGGATTTTTTCTTTTTTTTCAGCCTCAGGATGTTCTGCTTCACCTCAATTGAGAGTTCCTTTGACCGCATGTTGTCTGGTCACAGCAACAGCTTCCAAATGCAAAACCACACACCTGGAATCCACCCCTGACCTTTTAACTACTTCATTGATTACAGGTTAACGAGGGAGACGCCTTCAGAGTTAATTGCAGCCCTTAGAGTCCATTGTCCAATTACTTTTGGTCCCTTGAAAAAGAGGAGGCTGTGCATTACAGAGCTATGATTCCTAAACCCGTTCTCCGATTTGGATGTGGAAACTCTCATATTGCAGCTGGGAGTGTGCACTTTCAGCCCATATTATATATATAATTGTATTTCTGAACATGTTTTTGTAAACAGCTAAAATAACAAAACTTGTGTCACTGTCCAAATATTTCTGGCCTAACTGTACCCTCCCAGGGTCCCTCCCACAGTGTGACTAGCGTGGGGTGTGGGTATAGAGTTCCTCCTACTGTCCATAACTCCACTTGCAGTGGGGTGACTACACCGCTTTTATGGGTGCAGTACCCCTTTTGTGGCAACTACATAGTGGGGCGCCACAAACACAGCACCCAACGACAAAAAATTGGCCTGCAGGGGTAAATGTGACCCAAAAATAGCTGGAAACTGTCACTATTCATCCACTTGTTTGTCCCAGCCAAGCGTCCAGTTGTCCGTGCCCCAGGTATATGAAACGAGGTGTAAAAACCAAGCCACGCACAAGCACAAATACTTAACGTGCACATTGTCAACTTGCTAGCCATGGAGATTGTGCCGTTTAGGCTTGTGGGGTCACAGTCTTTCGTGATCTGTTGGCTGTGGCGCCCCTACGGACCAGTCACTACTAAGTGGTATAGCAGCTGGGACTGGTAAGTTGGTCACCCCGCACAAACACCCGACACATCCCCAGATCCCTAGTGCTAGTTACTTCATGTCCGGCAAGGGATAGCGGGAGGGACCAAGTGGAGGGTGGAGAGTTGGAAGGAACCCAGTAAGGGGTGGAGGCACGGGATCAAAACCCAGGGAACACCAAGTCAGGACGTTGAGTTGGGAGGAGGAAAGAATACTAGTGAAAGACACCTGGCAGCCTGGCTAACTGAGACACCAGGCAGGAAGAATCTGGACCCCGGCAGCTTTTGCCACCGTATGGCTCGTCCGCGTCCCAGGCTGCATACTGAAGGAAGCAAGAAGGGGTCCCCAGTGTGTCCAAGGCAGCAGGGACACCGAGGGACCGGGCCGGAACCACGGTGTCAGCTCTGTTGAAGTGGCAGGGAAGCTACAAGCCCCAACCATGAATTCTGGTGGGGTGCAGGGTCTCTATCTCCTGGACCCAACCTATGGCACAAAGAACTGAAGGCAGTCAAACTAGGGTAGGAGGCTCGGAAGGGTGCCCCAAGAAAAGCCTGTGACCGCTGGACCGTAGTCTGTGCGCGGGACCGAGAACAGAGGCCCGAGAGAAACTAGAGAGGGGGTGCTGCTGAAGAACCGTCCCAGCTGCTAATCCGTCACCGGAGCCGCTAGGGTACTGACTGTACTTTAAAACTGAAGAGCTTCAATAAAAGTGAAAGCTCAGAACTGCGTGTGACTCTTAATTGCGCACCCGGAAAGGGGCTGATTGCTACAGTGAGCTGGCAGCTGGAGGCTGCCTGGAAATACTAACATTCTCCTTTCTTTTCATCCATAAAAATTCTACATGGAAGCCCTGGGGAACAACCTACCCTTGGAGGGTGCATCATCATGGCTGCACACCCCATCATCCCCAGAGGTCCCAACAGCAGCAGTGGCTACAGTTCTCCATAAACCATGGGTGGCGTCATGATCACTTACTGAAAACTTTATTTCAGACCTTTAATTGACTTGCCCGACCATGGAGCCGGGTCACATCAGTGCTCACCGTAGCCGGGTTGTGCACACCTCGGGCTGTCGCTGCTTCCTGTCACGGTTCCGCGCCCGAGGCTGTGGGGCTCAGCGGTCCAGATCAATAGAGTTGGCTGAACAGATAAGGCTTCGTTGATTCTTGTCGTGACGCCACCTGCGGGAATTCCGGTGATTTCACCGGCGCTGCTTGGGCCTCTGGGGGATGTACGGCAGCAAGATGGGACGCTCCCCACAGGACGAGCGGCAGTCCCCGGAGCCAGAAGCTGCACTTGATGTTGTGAGGCAGCTTAGTTATTCTTAGTATGTGAGTTAGACAGTTCTGAAAAACACGACACCAATAGTCTCTGTAACGGGTCTTTTACTGCAACCAGTAGATGATACAAGGTATACAGGTAACGGGCAATGGACTGGGTGGACTCAGCAATGACCGGTGTTGCTTCAGAGCTCCGCGGTGTTCCTCTGTTCTAAACTTGTTCTAAGTGAGTTGCCGATGTCGCCTTAGCGTGCCAAGTTCGGGTACAAGGGGCTACTTAAATTTCCCTGCCAGTGTGTACGTTCCGGTGTGAGGGGAGTTGGTGTCCTTTTGGTGGGTACTCCGCTGGCAAGACGGCTCTTAATCGCGGCGGCAGTGAGGTGCTCCTAGAAAGCCTTCCTTCACTTCTGGTTTGCAGAGCAGTGGTGAACAACTTGCTTGCTTCGGAACCAGTGATCCAGTTGTGTGATAGGCGCGGGTATAAGTTGGACCCATTTAGGTAGTCGCCCAGGTTCCGGTTGTTGAGGCACCGGGTAATGGTGCCAACCGGTAGGTGGTCTGCGGGGCTGCACGGAACTGTGCAGAGCCTCTGCTCCTACGTTCCTCCCCGACCATGTCTCTCCTTCTTCTCCTTCCCCTACATTCTCCTACACTCTACTCCTAAACTCCGCCCACCTTATTGGCCCTCTATGCTAGTGGTGCATGTAGGGTATGAAGCTCTGAGATTAACCATGTCATTACTTAGTCAGAGAATACTGTATCTTCAGTCAGGGATGCAATACCCTCCTGTGACGCACTCGTTGCAGGGTGCCACATCAGCGTGACACCCCGCAACCCCCAGACGATGTCGAGAGGACCCGGTTCTGAGTACCCCATGGGTCATGATCAATATGTGCCACCACTGCCAGTCAGATCACTGGGGATGATGGTGGAGATGGCAGCCGTGATCCATCCATAGGTAGGGCTTGGTTCCCCAGGGCAGATGTAGAAGAGGTGGACTAAGTTGCAGTGTAGGAAACAAGTGTCTGGCTCCGCAGGCAAGTCGTTGCAGTCTCTGTACCAATAATTCTCAGACACAAATCTTGAGTTCACCGAGTACTTTACTTTCCTTGTTACTCAACACACAGTTCTTTGCACACAAGCTGTGGACAGGGTCCAAGCAACAGTCACCGGCTGGGCTTCTTACTGCAGCAGGGATGGTTCCTCTGCATCACGCCCCTCAGTGTACCTCTTGGGCCGTTTTGTTCTCTCCGCTCTCACACATATGGGTTCAGTCTGGCCATCATGGGCTCTACAATGAGTCATCCCACACTCTGGGTCACTAACCTTAGTTCGATGGCTTTGTCCTACTCCGTACTGGTTGTTAGATCTTGGGGACTTGGAGTTCCCACACCCCGCCAGGTGTCTCGTGGTTAGGGGTATAAAGCGTTCCCGGCCACATCTACAGAGCCGGCTCTGGTTTCTCTGGCCCAGCCACCAGTGTCCCGGGTTAGTTGGACTCACCTGGCTCCTTCTACCATCTATGGTTCTCAGCTTTTGGGCTCAAGGCGGCCTGCGCCACTAATGGCCGGCTGGGAGCCCAAAAAGCTGAGAACCATAGATGGTAGAAGGAGCCAGGTGAGCCTCGTCATTCTCAGTCTCTGTTAGTCAGTGCTCAGCTGAAGGTTGTCTCAGCTTGGGGATGCTTCCCTTCTCCTCCACCCTCCAGAGGGTTCAACCTCCTCCCAGGGAGTGTATTGGTCTTCTCGCCCAACTTAGTATTCCTAGGTCCTCTTTGGAGTCTAGTTCCCCTACCCCTTTGTCCATGTTTTCTCTACTTCCCACCCACATTTTGGTACCCCCGCCACCTCTTGCCCGACCTGAAGTGACTTGGGCTCAGGGTCGAAGTGTGTGTGTGGGTATTTTTGTGAACTGACCTTCTTACCTGTCCCACTGCAGTTCACCGTGTAGCCTCCTGGTCGCAGAGGCGCCACACTACCGATGCCACGAATAGCGGGCCGAACCTCAATCAAGGTGTCCACCTCATCATATACCTCCTGTCTACCCTCTTCCTCCTCCTCCTCCACCGCCTCATCATCCTATGCTGAATTACTCTCCACATCACTCCCAACTTGGGAGCTGTGCAGCAGCGCATCGGCAAAGCGGCAACATGCTCTGCTGAAGCTCATCTGCTTAGGTGAAACACCACACACTGCAGCAGAGCTGTGGCAAGGAATAAAACAACATACCGATCAGTGGCTCTCCCCACTGCAACTCCAACCAGGTCTGGTTGTCTGCGATAATGGGTGTAACCTGGTGTCGGCTTTAGAGCTCGGGAAGCTGGTACACGTGCCATGCATGGCTCACGTGCTGAACCAAGTGGTGCAGAAATTTATAAAAACATACCCTGACTTGCCATACCTACTTGAGAAGGTGCGCCGTATGTGTGCTCATTTCCGCCATTCCTCCACCGCTGTTGCCGGACTTGCAGTGCTTCAAAAGCAATTTAATTTGCCAAACCAGCGACTTATTTGTGACCTGCCAATATAGTGGAACTCAACATATCATATGTTGGCAAGGATTAATGAGCAGCAGAGTGCATTTGCTGAATACCAGCTTAAACATGCCTGTCAGACTGAGATTCAGCCAAGACACATAACAACTGTCGAGTGGGTGTGGATCGCTGACATTTGTGAGGTGCTTGATAACCTTGAGTACTGCACCAAGCTTGTGAGTGGTGATCAGGCTTTTATTAGCGTAACCATCCCTATGCTATGTCTGCTGAAAGAATTGCTGCATAATCTAAAAATGGAATCTTTGATTGCCCAGCAGCTGGATATGGAGCAAAATTTCACAATGGATGATACTACACAGCCCAGCCAATCTCATCAGGCAAGATTGGGGGATGAAGATGATGAGGAAGATGAGGAGAGAGAAGACTTCTTTTTCAATGGTACCGAGGGGACCCCTCATGGTACACAGGGGACTCCCAACTCCAGCTTCATATCTGTCCAGCATGGGTGGGTTGGAGAGGAGGAGGAGGAAAGTGTGAGGAGAGCATGGGTATTGCTCCTCCTTCTGGGGTCACAGAACATTTGCCTCTTTGCAGCTTGGCACACATGGCACACTTCATATCTAGCTGTCGGTGCCAAGACCCTCGCGTGATCCACATTTTCAACAGCAACCTATACTGGTTGGCCACCTTTCTAGACCCCCTGTACAAGGACAAATTTCCTTCGCTACTGTTGCTTTCACCAAGGGTTTTCACAATAGAATCCTTCAAGAGGGCCGTTGTTGATCATTTGATGGCACCATCACCCTCAGACACCACTGCCAGTAGAGGTACCATCTCTGTGCAACAGCATGCATTAATGGAGAGAGACATGGCCAGCAGGTCCAAAAAAGGTGGTGGTAAAATGACCACAAACTGGGCCATCTTCAATAAACCGGCTCATCAGCAAGGGCTAGCTGGATGGCTAACAATCTCAAGGTGGTATAAGTTGCACAAAATGGTCAATGGCTATTTAAGTGACCATACCTGCGTCCTCCCTGATGCTTCTGTACTGGGTATCCAAGCTGCATAGTTGGCCAGACCTCTCCTTATATGCCTTGGAGATGCGGGCCTGCCCTGCTGCTAGTGTGATGGAAGAGCGTGTTTTCAGTGCCGGTGGGGTAATCATCACAGGCTAACTCTGATAAAATTTAACAAGGAATGGATTTCGCAAGAGTATGTCAGCCCTCCTGATGACAGCATCCCAACCTAAAGTCACCCAAAATGTTATTTTAGGCAACTGGTAATCACGTCCACCCCTTCCCATACAAACAAAATCCTCTTCCATCCGACGTAGTCCATAAACGCAATCTCAGCACTGCTACATCGCTCTGCATAGACACACATGTCTATGCAGAGCAAGAGCAGTCTGAGAAATGATTACAACAGTCAGGGTTCACCACCGGTCATAGCTCAGGCTATGACCTGAGGTGAACCCTGCTGTCAAAGCCGAACTCTGCCGCCAGCCGCCGGAGATTGCCGATCGCCGGCAGAGTTCGGCTTTGACAGCAAGGTTCACCTCAAGTCATAGCTCAGGCTATGACCTGAGGTGAACCCTGCTGTCAAAGCCGAACTCTGCCGCCAGCTGCCGGAGATTGCCGACCGCCGGCAGAGCAGTGAGTAAATCAGAAGGTTTTTTTTAATAAAGATGAAGTCACTAAATGTCTTTTTTGTTTTATTTCTAATAAAAAATTGTTGTTCTCTGTGTTGTGTTTTTTTTTACATAATTTACTAGAAATTCATGGCGGTAATGTCTACTGTTGGTGTAACCGCCATGAATTTCGGGCTTAGGGCCAGCTGATAATACAAAGCTGGCCCTAACCCCTTTATTATCCAGTGAGCCACCGCACTAGGGCCCTGGAAAAGTTGGGTTCAGCGTCAGAATATGGCGCTTCAATGAACGTGCGAAGCCCCACACATTTTTTTTTATTATTTCATGAAATTCATGAAATAATAAAAAAAAAGGGGCTCCCCTATATTGTTGTGTTTGGCCAGGTACAAATAGGCACCCGGGGGTTGGTGGCAGCCCGTCGCTGCCTGCTGTATCCGGCTGGATACAAAAATACTGCGAAGCCCACATCAATTTTTTTTCTGAAAAATCCAAAAAACAATATGAATGAAAGGGACTACATCTTTATTAACCCCTCGACCATAGTCGAGGGGTTAATAAAGATGCAGTCCCTTTTTATAGGATTGTTTAATGGATTTTTCAGAAAAATTTTGACGTGGGCTTCACCGTCTTTTTGTATGCCAGCCGGATACAGCAGGCGGCAACGGGCTGCCCCCAACCCCCAGCTGACTATTTGGACCTGCCTGGACACGGAAATATTGGGAAGCCCTTATTTTTTTATTATTTCATGAAATAATAAAAAAAAAATGCGTGGGGCTCTGCGCGATTTCTATGTCCAGCAAGGTCCAGCTAGGCAGCTGGGGGCTGAAATCCACAGCGTAGGGACCCCCAAGCCTTCTAGGCACCCCCCGCTGTGAATGGCAGCCCACAGCTGCACCAGAAAATGGCGCATTTATAGAAGCGCCATGTTCTGGCGCTGAACCCAACTCTTCCAGGGCCCTGGTGCGGTGGCTCACTGGGTAATAAAGGGGTTATGGCCAGCTTTTTGTTATCAGCTGGCCCTAAGCACGAAATTCATGGCAGTCACGCCAATAGTAGACATGACCGCCATGAATTTCTACTAAATTGTTTAAATAAAAACACAACACCAAGAAAAATTATTTTTATTTGAAAAAAAAACAAAAACACACTTAGGGACTCCATCTTTATTTAAAAAAATCCTCTTCTGTCTGACATAGTCCAATCCAGGGTTCTTCTTTAGCTATTCTACAACTCTGGTAGAGAACCTCCACCAGAGATGGAGCTGAGCTGTGCACCCATGGGAAAGTTCATGTGAGTTCATGCAGGCAAGCAAGCATGTTATGTGGCGCCGGATTGCACCGGACCGCTACAATCCGGGAGAATCCGGTTTTACCTCAGTTCATGACCGCGGACAGCTCCCTGCTGGCTGTGGTCGGTTCTGTGCTCCCCGGCTGCCTGACAGCAAGATCCTCCGCTCCCCCCGCAGCCTCCCCACCCTATCCTAAGTTAGAAGTCAGAAGATCTCCTCCATCATAACTTGCTCTTACGGCAATCATGCACACATTTCAGCCTTTTCCTCAGCCTCCAGACCACATTTTTGGGTCCAGTAGACAATTACTCGCATTTCCCATTGACTAACATTGGACTCGCTACTCGTACCGAATACCCGAGTATTACAATCTACTCGGCATGAGTATAGCAAGTCTGCGTATTTGACTACACACTCATCCCTACTCAAGACCACTGCCCTGACTCAGGATAAAACCGGAGTGGTGCTGTTCCTCAGAGAAGGCAGTGGAAGCTGAGAAGATTAATACACTGACAGTACACTACATATACATATACACTGGTGTAGGGGGGTGTAATGTATGTAGCGGCTTCATTAAGATTTGGGTTATAGTTTAAAATTCTTTTAGCCAAGGTTCACGAATGTATTGCTTTACCTTTAGACAGATCTGTAGAAAGATATTACTTACATGTCTGAAGATTAAACACATCTTTTCGACTATTCATGTAAAATGTTAGAGTCAATGACAAATTTCATAACAGATGTCTTTTGAAATTAAAATTGGGAGGGATTTTTAGAGGAGCACTAAGGCAGTGGAAGGATATTTAAACTAATGCTTAAATGAAGTGTGATGAGGCATGAAAATATACTCAGGGTTTATGAAATATGCTATTTCAAGCATTAAAGATCATTGATAAAAGTGAATGCTCTTTTCCAGAGCTCACACTCACCAGAATACCAATTATACCATCTGTTGTTGAAGGTACACGAGTAGGACTCCGATCCACTTGGCCATCACATCATGTTGCTTCTCCATAGGATAAATGTAAATTATCTGAAAATTATAAATGTATTCTTCTGACAAACAAAAGTGTTGACAAGTGTTAGATGGCATGCAAATATGATGTATGAGTTAAAAAATTTACAGAAGGAACGAATTGCCCAAAAAAATATAATAACAAAATGTATACTCTTTGGTTCTATATTTATTACTACAGTGCAGCCACTGGTGGTGTCATGAGTGTGCCATGTCCTGATGCCACCTTGGGGAACCTGAGGTCACAAGGTCTCAGTATTTCATCATTCATAGATCTTCTGTAGCGCTCACTTGGCTACTGTTGTACTGATGTGCTTTCTCTTTTATGCTGAAAGGGTCAAGGACCCTTTCACTGCTGCTGAGACTTCTCTTATCCTTCATTTTATCGGTAGATTGTGGTTACCCTTCCCTTCTGCTATATCTACCCCTTCTGCCTCTCTTCATGCCAGATATAAATTTTGTATTCTGCCCATGGTGGTTAGACTTGTTCCTGTGTCACTGAGGTGTTTTTTTTTGCAGCCGCAGAGTTACTTACTGAAGTCCCTGGAGTCCATTGCACTGCCTAAGCTCATTGTGGGTTCCTTGCTTCACTCCCTGAGGGGGAGAGGGGACATTTAGGTTAGTCATATCAGAGTAGAATAGCAAGGTATGAGACCCAGACACATCCACCTTCAGATGAAATCTTGGGGAGAGAGGATTAGCCTAAGGACCAGGGGCATAAGTACAACAGGTGCAGGGGTTGTAATCATACTCGGGACATAGAGCCTAGGGGGCCCCCAAATCCCTTTGGCCTATAGAAAAACACTAATATTAATAAAGATTTGCAATAATAGGGGTTCCCATTGGAGTTCTTGCATCGGGACCCATGAGCCTCATGTTACGCCACTGTGAGGACCCCTAGCTTGAGGGACAGTTCAGATCACAATGTTCCTGCTTCCGTACAGTAACAGGCTTATACTCTCTCTATATATTTTCCCTGTTGTGGTTGTTTTGCTTAACAACCTCTCCCCTGATTCCTTGGGAGTTATGTGAAACTCTCAACGACAGATCCGGTAGCTAGGTCCAAACAGTCATATCTTAGTCCTGCAGTTAGGGATATTCCTATTTGTGTAGGTGCCTTTAGGGACTGTGCAGTTGGTGTATAGTCTATACAGGAACCAGTTAAGTGAGGTTATCAACAGAGAGATTATATTTTCCCATCCTACGTGAGCATGACAGGTGGTCTCTGGTGAGAAAGGAAGTGGTGACATCCTTTTATTCGGTCACTTGATGGCTGAAGCCTGTGTTTGGCTACAGCTACTGTACACAGGAACAAGTTAATATTAGATATAACTGTGGGTACTAGACTTGTGCAAAATGATTTAAAGGACCCTGGTCTACCAGCTACATTGGTACCTCTGGTAACTAAATTTATTACTATCTGCAGGCATCATGGACACTTCCTATGTATAGTAGAACCCCCAACCTAATGGCTTCTTGTTAGTAGGACACAAACGTTATTACTACATCATGATGTTGTATGGTCTACTAATCCAAAGCGACCCCATAATGCTGGCAGGTAGTAGGAAGTTGTGGGTACCTCTTCTGAACATGACTATGTCATAGCATCATGGTGCTACAAATCAGAAGAGGCCCCCATAATACGGGCTGGTAGTAGAAGGTTCTGGTGTCTCTTCTAACCATGACTATGTCATAATATCATGATGCCTACTTATGAGAACAGGATAAATCTATGTAAGGATCCTAATAAGACTACCAAACTAAAGTGAAAAAAACAAGAAAGAATTTCTTTATTAAATATAAATGTTAGAAACGTAGGCACTAAAAGCTAGATGCAATAGAGTGCATGTCAAAAAGCACAAATAGCAAAAATAGCAATACTCAGGTGTCAGTGAGCAAAATACAAATATACCTGATGATGTAGTATAGTCTCAAGAAAAGAGGTATAATAGTAACTGTTTCTAAGGGTATGCCTTCCATACTGCAGAGTTTGGCACCCTGAGAAAGCGATATGGTGCCCGCGCTTTGTCATCTGACCGTGAGTAGACCTAATGAAAACAAACTATGAGAAAGGAAAGAAAGCGCAATGGGTCTTATCCTTGAGACACTGAGGCCGTGAGGTACTAATTTGTCACTACTCACCTGGGACAGTTGCATGACCCACAACTGGTATGAAGGCGTAGTTATGGCTGCTGCAGGATCCACACTCCACCCACACTGAGGTGTCAGAACCAAATGCAAAGAGGACAGTGCTTCCTGGATCCGCATGCACATATGATGAAAGTGATACGTAGAAGCCACTGGTCGTTGTGCAGAGAAGGCTTTCATCCAACGTTGTTCAGAGCTGACCCAACTCCTTCCTCAGGGACCCAACAAAGTACTTTGTTGGTTTCCTGAGGAAGGAGCCAGGTCAGCTCTAAACTCGTTGGATTAAAGTCATCTCATCACAAACCAGTGGCGTCTGAGTATCATTTCATCATTTGTGCACTACGGATTCAAGAAGCACTGTCCTCTTTGCATTTAGACCTAATGAAAGACCATCACCTACAAAACATGCTTGAGGAATATAAGGAACACTATATGTGTATGGCAAAGACCCAAATCCCACATGAATATCTGCTAGAACTGATTAAAGCAATGGTAACAACACAATAGATATAATTTATGACATTAGATGTAAGCTATCACACTGATCTAATGTTAACTGACAAAAAAAGTTAAATGCCAGAATAAGGAGTCATAAATGTTCAAGGAGAAAAGAAGCAAAATATCAGGGACATTATATCTGGTCTGACTATAAAAAACCCTAAAGGTACCGTTACATGGTACGATATGGAATCGATATCACTAACGATCTCCGGGCGCGCAGTCATTAGGACATCGTTTTGACATCGTTGGGAGCTGTCACATGCCAGATACGACACTCACAACGATGAGCGAACGATCATGCTGGGTTGCGAATGATACTTATTCACTGATGTGAATGGGCAAAGTCGTGAATGACATCGTTATCGCGGTGTCACACACAACGATGCAGCAGGTTGGCTGATCGTGGATCGTCTGGTTTGAGAACATGTTCTCAAATCTGCAATCAATGATTCAACGATTTATCGTAATCAAATCTCGGTGTTACACCAAACGACTCCAAACCCATGATGTTTGGGCGGTATCGTTAAGGATATCGTGCCATGTAATGGGGCCTTAAGACTGACAGGCATATGTACTCATCAATAGACAGTCATGAAGGAATAGTCCTTTTCTGAGCAATAGTTTTCTTTGCCCCATCCCGACACATTTTGCCAGACAAATACAATCTAGTGGTTCATCAGGGGAATCTCCTACTTAAGGTATATAAAAAGAGCAGTGCTTCAGCGAGCAAAGTGCTCCCCATTCCGCAGGCAAGAAAATACAATGCTGCGTGCACTATGCCTGGCTATACTATATTATCAGGTATACTTGTCTTTTGCTCCCTGACACCTGAATATTTCTATTTTTGCTATTTGTGTTGTTGACCTTCACTCCAATGCATATAGTTTTTAATGCCCTCTGTTTTTGATATTTATATTTAATGAAGATATACTGTTTAGTTTTTTTTCTCTTTAGGTTGGTGGTAGTCATAATCAGAAGAGAACCCCACGATGTGGGCAGGTAGTAGAAAATTCTGGGTGCCTCTGGTGTGTCATGATCTGAGAGTCCTCAATGGTTGATAACTTTTAATGGCTAACTGAAAATATGGTGAATAAAATCAATCTTTCGAGACAACTCAGGTCTCTTCTTCAGGCTTAATAATGACACAAATTCTGAACTCACACATATATACACATTTGCAGGGTTAATTAAGCAAAGCATAGTGGTCTGTGTTGGGAGGAGGAGAGAATCTGGAAGAGGTACTTAGTATAGAGGCTGGTAGTAAGAGTTCTGGGTGCCTCTTTTAATCCTGGCTATGTGATAACATCCAGGAGCTTAATCAGAAGGGACCCTTATGATTCCGGCAGGTAGTAGGAAGTTAAGGGTATCTCTTCTGACCATAGCTATGTCATAGCATCATGGTGCCTACTAATCAGAAGAGATACCCAAGATGCCAGGTGGTAGTAGGATGCTTTGCGTTTCCCTTTATAACCATGACTATGCCATAGCATCATGATGCCTACTAATCAAAAGAGATACCCAAGATGGTAGTAGGAAGTTTTAGGGTTCTCTTCTGACCATGACTATGTCAGCATCATGGTGCCTACTAATCAGTAGAGATTTCTAAAATGCGGGCATGTAGTAGGATGTTTTGGGTTTCCCTTTTGACCATGACAATGCCATGGTATCATCTTGCCTACTACTTAGAAGTGATTCTCAGGATGCACTGTTAGTAGAAAGTTAACTTCTGACCATGACTATGTCATAACATCATGGTGCCTGCTAATTAGAAGAGATCCCCAGGATGCCGCAGGTAGTAGGACATTCTGGGTGCCTCTTAGCATCCTGCCTATGCCATCACCTCATGGAGAATACTATTAAAAAAAACCTAGGATACTGGTAGTAGAAAGTTCACAATTATAGTGGTAGAAAAGCGGCACTCACGGATCTTGTTTCCATAGTCTATTTATTTATCCAACTTTAAGGATACATCCACCTGGGGGAGTGTGCAGGGAGGGGAAGCACAAGCAACGGTATCCGTTTCGAGGACAATTCCTCTTCTACGGCCCCGTAGAAGAGGAATTGTCCTCGAAACGGATACCGTTGCTTGTGCTTCCCCTCCCTGCACACTCCCCCAGGTGGATGTATCCTTAAAGTTGGATAAATAAATAGACTATGGAAACAAGATCCGTGAGTGCCGCTTTTCTACCACAATAATTCTGCATGTTGAACTTTATAAGCTGGAGCACCAGGACTACAACCACCATCATTCAGCGGAACGGACAGCTGCAGCCATTACAGGTCAGTGCCCTTCTCATTCTCCTTTATGCCAGAAATTTCACAATGTTCTGGTCTGGATGCCATTGAGTACCGATGTTACACTGTATTAGGGTTCTTAGAATCATTTTGTTAAACTCTAATAAGCACTGAACTGCCTAAATTGGAGATAAGGAAGTTATATTGGGAAAGTGCTGCACTTGGGGGATTATATTGACATTGGTGAAAGTCAAGAGTAGGTAAATTAGAGGGGTTAATATATAGCAAGATCTGGACCTATACACGGTGTTCCAAAAGGTTGCAAATAATAATAAAAGTATGCTATTATATTATTATTATTTTATACATTAAATCTATAAATCAAAATTTCAAGGAACTGAATAATGAGTTATGTATAGGGCTCAAGTTGAGAATGTTGAATATTGTTGTAGATGATCCTCATAAATAAAAAACTTGAATTATATGCAGTACAATCCGGTTCGATATTTCTAGGACATTCTTCATGTTTTCTGACTTATGGGACTACGGTTGTTATAAGCTGTTTCCATAGAAACTGTCTATATACGGCCGTGATAGTGCTCATCATCATACCTGTCAATGTTCTTAAGCATTTGGAATTGTTTAATGCACATTCTCAAGCTGAGCAAACATGACCCGATTTTGGCATAATGCAACAGATTTGGACCTAAAACAACATTACCTGGTTACTGCTAAAGTTTAGGTTTATAGTTACAGATAAATAGCTCTCACATTCACAACTGGCATCAACACCAGATAAACTGGGGCAAATGCCAGAGCTCATAGCATGGAGGGATGGTAGAGTTGAATAATCATGTTATGCTCTTGTCAAGCCAAGGGTTAAACTGGTAATTATCTGACATGGAGACTCCACTATTGAGGATTTGTACCGTAACATAAATTGGAACACATATTAGTATTAACTTTATACTATTTATTCTTTGAAGTCATAAACAGCCATTCTTTTTGCACTGTCTGTATATTAAAGGGAACCTGTCACCTCCTAAAAGCCACCTAACCTATCAATACATGTTCCTGCACCTTCCTATTACCATTATAACTATCCCTCTCTCTGCTAAATGTTTACTTTCAATGTTCTAAAAAATGTTTTTATACTTACTCATTAAGATGATAATGAAGTGGGGGCTATATACAATAGTCCCCCTGGGCGTGTTGGTTTGCAGCCTCCATGATCCTTAATCACGCCCCGATGGGCGTGATACTGTAATAAGAATCCTCTCTGCCCCAGGCTGCATCTGACGTCACTTTCCAGTTCCGCGTATGACGCGAATTGCGTCATTTCTGGTTCTGATGACGTCGGTACATCTTCTTTTAGTGGCTGGCTTCAAGCAGCACATTCCGCATGCTCTGTGGAGCACATTACTGCCTTTAGTGATGCCACAGGGTTGCGCAATGCACTGCTTGAAGCTGGCCACTAAAAGGAGGTGTTGCGCCCCACGTAGTCAGGCATCACAGAGGGGTATTGCACCCGTAAAAGAGGTGTAATTTCCCCAGCTGCAAGTGGACCCTTGGTTGGTGGGTAGGCCCCATTCCTTCACTCCCACATTAGTAGGGCAGTGGGAGGTTACCCGGGAGGGAGATAGATTCACCTCCAGGGGGGATCAAGAGCGGTTAGTTGGAGGAGGAGGAGAGGAATCGGGACAGCTGGAAAGAGTGTGGAACAAGGCAGAAGCGTTACCCGGACTGCTTCAAGCTGATCTGGAGGAAAGGAGAAAGAGGGTCTTGAGGAGATCCTGAAAGAGGGTGCCTGACGCGAGGAGTTCTGGTCCTAGAGAGAAAGGGAGAATCCCAGCATGGAGCGACCATACTCCAGGGGATTCTCCAGTCCACCACGGGAATGCTGGGCCCGAGGATCCGGCCAAAGTCTATCTTTGCAGTCGGCAACCGGCTGCTGTGGTTTGTCTATCAGCTACAGCCAGACAGAGCCTGCTTCCTCACCACGAGGGAGGGGACCCCCAATACTACCTACATGGAGCCATTGGGTATAAACTTATCCTAGGTGGGAAGAAAGGACACGGGTTCGTCAACTAAGGTACACCACGGGTCCAACCATACCACCTGGGATCCACCTGCAGCCACGCATAGAGCTACCTGTTTGCTTACCATCTTGCTGAACTGTGAATGTTGTAGGTTGCTGTTAAAGGCTTACAGTAAAGTGCCCGGGAGAAAGTGAGTTAGGCTCTGCGTGATTATATCCATCAACCTGTTCCCTTTCAGGAATGCTGCCCCAGAGGACCAGCACTACCTGTAGGGAGCTTTGCCAACTCAGCCGCATTACCATCGGCCTCCGGAGGACTGTGGCGGTGCTGGTGACCCATCACCAGGTACTACAGGTGGCGTCATATGACAAACTCTAATCCCCTGTACATACTCCCCTTTTTGAAGTGACACCCAGGCCACGGGCTCAGGCGCTGCCACCCGTGATATCCCCTGTGAAAGCACCCACCGAGCCTGATACCCGAGTACCCCAGGGCCTGGGGCTCGACAAAGGTCATGTCATACCCGGAACTGGAGAGTGACTTCAGACACAAGTATGGGGCAAAGAGGATTCTTATTACAATATCACGTACATCGAAGCTTGATAAAGGATCATGGAGGCTGCAAACCAACACGCCCAGGGGGACTTTTGCATATAGCCCACTTCATTATCATCTTAATTAGTAAGTATAAAAACGTTTTTAAGAACATTGAAAGCAAGCATTCAGCAGAGAGATGGATAGTTATAATGGTAATAGGAAGGTACAGAGACATGTATTGATAGGTTAGGTTGCGTTTAGGAGGAGACAGGTTCCCTTTAATTCCTCTTGTGGTTTCTTGCAAACTAATTATTCAGTCATTTCTTTGTGATGTTGTGTCTTACGAATCCCTAATGGCCACTTTACACACGGCTACATTTCTAGCTTATCCACAGGTAACTTACTGGCTGCAGTGAAATCATGGAGAATTATTCCATTTGTACACAGCAACAAGATAGAACCATGTCTCCATGATTTCACTGCAGCCAGTAAGTTACCTGTGGATAAGCTACAAATGTAGCCGTGTGTAAAGTGGCCATTACAGTTAATTATGTCTGGGTTTATTTTTTGTTACATCTTGTAAATCGTGTGTGACCATTTAAGAGTCATGGATATGTAAAGGGAAGCAGAAGTGAAGAGACACATGCATTGGTGCTTAAGGCTGGCTTCACACTTGCAGATGCATCTGCAGCGTTTTGCAGATGCATCTGCAAGTATCAGCATGCAGACCGCGGCCCCTATGTTTATAATGGGGCGCACCGCGGTCTGAAAGCACTCATTCATTCCTATATGTGAACCGTCCGCAGGCGGATGCCTGCTTACAGATCACACACTCCCGCCCGCACCATGGACGCGAGATGTCGCGTCCATGGTGCGGGCGGGAGTGTGTGATCTGTAAGCAGGCATCCGCCTGCGGACGGTTCACATATAGGAATGAATGAGTGCTTTCAGACCGCGGCTGCGGTCTGCATGCTGATACTTGCAGATGCATCTGCAAAACGCTGCAGATGCATCTGCAAGTGTGAAGGCAGCCTAACCGAGTGTTTGCAAGTACATTTCACCATCTGCTGATCAAAGTTGGCAAGACAAGGGAAAGAATGACAACAGTAGGAACTGAAGAACAAAGTATATGTCCCCTAGGGAGCAGATAAGAAGGAACACCAAGTCAGGTGACAGTTGTGGTGTAGTTGATTAATAGATTAAGCAAATAAGAGGAGGAGTTCGTGACTGAATCTTGAGCAGGACGGTGGTGTGAGGACCAGAGTTTGCTTACAGCCGAAGATCAGTAACTAGTGTCCGACGACAACTGTAACTATTAACTGAGGAGGACCAAGACCAGTCCCAAAGGAAGACCAAAGCTAGTGTCTGAAAAGTAGTGATGGGCGAATCCTAAATTACTCGGAATCGCTTGACTGTAGCGAGTCCGAGCCCAGGACTCGCTACTCGTTGCGAGTCTAGCGAGTCCAATGTTAATGAATGGGGAAGCGAGTAATAGCGAGTAGTGTGAGATTTACAAATCGCAGATGTGTCTCGGAAGCTTCAGCCTGAAGCAATCCTAGTTTTGTCATTTATTTGCATTGGACTCGTTTACTTTGTAAGTAATCGCTGGGAAACTCGCACAGATAAGAGAAGAGTCCTGTCTGCTCTGTGCAGCTCCAGGGTCCTAGAGCCCGCCTGCTGCCTGATGTATGAATGTCTGTGCACAGAGATGATGTAGCAGACTCCATCTTTAATTAAAAAAATCCTCTTCCGTCCGACGCAGTCCAAAACACGATGTCCTCTCTGCTACATCCCCTGTGCATAAATATAGATGTCTATGCACAGGGAATGAGCAGACTGAGAACAATCTCAGCACTGCTACATCAGGCAGCAGGCGGGCTCTAGGACCCTGGAGCTGCACAGAGAAGACAGCTGGACTCGGCTCGCAAAGAAACAGCAGTTACTTTGCGAGTTTCCCTGCTATCACTGGCACAGTAGCCAGTGATTACTCGCAGGAGTCTAATGCAAACAATGGCAATCCTAGTTTTGTCAGCGTTTCTGACAAAACTAGGATTGATATTGATTTGCATTGGACTCGTGCGAGTAATCACTGGGAAACTCGCAGAGTACCGAGTCCTGCGAGTCCCTTACTACTCGCCGAGTAACGAGTCCTAGCGAGTAGATTCGCCCATCCCTACTGAAAAGGGCTGAGACAAGTCCCTGGTGAGGACCAAGACCAGTGTCTGAGGAAGACTGAAACCAGAGCCTAATGAGGACCGTGACCAGATACAGGAGATACTCCCTGGCCAAAGCAGAGGACCTGTGTTGTGTAATTGAAACTACACACTAAATTTACTAGCGGGTGGTCCTGTGAACCACCGTTTACTGCCTGTTTGTGTCTTGTAGATAGTTGGCAAAAGTGGTAGGTAGAGAAGTTATACCGATGCTTCCTTTGTTGGGAGATTTGGTTAAGATATTACTGACGGTTACTGTTCTCTAATGATGGAAATAGAATAATAACATGTAAATAGTATTGTGTTTTTATCCAGTATATCTGTATTGCTATATTCTCTAATGTAACTAACAATCTGTTAATTGCCACCTATTGGGTCAGTCCCTGACCTCGTGCTCAAGGCACCATTTTTCTAATCTGCATAAAATAAATAAACCACTGTTGGCTCAAGTACCACTATCTCCTTATTGTCTGCCCCGATGCATCTTTGCATCTGTTCATAGACACACTGGCCCAGGTTAGACAGAGTGGATTACTTATTCAGCAATGGAGAAAATAATGTAACAGTTTTAATGGATTTTATTCACTGGTTACAAAGCTTATTTAAGGTCACGTGCACACAATGAGTATTTAGTGAGTTTTTTTTACCTCAGTATTTGTAACAACCAGCAATGGAACAACTGGAGGAATAATGTAATAGAAACACATCACCACTTCTGCATTTTTCACCCACTCCTGGTCTTGCCTTACAAATGCTGATGTAAAAAACACAACAAATACTGAACATGTGCTCATGGCCATAAAAGTAGAAGGTTACTGCAATGAACAAACATTGGAGACACTTTGCTGAATCTTGAGCCAGTCTGCAGTCAAACACATCAGCAGCACTTCCTTCAAACTTAGGCTGCCTTCACATTTGTGTTTGCCCATCCTGATGTGAACACAGTGGAGAATCTCCCCATGCGTTCACATTAGTTTGCACCCCAGCCAGCCAATTAGCTGTCTCGGGGGCGGCCAGGAGGAGGAGATCTGCGGCAGAGATCTCCTCCTCCTGGCCACAGCTGATCTCCCGCCGATGTCGGCGCGGGAGATTTGAAGAAACAGCTGATCTGACAGCTGTTTAAATCACCCGCACCTACACCAAATAGATGATATTGGTGCAGGTGATAAGAAAGAGCTGATCGCTGTTTCAAATCTCCCACGCCAACGTCACCTATTCGGTGTCGGCGCAGGAGATTTAAACAGCAGTCAGATCAGCTATTTCTACAAATCTCCCGCGCAGACATCGGCGGGAGATCAGTGGAGGCTCTAGCTGATCACCGGCGACCACCGGGAGAGATTTCAATGAGAACCGCAGCGTTCTCCTGCACTGTCATGCGGAGGACACTGCGGATCCATTGAGATCCATGCATTGTTTGTGCGCTTGCGGGCACTTGTGTCGGGCCCACTGGATGGGGGGTACTCGGTACCGGACCGGTCTGCTACTGAGGAAGTCACGGGTGGTCCTGGTCCATACCGTGTTCCGGGCTCGACAATAAAAGGGGAATATTTACAGGGGGTTTTCAGTCGTGACGCCACCCACTATGTGCGGCCAGTGATGGGGCCGCCGCTGCTGCAGAACCTCCGGGGATGGTGGAATAGCAGCATAGATGGGATAGTTCCAGTGGGTAGAACTGTGTTCCCCGGGGCAGTAAGAGTTAAAGTCTATTGTGGAGTGTGCAATACGCTTACTATGCAGACACTGCAGGAATCCTTCCTCTATGCCGGCGCTGACAGGCGTGGCTCTGCAGTGGGGATTTGCTGTAGTCCTGTATGGAGGGAATGGCATTCAAGCAGAAACACAAGGGAAGCAGATTCAGGGTTTTCCGTGTTTACTCTCAAAGCTTTGCAATACAGCTCACAGTTCGGTTACAATTCTCTCGCAAGTCTCAGTTTAGTTCAGTACACGGGCTCACTCTCCCCTCCGGGTTCCCTTATCCTCTGCAGCCAGGTCTCTCTCTGTGACCCCTCACACTGTCTCTGTGTCCTTTCCGGGCTGTTAACTCTCTCTCTGTGTACACTTGGTGGGTGTCACTGAGCTGCCTGTCCTTTGGGGTAGGGACCCTAACGTGTAGCTGTGGTCCCCCGTCGTGTTGTCTGAGGATCCGGATAAAACTACGGTCCCCTCCAGAGCCGACACTCTTCTCAGCCCAGCCTCCAGCAGTCCTCAAGTGTGAGGCTCTACCAGGCTCTTTCTCTCTGCGTCTCTCAGTATCATAGGAGAGCTGCTCCCCTGCAGTCGGGTCGTCTCAGCTGTAAGTCTAGGGCCGGGTATCACCGTCCCTCTCTGTCCTTTACACATCCTGGGGATCTGGCTCCGGATAGGCTTTCCTCTCCTCCGGCTCACCCTGGCTCGGTACAGATTCTGCGCTCCTTACACCTCACTCTTCCAGGATGTGTGTGTCTTTCTTCCTGCTCAGCTTAACTCGGCCTCCTGCTGTCTCTTGGCCTGTGCCGTGTTCCTGAGCCTGCTGCTGATCTGTGTCTGTTCTTGGTCTTTTCTGGTCGGCACCCTTTGGTCTACTGACTCCTTCCTCCTCCCCATCACTATTTCTACTATCAAGTCACCTGACTATGTGTGTGCCCAACCCACTCCTCTAAATCCACCACCCCTTGCTTGCCTAGAGTCTCCAATCTCAGGGCTGGATGCTGCCATCTACTGCACGTGGGTTGTTAAGCTGTGAGGGTGTTGTTGTGAAACTGTCGTCCTACCTGCTTGGCTGCAGTTCCCTTTGTGGCCTCCTGGACACAGGGGCGCCACACTTGCAGATAAAACAAGTGCCCGCGAACGCACAAAAAATGCAACATGCTGCATTCAGAGTGTGCTCGGAGGGCGCACAAATTGTGCACATCTGAACGCAAACACAACCGAACGCAGCAAAATGCAGACACATGCATTCCTATGTTAAACATAGAAACGCATGTGCGCAAGCGTTTGGCTGTGTTCGGTACGCTGCGCTTGCAATTGCAAGTGTGAAGGTACCTTACACAGTCTCCTTGTATCCTTCACAGTGCAGTGCTGCACACTTCTACAGTACTGGTAATTAATAGTTCTTTTCACAGTCACAGTGGTGTCCTTCAGTAGCTCTTGTTGTGCATCTTGCACTCTCTAAGGCTAGGGTCACACTTGGAGGGTGACCCATATTTAACGTGAGCACTAAACAATGAGCAGAGTCTCCAGTAGCCGATAGCGTTACCGGCAAGTGCGGAAAAGCAACGCTGCTCCATAGTAACCCGCAGTTTACCTTGGATGTGGCCACAGAGCGCACAGGAAAATGTTGTCTGCAATGTTCTTGTGCGCTCTGCTAAAGTGCAGTTCCTGGGGCTTCCTGTGTGGCTGCATCCAAGGTAAACATCGGGTTACTATGGAGCAACGTTGCCTGTTAGCACCCGACGTTAACGCTAGCCATTACAGCAGACTCAGCACAGCTTTAGCAGATGCAGTAAAACGCGGGTCACCCTCCAGGTGTGACCCTAGCCTTAATCCTCAGGTATTGTATCACAACTCCTCACGCACAGCTCGTCATTTCTGGCTGTCCCCCATGTGGTAATTCTCTTGACACTCATGCATCAGCACTTAGATGCTTCTTTTTTGACAATCTTCTTAATCAGGAAGAAGCCTTTATGATCCCCTCTGCTGTGTCTACAGCACGTTCTAAATTATTATGGAAATGCTATTTTTCTCTGACTTTCCTAAATAGTCAATGCAAATGTGTAAGTATAATGCTCAGCTCATCAATCATTAGAGCATAAATCAAATTTTATTATACAAACCTCCCAACGATAACAGTATTTTTTTCAAAATTAAAAAAAATCAAAATGCACTGTTCTAAATTATTATGAACTACAGAGCTTCCAAACATTTTATAGGTTGTAAAGAACTGAAAATTAAAATGAATATTAAAATGTGCAATTGTACAATATGTAGGGGGGAGGGACTTTGCTTTAGTTAACTTTCAGAGAACAAAGTTTGTTGAGCATCAGATCACCAGGTCCTACATAGACTCAATAATGGGATGAGGCCAGCCAAATACAGCCATGCCAGTACTCAGCTTTGCCGTAATGGGTCCAGAAGTGCCCACAGCCGAAAAGCTTGTGACTGTGCTGCATACTTTCAGCAAGCTTTATTTGGCTGCCAAACATGAACAGTAACACAGACTTTTGCTTAGATGTCCGTGCTCTGAGTTTTGCACTGGACAGTAGATGTCCGGGATGAACCCCAAACTTTACCGTAGAAGTTTGCTCACTCATACTCCTTGTATGTGACTTGTGCAGTGGCTGTTATATTGTTTGGAGGGCCAGAGAAGGCCTTTATACTGTGTGGGCAATTATTCAATATGTTTGGGCCAAATGTGGATTGTTGTGTTATGGCTATTATACTGTATAAAGGGTTGTTATACTGCATGGAGCACTAGTGAAGCCAAATGTTCATTCTGCCCAATGGTCGCCTCCATTTGCCATTTCTTTGAACACCGCACCATCAACACTTACTTGCATACAACCACCGGGGATGACTCCTGCCACACACCACGTGCAGCATACCTTGGATAACCACTGCACCGCCCGCAGAATCACCCTACTCCTGCCACTGCCAGTGACCCTGACTCCTGTGACCCCGCTCAACCACCGGAGTGTGGGTCTTATAAAAAGCAAAATATAGTACATTTTTTTATTGTGTCTGAATGGCTGCACCCAGTAATCTATGTGATATATCATTGGATTCAGGGTTTATTTGTCTACAATATGATGTTGGCAGATGAGGTATCAAAAACCTGCTGACAGATTCCCTTTAATGCTTGGGAATACTAAAGTGCTTCAATAAGAGAAAAATCACTTTGTGAAGGTGGCAAAGTTGTGAGATATGCTCTTCTGTGACCATACCAAATCTTTATTTTTTTTGGGGGGGCCCAATTGGGACTTTTGCTGTGAAGTCCCATGATTTATGAGTACGAACCTGTTGATTTGCTCTGCTGCCCTAAAAGATTGTGTAAATGGACCTGGAGGTTGCTGTTGACTTTCCACCGGTCTTTCCCTATTTCTAGATCCTCGGAAGCTTTGCTCTTCGTGCCATCTTTGGCTGGTACTCTACTTAATGCTGTACTTTACTCCAAACTCTTATCAACCCACAAGGACACAAGGAATCATAAAATATTCTATTTCAGCTGATTTCGTAGTATTTTGCCAATTGCATGGCATCACTGGGAAGTCATTAACACTTGCCTATTGGACATTTGCACATCCAAATACCACCTGTCGAGCCTGAGCTTTTCACTGGAAAAAAATTCCTAGACTTAAAAGACAAGGATACAAATAAGGGACACGTTCTTACAAGGAAATTGATATGAATATTGCAGGCTTTGCCACTTTTGGGTTCACATCTTTGCACCAGAAGCCGGCCGCATGCTGGGAGCTGCCCTAGAAAAAAATAGGCGGACTATATTATAGTCTGAAATATTTAGTACCAGGTGATGGTAATTTTGAGAAATGCATGCAACTTCCAGGAGTCTTGGAAGAATTTGTGCAATGTTATATTGTATAGGATATACTGGTTATCCCGCTATATAACCCAATGATATACACATTTATCAGCCTATTGATCTCCGCTTGCAATGGCAGCAGGGCTAATTGTGACATATTTAGCTCATAATATCCACCCTTGACCTCTTCGAAGCTTTTCCATAGCTATTTTCACCTTCTTAAAATTATAGGTTAATGCATAGCACAATGGCTGAAAGCGTTCTTTAAATAAGACGCGGCGCCCTTTATTCCCATATTTTTTCCTGTCCATCAAACAAGAAAGAGTTTTGTGAGTTCACACAATAACAGAGTAACGCTGCTCCTTGCTGAGATATTGTATTACATTAGAATACACGTTTCCTAATAGACTCAAATGACATGTTGGTCTTGCGGTGCAATGAGAAGATGGAGGTGGCTGTTTGATACATATTAATATCTGTCATATAGTGGCGAATGTTCTCGTTCTGTTGACCTATGCCGCGTCTAATCCAGTTTTTGCTAGATTTCTCTCTCTTTTTTTTTTCCTTGTTTCATTTTAAATAATCCAATAAAAGTATCTGTGCAATTTTCGACACATGATGAATACCAAAGAGCGGCTAGAAATTGGGAAGAGACTGCATTGCAAGTCATTTTGGCCCTAGATAGGAGCATGCAGAAAGTATTTTTCTTTAAAGAGAGCCTTTCACCTCAATTTACCCCCCTATCCTACCACTACCTGTCCCTGCACCCTCCTAGCTGATCCCTAACCATCCCTGTCTCACCTAAAAAAAAGACATATAGTTACGTGCAGTCTGCGGCTGTAGTCCTGGTGGGCAGGCTCCGGGGCTCCATTGACCCCTCCTGGCTTGCTCTCAGTGTGGCGCCTCGCTGGTCAGGCATCACAGTTGGGGTACTGCACCCATAAATGAGTGTGCGGTTATCCTGTCGCATTGGAAAAGTAGGATTTGTAGGAGGATTCCATCCTAGCACTCCCACACACCCACCTAGGCAGATGGTAAGGTCCAATATTCTAGGGGGGGTAGTTAGGGGAGGAGGGAAGTAGAAAAACAGTCAGTGTTAGTTTGCACTGAGGAATGGAGGTGAACGAGAGCCCTGTGAGAGAGAAGGGGACTCCGAGAGAGGGGGCCTGGAGAGAGAGAAAACAGGCAGCCAAGACTGAAGGAGGGGACCCCCCGAGTGTCAATACTCTGGGAGGGAACCCTGGTCCGTTCACCGGAGTACTGATTCCGAAAGGCGCAGCACAGGAAGTTCAACCCTTGAGCCGTAACACCGGAGGTAGCGGGTCCGTCTACTGGCCCTGACACCCTGTCAGAAAGGAAACCAGTCACACCAGGATAATCCACCGTGGTTGAGATCCAGTGCAGGAGAGAGGAGAGCGGGAAGCTGGGATACTCAGAAAGCACCCCAATCGGGCCTGGTACTAAGCGGGCTGTTCCCGGACAGGCAGTAGCAGCAGGACACGGGTTAGAGACAAGGAAGGCGCACCACGGGAGACTCCAAGAGACCCTGCAGCCCACTGTGACTACCCGGCTGACTATTCTTACTTAACAACTGTTGTCTTCTGTGAACTGTACCACCATCAGCATTGTTCCAGTAAAGTACCCGGGTAGAGTGACAGAGTCTCTTTGTGCTTATTCACTGCTGCATTGCAACTTACTTATCTCCATCACCAGCACTTCCATCACTACAGGTGCATCCCTGTCCCGGAGGGCCAGCTCTACCTGCAGGGAGCTGTACCATCTTGGCTGCTGTACCATCACCTTTTGGAGGTCTGAAGCGGCGCTGGTGCCCATCACCAGAATCTGCGGGTGGTGTCATAATAAACTTATAAACTTTTATTCCCATTCCAACTACCCCTTTTTAGTTGACCACCAGGGCCACGGGTCTGGGCAGGCCACCAGTGACATCCCTACCGCAGCAGAGGGCCCAGACACCTGATTCCCCATACTCTGGGCTAGTCAACAGTATGCCCCGCTGGGCGTCATTATTCCTTCCTGTGTCCGTCCTCTATTTGGAATTCCCGCCTCTTCTGATGATAATGCGCCGCGCCGGAACTTCATATCCAACCCGATGCATTGTGGGGGCTGATCACGTGGGACGAGCTGGCTTCAATATGCGCACTGCACATGCGCCGGAGCCGATCCGTACCACATGATCAGCCCCCACAATCCACCGGGCCGGATATGAGGTTCCGGCTCGGTCCATCAGAAGAGGAAGAGAATTTCAAATAGAGGACGGACACAAGAAGGAATATTGACGCCCAGCGGGGCGTGCTGAAAGCAAGCCAAAAGGGGACAATGGAGCCCCAGAGCCCGCCCACCACAGACTACGGCTGCAGACTACACATAACTATATGTCTTTTTCTTACTCTTTACAGGGTACTCTTAGGTAAGACAGGGATAGTTAGTAATCAGCTAGGAAGGTGCAGGGACAGGTAGTGGTAGGATAGGGGGGTAAATCGAGGTGACATGTTCCCTTTAAGCAAATTCTACATAGAAAAATATTTCATCATATGTTATCATAGCTACTGAAGACAAAGGAATTAATACCTACATGGAATTTTTAAAATATTTTTTACTAATTATAATCGGATGTTAAAACATATTCTTCATTACTAATCACCTAGTATTTGATCATATGTCTATTTTTTTTTAATTCTTTATTTTTTACATGATTAGGATGGCAGACATGTTGTCTGAGCTGCTAGTCTTCTCTGGGTATAGTGTAAACAGGTGCTCGGACAATGAGGAGACAGTGGTAACTGAACCAACAACATTGGCCAGGGAATTTTAGACCCCTTTGACATGTGCAATTCTGTCCGGATCCAGCAGATCCGGACAGAAAACCGCACCTGCCGCATCTGCCGCCTAACAGCCGCACTTGCGCTACACTTGCAGCAAGGCCCACGCATTCTCTATGGTGCTTGCGGCAAGTGCTGCAAGTGCGGTATTGCCGCGATCCAGCACTTGCTGCAGTTGCGGCATGGAGAATGCATGGGTTTGATGCAAGTGTACTGCAAGTGAGGCCGTTAGGCGGCAGATGAGATTTTCTGTCCGGATCGGCCGGATACGGACAGAAACGCAGATGTGAAAGGGGTCTTACACAAATAAGGAAAAGATGTGTTTGGCACAAGATAAAGGAATAGCACAGTTTCTGGTACTAAAAATGATTATATTACAATATGGAATGTAGAAATAAAGATATCATTAAGCGGCCTTCAACTCGATTTTGAGCCATGGCAACGTGATGTAGGAAGAGCAATATTGCACGAGCTTAGATAGGTCCACCAGGTTCTTCTCCAAGCCTAGATAGATCCACCAGGGTCTTCTCCGAGCCTTAAGAGATCTACTAGGGCCTTCTCCAAGCCTAGATAGATCAACAAGGGTCTTCTCCAAGCCTAGATAGATCAACCAGGGTCTTTTTCAGTATTTTGGTTTGCACTTACATTTATTTTTTCCTATTCTTGTTTTGTAAATTATGTTTTTTCTGATTAGTTGTAGGCAGACCATACTACCCAGTTTCCCAATGTGGGATACTATAAGAAAATAGGCCAACGGGGCCTAAAAAAGAAGGGTACCAACATGGCAAAACAAGGTAACAACATGTCCAACATGGACACCTACATACAAGGGCTTGGCCACATTATTATGGGGGATATGCAGGAGTAGGGGCAATGGCAGACTGGGCTGCCTGGAGGCACAGTATCATTGCACCCAACCGGGCCAGATGTTGCTGTCCTTCTCGGTGGGCACAGTCCATATGCTTCTGTACCTCCCTGTGTGCCTGCAGCAGGTCATCAATAGTTGGTACCCCTGTATGGGAAATAAGGACATTAGTCAGTGACATGTGTAGGTGTGGGTGGGTGACGTCATTGGTCAGGATTTCACTTACGTAGCATATCCCCATCCCGGTTTCCATCTTTAGGAGATGGTGATGCACTGAGAGCCCAGCCTGCAGCGCGAGCTCTTGCCTCTTGACAAAGAAAAAAAAAAAAAACATCATGCCTCACATACTGATGTCAGGGACACACACCAACATGTATATTTCAAAGCTTGTAGCGCATTGCCAACACTTACCACCAATTACAACTCCAGCAGGCTCAATGTCTCTGTGTGGGGACCACAACACAGCAGGGCTGGGCAGGGAGCTGGAGATGTTTGGGGGTGGGTTGAGCCTGGCCTTGGGGTATGGAGTTGGTGGCCAAGCAAGAGGACCGGGCTTTTGTCCCACGGGTCCTGGGCTGGCTGCTCCTGAGTGTGGGGTCCCTGGTGGTGAGGGACTTCCTGGGCCCTCTGGGGAAGGTGGGGGGGGCCCTGGTGGTGTAAGTGACCTCCTCAGACTGGGAGTCCGCCTCATCTGTAATATCAAAAATGACAAGACAATGATTTTAAAAAATAGGGCAAAAACCTACTGTGTGTATAACAATGTCATTAGGGCGTGAAGGCTAGAATAAAAGGTTTGGATTTAGAACGACCCTATGGTTAGCAGCCAGTCTGTTTTTGGACATGATCACAACACCAGTAACCACATATTTGGGAGGAAAAACACCCTTGGATTACCGGAGGATGGATTTTTACACAAAACACAAGAGCAGACAGTGAGCATCTGGGGGTGCCACCATGGGGGCAAACACATAGCAGTCAGCTTGTAGTCACTTTGCCGGATTGGGCTCAATGTCTTGTGAAATGCTATGTGTCAGAGTGCCCACATATGTGATGCCAGGTGTGATGTGGCCCTTGAAATTTGCATTAATATGTTGTGGTCAACTTTGCTGTCATTACACACCTATGTTCGCCCACACACAGGTCAAGGACCACTATAGCCGTCAGCATTAAAAAAACATATGAGTGTATTCTGCACCTTCATGTTGCAGTGTGACCAACATGCAGATGCACATTCGTGACAGCTCCACATGCTGGTTTAAGTCACACCATGTGCCATGGCACAATACCACATGATGGTTGGGTTGTGTTTTGAGTAGGATGATTGGCATGTGTGTGTCTGGCATTGCCACATACTCACCACGCAGTCTGGTAATTCGGGCACAAATGTCCACAATCCGCCCTGGGGACTTGTGCTTCAGGTCCGTCACCTTTTTCTGGATTTGCTTGTGGGTCCTCTCCACACCCACTTTCCGGAGCAGGGCCCACTAGATTTTGCATAGGATCTTCTGCTTGCAGAGCCGTGGGTGGCGGTGACGCTGGTGGCACCAGTAGTCATGCCGGTCACATAGGTCATAGGTCGATGAGGATCTGACGTTCTGCCACACCCCATGTGGCAGCGTGCTGTGCGGCCGCCTTGACTCTTGTACTATGTGCAGGGGGGGGGTCAGGCACCTGGCAGGCAGGGAACAACGAGCAGAAACATGATGACGTCACCACGCACACTGGCGGTGCCAACCAAAGTTCAGGGCGCTAACAAGGTAGACATCCGCAGAGTGGGTGCAGTAGAATGTACCCAGCAGCGTCACCAAATTCACAAACGTAGGGTGATTGTAGTGCGTGGCCAATTTGTAGCCCAACATCTGAGCTGTCATGTGTGGCACTGTACTCCACACAGTGCAACTTAATATATGCGGACAACATAGCATCCTATCTCTAATACTGCACAGTGAACCATCTAACAGTAAAAACATAGGGTGTTTTCACATCAATGAGGTCCCTGCGCGAGGCAGCTCTGCTTGCCCTGCGCCAGCGTAAATGCAAGCACAGGGGCATTTAGGGGCTTGGGCAGCCTAGCGCAGAGATGAATAGACGCCCTGCATTTGCGCTCAGCTGCGCTCGGTGCCCCCATTACATCCCATGGCCGAGCACAGCCGAGCGCGCGCTCTGGAAAGAGTGAATCGTAAGTGAAAGTGGCAGACGCCAGGGCGCATGCGCCTGTCATTTAACACCTGGAAATGCCTTATCGGACGTCTGATCAGGCGCATGCGCCCTGGCATCTGCCACTTTCACTTGCGATTCACACTTTCCAGAGCGAGCGCTCGGCTGTGCTCGGCCATAGGATATAATGGGGGCACCGAGCGCAGCTGAGCGCAAATGCAGGGCATCTATGCATCCCTGCGCTAGGCTGCCCAAGCCCCTAAATGCCCCTGCGCTTGCATTTGCGCTGGCGCAGGGCAGGCAGAACTGCCTAGTGCAGGGACCTCATAGATCTGGAACAGGCCATACTCTTGCACTGCTATTTGTTCATTCTACCTCCCAAATATCCAAATAAGGCTTGGGTCACATTTATGCTGTGTCTCAAATAATATAAAACTGGTTCCAAGTACCATGATATTTAAGCAGGGTTGTTATAATTACCCTTAGGCCTGTTTCACATCTAAGGTTGGTGTGCGTTTTGCTTAATTTGCATTTCTATGCATTTTTACCGCTAAAAACGCATTAAAATGCTAGCATTTTTGTCCCCAATGATTTGAATGTAAAAGTATGTAAAAACGAATGCAAAAACGCGTTTTTGCCAACGCAGCGCTAGACGCATTCCTCTACGTTTTGTGCTGCGTTTGCGAAAACGCAGATGCACATGCGTTTTTCCATGCGTTTTTACATGTGTTTCCATTCAAATTAAAGGGTCAAAAACGCTAGCGTTTTAATGCGTTTTTAGCGGTAAAAACGCCTAGAAATGCAAATTAAGCAAAACGCACACCAACCTTAGATGTGAAACAGGCCTTAGTTGGGGCGCACGTCAACCCAAGGAATTCATCTTGGGGAACACAGAATCAATAAAGAGGAAAGAAACAGTACCCACAGGTTGGTATTGCTGTCAAATCTTCACTTTATTTCACCACCCATGCGACGTTTCGATCCCAATGGGATCTTTCTCAAGCACAATACACAGTGTAAACAAATCACTTTATATAGTCAAAATTAATCCCCCTTATTAACAGTGACCAATCACAGTAAGGGTACCATTACACGTCGCAATATCGTTCCGATATCGCACGTAATTCCACGTGAGCGCGCACGTTTTTGGCACTTGACCAAGATAGTAAATGTCACGCAGGGAGCTATCGGCAGGCAACGCAACTAGGATGTTGTACGCAACTTTTGTTGCCTGGGTATGAGCAACCCAGGGACCGAGCATTAACATTGTAATGAATAGGGGAAGTTGCGTTCTACATCGTAGTTGAGCCGTCACACAGCACGAGCATGCCAGATCGCATATGCAACATTGCATGGTTGAAGAGCATGCACAATCTTCTTGCAATATCGTCCCTGCGATTTATTGCAGTCGCATCGCCCTGTTACACGACACAACGCACGAACGATATCAACTGCAACTACCACACCACGTGACTTTTGTGTCGATGTTGTATTGCGATATTGCGACGTGTAACGGTACCCTGAGAACATCCTATTAAACACTATAAACTCCTAAATATACATTTAAAATACCCCAAAGAAGAATTATATGGATTAATACCTTGTCCCATCCAATTAATGCTGTGGTCTATGATGAGTGCTTATGTTTGGTTTCCATGTAAGTTCCAAAAAATGTGATTCAGTCAAAACCCAGACAGAACAACTCACTACAATGAGGCAGATGGAGACCCTTTGGCCTTTGTCTGGTCTTTATTTTTTCAGTGTCCGATCATTTTCTGCGTTTTTTTTAGTGTACAAGTGTAGTGGACCACAGATGTTTGAATGCCTAAAAATATGAAGACCATTGGAATAAACGTCAAAACGGAATCCATAATGTCTCCATCTGCCTCTTTAGAGTGAGTGGTTCCATTGGGGGTTTAGTCTGAATCTTCATGGGGCTGAGGAGTCTGGCAGTGGCTGTTTTATACTGAACATGGTCTTGCTTGGCCAAAAAATCTTATTAGTCAGGTGTACATTGTATATTGGAGGAACTAAAAGGGTTTTACCAAGTGTGAGGTAGCGAGCCGGGGGACTTGCTTGCTGCGTAATGACGCCAACACGTGTATAATTTTTCACGTAAATACCCGTTTATTTCTCAACAGCATCAATAACCGGGTTAGTACATTTAACATTTAACACATACACATCACATAATACATTGATATTACATATAACATTGCATATACAGTATACCTTATTGTAACCCGGGACCGGTAACCACCTCTCTCCCCATTGGAGCTCTAACACTTGCTCCCGTGGTACATAAGTTACATTTCGACGATGACCCCTCCGGGTTCATAACGGGGATGTGGGTCCCAATGGCGGTACCCGCCGCCTGGCTTTAGTCACCCAGCCTGATGACTCCATATATATCCCGTAGTCAGGATTCCTGCATGACCGGGACCTTACATACCACATGTGATCCATCATACAATATCCATGGATCCCATGCATCCTTACACCCGCTCACAGCCCATCATAATTCATCCATTGACTGTGGCTCCTCCATGGTCCATTACAGGGATTGGCAAACCTTAGTACCCGGGAAACTCATCCGTTACCTACTAGGAGCCCTATTACCCCTGTGTCTGGCACCACAGGCACACCCACACCATTAGAGGCCGTGGTTGAGGGACGGGTACCCACTGCAAGCAGCAGGGCAAGCCTCCCTCTCGTCCCACAGGGACGGAAATCCTCCAATATCATCCACACTAGCTGGGTCACTCTCTCTCCACATCATTATACATGGCTCTTACATATAGGCCATCGTCTCTCATTCAGGGCATTTACCTAAGCCCTCATATACATATAGTTAACACAGGTCCCTCACTGACTTTCTAGTCGGACCTCGGGCGGCTATGCCCGCCTGGCACATTTCACACACCAGGTGCACAGTTCACACAAGCATTTGAGAACTGCTTTCTTACCGGGCACGGATCTGGGTCTCGCTACCTGTGACACAGGTTCCACCAGGCATCCCCACGGGCTCCTTTCCCGGGCGTGTTTCACCCCACGCCCGGACCAGTATCCACCAGGTTCAGCCATGGCTTCCCCTTCCAGGTGCTGCCACGACCCCGGACCTAGGCACCGGCATGGAGCTAGCATGCTCCCATTATTCCATGCACACAGAGCTCTGGACTGGACTGCTCTGCTCTGCTCTCTGGCTGGTAATGATTCTCTCAATCACACAGCTGGCCGGCTCTTATCGTGCCTGCCACTCCCACTCTCACTCTGACTCAACCAGCTGGGCTGCTATTCCTCCGGACATACCCACCTGGGCTATCAGCAATCACTCATTACATTCCATCCCTCAAGGCTTCCTCGATCTCATGAGCCACTCACTAGTCACATTAAACTCATTGTGTTCAGGATAGGCTCACACAGCATTATCACAGGAAAACCGGCCAGTGTGAACAAGATCATACCCTGATTCTGCATGTGATGCGCCCTGGCCATGGGGATCATGCCGGCGGTGCCTCACACAAGCTTGAGGTACAGTATATCCCCTATAGGATACAAAATAATTTGCCGATTGCTGGGTGTTTGACCAATGAAGCTCCTACCAGTCCTGAGAATGAATCTCTGAAGAGACTCATGTGAATGGAGCTGTGGTTGAACTTGAGCACCTGTACATCAACCACTTCCAATGGGGGTTGTCAGAGATAACAGAATGATGCGCTCACCTCTTTTTAACACTTTTAAGAATAAATTGAATCTAGGTGCACATACACGACCTTTGCTCCCTTTAGCCTAGGCTGTACAAAACTCTTTTCTCATGATTGATGGGGTTCTCATTGGTTAACTTTCCCCCACCCTACCTCAAGCAATCGGAAAGTTATCCCCTACCCTGTGGATAGGTAAACTTGGTTTAACACTTCTAATGCTTCCTGAGTTACAATAAACACTATCACTCCAGCTGTACAGTTAAAGCCCCAGGCACGTTAGATGGTAGTCGTCCAAACGATCCTCCGGCAAAACAGGAAAATTACTAAAAAGTCAATAATCAAAAAAAATCACCATGTGCAAGCACAAAAATCTAACACCAAATGCACTTAGCAGGATGCAGTCAGACTCCATTAAGTGGAGGCAAACATAGGTGCACAGTACTGACACAATAAATCAATCTGAATCTACCTATACATGTAGGGGAGGTGGTGGCATTTATTATGCACACAGATAGGCTAGGGTCACATCATACCAGGCTGCCTGCTTGGTGGGTAGAATACATTTCCACAGAAGAAGGGTATCCTGAAGCAGTTTCAACTAAAAAAATATGAATTATGAATGCAGCACGGTCTCTCCTGGGCGCTCAAATCAGAGCGCGGACTCCGATCCAGTTGAAAATCTTTTATTGGCAAAACCTCCTTCCTTAGTGGGGAAGGAGGTTTTGCCAATAAAGGATTTTCAACTGGATCGGAGTCCGCGCTGTGATTTGAGCGCCCACGAGAGACCGTGCTGCATTCATAATTCATTCCGATATCTCTAAGAGTGCACGGCAGGAGCAGCTCGATCGCATAGTGCAGGACCTTCGGTTACCAGGATACCGCTAAACAGTGGAGGTATAGGACCTATCTGATGCAATCACGCCGGGTCACGTGTGTGCGTGAGGAGGCGGAGCCGACTCGGCACTAGGAAGTGAGCGGTGTTATTTTCAAACAGCGCAGCTCTGGAGGTCGCGGGGCAGGAGACTTCCAGCCCACCATAAGTAGAGGATAACAGTGTGAGCCACCACAGGGGGGAGGACCCTTAAAACCTTCCTTATCTCTCACCAGTGTTGTGCATGGACCGCACAACACTATAAGGTTAGTAAGCACTAGTCCACAATTAAGGAAATACATCCCCAGGCAATATTACACTATTGCGCCCCCTTTTCTTCTTTTTGTCTTTCTCTTTTCTTTTCAAAATTCTTTTTATTAAGAGAAAATGAACATTACATAGTATATTATCACATATGAAATACATATAAAATACATGCCGTACAATCGTAGCCAAAAGAAAGACGTAGTTAATTGGGGTCTTCTGTCAGATGGAACATATCTTCTGTTCTGACATTTCAGGCTAGTTTAATAAGCAATGGGTTAAGGTAGTTGTTCCCAGTAAAGTACGGACAGTGCGTAATGTTAACAACAAGAAAATAAACTAAGATAGTGTAGAGTTAGGGTATACTTAGTGGAGGTAGGGGCAGTTGGATATGGAATGTGAGGGGAGGGGTAATAAAGGGGGGGGAGGGTGGGCACAAGCAAGCGTGTATTACAATGTTCATAGAATAGCTTATGTATTCCGGGTTGAAATTCTATAGTTGACCCATGGTTGCCAGACATCCAAGAAGGTGGTTCGGGTGTGTTTCACCAGGGATACCGTTTCAGCTACATGGTAAAATGAGTGTACTTTGTCTTTTAGTTGCATCAGTGTCGGGAGACCAGTAGTTTTCCAGTGTGCCGGTATTAGTAGTTTAGCTGCATTGAGTATATGTTGGGCCAAATGAGATGCTTTTTGGTGGTCTGGCCAGATCCAGAAGTTCAGTAAGGCTGTCTCTGGTTTTAATTTTAAATCCTTTCGTATTATAGTGCTGATAAGGTTCTCAACTTGCTGCCAGAATACAGCAATGGCTGGACATTGCCACCAAATATGGATGTAGTTGCCAGGGCCCGCTCCACATCGCCAGCACAGCGTGTTATTATCCTCGCACCAGCCAGAGCTCCGTATTGGCGTGTGGTACCATCTTGTTATTATTTTGAATGTGTTTTCTTGTGCACGGACACACTGGGAGGGACCATGGGATTGCTTATATATGTGTAGAATCTGGGTCGGTGTGAATTCGTAACCCAAGTCTCTTTCCCAATGTGAGATATATGCTCTTTTTAGACCTTTGTCCGAGGTTACTAAAGCTTGATAGATGGTGGAATATATTTTCTTGGGTCTGGTGGCCTTGGCACAGAGTATTTCGTAGGTTGTTAAAGTTCTAGATAGGTTAGTATTTTTAATATGACGTTTTAGGAGTGCATTGATGGAGCCATAATGTATAAAATTTAAAGACGATAAGTCTGGAGTTTGATGTAGTTCAGAGAGTGGGAGAAGTGTTCCCTCCTGAATTAGCTGGTCTACAGAAATGTTGGAATATTTTAGTTCCCCCTCTGACTGTCCTGGGTGTGGCAGTGAATGAGCGAGAATGTCTGAGAGCTTAAGTAGGGGAGATAGAGGTGGGGCCAAAATGTTTATGGAATCTTGCCATATTTTGAGTGTAATTTTAGTGTGGGAGTTTAATATACAAATTTCAGAGTTAAGGCGCATCTGGACTAAGAAGAGATATCTAAGAGGGAGAGGGACGAGCGCTTCCTCTACCTCGAGCCATTGCTTATCCTTGGAGCTACGAATTATATCTACTGTTCTAGTTAGAATGGCCGCTCTATAGTAGCATCTGATGTCTGGCGCACCCATTCCTCCATCCCTCCTTGAGAGTGACAGTAGACGATAGGATATGCGCGGTTTCTTATTCTTCCAAATATACGTAGAGAAGAGGGAATTCACTTTTTGAAGATAAGACGACGGTATTTTTATGGGTAGCATCTGGAATAAGTAGGTGAATTTAGGCAAGACCAGACTTTTTATTATATTTTTCCTACCCATCCATGACAAATAGGAGTCTCTCCACCCTTTGATAAGGGTTGCTACTGAGTCGAATAGATGGGGAAAATTCAATTTAAACAATTCTGTGTCTGATCTGCCTATCTTCACTCCTAGGTAAGTAATATGGGACTTAGGCCAAGTAAACGGGTATAGTTTTTTCAGTTTTGTCAATGTGTGTGTAGGTGTATGTAGGTCTAGAGCTTCGGATTTAGATATGTTAATCTTGAAACCAGAGAGGCTGCCGTACGTCTCCATCAGGGTTACCAAGGCTGGGAGTCCTTTTAGTGGATTGGTCAAAAGGACTAGTAGGTCATCAGCAAAGGCTGCCGTTTTAAATTGTGATTTGTTTATTTTGATACCCTCTATATTTTGATTTTCCTGTATAGAAATCAAAAGGGGTTCTAGCGCCAGAATAAACAGCAGTGGAGACAACGGGCAGCCCTGCCTGGTTCCATTATGGATAGTAAATCTTTGCGTTAATGCATCATTGATCTTAATACGTGCAGTTGGGTCCTGGTACATTGCCATAATGGCTGTAACTATCATGTGTGGGAAGCCGAAGTGTAATAATGTTTCCTCCAGGTAAGCCCAGTCCACCCTGTCGAAGGCCTTTTCAGCATCTGTGCCCAACAATACTAGTGGCAGTTTATGAGCTTTGGTATATTGGAGGAGGTGTAGGATTTTGTGAACGTTATCTTTTCCCTCTCTCCCGCCCACGAAACCCGTTTGGTTTAGTGATATCAAATCCGGCAAAAACTCCGCGACCCTTCTTGCAAACATACTGGCTAAAAGTTTCAGATCCACATTTAGTAATGATATTGGTCTGTAACTGCTACAGGAGGTCGGGTCTTTGCCTTCTTTGTGTATTAGGGAGATTTTTGCCTCCAACATTTGTTGTGGGAGTGGACGTCCCTCCAACGTGTCATTACATATCCTAAGGAGACGGGGCAGGAGGAGCGAAGCGAAGGTTTTGTAATATTGCGCCGAAAACCCATCTGGACCAGGGGCTTTACCTTTGGGGCACTTCGACAGGGCGGACTGGAGCTCACTCAGCGTGAAGGGCTTAGTTAGCTTCTGTTGTTGAAGTTGTGTTAGTGTAGGGAGGTTCAATTTCTGCAAGAAGGAAACAGTATCTAATTTTCTCTGAAGTTTAGTAGCTTCAGTGTCGCCTGGGCGTAAATTATACAACTGTTTGTAGTATTCTAAGAAGGCTGTCTCTATATGTGTGGGGTTCTGCGCTGTCACCCCATGAGTATTCTTGATAGAATGTATTTGTGTGCGAGCTTGCCTTTTACGGAGCTGTGTGAGGAGGAATTTAGAGGCCCTATCTCCATGTACAAACATCCTATTCTTCCATGACGCGTACCATTTTGCAGAGCTGGCATTTATGATGTCTTTCAATTTTTGTCTCTTATCAATCAGAGATTCCAGAGTAGCCTGGTCTGTGTTTGTTTTGTGGAGCATCTCTAGCTTAGCTATGTCGTCATATAAGCTCTGAACTTTCTGGTGTCTCTTTTTGTTGTAATAGGAAGCTATGGAGATAAGTTCGCCTCTCAGTACTGTTTTATGTGCCTCCCAAAGAGTTTGGGGTGAAATCTCCTCTGTTTCATTTTGTTGGAAATATTGTTGAAGTTTTTTGTTAAGTCGTGTTCGCACCTCGGGTAAGTCTAGTAGTGATTCATTAATCTGCCAGGATCTAGCTCCTGTGTGTGATTTGGATATATTTATGGACAGTAATACGGTAGCGTGGTCTGAATACACGTTTGGGGTTATATTAGCATTGGACAATCTGTGGAGAAATGATCTTGGTACTAGAATGTAATCTATACGGTGATAGGACTTGTGAGGGTTGGAGTAGAAGGTGTAGTCTCTCACGGACGGGTTCAAGTATCTCCATGAGTCGATTAGCTGCATTGAATTGAGTATAGTGTGCAGTCTCGACAAGTCTCTAGGGGAGAAAGCGCTTTTTTGCCTTGATGTGTCTAGCATTGGTTCTAATGCTATATTTAGATCCCCTCCGATCAAGAGTACACCCTCTCTGAATTGCTCTATCTTTTTTAGGGTTGAAATTAACCATTTCATCAGTTTTTTATTAGGTGCATACAGGCTACAAAGGGTCGTCAGCGAACCGTTTAAAAGTCCCTTCACGCAGATATATCGCCCCTGCGGGTCTATTAAAGATTCCCGTAGCTGAAATGAGACTCCTCTCTGCATAGCAATGGAGACTCCCCTCGAGCCTGATTGGGTGGATGTGGCATGGTACCATGTATCATAACTTGATCTTTCAAAGTTCGGGATTTTGTCAGGTTTAAAGTGTGTCTCTTGGACAAATAATACTTCTGCCTTTTGTTTTTTGAGTCTGTGTAGTATAGGGTGTCTGGTTCTCGGGGAATTGAGTCCATGTACATTAATGGATGCAAAGGTGATTACCTTATTGGAGTCTGGCATGGCGATTATTTTCTTCTGGTGGTTCCAGTGCAGAGTACTTGCTTGTGCCTGGGATGTTAGGGGAGTGAAAAAGGGTAGTAGAGGGTAGGAGAAAGCGGGAGAGATCAGAAATCTCAGGGGGGGAGAAATAAAGAAACATTGGTTTTAGAAACAAAGAATTAAGCTTAACAATTCTAGATTCAATACTAAACACCACTATTGATATGTGGCAGTAGTAGCCAGCTTAGGGGGGGTATATAGAGCTAGTATGGCTAACATTGTCTAACATAGTCTTGTCAACAAAAAAAGAAAAAGAAGAGAGAAAGGTGTGAACTGGGTCTTTCATACCACATCTTTGAACCCCAATTTAGAATCTCCGCTCGACGGCAGATGGTTCCCAAAGGGGTCGAGAGTTAGAGTGAGTCAACACTGGGTGTAATGATGTTCATGTGGCATTGTCGGGTTCCTTAGGTGTAGGTGATTTTGTCAACCTTCTCTTCGTGCGTTGAGATCTCGGGGTCACCTGCTGCCAGGGCATTTGACCCGGAAGAGGGCGAAGCAGTGCCGCCGATTGAAACGACTCCAGGTCTGGGTAGGTCTCAAGGGTTATGTCAAGCGCTGTGCAGGTGGCTCTCACATCTGCAGATGATCTGACGGTGAGCCTCTTATCCCCTGCCGTAATATGGACTCCAAAAGGGAATAGCCATCGGAAACGGTAACCCTGCTGTAGTATGGCATCTGTAAAGGGTTTCAGCAGTCTCCTTTTTTTCAGGGTGACCGCTGATAGGTCTTGGAAGAGTTGGACCCGTGCACCGTCATAGATAATCTCTTTCTGTTCCCTTGCCTTGCGGAGAATCAAATCTTTGACACGATAGTCCAAGAAGCGACATAGCACATTACGGGGTGCCTCTCCTTGTGACGGTTTGGGGCGAAGGGCTCTATGGACTCGTATTAGCTCAATGTCTCGGGAGTCATCGTCAGCAAGCAAGCTCCTGAAAATCTCTAAGGCAGCGGTGCCCAGTGCCTCGAACGCTACAGATTCTGGTAGGCCCTTGATCCGAATATTGTTGCGACGTTCGCGGTTTTCATGGTCCTCCAGGGTGGAATGAATTAGATGTAGTTGCTGCTCATGGACATTAAGGCTATCAAGAATTTCATTGGTTCGTTGCGACACCACATTTTGGGATGTTTCAAGCGCCTCAAGTCTGTGGCCCTGTGATGCTATGTCTTGTTTTATTTCTGCCAACTCCCGACCAATCGGCTCAAGGGCTTTAGCCAGTATGCGTTTTATGAAGGAGCGGGTAACCATGGTGTCCTTAGACTGGGGCTCTCCCTCTGAGTCGCTCTCTCCCTCTGTGTCAGAGTCATCCCCATAGGCCATATTTGAGTGTTTGGTTGGTTTTGTATACTCCGTGACAGTGCTCTGTGCCTTCATAAAGTGGTCGACATCGGCCTGGGTAACAGACTTCACAGCCTTAGATGTGCTTTTGGGTGGTTTAACACTTGATTTTCCCATATTGAGTCAGGATAGTTTTGATGATAGATTGCAGGCAATTTTGGTATTCAGGCTCCCCCTGCTGGCTAAAGGATGTTTTAGTATGTCATAGTTTATCAATCAGTGCTGAATGGAAAAAAGTCAGAATTTATGGTTGGTGGATCCTACTGATGTTAGATGTTTTACATCAGATGCAGAAAATAAAGAGCAGTGCAGTCCACTGGGATGTAGGGGTAGGCTCAATGCACAGTCTCTCTGTAGCCTCCAGTATGTATAAGGCACCAGGTTAGGGACACAATTCTTCTCCCTATCTGCTACCAGCACAATAGCAGTCAATATGGTGCCTTGATCTGCCTCAGACAGCCCCTCGCTCCTGTGCGAGTGTTTAACTTGAAGCCGCAGTTGTATCACCGCCCTTGCAGCTACTATAGTCTCAGCCTAAGTCCTCTGGGTTGGCTGCGGGTCTATAGGAGCACACTGAGCTCCACAGTCCTCCGGGCCCCCGCCTCTCTCTCTGGGCCCCAGACCGCTGGCTCCTCTACCGTCCCCACAGGCCTCCCGGGCGCTCACCTTTGATCCCGCGCCTGTTGCAGGCTGCTCGCGCTGATCGCACCGCCGGAGGGAAAGGAGAAGTGGCGCGCACCTCTCCCTCTTCCAGCGCGTCTCCTGTCAGCCCAGCAGGTCTCTCCGCCTGGCTCCTCGGAAGCGCCGATATCAGGAAGCGTCGGCTCCCCTCCCGGTCAGTGTATGGCAGGTGCGGATCACTGGTAGACTGGGTCTATGTCCAGGGAGCGCGGTGAGGCCGCGCCAGGCCCAAGATGGAGGGGGGATGGTGGCACGTGCAAGGCGCCCCTCAGGAGAGCCGCCAGGTGCTCCCAGCGTCTCCCAATCTCACCTCCGGGTTCCTTAGTGGAGCGGGCAGCTATATATGGGTGGCTGTGGGCAGTTTGGAGTTTCTCTGCTGATGGATGGCTTGGATGCTGCAGGTTGTTTTAGGAGCTCTGTGCAGTGCAGCCTCCTTGGTCAGCAGCCATCTTGGATCCCCTTTTTGTCTTTCTCAACTAAAAAAATAGGCATTTATACCTGTCTCAAAAAAGTGTGTGCTGTGAGGTAGCAACCGGGGAACCCGCTTGCAAAACGACAAGAACACGTGTTTTTAAGTTAACCAATGTCTACCCGTTTATTTTCACATATTAATCACATAACCCGGGTAGCATGTTTCACACATATCACATTGATTAACAACACTTTACATAAACACCATACATTTACATTTAACATCACAACACTTATATTGCACATAACGATTTATAGTAACCCGGGACCTGTAACCATGACTCTCTGTCCCCATTGGAGCTCTACTAACAGCTCCCGTGGTGGCTACGGCCTCCGGCCTACTTACACATCTTACAGTACCTTTATAATAAATACATTTGATCTACTTCGATGATGACCCTTCCGGGTTCATAACAGGGATTGGCAAACCCTAGTAACCCGTGGCTGCGGCCTCCGGCCTAACCACGCGTTACCCAGTACGGGAGCCCTTCTAACCCCTGCTTCTGACCTTCGTTACATACGCCTCAACGGGCCCTGTGGGTCCCAATGGCGGTACCTGCCGCCTGGCTTTAGTCCCCCAGCATGATGATATACATTCACCCGTAGTCAGGATTCCTGCCTGACCGGGACCTTACATACCGTATGTGATCCATCATTCAAACGTCCATGGATCACACACCTGCTCACAGCCCACATCCATGGACTGTGGCCCCTCCATGGCCCATTACAGGGACTGGCAAACCATAGTGCACGGGAACCTCTACATCCGTTACCTACTAGGAGCCCTATTACCCCTGTCTCTGGCACCACAGGCACACCCACACCATTAGAGGTCGTGGTTGAGGGATCAGGTACCCTCTGCAAGCAGCAGGGCAAGCCTCCCTCTCGTCCCAAGGACGGAACGCCTCCAACATCATCCATACCAGCTGGGTCACTGTCTCTCCACACATCGTTATACATGGCTCTTACATCTAGGCCATCATCTCACATTCAGGGCCATTGCCTAAGCCCTCATACATCAACGGGTCCTTACCGACTGCCTAGTCGGACCCAATAGCGGTTATGCCCGCCTGGCATTAATCACACACAGCTCTCTCCGTTACACGGGAACCGCTGTCTTACCGGGCACGGATCCGGGTCTCGCTACCTGGATACGGGTCCACCAAGCGTCCCCCACGGGCTCCTTTCCCGGACGTGTTTCACCCCACGCCCGGACCAGTATCCACCGGGTTCAGCCACGGCTTCCCCACAGGTGCTATCACAACCACGGATCTTGGCACCGGCATGGAGCTAGCATGCTCCCTTCATTCACACAGCCTCTGGACTGCTCTGCACTGGGCTGGTCTCAGCTTCCATCTCAATCACAGGCTGGTAATCTCTGGCTGGTAATCTCTGGTCTCAATCAAACAGGTGGCCGGCTCTTATCGTGCCAGCCACTCCCACCTGGACACACCCCCCTCAGCTGCTAATCATCAGCTTCCACACAGCTCAGGTTAACTCCCTGTGTTCCGGGTTGTCAGCACTCACTCATCACATCCTATTCCTCATGGACTCCTCTCACTCTCACTGCCGCTCATTAGGCTCATGAACTCATTGTGTTCAGGTTGGTTCACACAGTATTACCACCACAGGAAAACCGGCCAGTGTGCACAGGATCATCCTCTGATCCTACATGTGATGTACCCCGGCCATGTGGATCATGCCGGCGGTGCCTCACAGTGCGCTAAGGCTAGGGTCACAATCGGAAGGAGCGTCCTTTGCAAGGATGCGTTAAAGGAGGCAGTTTTTTTTAACTTGCCATTTTATTGCCATTTCTTCCCTTTTTAGCGCTAGCGTTAGCACATGCGTTTTCCATAGTCTCCCATGTTAAAAAAAACGCATGCGTTTTTGCAAACACCCCCAAAAATGCTGTTTATTGCGGATTTTGGTGCTCATGCAAAAACGCCTAGCATCAAAAGTGTTGCACTTTGACCATGCATTTTTTGAATGGGAGCCTATGGAAACGTTAACGCTTGCGTTTTTCACAATTTGTCCATGCTGAAGAAAACCAGGCCCAAACCATGATGCTGCCACCACAATATTTGACAGTGGGGATGGTGTTTTGAGGGTTATGGGCTGTGTTGCTTTAACGCCAAACATATCGTTTTGCATTGTGGCCAATGGTTTCATCTGACCAGAGCACCTAATTCCACATGTTTCGTGTGTCTCCCAGGTGGCTTGTGACAAGACATGTGTGTCTATGCAGAGCGATGTAGCAGTGTAGAGATTGCGTTTTGGGACTACGGCGGACCGAAGAGGATTTTTTGATAATTAAAGATGGAGTCAAAGTGTCTTTTTTGTTTTATTTCTCATAAAATATTTTTTCAGTGTGTTGTGTTTTTCTTTTTTTTTTTTTAAATTCATTGGAAATTCATGGGGGTCATGTTTAATATTGGCGTGACCCAATGGATTTTGGGCTTAGGGCCAGCTGATAACACAAAGCTGGCCCTAACCCCTTTATTACCCAGTGAGCCATGTCACCAGGGCCTCGGATGAGCTGGATACAGCGCCAGAAGATGGCGCTTCTCTGAACGCGCCATCTTCTGGGGTGGCTGCGGGATGCAATTCGCAGCGGGGGGTGCCCAGAAAGCTTGGGCCTCCCTGCACTGTGGATTCCAGGCCCCAGCTGCCTAGCTGTACCTCGCTGGACATAGAAATAGTGCCGAGCACAACACATTTTTTTTTAAATTATCTCATGAAATTCATGAAATAATAAAAAATAAGGGCTTCCTACTATTTCTGTTTACAGGCAGGTACAAATAGGCACCTGGGGGTTGGGGGCAGCTCGTTCCTGCCTGCTGTACCGACTGGACACAAAAATACGGTGAAGCCCACGTCAAATTTTTTGGGGAAAAAATCATAAAAAATAAAAAACATTTAGAGACTGCATCTTTATTAACCCCTCGAGGCCGGATCGCTGCGGCATTGTAAGGTGTGTTAACTCAGGTGACCTGAGGATAGCTCAGGTCATGCCACTTGAGCTGTCCTCAGGTGACCTGAGTTAACACTCCTTACAATGCCGCAGCGATTCGGCCTCGAGGGGTTAATAAAGATGCAGTCCCTAAATGTATTTTTTAAATTAATTTTTCCCAAAAAATTTGACGTGGGCTTCGCGTATTTTTGTGTCCAGCCAGGTACAGCAGGCAGGAATGGCTGCCCCCAACCCCCAGGTGCCTATTTGTACCTGCCTGGAAACAGAAATATAGGGAAGCCCTTTTTTTATTATTATTTCATGAATTTCATGAAATAATAAAAAAAAGAAAATGTGTGGGGCTCTGCACTATTTCTATGTCCAGCCAGGTACAGCTAGGCAGCTGGGGGCTGGAATCCGCAGCACAGGGAAGCCCAAGCTCTCTGGGCACCCCCCACTTCAAATTGCAGCCCGCAGCCACCCCTGAAGATGAAATTCATTGAACCGCCATCTTCTGGCGCTGTATCCAGTTCATCCAGTGCCCTGGTGCTATGGCTCACTGGGTAATAAAGGGGTTAAGGCCAGCTTTGTGTTATCAGCTGGCCCTAAGCTTAATTCATGGGATCACGCCAATATTAGACATGACCGCCATGAATTTCTAGTGAATATTTTACAAAAAAAACACAATACAGAGAAAAAATATTTTATTAGAAATAAAACAAAAAAGACACTTAGAGACTCCATCTTTATTATACATCCTCCTCAGTCCGACGTAGTCCAATCCAGGGTTCTTCTTTAGCTCTGCAACCTCTCTGGTAGAGAACCTCTACCAGAGATGTAGCAGAGCTGTGCACCCGTGGGAAAGTTCATGTGAGTTCATGCAGGCAAGCATGAACTCACATGAACCCTGACAGCTCTGCGCTAATTCAAATGAACAGCTGTCCTTAATGAGCTGTTCATTTGAAACTACAGGCGGGAAAGCCAGCAGTGAGACTTCACCGCCGGCTTTCCTGGTCTGTGCTGCGCTCCCCACTCACTGATGCCCCCTCCCTGCCTGATCCTAAGTTAGGACTGGGTGGGGAGCGAAGCACCAGGCAGCGGGGAGGGGGCATCAGTGAGCGGGGAGCGCAGCACAGACAGGGAAAGCCGGTGGTGAAGTCTTCCCCGCTCGGCTCATGCGCTCCCCGCTTACTGGTGCTGCACTACCCGCCCAGTCCTAACTTAGGATTGGGTGGGGAAGCGGCGGGGGGAGCGGAGGATCCTGCTGTCAGGCAGCGGGGAAGCTAGTAGGGAGCTTAACCTTCATCCGGCTGAGTAGGTACAATTGTAACTATTCCGTTTTAAAATTGCAATAACTTTTTTTTTCGAAAAGCCGTAGAGGGCTGAAATTTTGTGACATCTTTGCAGTTTTGGTCCAGAATATATTGGCCAAATTTCAATAAAATATCTCCACCCCCTTCCGAGATAAGGGGTCAAGATATTTAATATAAAATTATGCAGCCTGACAAAGGTTAATGATTGTTTAAAACCCGACGTCTTTTTACCGCCGGCTTTTAAACAATCATGTGGCCATTGCAGCCTTTTCCTCTGCTGCCAGACCTCTTTATAGGGTCTGGCAGCAGAGGAAATTAATCGCTTCCCCATTGACTTACATTGTACTTGTTACTTAGTGAGTAATCGCAAGGATACTCTCAGAGTAACGCATATTCCGAGTATCTTACTATTTGGCGAGTACTGAATAGTAACGAGTATACTCGCTCATCCCTAATCTGTAGTTCGGTTTTGAAATGTAAACTGCAAATGTGAGTGGAGCCAGGTTGCGGCACCCGGATCGTAAACCACAGCACACAACACGGACAAAATCAGATTGTCCCGGATTGTGTCGGATCAGGCGCATTTTAGCCAAATTCATTCCCCGCCTCAAAACTCATGCAGGAAAGCTGGGGAAGATCCGCATCCGCCCACCAGAATCAACATTAAGGTGCAATCCGGATACCACATGCAGATTTAGGAACACATTTTGTAGGCAAAATGTGTCTGAAGGCACTTGTGATTACCGCATCTGGATCTGGATGCGGTAGCCACCATGTGACCTTCCAAGTGTGACCCTAGCCTTAAAAATGAGTCCTCACAAAATGCAGCCGTGTGTGTGAATATGTATCATTATATCTGCTGCGCTATTTACTCACCTCCCTGCGCTCCCTCGGTGATCTCCAGCAATGTTCTAATTTCCGGAGGCTGCAGTGTTCAGTGCCTCTAGGACCTGCCCATGTTACTGTGAAGCCACTCAGTCACATGGTGCAGTGCCAGGTTCTTGAGCCCCAAACAGACAACTCACAGGTCCTGCAGCCTCCGCAAAGAGAGGACATCACTGGAGATTACTGTGGGAGTGCGGGCAGGTGAGTAAATAGCGCAGCAGATAACAAAAAAATAATTAACATGCTCATTCTCTGTGTGGATCTGCTTTTGAGCCCAATAGCAGATACGCACAAAACAGATCGTGTGAATGCAAAATTGTGAAATGCATTGATTTGGCTGGGACAGCCAACATCACTGCATTTCACTGGAAATAGCAGATCTGCCAAAAATGCATCAAAAATGGTGCACTGTGTGAATGTAGCCTCATGAATCCGTTTAGAACTTAGAATCTAGCAGGCTTAGTGCACAGCGTTACCAGCAGGTAACGTTATGCACCGCTTGCCAACCCGATGCTTACCGCACACCCCGGCTCCACAGACAATCCCCAGATATACGCTATTGTAGAGCGCACAGGAAACGCAGTTTGCAGCGTTTTCCTGTGCGTTCTGCAAAAGCACAGATCCGGGACTTCGGAGTGGAGCCGACGGGTTTGTGAAGAGTCAGGTTGCCATAGCAATCCATAGGCAAGCTGCACAAAGCGTTACATGCTGGTAACGCTGTGCGCTCCTCCGGCCAGAAACTCAGTTTTTGACAGATTGGCCAGGTGCAGGGCAGACACAGCTCTGACCTCAGCCTTACACTTGAATGTAGTGGAAGTGCAATACCAGCTACAGCCATGAATTAGAGAGGCGTTGTTTATAATTTCGCTCCACCCATTGATGGAGAACATCAGTGCCATGTTGTGAGAGTGAGTATTGATCCTCTGTCATGAGTGTGCCCCATTCTGCTATCACCTTTGGAGGACCTAAGGAAAGAAGGTCTCAGCATTTTATTAAACGCAGGCTTTCTGCTGAGCTCACTGGACAGTTTTACCTATGTGCTTGCCCTATTATGCTGGTGGGGTTAAGGACCCCTTTTCACTGCTGGATAAAATATTCTCTTAGCCTACAGCTGTAGCCTGTAATTACCATCCCTTTCTGCTATATCTACCTTCCACTCACTTCACTCCATGCTAGAAATATACCTTGTGTCTTCCTTGTTGTGGAGCTCACTGTTGTTCAGCTGTGGTGTTGTTGGCCTGGCAGCAGTGAAGCTGCTATTTGCTGATCTGCTGGAACCCTGCTATACCTTTTGTATTGTACGGGTTCTCTCTTTTTTTTCAATTTTTTCTAGCCCCTGTTCTCCTTTTGGGGAAAAGGAGGGTTCCTTACTTGAGTCCAATCCAGAAACCTAGTATGGTGCGAGTTCCAGGCAGCTCCACCTTCACGGGTAATTAGCCTAGGGTTTGCTAGCTGGAGGGATAGCTCAGGTGTCCACTATCCCTGCTACATCATAACCACATTAGTTTTACCTGCCTTTGTATGCTTGTCCTGTTGCAGTTTTTGCCCTTAGCAACCTCGCCCCTGGTCCCTTATGAGGTACGGTAAACTTTCAACAGCCTATCAGGTAGCAAGGTCTAAGCAGTCAACATCTAGTCCTGTGATCAGGGATACTCCAATCTGTGCAGGTACCTTTTTAGAACTGCACAGTTACAGGAGCCACTAGGGTGGAGGTGTTGTTTGTGATTAATAACCCTTCATATATGTGACACCCTGCTACCTACCCGTCACTAACGTGACATCCTTATTCAGAATGTTATAACTGTGGTCCCAAATTCCTCTGCACAGAAGATGAAATGCAAACTTACACCTTTTGAATATTTCATTCAGCTTTTAAATAATGATATTTTTTGCCAGATGTGCTTTCTACACGTTATCACGGCATATCATTCTCTACATGGCCATGTATATTCGCCTTCAATTCCCCTCCTATAAAACCCATTGGCAAAATTCCTCGCGACAACAGCTGGGATATTAAAAATAAATCATTGTCTTGCACTATCAAAAATAGAAAAATGTGACTAAAGCGAGATGAAGATATAAGTAGAGACAATGATGTTGTGCCTATCAAGAGTGTTTAACGGAAGGGAGGATGGCAGCGGGCCAAGAAATATGATCCTAATGGATATCAAGATTGAGTTTGTCTATTTAATTCAAAGTAGGAGATCTAATATCTTTCATTTGGAGTTATTACATGCCGAGTGGTTACTCAGCGCGAAGAATTCTTGGGGCTGGGCCGATCATCATTATTTTATATTCCCTCTCCCTGTTGAGACGGACATCCAATAAAAAACGGTGGAGGATGTACGCAAAGAACAGACTATTGAAAAATGAATATGTATTAATTCTATGTTCTCTCGGATAAGCAGCTGTATTAAAGTCCTTGTGATCCATGAAATAAGCTGTCAGGAAAGTAGGAAATGTGCCATACTTGCAAGCTGCTAATTCTTCTCTGCTTTTAACAGAACAAGAACATACCTAGAAATATATTGCCGCGGCTTTTATTATTGTGCTGTCTTCATTTTTTATTCAATCGGCTAATAATGAAGCAAGAGACTCAAAGGTAGATGGAAAGTAATGATCCTGCAATCATTAATGCAAAAGGTTACTTGTTGGCAATGGCATTTGTTGTTACCGCGCACCGCGGTTACTTCGGGCTGTGTTTATCGGGAACAGCGGGGTAGTCTGCAGTGTTGTGTTGTGATATCAGAATATAACTTGTGTCCTACAAGTGCGACTGATTGTTACGCGTCTCTGTCTCTGCGTGCCTGAAGTCATCCCTGTTTCTCTATCTACAATTTTATGCAGCGCTGTACATTGAATCTCTTGGGCTCGAATTATCTTGGCAAGACATCTGATCATTTGATATACCTCAGTACCCTGCACATGTGGAGGAAGTGAATTATGAAAGATCCTGAGAATCTTTAGTATCTAATTTAGTTATTGCATTACATATAGTGCATGTAAATTGGTAAAGTGAAGCTCCGTCATACATAAACATTACAAAGGTGCTTTTAGGACAACCCCTGACTACATGTCCTATTGTGGCTTATTTTATAGAACATGTGGCCATGGGTGACTAGGAAAGTAGCCCCTTCATTTGACTTTTCAGACCTTTAACTTGCAAAAACAATTCTGCCACATATAGTCCATATACTGTATAACTACTATTTTGTGTCAAAATTACCTTCAGGTTACACTTAAAGGGAACCAACCACCTCAGATCACCCTAATACACAGTTAGTACATGTCCCTGCACCCTGAGGATACCTTTCCAGCACTGTTTTTGCGTAAAATCTTGCATTAGTATAACTCATATAAAGAGTTTATAAAGTTACTAGCCTGGTGACTTCTGGGCGTATCCCTCCTTCTGTTATACTTCAGGGCTGTGCATTGCATGTCTGTGCTTCCCCTCTCTCTGTGCAGAGGAGATAACGATCACACCCATCAGGGCAGGGCAGCAGGTACGGAGGGAGGGGGAGCACAGACATGCAATGCACAGCCCTGAAGTATAACAGAAGGAGGGATACGCCCAGATGTCTCCAGGCTAGTAAGTTTATAAACTCTTTTATCAGTTATACTAATGCAAGATTTTACACAAAAACAGTGCTGGAAACGTATCCTTAGGGTGCAGGGACATGTACTAACTGTGTATTAGGGTGATCTGAGGTGGTTGGTTCCCTTTAAAGGAGTTGTTCACTAATAGGACAACCCGTTCTAAATCTACTTGTATCCCTCATGGAAAAAATAGACCCTGTGCTCCTCTCCTGTGCTGCCGCTGTGCCAACCCTGTTGGTAACTTTGACTCGGGTATCACATGACATTGTGACATCATGCGAGCCCCGCGTTCAATAATCGCCGGCGTCCTTCTCCCTGCCTTCAGGCCAAGTGAGCTGTCAACAAGAAGTGAGCACTGCAGCTGCTGATCACATCCTGTTGATAGCTTGTGTAGTCAGAAGGCAGGGAGAAGGACGCCGGCGGTAATTGAACACGGGGCTCACGTGATGTCACAATATCATGTGAGCCCCAAGTCAAAGTCACCGACAGTGCTGGCGCAGCGGCAGCACAGGAGGTGAGCAGAGGGTCTATTTTTTCCCATGAGGGACACAAGTGGATTTAGACGGGGTTGTCCTAATAGTGGAAACATAGGAGGTGAGTACAGGGTCTTTTATTTTTAATGGTGGAAAGAAGTAGAATTTGGAGAGGTTGTTCTATTAATGTACAACCCCTTGAAGAAAGGGGCCACATGGAACTACTTTATACTTCCACAAAATAACTTTTTCAAATAATACCACCATATAACACTAAAAAATACTGTGGGATTTTATTTGTTTATGGGAAAACAGAAGGTCTGCTTTTACTCAACTGTTCTTACTCAGGTCCTGGCTCTTGGTTCCTTCAACAAGGGCCAGTTCTATTTGTGTAAGTCCATTCCGGGTTACTGTAGTGACCCAGCAACTACCTTGTAGATCTTCACCCAAGGTCTGTTAAGGCGCACTAAGACAGCTATGTGCTGTGTCAGTAATTAAGCATAGCATTCAGTGTACTTTATGAATTTGCCTCACCATCCACTTCCCTAATCATCTCTTCACCAAAGATAGGCATGTTTATCAAGTATTTGTATTGACTTCCTAGCTTAGACCTGCTGTTAACCATTTTTCTGTTGTAAGCATAAAAATAGAATTGAGCAAATAGTAAAATATTTGGATTTGGATAACTCGTGCAGAGCACCTCATGCTATTCAGGTGCTCATCATGAGTAACAAACCTAATGCAGATCAATTAGTGATGGGCTCCGAGCACACACAGCTAGCCATAAATGAGCATTTCCGGGGGACGGAGCTTGGGCTTTTTATTTTGTTTCTTCACTGCATACAACACATTGCTCTACCACCTTCCATTCAAGAGGCTCTCACTAGGGTGCCAGTTCCCATTTTTTACTGACAGGAGCCGACAATTTGTGTCAGAACGTTCACAATCAACACATCACTCTCAAGCACCAGTGATACTTGCCAAGTAACGAACATTCCAAATACTGCACTATCTGTGTGTGTAACAAATAGTAACGATTGTATTCACTCATCACTAATAAAAACTCTTATCTGCTATTACTGGTGGTGTTTACACAACTGTGCTATAATATTGTATAATCTTCTATGCAATTAAGTATCAGTTTTACCTGTTCATCACTACTGGCTTACAGTTAACCATTTGTCTGCTGATAGCATGTCTCTGCCATTGACGATCTGTCTGCTGATTGCATACAACTCTGCATTTAACCATTTGTCTGCTGCATATCTTGGATTACTTACCGTACTTATTTTTAGTTCTTCAGTATAATCACACTCCAGTCTTAATATGTTTTGGTGTTTCCTGCTCCACAGCCATCCTGCATATTTTGCTTTCCTGGTCTTTGCTAATCCGCATGATATCCGACTTCACTGTGTTACTGCCTTTGGTCTGTGTTGTTCACCATAATGTATGGTTTAAATAATCCACCTAACCTAATGAGCCCTGCACAATTTAGCTTGGGAGATGAGTGGATTGCAAAAGTGGCTGCTAATCTGGAGGAATCAGCATAACCACAAATTGGTTGCCCTTTCATTTTGAACAGACAGCATGCAATATCTCAGTGGCCACAACAGGTAACAAATGCAACTTTCTTTAGTGTTCCCAGCTAACGGCTTTCAAGTCCTACAGGGAGCTCATCCTAGCAAAGAGTATGTTTAAATTAGAATCTCCCCTTTGATTAATATATATCGGTATCTCTAAATTCTGCAATCTATATGGTATATTTTGTTTCTTTTTGCAACTACAGTTACTTTTTGACACATTTCAACTCTCTGATGCATAAAGTCAAAGTTACTTGTTTATGGAAACCATGAGCCACCTGTTTTTGATGGATCTTTTAGGATAATTGATGTGTATATATAACATTTGTATACATTTACTCTTTTTTTATGTTTTTACTCCTTTTTTTTAGATCTTTTGTAAAGTTGTTTCTGAAATCAAAATAGCATTTTTGATATTTAGTGATACCAGATCTAAATTGTGAGCATAGATGTGTAAGTTCTCAGCATGGGTAAACCATTGCTCCAAGTTCTCACATATAGGAAATTGGCAATTGGAGTGCGCTCCAGAGCATTACTATCTGTCACAGGCACGGGGTACTTGTCCCAGGGGAATTTCCAGCAAATTGACTTTTTAAATTAAATGAATCTTTGAATCAATATCTAGCTGGATAATCTGTCTTTCTTTATACACACACCTTGTAAGTAACAGATTACTTTTGCGGTGCAAGATTGTGTGGCTGTGTAAAAGGTCATTTAAACCTGCAACTGTAAGACTTTAATTTAACATGTTAACCTGGACATTCAGTATTTTTTTTTCCAATGTAATTACAAATACTTTCCTAAATTACTTGGAAGATTCTGCAAAATCTGGGACCTAATTTATAGATATAGGAGTTTATAAATCCTTAGGTTCCACTGCTCTAAAGCTTTAATTAAACTTCTGGCTTCCCAGTGACCCTGTGCGACATATTTGACAACTTTCTCGGAATATCTTGGATGTTCCTGAAAAAATGGGGCTCCAGGGAACATGGCAAATCATTTGGGGGCTCCAAAAAGCCTAATAAAAGATCCTTAATGATTTTTTTTTTGTGTGCAAAGTGGTGGGATGCTCATTCATGAGACAGAGTTCTGCCACTTTCAGTGGACCTGAAACAAGGTATGGAGAGAAATAGATAGGCTTGGCTTGGAAAAAGGGGTTTGGTCATGAGAAAGAAATAATAAATAATCTTTATTAATATAGCGCCAACACAGCGCTTTACAATTCAGAGGTTCATATACAAACAGTCATAAGTAACTGTTATGGTACCTTTACACGCCGCCACCGAAAGGTAGAAACCGGCAGGTATCGGACACAATTGTACCTTTTACCTTCAAAACACCGCGAAGTGGCGGCTTGTAATTCAGGTTGTTCCTTCCTGTCTCTTGAATACCTGTGTTTCAGCCGTGCTGAAAAACAAGCAGGTATAACCCCTATGGTGGCGCCGTGTAATCGGGGCACAGGCACGGTATTTGAGTTCCCTGTGGCGTGCTACAGCGTCATGTATACCACGCCCCATCAGCTATCATTGGTGGGGGCTACAGTGTACCCATTGGCTGTCCCTGCACAGGGCGGCATATTTAAAGAGCTGACCAGTCACAATACGCATTTGCAATAGCGTCATGTATTAGCCAGCCTTCCTGCACTGGCTGGCCAATCATGATGCTATTGCATTGTCCAATCATCATACGAGCGTCGCGTAATACACAAATCTGGCACGCCTATGTGTTGTCCCTGCTGCCCCAGGTCCGCCCATATTTCCTTGTGATAGCGGCGTGTAATTCAGGGAAGGTGCTCCACAGAAGGTAACCTGCGGCACCCGTTGGCACTTCCGGGGAACAAAAATACCTTCTGTGGAGCACCTTGTGGCGGCATGTAATTGCGGCATCAGGTACCGTTAGGAACCGTTGAAAACGCGCGCGTGCACGTGCGGTGCCTACCTGTTGCTACCCTCGGTGGCGGCGTGTAAAGGTACCATTAAGGATAATACAATAATTAAAGCAAAAATAATGACGACCCTACTCATAAGAGCTTACAATCTACTTTGAGGTGGGGGTGGCACAAAGTACAGATGCTTATTTAGAATGGTGGCCCAGCCATGTGGAGCATATGGGGAATAAATGAAAGGCCTCTTGAGCTGTGACCAGCCAATCTGTGTAGAGCTTTTGGGCTTGGTGGAGGGTTTGATGGAGAATTATGTTCAGAGATATAGAAAAAAAATATATACTAGAATCTGAGAGTTCTCAGTCGTTGATACCTTCTAATATCCAACTGAAAAGATGGTAAAAAAAACAGCAAGCTTTCAAGAATCTATGGCCTCTTCATCAGGCTTAATAAGATCAGAGATATAGTGAATGTTGTGTATATAAGGGACTTCAATTCGGAAATGTGATAGGCCACCCTGAAGAGATGTGTTTTTTGGGCGCTCCTAAAACTGTGAAAGTTGCAATTAGTCCTAATTTATTGGGGTAGAGCATTCAAGAGAATTTGGCACAGCTTGAGAGAAGTCTTGGAATGAGGAGTGAGAGGTTCGAATTAGATATTAGTTGAAAGTAGCATAGAGAACGGGTAGGGTGATAGACAGAGATGAGGGAGGAGATGAGGTGCATATGAGGGAGGTGCTGCACTGTGAAGAGCCTTGTGGGTGAGAACAAGCAATTTAAATTGGATCCTGTAATGTATGGGCAGCCAGTGCAATGACTGGTACAGTGCACAAGCTCTGTACCAGTCATTGTGCTAGCTGCCCATACATTATAGGATCCAATGTTCCTTCTCAAATTCCAAGACTATGTTAGAAACACCATAATATATAGATTAAAAGAATGTAATAATGATCCTTCAGACAGATAATGGCAATGCAAAGGCTTTTAAATGTATAACCTCCAAAAATGCACTTTAATTTAGAATCTGATTAAACTATGTTAGGGTGCCTTCACATTTGCGTATGGGAAAGCAGCGTATGCTGCGTTCCCATACGCAGTCAAACGCATGCGCACTGCGGTTCCTATGTTTAACATAGGAACGCATAGTGCCCGCGTTTGCTGCGTTCGGGTGCGGATGCGGACGATATCTGCTCCTTCCGGTGTCCAGCATCCGCGCCCGGGACGCAGCATGTTGCATTTTTTGTGCGCTCAGGGAGCTTGGAAAATCGGCAAGCGTCCCCAAGCGCACAAAACCTGCATTGTCTTCAATGGGTCCGCAGTGTTCAGCGCTTGACAGCGCTGGAGAACGCTGCGGACCCATTGAAAAATCTCCCGGTGGCCGCCGGTGATGTCACAGGAGCTCACCGACGGCCACCGGGAGATCAGCTGAGCCACTGCTGTCCTCCTCCTCCCCGCCGCCGGTAAGCACCGGGACCTGTCGGCGGGGAGTACAGCTGATCTGACAGCTGTTTGAATCTTCCCGCGCCGACATCTCCTCTCGGTGTCGGCGCGGGAAGATTCAAACAGCTGTCAGATCAGCTGTACTCCCCGCCGACATGTCCCGGTGCTTACCGGCGGCGGGGAGGAGGAGATCTCCGGCGCTGAACTCCTCCTCCGGCCCGCCCCCGGACAGCGCCGATTGGCTGCCGGGCTCCCTAGTGATGTGTCCGCAGGCGGACATTATCCGCTGCGGACACATCATAAAGACACTGGTTTTGACAGCGTTTGTGTCTGCATGCCATCAGCATGCAGACACAAACGCCAGTGTGAAGCCACCCTTAGGGATGACTTTGCATAACTAAGACCAGTTTTCTCAATCATAAAACAGTATACAGTAGGCTCCTAGACACCCCTGAGTGACAACTACAAGAAACAACTAGAGTTTTGTCATTTAATTGGAACCCATGAGCTGGATAAATCCCGATAAAGCATTTTCACCAACATTAGTGAAATGAGAAAATCTTTCTAACATTATACATTATGTACTAGTCAAGTGTAGCACCCAATTCCCATAGCCAAGCAGAAGGCTGAAGTGTTTACTGGACTATTTTTATGTAATACGTATTCTTCACTTACCTCTGGTCCATTGATTGATGTGGACAATGCCCTTATCTTTATTCCCAGGCTTCAAGAAATCATGTGCTGGAGTGGTTGAGCTCAAAACAGATGCAGAGTAACCAAAGGTGCAATTGTGCACATGAGCAAGTCTTAATGACCCAAAGTAAACTTAAAACCAACACATGCTCATGCTAAGTGAATACTATACCCAAACATGGGTAAACATTCTGTGTGCTGTCTCTGCCCTCCTGTGAGCTGTCTCTGTTTCCCTGTGCAAGGTCTCTGCTTTCCTGTGCACTCTCCCTTCCCCCTGTGTGCTCTCTCTTCCCCCAGGTGCTGTCTCTGCCCCCTCTGCACTCTTTTCCCCTTGAGTGCTCCCTTCCCCTTGTGCGCTGTCTCTGCTTCCCCTGTGTGCTCTGTTTCCTATGCACTATCTCTTCCCCTGTCTGCTCTCTCTGTCTCTTCTCCCCTGTGCGCTCTCCCCTGCGCTGCCTCCCCCACTGTGCTGACTCTCTCTCCCCGTGTGCTCTCCCCCCATTCTGTCTCTCCCCCTGTGATTTGTCTCTTCCATGTGCGCTCTCTGCCCTTGAGCTGTCATACTCTCTCCCCCCATGCTGTCTCTCTCTCCCTCTTTTGTGATGAGTTGAGCACTGGCATCCAAAGGTGTTCAGGCGCAGTTACTGTGGCCGCTGCCATCTTTAAACACCCAGTTGTCAAAAAATGAAAGCGGTATGAGTAACTGGGCATGTGCGCCAGGTACGCACATGCCCAGTTACTGAGAGGTGAGGTTTGGTGACAGCAACGGGTGGTGAGGAGTGCAGGGGATGAGCAGCGATGAAGTGTCTCAGAATTTCTGGTGGTGTAAGGCTGCAAATATAGCTGCCACGGCACGTGATATCAAGACACCATGATCCTGGAAGTGCATGATGGACAGGACTTCACAATTATGTATGTACAAATTATATATAGGGTCAAAAATTCATGTTAACTTCCTGTTCCTATATTTGGTCATAACACTGCATCAAAATTGTATTTTTTTCCCAATGTTTTCACTATTGCAATGCACCAGATGTAATATATCTAAAACGTATTTTAGTACTAAATGGAAAGCTTTTAAACTGACTTCTTTACAATCTGTCTCTGGGAAATTTGATTTAATACTTTGATTATAGGGTTCACTGGCAGTCAACCAATAAAGCAGAAAATCAACAAATAGATAAGCTAATTACAACTCCTACACTCGTTTTCTACAGCGGAATCAAAAGCAGAAAAGTGAATCATTGAGAAACTATTAATAAAATATAAAACAAAGAATAATAACATATAATTACATAGCGCCAGATCTCGCTTGATAAATGTGTTCAATCTCAAGGAATGGTTTGTAAATAAAATTCACAATGAAGACATTTTCTCGGCTGAATATGAACAGATTTTTAGACTAATTAAAAAATAACAAACACTAATCAAAGGTCATGGTTCACACCGGCAATTGGGAACAGTTATATTAAAATTGCAGCCTGGTATGGTAGAGACCTGTCAATCAACTGGAGCAAGGAGTGGAGAAGCCGTAATGAGTGTGCCCCATCTTGTTGTCACCTGTGGAGGACCTGAGGTCAGAAGGTCTCAGCGCTTAATTAATCACAGGCTTTCTAAAGAGAACACTTGACAGTTTTACCTTTGTGCTTGCTCTGCTATGCTGAATGGGTTAAGGATCTTTTCACTGCTGGATGAAGTATTCTCTTAGCCTTCAGCTGTAGTTTATAATTGCCCCCCCTTCTGCTATATCTACCCCCTTCTGATCTCATTCTATGCCGGTGATAGAATTTGTATACTTGTATGTGAACAAGCTTGCTGTTGCTTAGCTTGCATAGAGATGAGCGGTGTTCGATTCGAAATGTTCGCCAATCTCAAATTCGAGCTGTTTTGGGCGGTGCTCGAGCCATTCGACTAATGCAAACAATTTGCTTAAAATTCGGCAGTTCGAGGTTATGTTCGATAACGCCACCAAAAGCTTAACCCTAACCCTAAGGGTATGTGCGCACTGGTCGGGTTAGGGCCGGATTAGGTGTGTAAACCGCCGGTCGGTTTACATAAATTTCATGTAAATTTATGTTAATCCAAACCGGCATTTGGATTAACATTGAAACCTATGTAAACCGACACCCGCTGTGCACACAGCGGCGGTTTACACATGCTCATCCGTTGCTAACCCGCTGGGTTCCCAGCGGGTTAGCAAAGAATGAGCTTGTTCTATAATCCGGCCGGTTCTGCAGCGGCTGCAAGCAGAATCATGTACTGCTTCCAGCCGCCGCAACACCGCCGCCGCTAACCCGCCCGTCTCCCGCCGCACATACCCGACAGGAAGCCGGTGGACGGCTCCGGAGCTTCCTGTCGGGTCCCGCCCAGCCGCCGCCGCCACAAACCCGCCCACTGTGCGCACATACCCTAATACTGCTAATGAATGTTAATATCCAGTTTCAGTGTATAGTGTGCGGGGAAGGGATCCAGGGTTTAGATCAGTACTACAGAAATAATGCCGATCTCCATTTTTTTTCTCCTACCTGCATATACAGTGGGGGGTGCACGCTGTCAGCCAATCACACACACACAGCAAAGTGCATTTCTTGCACACAAGCAAGGGCATGTGTCTTTGGCTGTGTATGTCACATGTCCTAGCCCTATAAGACCCAACCTTTTTTCCCCATCGCCACCATTTCCTCAGTGCTGCAGTTGTGTGTCAGTCAGGCACCGCTACTACTGCTGTGGACGCTTTGAAGTCTTACGCTACGGTCCCACTGGTGTCGTGGATGCGTTTTTCCCATGAGTTTTTCACACTTGTCTTTTGTGAAAAACGCATGCACAAACGCATCCGTAGGCACCAAAGCAAAAAACACATGTTGTAATTGCACAAACGCATTGCCAAAGTGCCATGCGTTTTTTCCAAGTGTTTGTGGCTCAGCACGAAAAAAACGCATCATGCTGCGTGTTTTGATGCGTTTTTGTAACATGGGGCCCTATGGGCACCACATGCGTCAACGCATGTGTCCAAATGACACATGTAAAAACGCATGCGTTTTTAGGACATGCATATTTTGCATAGAATAAATGCTAAAGTTGATCACGTGACCAATCAATCACATAAATAGGGGGAAGGGCATGATGAACCCTGGCCTGCCCCCGGGTGTGTTGACAGAAGGAGCCCAGCCTCATCTAGGAAGGTATGTCCACATGTGTTCCAAACATGGGCTCATTAATGTTGTGCGATACTCTGCTGTGCCACCCATGTTGATCTAATGCTTTGTAAATGTTGTCTAGATGGCTGACTCGGATGTGTCCGTAATCCTGACCCTGTAGACTCATCCTCGTCTTCGTCATCATCTGTGAAAAATCCTGAAACAGTACTATTGTTCATGTACCCTGTTGCCATAGGAATGCTGCATGAAGCATGTTTCCATTACATGTGTAAGCTTACCATAGGGTGATTGCTGTCTGCCACACATGTTCCAACTTGTGGCTTGCATTGAAATTGCTGCACTGACATTATGTGTACCTGTACACGCCACATGGATAGTCACTTGTGCTCTCAGCTACATGACACCAGAGCCAAGTGTGTGCACAGTCCCTGTGATTTAATCTCAAGTGTGCCTTAGGTTTCCCTAGGCTGATAATTGAAACGTCATGTCAGATGTGGCCAGGGCCATGTACGCATATACGAAACTGAAAGTAAAGGCGGTACATACTGACTTGTTACACTTGCTCTGTCTCTGTGTCTCCATGTGTTCAAGAGCCAAAGAGGTTAGAGCACGCCACACAAACATGTACCTCTATGGGTCAGCATTAGTTGAGCATTGTGTAGCATACCTTCGTATCAAATTAGGTGCGAAGGTTGGTCCACGTCAACCCTTAATAATCATGTAGTAGCACAGCATAACATGTTTAACCCCAAGTAATTGCATGCATACTCTGCATGTGGCCAAATGTCACATCGTATCATTTGTTGTTGCAGAGCTAATCTCAGAGTCCTCGGAGCCCACTGTGAAACGTGTAAGTGTTTTTCCTCATCAAGTTACAGTAGTACAGTCGGAGTACGGTTAGCTATAATATACAAACATGTTGAAATCTGTCCCCAAACATAGGCCGGTTCCATGGGTCCCCAACCTCACATGTACTGTTCCATATCACACCTTGTACCCATGATCATATGTGCCAGGGGCTACGTGTAGAAATGCAATGTTTTCCCTTTAGTGGGCACCCATTTTAGATTGTGCCCTTGCCTTAATAGCACAATGTGTGTGACATGGTTGAAATGTGTTTGACAGAGGTGTTGTGCTGATCATTTTGGTTGTGTTCTTATATTTTAGAATAGTGCACAAAGGATGGGCTAAAAAAAATAGCAAAAAGGTTAAAGAGGACATGTCATCCCCCCATGCATGGTGATCTAATTGCAGCACTGAATGTCAGCATGTCTGCTGCATTCAGCAAGAGGTCCCTATACCTTTAGCCCCCCTGTACCCGAGATAATTGATTTTAAAAATTTACAAACTGGAGCCAAAGGGGTGACGTCTAGTGGCTGGAGCCACTGCTCTTCACAGGCAATTTCACGTCCCCTGTATAAGAATCTTTCCTCTGCTGCCTCCCTCCTGTCACTCATGGGCACTCTTTCTTCATCGCCTGCAGCATGAGAGCTGGATGCAGGCGCAGAGCGAGGGATCGCTTTTTGCGGTGCTGGCCGCCTGCCCCCCTCCTGCAGTGATGTCACTGCCTTTTCCCACCCAGCTCTTTGGTAACATGGAGCAGGGCGGGGATAATCAGTGACGTCACTTCAGGAGGCAGGAGGCCGGCCTCCTGCGGTGATGTCAGCTCCTTTACCCCGAGCTCCATTTATCCATGGAGCAGGGGGGAATGGAGTGACGTCACCTGGGAGGGGGGGCAGCGGCCAGCACCGCAAAAAGCGATTCCTCGCTCTGCATCCGCTTCTCATGCTGCAGGCGAAGGAGATGAGGGTGCCCATGAGTGACAAGAGGGAGGTTGCGGAATCACCCAGACCATACCTAACATCTTAAAGAACATCGAGAGGACTCCATCCCCAATACAACCTACTGTATTTCAACTAAAAATTCCTATAATGAAAACGATTGATGCGTATAACCTATGTAAAAACCCCTCAATACTATTTTAAATCAACTAAATCCTATACTCAAAGCTGATATGGATAAAATTTTAAAAAAAAAAAGAACCCCGCTACAACATTCAAATCAACTACATTGTTGACTGCTGATGTGATAAATTCTTAAAGGAAAATGCAGGACAATGCGTGACTCGCTCATTTATAAAAGGATCCTGTCAAAGGTGCTACAGCCTATAGGCAAGGAGCTAGCCAGAGATCAAGCACAACTTATCACAGCAAGGTCACAGGCTGGAGACAGTAGAACGGAGCCAAGCGACCATGACACACCAGCTAACAACCTGCTTGACTGCATAGTAACACATGAAAACCAGCTACACGCCATTCATACCACATTAGAGGACCATGAAAATCGTGAGCGTAGGAACAACATTCGCATCAAAGGTCTCCCGGAATCTGTTGCTTATGAGGCCCTAGTTACAGCAGCAAGAGACATCTTTAGCAAACTCCAACGTGAAGACGACCCCAAAGAAATAGAGCTCATTTGAGTACATAGATCCCTACGCCCCAAACCAAATCAGAATGAACCACCTCGAGAGTTCTTGAGTTCTTGGACTACAGAACAAAAGACCTCTTTTTTAAAGAAGAGCCAGAGAGAGACTCCGAAGAACAGTCGTCTTATAAAGGTATGACATTTCAATCTTAAAATTATTTATCAAAGGATCCCACTACTAGCCACTAACTCGAAAAAAGAGCCATGCACATATCATCAAGCCTTTCACTGGTGCTCTAATACAAAAAGGCTATCGCTTCCGCTGGCTGTTCCCTTTTGGTGTCTTTTTAATGGTCGGAGAAAAGAAATTGACTGCTAGAACGTCTATGGATGTCAAGGAAGCATGCAAAGCATTAGACATATCTTACCGTCTACCAGTCTGGAGGCCTTCCACTCAGCACTCTCCACCAGTCCCTGCAGAACCTCGCCCATGCATCTAGTGGGGTCGCCAAAATCCCAGCGGCTAAAGAGGAAATAGATCAAAACGCCACCATCAAAGGACGGAGTGGAAGCGACATGAACTGGAACTTCTTCGACTTGTCGGTCTTCAATTCTCTCATAATCTCTAATTATTGCTAGTTTCACCTGACAACTACATACGACACTGCTATGACTCAACATAAGTAGTATACTGCTTATATGTACTCAACACCCCACGTCAACTTGCAACATCCTCCCCCTGTTCCCCCTTCCCTCACCCACCCACCCTGTCCCTCCCACCCCCCCTGACCATAGACTCCACAACTCAGTCACCATAATGACCGCACACTAACACAACCGTTCCTCCTCAACAGCCACTTGGATTGTAGAACCAATCGTTTGATAAATTTTAATACAACATGTTGAATTTGTTATCAGTGCATTCATACTGTTTGTACTAAATATTACCCTGTTTCGAAAGGGTTTCATATTCTATATTAATGCTGGACCTCCCAAGTCAACATGTTACCTACCCACCCCTCACACACACCCTGCCCCCCCATCTTCCCCCTCCACCACCACCCCCTTCCATCGCCCCCCTACATTCCCCCCTCTTCCCAACCACAGACTCCACAAATGTGTCATCATAATGACCGTACGCTAACACAACTGTTACTCTCCAATGGCCAATTGGACTGCAGAACCTATAGTTTGATACATTTTATTATAACATGTTGAGCTGTTATTCATACATTTATACTGTTTATACTAAGTATTTCCCTGGTTCAAAAGGGTTTTGCTTTGTATATCAATATTGGACCTCCTAAGTCAACTTGTTACCACCACCCTACCCCTCCCCACACCTTCTTCCCTCCCTCTCCCTACCTCTCTCCACCACCCCCCTCCCCCCTTCCCTATCCCCCATTCATCCCCAATCCTACAGAAGTTGTACTCATACAAGCTACCAACTATAGGACTATGAAGCTATTCCTCCCTGACAGCTTACAGTATCGCGAACCTAGATATGTTTTGTTACTACAAGTTAAACTTGTTACTAATGTCTCTCTCTCTCATTTCATTTCTCCTCTTTCCCCCTATACTTCTGTCCCTCTCTCTATCCCCTATATCTCCCCCTTCTCACAGCACGAGGATACAGCCAGAACATCACCATAACCCTGGCACACCTATCCGATTAATACTTCACACCGATGGATCCTCACCATAAGGTATTCACTATTGCAACGCTTAATGCCAACGGGTTGAACTCACCAATACCTAGACGTCACACGCTAGATTTACTCAAAAAAACAAAAAGCAGATATCTTATTAATACAAGAAACACACTTTAAACCCACTAAACTCCCCAACTTTGAATGAGCACATTACGACATATGGTTCCACGCCACTTCCACACAAACCAGATCAAGAGGAGTCTCGATAGCGATAGCGAGAGGAGTTCCCTTCCAAGTCAGAGAGACACTCATTGATACGAATGTAAGATATAATTTTATCAAAGGACTATTAGCCGGCAATTTAGTCACAGTCTGCTGCCTTTACGCTCCCAACAAAAAACTTTTAAAATGGCTACTTTCAACCTTAAAGAAAATTTGGGATTTTCGGGAAGGCACTCTCATAGTAGGAGGGGACCTCAACGTAGCATTAGAACCTCTATTAGACACCACGAAAAAGAAAAGTGCAATCTCCCAGACAGACCTCGATAGGATAAAATCGTAATTTCAAATTCTACAACTGTTAGATGTGTGGAGATACCTTCACCCCAACGACTGTGACCGTATACCTTTTATTCCCACCCACACATATCTTATTTGAGACTCGACTACCTATCCATCTCTAAAAGCGCTCTTCACAAGGTAAAAATAGCCACCATATCACCCATCTTATATTCGACCACTCTTTTGTAGCTCTCGAGATGACACTTCAAAACCCCGTTCCTACCTTCAGAACATGGCAACTCAGTGAGTCGACGTTAGACCTTCCCACCACACTTACCCATATAACCAAGGTGCTGAATCAGTACTTTAACCAAAATGACAATGGTGAGGTCATGGCGAAGCCCACAAATCAGTGATCAGAGGCGAACTGATTTTGATCACTGCACATATCCATAAGAAAAACCAGCAACAGGTTAACTCACTCTATGAGGAAATATCTGACCTAGAAACTAAACATAAGAAACAGATAGCCCCTCAAATACTGGCCGAGTTAACCCAAAAAAGACAACAACTCAAAGAGATTTTAAATGTGAGAACCGCAAAATGGTACGCCTCCTGGCGCACAAGAATGTTTGTACATAGCGACAAAGCCTCTAAACTGATGCTTTCTAGAATTAGACAACGCCAAGCCCACACATATTTCCTTCCATTAAGGACTCAAAAGGACACTCTACAGCTAATTATGACCAAATCGAATTAGAATTTCTAGACTATTATAATCAATTATATAATTTGCGTCAATTAGGAAACAACAAATCCAATCCTTTTTGTCCCGACTAAACCTCCCAAGCTTTAAACCCCAACAACAACACCACCTAATCAAGCCCGTTTCGAATGGATGAACTCAAGTCTGCCCTGTCGAAGTGTCCCTCTGGTAAAGCACCTGGTCCAGATGGACTGCCCAGTACATACTATAAATCCTTCTCCTAGATGCTACTACCCCGCCTACTGAATATGTATAACTCAGTATTAAGTGGCGACCAGTTCCCAAATCAGACTCTGGAAGCAAAAATTTCCTTCATTTACAAAGAAGGTAAAGATCAGGAATTATGCAGCAGCTACCATCCAATCTCCTTATTAAACGTAGATTTAAAACTATTTGCCAGTGTGATCGCTCGACAAATTGCTGTATTTCTACCGGAAAGCACCTTTCTGAACCAAGTGGGCTTTGTCGAGGGAAGAGAGGGGAAGGATAACGCACAAAAAATTCTCCATCTCATTCATTATGTGAACCATCAGAAGCTTCCCCTAGTGCTACTGGGGATGGATGCAGAGAAGGCCTTCAACAGGGTAGACTGGATCTATTTGGAAGAAACCCTCCTTAGCTTTGTCACCCCAACCCAATTGGTCGAGGCCATTCTGAAAATGTATACGAATCCAACTGCACGTATCAAAATAAACAGCTCTCTGACAGACGCGTTTGCCATCCACAATGGCACAAGGCAGGGCTGCCCTTTGTCCCCAATATTATTCATATTAGCAATGGAACCCCTACTAGCCAGTATACAACTCAATAAAGACATAGTGGGCATCAAAGTAGGTGAGACGCACCACAAAATGGCAGCTTTTGCCGATGATCTACTAGTGCTAATGTCTAACCCTCTCAGAGGCTTCCCTGCCTTGATCCAAATCTTTGACTAATATAGTGCACTTACCAATTTCGAGATAAATGCATCAAAGTCAGAGGCACTAGACCTGAATATACCACCACAAATCTTATCTAAACTAAAATCATTGTATGCCTTCTCATGGTCTAAACACCATATCACCTACCTAGGCATCAAACTAAACAGATCACATAAAGACCTTCTACCCGTTAATTACTACCCCCTATTGGACAAAGTAGCCGCTACCATTAAAACCTGGCGTGACCCTTTCTTATCATGGACAGGACGAAAGAACCTACTTAAAAGCCTGATCCTACCCAAATTCACATACTTGTTCTCTATGCTCCGATCCATGTCCCTACAGCATACCTTGCGAAGATCAACTCTTTATTCTTCTCTTACCTATGGAAAAACATAAAACATCGCATAAACTCCTGGACCCTGGCACTCCAAAGAACAAAAGGAGGTATGGGCGCACCAGACATCAAGTCCTATTATTACTCATCAGTCCTATCCCGCTCAATTGACATTATCCGGAATTCCCGAAACAAACTATGGATTGACATAGAGAATAGGTTATCACCACAACCTCTCAGGTAGCTATTGCTGACCCACACTGACTAACGTTCCTACCCAACCCAAAACAATCCTCTTACCAGAACGATGCTCCACATATGGTCGGAAATGTACAAGTCTCTGACTCCCCCATCAACCCCCCTCCTAACATTGTTTGATATTCTGACAAGAACAGATCACCTATTAAACGCAAGAGAAACCCACACCAGCCGGCTTGAAAATATCTCCATAGACCAAGTAGTCACGGGCGGGGCCTTCCTATCGCTAGCCGAATTACAAAAAATCCCAGGCCTAGAGAACTTTAACTTCCTCCAACACAGAACGTTACAGACTATGCTCCGCAAAATTCAGTTTGGTTTGGAACCATATGAATCTCTGCGCCAAAAAATCCAAACCTACTAAGGTCTTATCCACAATATATCAGACTCTGATAGCAAGAGACCTATATCTCAAGAGAGCATATTCTACTAACTGGGAGAGGGATCTGGGACATCAGTTTACAACGGCACAAATTCTCCACATTTATGAGCATTCTCATGGCCCAACAAAATGTGTAAAAACCCAGGAAAACTCATACAAGGTAGTCTCACGCTGGTATACCACACCACACCAAGCACAGATTTGGCAAACTAATACACAGGCTAATTGCTGGAGATGTGGAGGAAAAACAGTAGCTCTTTCCACCTATTGTGGCAATGCCCTCCTCTACGCCCTTTTTGGAAAGGGACAGAGAGCTTGATCCATGCTATAACGGGACGAAAGATTTTGCTAACCCCAGAAATAGCGCTCTTAAATTTCCCTATGTGGCCTAAACATAATAAGACTTCAGTAATAGCCCACAATATTCTAGCCGCAGCAAAATTACTCATACCGACCTTGTGGAGAACAACTCACATACCAGCAACTCATAGATAAAACTGACCAATTATATCAAATGGCTAAAATAGTGGCTATAGTGAACCATACCCAGTTATCATTCAGGGACCATTGGAATAGCTGGCCTATATATAGAGATAATCTCCATCCAAAACATCCATAGTCTAATCAAGACACTAACTTGCTTCCTCAAGTACCATGCATAATCCCCCCCCCCCCTCCACACTACTACTCCCTCCTCTCTTGACGCTATTTTTTTTCAAGCTTTATCCCCATCTTTCACTGATGTCAATACCTAATTAAGTTGATTTATTATTTGTAATAGACTGTTTTCTAGATGCACTACCTTCACCTTCAGTTTAACAACCTACCTAAACTTAACTGCATCTACAACTATCAAATCTTTTACCAACTGTTTGTACTTATTCTTGCAAAACAATGAAAATAATTTTTGAAATGAAAAGGAGGGAGGCGGCGGAGGGAGGATATTGTATCCAGAGGGTGTGAAATTGTCCTGTGGAAGTGAAGTGGCTCCAGCCACTAGACCCCACCTCCTTGGCTCCAGTTTGTAAGTTTTTAAAATCAATTATCTCAGGGTACAGGGGGGCTAGAGACATGGGAGACCCCTTGCCTGAATGCAGCAGACATGCTCCATTCAGTGCTGCAATTAGATCACCATGCATGGGTGGGTGACAGGTGCTTTTTAAGAAAGGAAAGAAGCCAGTGCTCCATGGCCGACGTAAGGTAGGCTGCCAAATTGGGATTGAATTGTGTGTTTCTAGCCTGTTTGTACCAGTAAAGACCACGACACACACACACATATGTGCAAATATCGCTGACAGATCTCTGGTTACAATTAAATCATGGACACCTTGTTCCTTTTTGTTGCTGGGTCCAATATGGATCAATGAGTATATGATTTTACTGCAACCAGAGATGTTTGAACAATGTCAGCACTGATATATGTTGTGTGTGACGTGGGCCGAACTCCCAACACACAGCCCACATACCTTTTCCCTCTATCACCAGACTGCGGTGAAGAAACATGTGGCACCTGCACCATCAAAAAGTGTCAAAGCAGGGAAGAGTAGTAACCTAGCAGAACAGGAGGTGGGTGAGCTGATGTGAAAGGTGGTCATGACACACAAGCCCCAAGTGTGTAATGGCCAGGGTTTATGGCTAGGGTCACACTTGGAAGGCACATTGCGATTACCGCATCTAGATCCGGATGCGATAATCTCATGTGCCTTCAGACACATTTTGTATTCAAAATGTGTTCCTAAACCCGCATCCGGTAACTGGATTGCTCATAATGTGCAATCCGGTTGACGGATGCTTTGTTCATCCTTGCGGCTGCGGGGATGAACAAAGGGTTAATGTTAATATTATATGTGGGCAACAAATCTCCACTGGGTGTCCACCCCCCTAGAGACATATTGTCCAAAAACTGTGGCATGTCAATGGTCAAAGTCTATTATTACATTATCGCCACTATTGTCGGCTTTATAAACTTCTCAATGAAAGCCGGCGGCTCCTCGCTGTAAGGAGGATTATCAGTACGTAATGTGTGTAAGCACATTGCAGGGCAGCATCCGCAATAAGAAGCTGACCCTGCTACTTACGCAAATTGCGTACTGTACTCGCCACTATCCATGGTGCTGAAGCTTTAAACATCACTTCTATGGCGGTGCGCTGGCCATAGAATTGATCTAGGGAGGGTGGACACTCCCTGGAGATATGTCGGCCACAGATATTTAACAGATTAACCCTTTGTTCATCCCCGCAGCAGCAGGGATGAACAAAGCATCCAGCAACCGCAGGCATTCAGCTGGATGGGCTTCCATAGGCGCCCATTATAGCAGCCCCGCTGCGGTTTTGAAACCGCTCCGAAAAACGTTGCCTGCATGATTTTGAAGCCAGAATGCGGTAACCGGATTGCATTAAGTGCTTCGGGCTTTGCCCATATTGCTGGCCTTGAAAACCCGGGCATCATTTGTTCGGCCGTAGGCCCTGATGTCCACAGCCACAAATGTGGCATGTGCGTCCACTATGGCCATGAGGACGATTGAGTGGAATCTTTTATAGTTGAAATATAAGGATCCACTATTCGGTGGTTTTCTGATGGCTATATGTTTTCCATCGACTGCTCCTACACAATTGGGGAAATTCGCAAAATCATGGAAGACTTGGGCATTCTTGCGCCATAGCTGTTCAGTGTGTGCAGTCGTGACTCGAGGCTGTAGTATAGACCACAGGACTTCACAGGTTTGCGGCACGATGCCTCCAATTGTAGATCGGCTTTTTCGAAATTGGAAATGCAACGAGGCATAACTCTCCCCTGTGGTCAAGTACCTGCAACAAACAAAAAAAAACATTTGTCAAGCACACACACATATGACCAGGGGCAGGCTGGGCCAGGGGGTAGGGGGCCCGATGCCCCCCAGCCCAGTGGTGAGCCACCACTTTTGTGGACACTGAGCATCTGTGAGCTTGGTTGGGACTCCCTGCTCATGGCCCACTGCTGTGTTCGCCGCCCCCAGGGCGACATATACAAGGCAGCCTCAGAATATGACATGATATGTGGCGTACACCACCACACAACACATGTGTAGATTGTATGTGCATGACATCTAAATACAGGACAGCAACACCTACCTCAGAGTAACGATGAGACGCTCTGCAGGGCATATGGCCTGCTGCAGACGGGTGTCCTGGCAAGTGAGATCATCACTCACAAGCTACAGGAGGGCATCAAAAGTCCCAATGAACATCCTGACATATCTTTGGAATTTGCGAGGGAAGCTCCAAAGTTGGTTGTATAGTACATGGAAGGCTCTATGCTGAGGTCGGAGCAGGTTGACCTCGTGTACCCACAATCTTGTCCTTTGCTCACGTCGTGGCTGGCGACGTCTTAGGATGAGGAACTCAATCTCAAGTATAAGAGCAGCCTCCATAACAATGTGCAAGTACAGACGAGCAAAACTGACACACAATGTCTCAGGATGGCAAAGGGCAACACACCCACTTTACCTCCCCTTTTTATTGGCTGAGGGGTGTGTTTTCAGTGTTTTCTACATCACAAATTTACATGCCCCATCCCACATATGGCCCTAAGCGCCACATATGTGCCACTTGCGTTAACGCATGCGTTTGTTAGGAGCCTCCCAGAACTCCAAACCAGTCAGAAACCACCTAAAAACCACCCAAAAATAATGCATGCATTAGCGCATTCGTTTTTTAAAAAAACACTTCTAAGTGTGCCCTAGCCTTAGACAGATAGAGAGTGAGCGAATCTCAAGTTGGATATACAGATAAGTTTAGAGAGTAGGGACTAGTTAGAATCTCAGCCCTTTTGAGGGCTACTTCAGACAAGTAGGGAGCAGGGATTAGTTGCCACTATCAGCTCTTTTGAGGGCTACTTCATAGAAGTAGGGACTAGTCATAATATCAGCCCTTTTGAGGGCTAGGTTAGAGAAGTTCCTAATAGTTTTTGCCAGGCAGGTGTGTGCCAGTGCTGTGCAAGTGTTTTCAGTGGTGTCTGTGCACAAATTTTTGGAAAAAATGGAGACTCTTGTTGGAGTCCCCTTGCTGTGTTTTACATGATTTTAGAAGGGCGTGACATGCCTATATCTGTGCCTCCTCCTCCTCCTTTTACTCTTCCAGCTCTTTTCTTTTCACATTTTTAGGGCCCTTTCACATCAGCGTTTTTTTAAATTTGCGGCAGATGCGGTGAAAAAAACCGCATCTGCCGCAACTGCCGCATAACGGTTCCACTTGCGGCACGGTTGCGGTTTTTTCCATAGGAAGTATAGGGGGACTTGCGGCAGATGCGGCAAGTGCGGTATTGCACTTGCGGCAGGTGCGGCAGAGAAAAAAAACCGCGGCTTACTGCGTTTTTTTTCTCTGCCGCACCTGCCGCAAGTGCAATACCGCACTTGCCGCATCTGCCGCAAGTCCCCCTATACTTCCTATGGAAAAAACCGCAACCGTGCCGCAAGTGGAACCGTTATGCGGCAGTTGCGGCAGATGCGGTTTTTTCACCGCATCTGCCGCAAATTTAAAAAAACGCTGATGTGAAAGGGCCCTTATATGTACTTGTCACTTTTCCATGTGTTTGTTGTGTCTTCTGAGTAGTTTGTCACCTTTTGGACACCTTAGAAGGTGTTTTCTATGTGTTTTTTATGTGTTTGTATTTGTTTGTGTTTGCCTGCCATTGTTTTCAATGGTATTCGACGGTGCTCGACGAACATTCGATGAATCGAATCGAATTCGAACACTAGGGTGGTGGCTCATCTCTAGTCTTGCAGCAGCGAGGCTTCTATTTGGAGATCGTCTGAAACGTTACTGTATCTATTGCCCTACTTGGGTTCTCTGTGTGCATCCTTGCTCGCTAGCCCCTTCACTCCCCTTCACAAGGGGGATGGGGCATCTAGGCGAGTGTCATCAAGGAGGTTATGAGACCCAGGCATCCCTAGCTTCAGAAGTTATCTTGGGGACTTGGACTAGTATAGGGGCACATACAGGTGCATCTCAATGAATTAGAATATCATCAAAAAGTAAATTTATTTCAGTAATTCAATACAAAAAGTGAAATGCATATATTATATGGAGTCATTACAAACAGAGTGATCTATTTCAAGTGTTTATTTATGTTAATGTTGATGATTATAGCTTACAGCCAATGAACACCCAAAGGTCATTATTTCAGAAGATTAAAGTAGGGAGGATGAAGGGTCTGAGAGATAAAATATTACCTGAATAGGTATCAGAGGCTTCACCTTGTGTGGTTGTGAGAGTCACACCCACTATAAAAGCAGATCACGGCTGTTGCAGCCCCCAGTGTGGTGCATATAGAGTAGGGAAGATGAAGAGTTAAAAACTGTGCTACCGTATTCCACGTGACATCAAAGAGTGAATATAATATTGATTTATTAGTCAATGCATTTCAGGGCTCCTTGGCCGCTTTCTCAGGACAAATCAATATCATACTGACATGTTTCAGGGCGTTTCAGGGAGTTGACTAAAAATTAATATTATATTCACCCTTTGACGTCTCATGGAATTCGGCAGCGCAGTTTTTAACCCTTCATCCTCCCTACTTTATTTTTCCGAAATAATGACCTTTAGGTTTTCATTGACTGTAAACCATAATCATCAACATTAACAGAAATAAACATATGAAATAGATCTCACTGCTTGTAATGACTCTATATAATATATGTGTTTCACTTGTTATATCGAATTACTGAATAAAAAATCACTTTTTGATGATATTCTAATTCATTGAGATGGCCATATGAAAGTGGCCATATTATGTCCCTTAACTCAGGATGTGTGAAGGCCAGAGGAAAACTAATCACATCTGTATTTAAAGCGATCTGAAAGAAATGGGTACATTTGTTCTGAGAAAGGACATAACTCAGCATTTCTTTAGAGGAGTTAGGATTTGTGATATAAGGTGAGACAGACACAGACATTCTGCTGCAAGTTCTCTTGAATAATCTAGAGTTTCAGTTCTCCATAGAACTTTATGATCACCAACTGTCATCTCCTATCACGGTAATGGTAAGGGCCCTTTCACATCAGCGTTTTTTTTCAAATCGCGGCAGATGCGGTGAAAAAACCGCATCTGCCGCGATTACCGCATACCGGCTGCACTTGCGGCGCGGTTGCGGTTTTTGCCATGCAAAGTATAGGCGTACTTGCGGCAGGTGCGGCAAGTGCGGTTTTGCACTTGCGGCAGGTGCGGCCGCGAAAAAAACCGCACCTGCCGCAAGTACGCCTATACTTTGCATGGCAAAAACCGCAACCGCGCCGCAAGTGCAGCCGGTATGCGGTAATCGCGGCAGATGCGGTTTTTTCACCGCATCTGCCGCGATTTGAAAAAAAAACGCTGATGTGAAAGGGCCCTAAAACCAATATTTACTGACAACACATTTTACCTATGAATTGAGAATTAAGTGAATGAAAGATCAGTTCAAGAGGGGAAAAAAAGATTTCTTTAACAAGAATAAATACAAACTTTCTTATTTTCTCGTCTACTATAGATTTATGAAGAAAAAGGAAAATGATTGTTACTCTTTAGGTTGCCCTAATACATACAACACAAACCCCAACAATATAACTGAATACTGAGTATTAACCTTTCACAGGCAGATTTAATGAGTTATAAACTATTACAATAATGCGCCCGGTTAATGATTCACTGGTCATTGCAAATTGAATCTTTGTGCTGGTTTTTATTTGCAGAGCTGTTACTCTCTGCTTGTGCAGATAGGGTCATTATTAGAGCTATATATCATGGGGTCATTATTAGAATATTTTTCCTGCCATGGACTAAACTGCACGTTTTAGCAAATGACAAAAACATTACCTTAAGACAGTAAAGAATATATATAAATATGATAAAAAATGAAAATCCCCTTAAAGGTACCGTCACACAGGGAGATATCGCCGGCGATGTTGCCGGCAACTGAGGGGCGTGGCCAGGTTGCGGCGACATCGCCGGCGAATTGCCGCGTGTGACAGGGCGATAATCAGGCGATGAATCGCCTGAGTCACATCGCCAGGTTTCCCAACAATGTTGGGAAACCTGGCGATGTTGCTCAGGCGATTCTGCCTGATCGCCCTGTGTAACGCGGCAACCCGCAATGTTACGGGCGATTCCGCCTATATCCAACATTGCGGGTTATCGCTCCCTGGGTTGCTGGGCAACTCAGCGAGCGATAGCCGCGGCAACTAGCCGGCGACATCGCCGGTAAGTTGCTCAGTGTGACATCTCACCGGCGATGTTGTCAGGGATGCGCGCTCCCGCGATCCCCGGCAATATCGCCGGCGATATGTCCCTGTGTGACGGTACCTTAAGATGCTTTTTATTGAAAGACATAATAAACTGAACCTCTACCTAGTGGAATAAAAAAAAGATCTATGTCTTAGGCTTCTACGGGCAGCGCAAGAGCAGGGGCGAACCTACCATGGTGCAGCGGGTTCAGCTGCACCAGGGCCCCGACTGGCTAGGGGGCCCCTCAAGACTGCAGGGGGGCACCCAGCCGACCCCGTAACCCGATGTCAGCGGAGAGGAGGGTCAGGCAAGGGACGCAGGAAGCTTCCTGCTTCCCTTGCCTGATCCCACCCCCTCTCCTCTGCCCCTCTGCCGCACTCTGCATGCACCTGGTGCGGCCACCAGCACAACCCCCCCCCCCGGCCACCAATACCTTCCCCCCCGGTCCTCATCATGGCTGCACCAGGGCCCTCTGTACTCAAGGTCCTCCACTGCGCAAGAGTATTGGAAGGGGTTGTCTCATAAGCTATGTATATATTTCACTTTTCACGTAATAATTGTTTAATCTGTGGGGGACTGACCTCTCTGAAATAGGTGTTCCCAAAGTCTCCAATGTAACTTGAGCACTAATGAGCATGTGTAACCACTGCTTTAATCTATAGGAGTGGTGGTCACACCTACTCACTACCTCTACTTACACACAGGGTACCTTGAGCTTTCTCTTGTTAAGGTCGGTTTACACATAACGATATCCCAGCGACCAGACCAATGATGGTGGTCACTGGGACAACGTTATCTGATCACTGGTATGCTGTCACACAGGCAGACTCACCAGCGATCAGCCACCAGTGTAATGACCTCGAAATCGTGGAAAAGAATATAAAATTTTCTTTTCCACGACATCGAGGTCCCGCTACCCTGGAGTAAGCAGGAGAACTCTGGTAACCAGGATAAACATCAAGTTACTAAGCAGAGCGCTGCGCTTAGTAACCAGATGTTTATCCTAGTTACCAGCGTTCTCCCGCTTAGTAACCCGATATGTATCCTGGTTACCAGGAAGCACATCGGGTTAGCTGGTCGCTGCCCCTCTCACACATGCCGAAGCATGCGTGACAGGGGCAGACCAGCGACCGAAAAATGGCCCTGGCCATTCCGCAACAATCAGTGATCAGCGAGGAGGTTACACGTAGCGATGTCACTACGAGGTTGCTGCAACATCACAAGTTGCAGTGACATTGTTAGCGATGTCGCTACCTGTAAACCGGCCTTTAGATTAGTGGGGGTCTGAGAAGTATTTAACCCCACAAACATACACATTCATTAATTATTTATTCTGTGGATAAGTAATAAATGTTAATTATGGGAAAGGGACAACCCATTCAATGTGAATCCAACTTTAAATATAGAAGTCAAAGGCTGAACTTATTAAATAGACCAAAAATGCAAGTGCCCATTGGGCCCCTGTAGCAAAAAATATGTATCTGCAAGTGAATGGACACCATCATAGTTAATGGAAATCTGTTAAATTCTGTGTCACTACCCAGAGGGCCTAACCTGTGTTTATCTGAGCAGGAACCTTAGCCATCCTGTACACAGAATCTAAGACCCCAAGTGATCTTCCTGAGAATAGAAAGGCTTCAAACTCCTGGAAAGTTTCAAAGGAATCGACAAATGGTCCTGGGTACCAGCATTTTCTATTCCATTTGTGCATGGTGAAATAAAGAGCTGTAAAACCAGGGCATTTGAAATGTAATGTATTCAGTGCTAAATTAGCCATAGTCCAATCACAGACTGGGCAATAGAATATTAAAATGAAAAAGCTGTGCTAGAAATTTGACTTTAAGTTTAAGCCTATAAAAAGTCTTGCAAACAAAGAAAGTTTGTTCACAGATTGGGGGATCAGACAACTGATTGTGTTCCATATTTCATTTCCCCCCTCCCAGAAGACATTAGACTGGAAACATAGGTATTCTGTCATTTTCTCCCTTTTATTTTATAACTGTTTTGCATCTGTATGTCCTTTTTATTTTTATCTTTTGATAATAAGCACTGTTTACTTTTATATTAAAGCTTAATACTTTAATACGTTTGACTCTTGTATCCTCTAAAAGAATCCATAGCCTTAGAGTGTGGGATCCGACTGGCAAACTGTAGTGTATTTCAGGGACTTCTTTCTCTGTGAATATGAGGGGTGGTGGCAGCATGTTGTGAAGCTGGGGGTATGTGGTCTGTGTCGGGATGTGAATTTTATGCTCCCTTATCAGCTTAGAACAGGGATTGAGTGTTATATTGAGTGAGAGGAGATATATTAACCCTTGCACACTCACTCCCAATCAGGTGCTGAGATGTGGTAACGTGACAGCCCCATTATCATTTCCCTCTAGCAATTCCCAAGCTCTGGCAGACATAGGGCTTTATTTTTAAAGGGATTTTCTCATTAAGACAACCCTAGTTAAATTAAAGGGTATCATTGTTTTACTCCAACAGTCATGACCAGGGGGACATGTGTTGGACAATACATTTTCCCTTATATACTGTCTGTTCATTATTAGCAAGTAACTCTCTGTTCTGGCTCATAAGGGGTTCCTGAAGAAGGGTTCCCCCATTTATATTTTGCATATGCTGTAATAGAGCTCACTTAATTTTCATTTTAAAAGAAATCCAGTGATCCTCTAGGGTGGGACATTACATGAAAGGGGTTTTCCAGATTTATCATGACAATCTGCAGTCATTCTCCATGATTGAACAGTGTACACAGTGTACACAGTGCTCACCATCAGGATTCTCCAGTTCTGGTGGTGTGACCGGGCAGGTAAGTGACTACAATGATGTAATATGTATTCTTCCAGAAAAAATTGAGCAAGGCTGCATATATCTAATCGGAATGTGGCCGAGAGTTTGCATATCCGATACTTGTAGTTTCATGATTGCCTACTCTCAATGGTGAATCCTTGATAGTGAGCACTGTGCAAGCTGTGAGGATACACTAGAGCTGCAGTCACACTTCGTGATCACTAATATTTTTTAAATAAAATATATTAAAATACCTATTATTTTTCTTCTAGAAGCTCACATTCAATTATTTAAACTAGAAATAAATGTTCGCATCCTTTTCCTTTAATTCTTGCCACTGAGTCTGAATTACGGTATGTATTTGATTAGCAAAGTGGCTTTAAAAAAAAGACTGAATTTGACAAAAGGTTAAAAGAGGAAAAAATCAGCATTACTTTGAAATAAAAATGCTTTACTCGATTGGAAATTCCATTCCCTTTGTCTTAAAAGAAAGTCTGATAAACAGAAACATAAAAAATGCTTCCACCTAAAATGCAATGACCGCCTTAACCAGTGACTAATATAATTGTAAACATATCACAGATGCCAAAAAAAGTGCTGATCCTGCTGTTGTGCCGAATAAATTTTTAATGCTTCAAAATACATTCTGGCCAAGACACATCCTTTAACAGATAAATTTTGCATTGGCTTTATATAAAGCTATAGGAAAGAAGAGCAAGCGTCATCGCAGGCCGTTGAAATTACTGAGATATATCAGAGGATGGTGAAACACAATATACAGATGCTCTTCTTTGTCCTTTTACTGTTGTTTGTTTGTCAACTGCACAGCCCAATATGTTGCCGAACTATCTGCCATAAATTTGGATAAAATGTTCTATAATATGTACAAATGCTCATCTTAAATATCATCTTGATTTCCCATAATCCATGAACAATCAGTTTTTGATTTTTCATTGTACCTCATTTTGAAAGCCATGAAGACCTGAAGTTGTGGATTGTAGTAATCACCTAGGCAGGTTAATGATGCAGCAATATTTATTTGTATCCATACGTGGTATTGCAGCAGCTCCAACTAGATGGCCACAGTGTGATGCCCCAGTTCACAAGATTAGAAAACAACCGGCAACAATAGCCCTTAAGAATCTCTAGACGACAGATATCACAACCATAGCACATGTATCTGTGGCGCCCCTGCAGTCTGGTCACCACAGAGGTACTGCACCTAATCTATAGGTGTGGTATCCCACTCCCAGGTAAGATGGGGACACAATACAGAGACAGACACACTCCTTGCACCCAACACCCATCATAAATCCAGGCCAGGGTATGAAGGGTGGAAGAAACTCTATTTGAGCAGACCCTACCATTGGCTGGAGGAGGGAACAGATTAAAAGGGGGTGAGAGGAGAAAGTGAGTGTGGAAAAACAGAGCAGGAAGAGGAGGAGTGAGGAGTCAGTCAGGAGAGTGGAGAGCGTGAAGACGGAGAAAAATGGAGTTCTAGGGAATCTCTGGCTCTGGGGGAGGAGTGGGGACCAGTGGGTAGGTCGCTCATTGAACCTAGGCCAGTGTGAACCCTGAATTCACCTCGACTACAAGTTGTGGTGGAGAAACTGGTGGCAAGAGGGGCTGGTCTCGTTCTGGCAACAACACTGCAAGTTTGAGCCAGGAAACCAGAGGGCACTGAACTTATGTGCAGTGGCCAACTACCATGGACAATCCGCAGGATGCAAGAGAGCCAGAGGACGTGCTGACCGTTGCTCAACAGAAATGGCAATTTTAAGTTTCTGAAGATTAGGAGAGGGAGGAAACACAAGCAGTTCCGTTTTTGACAGATTCAATTTAAGGTAGGGAGAAGACATGAAGTTAGAGACAGCAGACAGACATTCTACTGTAGTAGTAATGTGGAAGTGATGTCAGGAAAAGATGTGTATAACTGGTTGTCGTCAGCATAGAGATGATACTGAAAACCAAATCTACTCATGGTTTGTCCAATAGGAGCAGTGTACAGAGAAAAGAGAAGGGAACCTAGGACTGAACCATGAGGAACCTCAACCATGAGGGGAAGAGGAGAGGAAGAGGAGCGGGTGAAAGATACAGTGAAAGATTCAATATTTTAGTTAGGTGAGATGTGACAGCGGGGGAAAGGGATTGAAGCAGATGTGAGGGAATAGGGTCACTGGTGCAGGTAGTAGGGCGAGAAGTTGCAAGAAGCCGGGTGACTTCTTCCTCTGTGACTGGATCAAAGACCAAAAGTGAGTTGGATGAGTTACAGGAGGGAAGAAAATGCATGATGTTCTGAGGTTGTGAGGAAATTTCCTGTCGTATGAGGTCAATTTTGTCCTTAGTTGGCCAGATCGTCAGTGCTGAGGCTGGTGGTTGGGGCCTGTACTCTTGGACTGAGGAGGGAATGGAAAGTGTCAAAGAGTCGTTTAGGATTGTTGGCTAGTGATGTGATGAGGGTGTTGAATTAAGCTTGTTTGGAGAGGTGAAGGGCGTATTGTATGTTTTCAGCATGTTTACATCAAACCCCAGGGGCCCAGCTCCGACTGTGGGAAGCAAAAACATCCCAGCTGTCACAACACCTATCCCCCTGAGGGCTCATCTAAGCAGCGCTGGTCACCTCTGATCAGGCACCACAGGTGGCATCACGTAAAATCATTATAATCCCCTGTAAATATTCCCCTTCATCTGCTCGGCCAGGGCCACCGTGACCTCCTTGAAGGATTGCTGGCCCAGCTGCCGAGTACCCCACACCCTTGCGGCCATTGCATATCAAGGTCCAGTCAGCAAGAATAGTGTGGCGCCCCACTGGTCAGGTCACAGTTGGGGTACTGCACCCATAAAAGAGTGTGCGGTTATCCCTGTCACAGTGGGAATGCAAGGTTTGTAGGAGGCTCCCACCCCGGCACTCCCACACTCGATCCTACGAAATAGTTGGAGTTTTAGTTTACCCCGAGGGGAGAAGAAGACGGAAAGGGAGCCCTGAGTGAGAAAAGGGGACTCCGTGAGAGGGGGCTTGTGAGAGGAACGGGCAGCCCAGGAACAGAGAGAAGGAACCCCCATACCGGAGCACCCATACTCCAGGAGGGGGAACCCTAGTCGACCATGGAGAGTCGGCTCCAAAGACTTGTCGCAGGAAGGAGTCTAGCCTCTGAGCCGCCAATAACATCCATCAGGGTCAGTCCACCGACCCTGACACCCTGTCCAAACAGCACCGCCACACCAGGATCACCCACCATGGTCGAGCCCCCTTCACAAGAGCTGGGAAGCACAGGAACTCAAACAGCACCCCAACGGGCCTGGTAGTAAGGGGTAGTGCAAGGACAGGGATCAGCAGCAGGACACAGGATCAACTAAAGAAGGCATACCAAGGGAGTCTCCGTTAATGGCCCGAGTGATGGACTGGGAATGGCGAAAGGCAGCAGTCGCTGCATGAGCTGTAGCGGAGGTCTTTGTAGCAATGCCACCCTCTGCAGACCCAGGTGGCAGGGGTGCAAACAGATGACCCTGTGGACCCACCTGCAGGCCCTACCAGCGTTCCACAGACCCAGGACTCCGGAGAACCTGACCAGGAGCCAGACGTCATAGTCAAGGTCGAGGAAGGGGACGACGACGACTAGACCAGTTCCGTGAAGGAGGACTCCGACCAGGATGACCCGGACTGCGCCCCAGGAGCAACAGTAGGTGACACTCCAGAAGCAGCATGGTGGAGTGCCCAGGAGTATCGGCGTGAAACCATGCATGGGTTCCGCGCCAAGGTGACCGCTGTTTCGGATGCCCCGGCAACCAGCTCACCACCCCCGGCATACTCCCCCAAATCAGCGAGCAGACCAAGCGGCCTGACAACGCCGCCGCGAGGAGTGGTGGCAACGTGAAATGGAGTGCCGCCATGCCCCGACAACCTCCGTTACCCCTTGAACTCCGTAAACTAGGTACTGTGATATTTATCCATTACGGGGATGGGTGGGGGTTCATGAGGGAACCTAAACTAAAGGACGAAATATTTTTGGGACGACGAGATGTTGAACCTCACTTACCCGCGGATACCCGGACCGGGACCTTTACGGGGAGACTAGGTCACCTATGAACGGCATGCGAGACCAATGGGATGGTTCGACATTAGAGTGTCCCGCCTTTAAGCAACAGAACATTGTCTGTTACCCGGAACTGTAAATAGTTTTATTTTTGCCTTCCCTTTTATGAATAATGCTTACTGACCCTTCCCCTCCTTTTTGCCTTGAGCCTCATAAACTTTCATGAGAACTCTGACCCCATTAATTATGTTTGAGCCTGGGCTGTCCCTGTTAAGCCAGAGACCCTTGTGTGATATAATGTGTTTATCCAAAGCAGCCCAGCGGTGATAAAGCACACTATACTGTGAAGGACAATAGTTACCACTGGGTCCGCACAGTAACCGGTCCCCGTGTGGCCATGAAAGCAGTTGAATAATGTTTTTCAATGTTCTCAAATTTGGTGCCTCCAAAAAAGGGAAGAATAAGAATGGGTAACCTTTGCAAATATGTTACCTGTTAATATTGTTTACTGAAAAAAAAAAGAAAAAAATTTCAGTCTGCCGATACACCAGGCAAACACACTCGCGGACAAGTGTATTTCACCAAGGGGAAGGTGGTGCCCCACTGGTCAGGCGTCACAGTTGGGGTACTGCACCCATAAAGAGTGTGCGATTATCCCCATCACAGTGGGAATGCAAGGTTTGTAGGAGGCTCCCACCCCGGCACTCCCACACTCGAGCCTAGGCAAATGGCTGGAGCCCAGTCCCTGGGGGAAGAGTTAGGGGAGGAGGAAGGTAGCAAAACAGGGAGTTTTAGTTTGTCCAGAGGTCAGAAGAAGAAGGAAAGGGAGCCCTGAGTGAGAAAAGGGGACTTCAAGAGAGGGTACCTGTGAGAGGAACAGGCAGCCCAGGAACAGAGAGAGGGTACCCCCATACCAGAGTGCCCATACTCCAGGTGGAACCCTAGTCCACCACGGGGAGTCGGCTTTGAAGCCACAGTGCAGGGAGTCTAGCCCCTGAGCCGCCAATACCGGTCATCGCGGTTCAGTCCACTGGGTCCGACACCCTGTCCAAATAGCACCACCACACCAGGATCATCCACCATGGTCGAACCCCCTTCACAAGAGCTGGGAAGCACGGGAACTCAAACAGCACCCCAAAGGGCCTGGTAGTAAGGGGTAGTGCAAGGACAGGGATCAGCAACAGGACACGGGATCGACTAAAGTAAGCATACCACGGGAGTCTCCGAGAGACCTTGCAGCCCGATGTGACTACCCACACAGTTACCTCTTGAGAAAGACTCCTTTGCACTGTGAACTGTATTGCCACCAGAACTGTTCCAGTAAAGTACGGGTAGAGTGACAGAGTCTCTGTGTGTTTGTTCTTTCACCGTACTGCTGATTATTGACCTTTACAGTCTGCATCCCCGTCAGTGAACTCCTGCCCCGGAGGGCCAGCTCCACCTGCAGGGAGCTATTCCACCAAAGCTGCAGGACCATTGCTTCCTGTAGGTCTGAAGCGGTGCTGGTGTCCAGTCACCAGAATCTGCAGGTGGCGTCACGTGAACTTTATACTTTATTATTTTCAAATTTCCCCCTTTTGAAAGCAGACCACCAGGGCCACTGGCCTGGGAGGCCACCAGTGACATCCCTACTGCAGCAGAGGGCCCAGATACCTGATTCCCCATACCTTGGAGTGTGTCAATAGTCTTTAGGATAGTTCCTAAAACCCAGAAGGTAGATATCACGACTGTAGCATGTGTATCTAGCTCCAGTTTCTATAGTCCCTCCATGCATTCAGGACAAGGTCTAGCAACACATCCTCTCGCTTCCAATTCATAGCACCAACTGACAAACTTTAACATGTGGTTTATTGTTCCAGAAGCCCAGTCTCCGGCTCTGTCTGCAAGATGTGTATTGGGGAACTCCACTGCAGAGAGGAGCAAAGATGAACCACTCAACACCAGATGCAGGACATTGAATGGTAATGTAGCCTGATTGCATTATAATCTAGGAAAAAAGTCTTGAAATTACAGTCTGGTACATTCCCTTTACCCTTCAACTTGTGAATAATAAAATCAATGTAAGTAGTGATCCCTGCTGAAAAAGTCCGATAGACAATAGTCCATGGCCAGCTCCTCACAAAAGCCAACTTTTTAATTTTCTTTATCACAAACCCATACAAATTAGGATTTAAGAAATCTCCCAACATTCAATTCAGGCTGATTCTTCAAATTCAAGAAGGAAACTTGAATCATATTAAATACTTTTGTATAGCTTCCAGTCATGATGGATTCCACGGGACTTTCAGTGTTTTCTCCTAACTTCCACTCACTCGGCTCTGTGCGATATGTTTCCTTGGCATCTTTATCTCTCCATAGTTTCTCCTCCGTAGAGTGCAGGGCCGGCATATTTGCTCTGAAAACTCTTACATTAATAAATAATTTTCGTCTTGTGATCTGGCCTCTTTAGTAATCAAACGCACAACCTATATCATTGTAGGCAGCAGCTAAAGCTACGAGTTACAGCCTGCACCTTCTTGTGGTCTGGTGTTCCCGGGTATTGCACTCACAACCTGCATCATTATAGGCAGCATCTAAAGCTTTGAGCCACAGCCTGCACTGATACATATAGTACATTAGTTAAGTTAGGCTGCTTTCACACTACGGATTTTTAAAATCCGATGCTGTCCGATAAAAAGCGGACAGCATCGGACCGATATTGGGCCCCATGCAGCCCTATGGGCATCGGACCAAATCGGATGTGCACTAAATGCCATCCGATTTGGTCCGATACGATTCTGTCCGATGTTTTTATCGGTGCAAAAATCGGAGCCTGCTCCGATTTTTGCACCGAAAATAAAATCTGACAGAATCGGATCGGACCAAATCGGATGGCATTTAGTGCACATCCGATCCGACCCGGTCCCTATAACATGGGGCCCTATGAAGAAGGGTCCGCGGAAACATCTCATGTCTCCTCGGACCGGATTTTAGTGTACTGAGCATGCTCAGTACACTAAAATAGCTCCTAAAAGTGAAGCAAAGGGTTAAAAAAATAAAATAAATCTATACTCACCTGTCCACGAGGCCCCCGGCATCTCCCGGCATCTCCCGGTGTCTTGCTGTTCTGTCTTCTGTGCTGTGACAGGACCTGCCGTGATATCACAATCACATGACTGCCAGTAACCAATAACTGGCAGTCATGTGATTGTGACATCACGAGAGGTCCTGGCAGCACAGAAGACAGAACAGCAAGACACCGGGAGACGCGTGGGACCGTGCAGGAGTCGTGGACAGGTGAGAAAAGATTGGAGGAGAGGGGGAGGACACATGGGGGGGACCGGAGGACACATGGGGGGGACCGGAGGACACATGGGGGGACCAGAGGACACATGGGGGGGCCAGAGGACACATGGGACCGGAGGACACATGGGGGCACCACATTGAAGGACTGGGGGAGGACACATAGGAGGACCGGGGGCCAAGAGGGGAGGACCGGGGGTGCAGAGAGGAGACCAGGGGATAAGAGGAGAGGACCGGGGGCCAAGAGGGAAGGACCGGGGGTGCGGAGAGGACCGGGGGCCAAGAGTGGAGACACAGGGGATAAGAGGAGAGGACCGGGGGACAGCTAGGGAGCGATCTGACAGGAGGGCGGGCATCCTATTTTCTGTCGGAATCGGATGCCTATTTGGCATCCGATTCCAGGCATCAAGAAGAATCCGATGCTGTCCGATTTATATCGGACAGCATCGGATTTTACAAAATCGTAGTGTGAAAGCACCCTTAAACTGTTTTTGTCTCTGAACCAATTTGTCTGTAGAACAGTGTAATTAGAGAATATTGCTATTATGTAGTTTGGTGCAGACACCTGCAGAAAGAAAAAAAAAAATAGTATTTAATCAAAAGCCACAGGAGACTCTGGAAGGTGAGAGATTTGCAGGTTTCCCATCTAGCTACCAGGTACTACTGACCAGGATGTTGGACCAGAGTCCCGAGAATTGATGTGCTCATCTCTAGTCCCAACCGCCCTGGATACTCAATGGTATAGAGCTTTCATCTCTACGAAGCATCTCAACATACTGGCCGCATTACTGTAAGTCTTCTTTCTCCCTCACACTAATTAAAAGAGACCCAAGGTGAGGAGCAGTCTGTTTTTTAACAAGATTTAATACATCATTTATTGTGCAGTTAAAGTTTCCTTTCAACTTCGCTTCTACTTTGAAAGAAATGATTAATGTTCTGGATAATCAGTTGTCTGGCCTGAAATATAACTAGATCCTATCTCATCTGATGGCAAAAGCGGCGGAAATTAGAAGTCCAGAGAATCGGTTATAAATGAACCTTTTTATTTTTTTTGCTTGCTGTAAATTCATATAGTAAATTTCATACCAATTTATTCCTGACATTTATTTTTCATTGTTGTGTCTTTCAGGGAAGTTCATGTTCTGACCGAATTCTGTTTGACCGTGCAAACTGATATATCTTCTGAATATGCACTTTATACTTATATAAAGGAGTCTGGTACATTGGAACATGGGAAATAAGTGTAGATTGAATAAGAAAGGATCAGGCGTTACATGATAGCAAGCTAAATGCATAAGAAATGTGGCACAAAATTACAAACCATCCTAAAATCTGGGGCAGCCAAAAGGAGAATTGTAGAGATGGGAATCACGTTTCAAAACAGAATTTGGATTTGCCAGAATTGGAATTTTTAGCAATTTATGGAGATCTGCTGGCCGCCATATTGTTGGACTCATTTCAGGGGTGGGAAGAGGTTATAAAAATTACACTCGCTCACGCCGTTCCTTGCTTGTCCCTATGTGAAGCTCTATGCTCACTCTTTCTCCACTCTTCCAGGTTCACAATGGTCTTCAGCACCTTCGGCAGACAAGAGACCTCCTGGGATTATCATGATGTCATGGGGTGACGCATGCCATGATGTCATGAGAACTGATCTGCAACATCATGACTTTGAATCCAAAAAGTAGAAAGGTGGCGGCACTCTTTAGCCGTAAAATGATACTTTTTTTTTGCCGATACATTTAAAATCCAAAGAAAGAAATCAGGACAATGCAAAGCAGACGACTGCCATTTAGCGTGAAGAATGCTCCTACCGGTCCAGTAGAAGCGTGCTTCACACCAAATGGCCATTGTCCACTTTGCACTGCCCTGCTTCCTTTCTATGGATTGTAAATGTATGTGCAATAAAGAAGTATAATTTTATGGCTAAAGAGTGCCGCCACCTTTCTACTTTTTGGATTCATTGTCTTGAGGACACATTCTAGTGAGTGCCTTGGTTCCTTTAACATTCAAAGCCACACCCTTTCCTCCTGGATCCTGTACCGTGTGCTTTCCATGAGTAGTGCCTGATTTCTTTTACCTTTATCTTACTTGTTGGTTAACATCATGACCTTGCTTGAGGTCTAGTAGTAGTAAAATGTAGCACTCAATTAGACATGAATTTTCAGCAATTTTCTGATCAAGATCTATGATTGACCGAAACGTCAATTAGCTGTTTGTTATGGATTGTCCCTGATTGTCAATAAATCCACATCCTTTTCAAAGTATCCAATTGAGTGCCGGGTTTTGCTACTACTAATAATCCCGGATTGGAACCCTACTCTGACACCTCATAACCCATTTCCAGAGTGCCGTATATGATTCATCTATTTGCTTGAGGTCTAGGGACATTATAGCATCACATGAGGACTAGTGAGGCTATACACTTTAAAAGGGTTTTTCAGTTATGGAAAATCCCTGTCTCCGGTATTCAGTTTAATAAAAGAAAAAGCTTTACTCAGTCTGGGTCCAGGGCTGAGTGTCTGTCCCAGCCCCCGATGGCTGTTAACATCTGCAGGGCTGATGTCATGTTGAAAGCACTGCAGCCAATCAGTGAGCTAAGCATCTGTGACAGTCAACAAGACATTAGCACTGCAGCCAATAGCAAATACAGGGAAATTGGCGGACACTTAGCGTTGGACCCAAGGATAGTGACCAAGAACATTAAAAAAAAAAAAAAACACACTGCAACCAGGGAAAGTGAGTTTATTTAAACTGGAAAACCCCTTTAGTGATTTATATTACTATTATTGAATGTGTGTATCTTTATCCTCTTACCCTCTTAACTCCTCCTCTGAGCATATACTGTGAGGGAGAGTTATGAAGCCATCATCTAGTATCGTGTAACCTCTCTGAGTCGGTCGACAGGGTAGGGGATACTTGGATACCGGGACAGGAGGTTAGTTCAGTGGAGATCACAGCTGGTCGGTTCCCACTTCTGTGCCCTGGACCCTCAATGGCGGGTGGGGGTGATGATGATGGAGGATTTGTAACATGACGCCACCTGTGGTACCTGGTAATAGGGTTAGCAGCGCTGTGGCTGTCCGCTGAGGTGATGGGAATGCAGCTTTGGTAGTACAGCTACCCACAGGTGGAGCTTTACCTCAGGGCAGCGGGGTGGAAGATGGGAGTCATAGTCATCACCTCTGTGATGCTGTAGAGGCCTTCTGGGCACCGGATTAAAGGAGAACAGACACCAGATCAGCTCAAACAGTTCTTTACTTGCACTAGTTGGAATCAGTACATGATACAGTCTAGGTAAACCGGGGGCCGTAGCCACAGATCTTGGAGGTTTTTTTCAGAGTCTAGCTGAGGTGTCCTTAACATGGTGTTCCTGGTCCTGTTCCTCTCTCTGTGCTCCCCCTCGTGAGTCAAGTCTTTAGCCCTTGGGGTCTGTTACCTAAAGTCTCCTTACTTCTTGGTATCGTGAACCCAGCTGCGGGACTGATGTTGGACTATTTGAGGGGTGCTTTGGCTCCCTTAGGTTGGGCCCACAGCCTGCTGGTCTGCGGTTAGGGGTAGACCGTAACTAGCCGCCTCGGTTCCGATGTACCGGTGGTGACCTGGGACTCCAGCTGGCTCTAACCAGTCCTGGAGTGGCCCTCTTCTACGTCTGGGTCACCCCTCTCCTAAGAGGTGCCCTCCTGTCACAGTCGCAGGGTCCCCTGCGTCCGTCTTCCTTGCTGTCTCACACCATCTGCTTACTGACACTCCTCATCTCCCGCTCATCTAGGCTCCACCCCCTGGGACCTACTGAATTTACAGTCCCCTGGCCAACTGTATGGGAGTTGGGGTAAAGACTCTGTAGGGTCCTCCATATCCACGGCTACTGAGGTACTACACCTTCTGTCTGGGGCGCTGTACCTCCCTGTGGCACCTTGCCATAGGGGCACCACATCTTCCTGTCATGAGTGTGTTACATGCAACTGAGACCTTTTTGGTATCTGGATTTAGAAGGTCTCGGTGATTAGCAGATTGTGGGTTCTCTTTGGATTTGGCTCTGCAATTAACATGAGTTGAGCAAATTTATTTTCATTTGGTGTTTAAGGGGCTAAAATTTTATTTTTTGTTCCTGCTGAGAAGCCATATAGCTTTAATCACAGCTGCTGTAGCTTGGTGCCACTCTCCTCCATTATTTAAACTCACTCCTTACCCTCTAATGTGCCAGTTATAGCTTTTCTATGCTGACCTTCCAGGAGAAGTTGTCCTAGTGGAAGCTGTGAAGTTCCGTTTGTTGTTTTATTCCCGCGTTTTTGCCCCTCTCCCTGTGTTGTCCTATTTCAGTGGTAAAACTAGTGTCTTGCTGCCATACTCATTAGACAGGGCTAGCCCAGGGTCAGCCAGGGCCTAGGCACATGATTGTGCATGGGGAAGAACTTGTGTAGGGAGCATAGAGAGTGCAGGTTTTAGCCTCAGGTGCGAGTTCAGGGGTCACCCCTCTCTCTATAGTCAGGGCCCCCCTTTTACTTTTTTACCTTATTTTGCACTGCACAATGAGCATCTCCTTGCTCTGTCATGATATTCCCCCTGGCACAAAGGCAGCCGCATGCATACTCTACATTGGGTACTCCATGGCCAATGCTAGATTTTTTTAAAGTCAGATAAAATATCCCTTATAATCTGTCCCTTGTGATGCTTGTTTGATCACTGTGATCCATTTTCTCTCTATACCAGAGGCAATCTACTGGTTTTGCCTAAGGGAGCCATGAGCGCTACAGGGAAATATGGCAGCCATTCAGGTGGTTTAAGCTGAAAAAACGTTATCCTCTCATACTGGCTGACAATGGGGGTCACTAGTCAAGGATACCCTTCTACACATATGCCCATAATGAAATAATCCCTTTAAACTAAAGAAATGTTCTTCTCTCCTGGGTGCGAAATATATGCGGCCCTTTTTGTCTTTGTATTTTATGTGCACCACGTTTATACAGCTCCGTAGCCATCGCATGTAATGATAAATCAGATTGACTAGGCAGTGTATAGGTCTATAAGGACAAACTGCATTTAACACTGCAGTGCAACAACATTTAATTAAAGTAAAACAAATAAAACTACATGTGCCACCATGATCCAGAAGGCCAAAGTCCTTAATTATCTTGCAGAATCAGAAACATCTAAAGACTAAAATGTCATGAATCTCCCCGCTGTTTCCAAGACTTGCTCATTCGAGGCTATTAAAGGTTCAGATACCTTTTAATTCCCCTAAACTCTAGGAATTCTTATATTATATGTATTAGTTTAAGTTGCAAAACCCACAAAGACAATCAGGAACATCAGAAACGGCTATTCTGGATGCAAAATGTCCTCACAATAGGACCTAATTAATTTCATTGACTCAAACCTCGTTCTAAGTAGTGATCGCCGTGATCGAGATCAATGTGGTTCTAGAAATAAAATATTTTAGTAATTGGGGATCTTCAAGGGATTCCATAGTACATAGCTGTATAGATTATATAGTGAAGATAATACTACCTACTGACACTGAAAATCAGAGGCTGAGCCCAAGCGATCTGCTGTCATTAGAGGCAGAAGCCAAGAGAAAGTGCCCAATTTCCCTGCAGTGCCACCAATGGAGAAGTGAAGAATTACACAGAACTCATAGAAATTAATGGTCTGTTTATCTAAAGGCCACGTCACATGCATCAATTTACTGAACGATATTGTTAGTGATCACATATCGTTCACATCGTTGGTGAGTTGTCACACAGGCAGACTCACCAACGATGTGGACCAGCGAGAACGCTGGTAACCATGGTAAACATTGGGTAACTAGGCGCCGCACGGCGCTTAGTTACCCGATGTTTACCATGGATACGAGCTCCCAGCATAGGCTGCGAGGCACTGGGAGCTCGTTCATCGTTGGTCTGCCGGTGTCACACGCAGCGATGCTGCATGTCCACCGGCCGACCAACGTGCGATCAAACGATTTTTCAAAGAAAAATCATTTGATTACACGCAGTGACGCACAAACGATATCGCTTGAGCGATCAAAAAAGCAGGTCGCTTAAACGATATCGTTCAGTAAATTGATGCGTGTGACGTGGCCTTAAGTGGTAAGGTTTCTACTTATGTAGTGTGACATGCCAGTATGAGAAGACTTAAATGCCGCAATACTCCTCTGGGGAATTAAATATGCAAATCAACATGTGCCACCTGATGGAAATAGCAATCCTGAAAGTCAATATTGACCCATTAACGAGCCTTGCCATATGACCTGGGATATAAACCAAACCAGAATGTCAATTTTCAGGCACGATGTTTCAGGGTGTTTGGTCCACATTCATGCAATGTATGAGATCTGATTTGGCTAAGTGAAATTCTAAGACTGGGATCTAAGGGGTAAGGTTTCTCCTTATGAAGAGTGATATGCCAGTATAAGGAGACTTAAACACATTGCATGGTCCACTGGGAAATTAAATATGCAAATTTTCTCTTTAGAGAGAAACAGGGCTTGAACTCTAGTGCCGTCTAGTGGAAGTAGCAATACTAAAAGCCAATAGCCTTAGGATATAAGCCAATCCAAAATCTCACTGTGCAGTCATGATGGTTCCGGTTATTGTAGTGCAAAGTATGAGATCTGATCTGGCTGTGTGATAAATTAATTGTGAATATTGGCATGCACACCTGTATATTGGCGTGCTAGTGTAGGGGACTCGTGGTCCAATGTATATGTCCCATGTATATGTCTATACATATACACTGGCTGTGTGATAGGCTAAGACTGACATCTAAGGGGTAAGGTTTCTCCTTGTGGATAGTGAGATATCAGGTCTGACATACCAGTATGAGGAAACTTAAGGCCACAATGCTTCTCTAGGAGATTAAATATGCAAATTGACCCTTCAGAGGTCTATTTATGGAATGAAAGAGAACCTGTCGTGTGGTTCATATAGCCATTACTGTGGACAGCTTTTCAGAAAAAAAATATACTTTGAAGATCTGGTTGGGGACTATAGCCAGAGACGAGACTAATCAGGCACTGCCCTACGGCCGGCTTTTCACAGTGCTGCTAGAAGTGATTGACAGGTTTCTCCTTGTGTACATGCGAGGGATAGATATGTCAATCATAAGAAGCGGCACTGGGAAGAACCTACTGGAGGTGGTGCCAAACTAACTTCATCTCTAGCTATGATACCCAACCCTCTAGCTATGATACCCAACCAGAACTTGAAAGTATATTTTCTCTGAAATGCTCATGCAGATGGGCTGTTTTATGCTGCCCATGCTTAAATCTAAGTCCTCTATAAGAGAGAGAGACTATCTTTGCAGTCAACTCATGAGGGGACACTCCTATTAAATGGGTTTTCTGGTCTAAGAATACAATTCTGCCGTCATTCTATCAAATTGTGACAGTGTGCGACTGGCAAACTGTCAGGATTCCCCTGTTATCTCTAAGCGGGTGGGCGGTCATAGCAATTGGCATACTTTTCGTCACATGTCAACTAGTCTCCTCCAACTTCTCTCCATACAATAGAACTGAGAAACCAAATGATACTATTCAGCCTTAGAGAACAAAAATACAAATTACAAACTTTCCGTCACATGACCTCCTACATGCATGGGAAATACAGGGAATCCTGACTGTGTGAACTTTGCACACTGTAGTGATTCGGTAGCACGCTGGCACACAGGGTGACTGCAGACTGTTCTTCTTAGACTGGACAGATCAGGATTGCCTAATAGAGACTTTTAAAATTAATGTATTAAAAGAGATGACTCATTAAAGGAATTGTCTAGGCTTCATATTGGTTAAAAAAAATAAACTAAAAAACTAACAAAGCTCAACTTCACCAATCTCCTGTGGCTCCGGTTCTGACACTTACCTAGTTTCTGCTTGTATTTACTTCTTGGTCTTTTCTCTATTATCCCAAAATAACTCAAAATATCCCTGCAGCTGCCATAATGACAGGCGAGCACTGGAACAGGAGCTGCGGGATTGTGATGAGGGCAAATATTACTTGGCTTATTTTTATTTTAACCAGCATGTGTAAATGTGCCATAAACCTCTTTAAATATATATATATATATATATATATAAAAGAGAAAATACACTGTATATATAGATATATATGCATATACAGTATATACCCTGTTTCCCCGATAATAAGCCACCCCGATAATAAGCCATAGTGGGGGTTAGAGGAGGGGCCGCTAATATAAGCCATACCCTGAAAATAAGCCATACTAAACTGTCCATGGGGAAAATATAAGCCATGGTACCTTTTTATATGCATCGCCGCTGCCTCGGTCCCCTCTGTCCCCGCTGTCCTCCGGGGTCTGTGTTGTCCTCCTCTGCCCTCATGTGCAGCCGCTGGTGGCCCCGAGTGCACGGGATTAATTTTCTGTGTGTCCCGCGCCCAGCCTGACATCACCGCTGCCCCTGCAGCTCTGATTGGCCAAGCGGCTCCCCAGCATCTTGAGCGCTGATTGGCTCTGGGCTGTGTGGGATACCATACTGTAAGGGCCTGTGACCCTCTGGGCTGTGTGGGATACCGTACTATAAGGGCCTGTGACCCTCTGGGCTGTGTAGGATACTGTACTGTAAGGGCCTGTGACCCTTTGGGCTGTGTGGAATACTGTACTGTAAGGGCCTGTGACCCTCTGGGCTGTGTGGGATACTGTACTATAAGGGCCTGTGACCCTCTGGGTTGTGTGGGATACCGTACTGTAAGGGCCTGTGACCCTCTGGACTGTGTGGGATACTGTACTGTAAGGGCCTGTGACCCTCTGGGCTGTGTGGGATACTGTAAGGGCCTGTGACCCTCTGGTGAGGCTGTGTGGTAGTTCGTTGTTTTACATGTTATACATGGAAATACCGTCATGATACGGTTGTAACAAGATATTCTTGAGACATTGGTTTAATAAAACTGTGGTGACTACCATACTGTTGAGCATGTTAATAAATGTTAACTTTTTGGCTAAAAAAAATCATCATTTTTTTTTTCTAATATAAGCCATACCCCGAAAATAAGCCATAGTGGGACTTTTGGGGGTAAAAAGAATATAAGTAAGACACTGGCTTATATTCGGGGAAACACGGTATATATATATATATATATATATATATACATATACATACATATATATAAAATGTATATGAGTCGGTTGACAGGGTAGGGGGTACTCGGATACTGGGACAGGTTGTTACCTCGGTGGGAGATCACGGCTGGTCGGTTTCCGGTTCCGTGCCCTGGACCCTCAATGGCGGGGATAGTGGGGGATGATGATGATGGATGGGGAAATGGTAACGTGATGCCACCTGGGATACCTGGTAATGTGGATACCAGCGCTGCGGCTGGCCGCTGAGGTGATGGAGGTGCAGCATAGTAGTACAGCTCCCCACAGGTGGAGCTTTACCTCAGGGCAGCAGGGTGGATGAGAGGAGTAGCAGTCCTCACCTCTTCGATGCTATGGGAGCCCTCTGGGCTGTGGAGGAAAGGAACACAGACACCACTTCAACTCCAATTTTTTTTATTGGTACCAGGCAGATGATGAAGTACACAGTACAGTCTGGTTTAGCAGGGACGTAGCCACAGATTTTGAGGTAACTTTGCAGAGTCTGTCGATGGTCCCTTTTGTAAAAGCTTTCTGGGTTCCACTTAACTCTCTTTAACCACACTGAAGAGCCCTTTCGCTTGTTCCCTGGTCTGCTACTGTTAGGTACAGCCGGTGCCTTACCGGTACCGGACGGGAGCGACAGAAGAGTAATCCCCCGGAATTCGGTCCTTTCCCTAAAGTGTCCTGGACCCAATTTAGAACTGAGGTAGGGATTCAGTCCGTGGTGCTATGGCTCCCTTATGTCGGTCCCATAGCTTGTCGGTTTGCAGTCAGGGATAGATCAACTGACTGCCTCGGCTCTGGTATGCCGGTGTCAACCCCGGACTCCCCAACCGGCTCCAACCAGTCCTGGTTTGTCCCCTATGGTGTCTGGGTCACCTCTCTCCAAAGAGGTGCCCTCCTGTCAGAGACGCAGTCTCCTAACGTCCGTCCTCCTGCTCACTCACACGCTGACTGGCCCTAACTAATCACTCACTGCCACTCAAGTCTCTCGCTCTACTCTAAGCTCCACCCCATGGGACCTACTGAATATACGGTCCCTGTCCTAAGGTGGCCTATTGTATGGGCGCTTATGATAGACTCTGTGAGAAACCCCATATCCCTGACTACAGAGGCACTACTTCTTCTGTTTGGGGTGCAGTACCTCCCTGTGGTGCCTTGTCATAGGGGCACTATATATATATATATATATATATATATACTGTATATACTCGCGTATAAGCTGAGTTTTTCAGCCCAAAAATTGGGCTGAAAAGTCCCCCCCTCGGCTTATACGCGAGTCACTCCTGCGCCCGGTCACATGACACCGGAAGCAGGAAGAAGAAGCCGGCGAGCGGAGGAGCGGAGGAGCTGCGCCGGAAAGGTGATGTATGAAAGTTTGTTATTTTAACAGGTGCTGCAGCCTGGGGGGGCATACTAAGGAGGGGGGGCTGTGTGTTACTGCTGGGGGCCAGTATACTACTGTTGGGGGCCAGTATACCACCACTGGTGGCCTGTATACTACTGTTGGGGGCCAGTATACCACCACTGGGGGCCTGTATACTACTGTTGGGGGCCAGTGTACCACCACTGGGGGCCTGTATACTACTGTTGGGGGCCAGTATACCACCACTGGGGGCCTGTATACCACTGGGGGCCTGTATACCACTGGGGGCCTGTATACTACTGTTGGGGGCCAGTATACCACCACTGGGGGCCTGTATACTACTGTTGGGGGCCAGTATACCATCACTAGGGGCTTGTATACTACTGTTGGGGGCCAGTATACCACCACTGGGGGCCTGTATACTACTGTTGGGGGCCAGTATACCACCACTGGGGGCCTGTATACTACTGTTGGGGGCCAGTATATTACCACTGGGGGCCTGTATACTACTGTTGGGGGCCAGTATACCACCACTGGGGGCCTGTATACTACTGTTGGGGGCCAGTATACCACCACTGGGGGCCTGTATACTACTGTTGGGGCCAGTATACCACCACTGGGGGCCTGTATACTACTGTTGGGGGCCAGTATACCATCACTGGGGGCTTGTATACTACTGTTGGGGGCCAGTATACCACCACTGGGGGCCTGTATACTACTGTTGGGGGCCAGTATACCACCACTGGGGGCCTGTATACTACTGTTGGGGGCCAGTATATTACCACTGGGGGCCTGTATACTACTGTTGGGGGCCAGTATACCACCACTGGGGGCCTGTATACTACTGTTGGGGGCCAGTATACCACCACTGGGGGCCTGTATACTACTGTTGGGGGCCAGTATACCACCACTGGGGGCCTGTATACTACTGTTGGGGGCCAGTATACCACCACTGGGGGCCTGTATACTACTGTTGGGGGCCAGTATACCACCACTGGGGGCCTGTATACTACTGTTGGGGGCCAGTATACCACCACTGGGGGCCTGTATACTACTGTTGGGGGCCAGTATACCACCACTGGGGGCCTGATACTACTTGGGGGCCGTATACCCCTGGGGCCTGTATACTACTGTTGGGGGCCAGTATACCACCACTGGGGGCTGTATAACTTGGGCAGTATACCCATCTGTTCGGGGGCCAGTATACCACCACTGGGGGCCTGTATACTACTGTTGGGGGCCAGTATACCACCACTGGGGGCCTGTATACCACTGGGGGCCTGTATACTACTGCTGGGGGCCAGTATACCACCACTGGGGGCATGTATACCACTGCACAGGGGCCTGTATACCACTGCACAGGGGCCTGTATAATACCACTGCTGAGGGGCCTGTATACCATTACTGAGGGGTGCTATATACCAGTGACGGGGGGCTATATAATAAGATGGGGGTCTGCTGCATTTCATACCCTAGGCTTATACGTGAGTCAATAACTTTTACCAGGTTTTGGGGGCAAAAGTAGGGGGGTCGGCTTATACACGGGTCGGCTTATACACGAGTATATACGGTATGTATAAAATGTATATAAATATATATGCATAAAATATGATAATTAGATCAAATAAAATAAATAATATATATATATATATAAATATAAATGTATAAAATGTGCTTCTGTTTTGTTATGTCTCTGACTTACTTTGTCGCCATTACTTTACTTTTTCAACAAAACAACCTCTTCCCTTCAAACAATGTTCTTTTCCCGTCTTCCTGTAAGAAATATCTTAATCAAATTCACAAATGAAAGATGTGCAGCGTAATTTATGATTAAAGGGCCTCCCAGATGTTATGGAGCGGCAATGAAGATGAATGAATAGATGCTTGTCACTTTAATGGGATCCTAGGTTATCAATCCATTTTGTTATTTTGATTTAATATTTTCTCTTAAGCATTTGCAAAGAAGGAAATAAAAAATGAATCACACTTTTTTTCTTAACCCCTTCACCTCAGGCGATTTTCCATTTTCCGGTTTTCATTTTTCCCTCCCCTTATTCCCACAGCCATAACTTTTTAATTTTTCCCATCAATATAAATATATGAGGACTTGTTCTTTGTAGGACAAGATGCACTTCTGATTGACCTAATTCATTATACCATATAGTATAATGGAAATTGTGAAAAAAAAATTAAAATTCGGTGAAATTGCAAAAATAAAGTTGTTTTTTTTTTATTCACCATGTCACTATATGGTAAAACTGACGTGTCGGTATGATGCCTCAGGTTGGTACAAGTTCGTAGATGCCAAACATGTATATTTTTACTGTTATCTGAGTAAAGGAAAAACATTCAGTAGTTTGCAAAAAAAAAAAAAAAAGAATTGCACTTTTGTCACCATTTTCTGCGCCCTGTAGCATTCTCATTTTTCGGGATCTTGGGCTGTGTGATGACTTACTTTTTATGCCTTGAGATGACATTTCTAATTATACCATATTTTGGTGGATGCGCTGTTTTGATCTCCCATTGTTGCATTTTATTGCAATGTGGCGGCAACCGAAAAATCTTAATTTTGGGGGTTTTGACTTTTTTTTCCATTGCGCAGTTTACTGATCTGAACAATTGATTTTATACTTTGATAGACTGGGCATTTCTGAACACAACAATATCAAATATGTGTATTTTAAAAAAATTTTTTAATGGGGCAAAAGGGGAGTGATTACAATTTTTATTTTTTTATGAATTTCCCCCCAAACGTTTTTTTCACTTTATTTAAACTGGCCACTTATGGTGCCTCATTGGACCTGTTGAAGCTCTGACTGAGTGAAACAGTCGATTGTCGTCCAGCTCTGCACCCCCTCCCTCCCTGCATGTGTAACCTAGATATGGACTGAATAAATTATCCATATGCCTGCAACCCGGTGAGTGCCGCTCCTTTTTCTGATTAAATAAAATTAAAGTCTTTGTGATGCCATCCACGGTGTCCATTAATGATACCGGCACTGCTGCAGTCCTCCGGGGATGATGGATGGTGCAGCTAGATGGTGACACACCCCGTAGGTGGAGCGGGATCCCCATGGCAGAGATGGGATGATGACTAGGGGATTACACAGGGAGGCAGATCTCCACACAGCCTTACATTCCCTATCATTCCTATGGGTGTCTCGGCTTAGGAATCCTGGTTACTCTCTCTACCCCCAGGAACTTTCTTTTCCTAACTTAATGTTCATGGGGGTTAGTTCAGTTCCTTCACCCTTCTGTACACTAATATTTACATACAAAACACATATTTACTTGTCTTTACTATACACTTTATACCCACTCTCCGTACCTGGCTAGACCTACGTAGCTCAGGTGTCTCAGCTTGTCCGTGGTGTACTCTACTGTCTGTACTCTGAGTGGACCTATGTGTTATAGGTATACTGGGTAATTGTCTGCGAGGCCTTAGTCTTACTACAGGACTGGCAGGTACACTGATTGCAGGTTCCTCTAGCTCTGCTACAATGGGTGATTGTTCTTGAACTTGAACAGGTTCTTCTGGAACTCTTACAGGTTCGTCCAGTCTTGCTTGTTCTTCCACTAGTTGAAGAAAGGTGATTACAGGTACTATTATGGCTCCTTCACATTGAGGCCAATCTTCAGGAAAATCTCCAAGTACTGTATGAATCACTTTTTCCTTTTGGTCTTCTGCTTGATATGTACATTGGATCTCTTCTTGGGGTCTTAGTTGTTCAGGACATTGCTTGAGGTAGTCTCTAGAAAATGTTGCAGTTGTTCTTCCTCCATCTTTACTGATTAAGCAAGTCTTTTTATTGTCAAAGTTAGAATTTAGCACTGTGTAGGGTTCTGTTTCCCATTGGTCATCAAGTTTATGAACTCTTCTTTTTCTCTTAAAGGTAACCTGTCATCTGAATCTAAGCCCCTACACTATCACTACCTGTCCCTACACTTTCCTAGCTGCTCCCTATCTATCCCTCTCTGATATAAATGGGCCCTATAAAACAGCAGAAATATAACTTATAACTTACAGCAGTCCCTGAGGCTGGGGACTGAAAAGGCGGCGCCAGGCTCCATTCATCACTCTTCCATGCAGCAGCGCATGCCCCGCTGGGTGGCATTATTGTTTCTTCATCGCCACCTCCTTCATTTGGAATCTCCCGCCCTCTTTACACCTATCACGTCACGTCCGGTGCATTATGAGGCCGATCACGTGATCAACCCCAGTGCATTATGGGCTTGATCATGTGATCGGCCCGGCTCCGCGCATGCACAATGCACTTATTGAAGCCGGGCCGATCACGTGATCAGGCCCATAATGCACCCTCGCCAGATTGACGTAGTGGCCGGGGCATGATAGGTGTAAAGAGGGAGGGAGATTCCAAATGAAGGAGGTAGCAATGAAGAAACAAAAATGCCACCCAGCGGGGCGTGCGCTGCTACATGGAGGAGTGCTGAATGGAGCCTGGCACGCCTTTTCAGTCCCCAGCCTCAAGGACTGCTGTAAGTTATAAGTTATATTTCTGCTGTTTTATAGGGTCCATTAACCTCAGACAGGGATAGATAGGGAGCAGCTAGGAAGGTGTAGGGACAGGTAGTGATAGTGTAGGGGCTTAGATCCTGGTGACAGGTTCCCTTTAAGGACCATTTCACCAGGTGTTAAGGGAACAGCTTGTGCCGTTTTGTTATAACTTCTCTCTTGCTTTTCTCTGATCTGGTTTAGACTTTTTTCCACGCATTCTTGTACTCTCAGGTGAATTAGTTTCAGGTATTACAATCTCCATTTCAAGATCAGCTGGTAGTTTTCCGGGTCTTGCTTGCATTAGTTACGCTGGTGTGCAATTGGTGGAACTTATAGATATGTTGTTAAACATGTCCACTAAGTCAGGTAACTTCTCCAGCCACATGTTTCTTTCTTCAAAGGCAGAGGTTTTAGCATGTCTATGAGTACGTTGTTCATTTTCTCACATATGCCATTGGCTTGTGGATGGTACGATGTGGTTCAGATCTTCTTGCACCCATATATATGACAAAACTCTTGGAATATCTTAGCTTCAAATGCAGAACCTTGTTCAGTCAACACCTGCTCCAGATACCCGTGTGGTCTACAGAAGTAGGCTTGAAAGGTTTTTGCTGCAGTTTCCGCTGTTAATTCCTTTACTAGGGCTACCACTAAGAATCTTGAATAGTGGTCCACCATCGTTAAGGCATAAGTGTAGCCTGAACTGCTGGGTGTCAGCTTCACATGATCAAGGCCTACTATCTCAAGTGGTTGTTTTGTTATAATTGGGTGTAGTGGTGCTACTGTATTTGGCTTTCACTGTCTTTTCTTCTTAAGTTGCATGGCCCACAGTGTCTACATCATCTCTCTATGGTGCTTCTTATGCCAACCCAGTAGAACATTTCACTTAACAGCATCTGAAGCTTTTTTCATTTGAATTGTCCTGCTCCATCGTGGTATGCTTCCAACACCATCTGGCCATCTCTCTTTGGTGCCACTATTTGCCACACCATCTCATGTGTTCTAGGATTTACAAAAGGTCGACACAGCTTTCCCTGGTAGATGAACAACCTGCTTCTCTCTTTCCACAGGTGTTGCGCCTCAGGTGGAGCATCCAGATTGAGACGTGAACCTTTTTGCATTATCAGCTCTTTGACTAAGCCGACAGCCGGGTCTCTGTCTTGTGTCTCTTTCCACCCAGGGTGAGGTAACGGGTTTAGCATTGTCTCACAACGTTTCTGATAAGTCTGCTGACAGTGTTATGCACTGTGTGATGGGCTGGTAGCTCTATCTCTTCTAGCTCATCCACATCTTCTCCCACATCTGGTAAGTGAGGGAGTCAGCATTGGCACTCTTATGGCCTGCCCGGTACTTGATGGTGAAGTTGTAGTTTGACAACCGGGCCATCCAGCCTTGCTCCATTGCACCTAACTTCGCGGTATCCAGGTGTGTAAGAGGATTATTGTCTGTGAAGGCAGTGAACTTCGCATCCGCCAGGTAGTGCTTGAACCATTCCATGATAGCCCAGACCAAGACCAGGAATTCCAGCTTGAGCAAGCTGTAGTTCTCGGGGTTTCTTTCCGTATGGCAGAGCTTCCTGCTGGCATATGGAATCACACGCTCCTTGCCATTCTGTTTTTGCGACAAGACAGCTTCTAACCCCACGTTGCTGGCATCTGTGTAAAGAAAGAACGGTAAGTTGTAATCAGGATAGGCCAGGATCTCGTTTCCAGTCAGGGCCTCTTACATCTTTTTGAAGGATTCTTCCTGTTTCTCACCCTATTCAAACGGAGGACTTCTGGTCTTGCCCTTCTTGGTCCAGCCCACCAGAAGATCTTACAAGGACAAGGCTTTCTTTGTGTAGCCCTTTATGAACCTTCGGTAATATCCTACTAGCCCCAAGAACTGACGTACTTCTCTGACGGTAGTTGGTTCTTGCCATTTCTTTATGACGGAGATCTTGTCAGAGTCTGGTGCCACTCTTTCTGCGCTGACCACATGCCCAAGATACTGAACTTTTGGTTTCAGCAAATGGTACTTTGATGGCTTCAGCTTCAGCCCGAACTTTGACAATGCTTCAAATACCTCTGACAGATGTTTTAGGTGTTCGTCATAGGTTTTGGAGTATACTATGACGTCATCCAGGTATAGTAGTACAGTTTCAAAGTTTCAGTGCCCCAGGCAACACTCCATCAACCGTTGGAACATTCCAGGTGCATTGCAGAGTCCAAATGGCATGTTGTTAAACTCACACAGGCCCATCGGTGTCGTGAATGTGGTCTTCTTCTGCAATAGAGAACTGCCAATGCCCACTAGTAAGATCTAGGATTGAAAAGTAATTAGCAGTCTTTAATGCAGCAAGTGACTCTTCTATACGGGGTAACAGGTAAGCATCTTTATGTGTTATGCGATTTATTTGTCTATAATCTACACACATTCTCATAGTGTCGTCTTTCTTTTTAACTAGGACTAATGGAGCTGCCCAGGGGCTGAAACTATCTCTTATGACCCCTACGTCCTTCATGTCCTGCAATATTTCCTTGGCACGCTGATAATGAGCTATTGGTACAGGCCTGTATTGCTCTTTAGTGGGTGGATATCACCTGTGGGTATATGGTGGTGTACCCCTTTTATCCTCCCAAAATCAAGTAGATGCTTACTAAAGACCTATTCATATTCCTGGATAGACACCGTGCTTCTGATGGGAAGGAGTGGAGTCAGTTCTGACATGGAGCTCTTGACACCATTTCTCCAGCTATCCCTTGGAATTGTTGTCCTTCGCTTAGTCTGATGGGGTCAAAGGTTCCACTGTATGTATTGAATTGTTGTCTACAGTGAACAGCTTGGCAACGGTGGAATATCTGGGCAGTTTGACCTCTTCCTCTCCACAGTTTAATATGCGTACGGGTACCCTTCCCTTGCGTACATCAACCACCCCCGTGGCTGTCAGGATTGTGGGTTTGCCTTCTGAACTCATGGGCTGTATTACTGCCAGGTAGTCCTGCCCTCTAAGGCCTATTGCTGCCTGACACCAGATCATCATTTCACTCTTTGGGGGTACCACAATGGGGATTGGGTCTGTCACCAGTACCCTACCAATTTCACCACCAGACAGGGTTACCTGTTGTCTGCGCAGGAGGGCTCTGATCTCCTTCTGTAGAATGCTCCACTGCCCGGCATTTGTAGTATCTGCAATCTGTCAGAGTAAAAACAACACCTCACCCCGACAATTTGCAATTACATTTGTACCAAGTATGAAATGCGGATCCCTGTCATTAGGGTTAGTTTTAACCACAATAAGTCCTTGACCTTTTAACTCTACCCTCCCCACTTTTGTTACCTCTCTAACACCGACTAGGTCAATTGGTAACCCATTTGAAGCATAAATAGTAAGATTAGGATCTGGAGGAGTAAGTTCAATATCAGACCAAAATCCTTTATAAAGGAAATGTGGAATTGTAGTCACTTGCGGGCCAGTGTCCAGCAGTGCAGGTGTGGGAATACCGTCTAGCGTGATGGACAGGTACAGCCGTCCTCCCACATATCTATCATACCAATCTGATGGGTCTGGTCGATCTATTCCTGGGGGTTGGCCCTCGGTCCCAGGGGTTACTGGTTTAAAGTGCACTGCCTGGTGAAGTGGCCCATCTTGTTGCAATGATGACAGATGGGTTGTCCTGTAGAGCTGTAGTGATCATTGGTCCTCCCACGGAGCGACATGGTCTTCCTTTCTCTCATCCACGGGATGTCCTCAGAGCTGTCGGCAAGCTGGATCTTCTCAGATGGCTCCGTCTCCAGCACCTCGGCGCGCAGGCTATAAGAGTCTCCAGGGGTCACAGCCTGCATAACAGTCTCAGCAAAAGGTGTGGAGGGAGGTGTCACTTTTTGAGAAGAGGCACTAGCTTGCCACTGCTGAGGTGTGAGATCTGGAGTTGCCAGGGGTTGCAGTGCTTTGATGGCCAGGTCTTTCAAGATGGCAAAGTCTGCATCAGGGTGTTCTAGGGCCCACCAGCACACTTGCCTGCTATCATGAGATAACTGTAACCCCTGAATAAACTGTTAATTCATCATTTTATTTTCATCTTGCACACTGGCCGGGACTACCTGTTGTAGGGTCTGCATCTCCTCCTGAAGGCATAAGGTGTGGTCTCTTATACTGTCCTATGGCCTCTGTTTACAGTTGTAAAACGTCATTCTTAGCTCAGCCTCAGTGCCCTTCTCAAAAGCAGCTTTCAGTTTATCAAAGATCGTTGTTACTGATTCCTGATCTGCCTCTGACCAGGTTTCAATTTCAAGCTCTGCTGCACCTTTTAATTGTCCCATCACAACAGATGCTCGCTGCTTGCCAGTCATTGCATACATGTCAAGTACACTGAATATCTTTCTCCTCAACCAAGACAGGGTATCTGGCCAGCCATCATACTGCAGTAACCACTTTGCTCCCGGGACATACAACAGAGAGATCGGCATGATCGATGCCACAGTGCCAAGTGCTGTGGCCCCTCTGCCGGCTGAGGTCCCAGCTGAGGTACCGGCGGTAGGCTCAGCTTCATCGTTCTCCCACTGTGCATCCATTCTCTCTTCCCCCTAGTTAACTTTATCTAGCCTCTGAAAAAGAAAAGTAGTCGGCAGCTCCACAAGCGGGGAGTGGAGCACTCGGGTATTTCCGGATCGGGTTCCTGTGCTTTGGCAGTTCTCGGCAGATCACGGGGCAGGGCTTGTCTTCGTGACTTTTCGGCCATTACACCCCCTTTCTTCCTGCTCTGTAGTGCAGTAATGGCGGCCGGATATTAACAGTTTACATTCACTGTCAATACACGGCACACAGTACCTGGTAATACCGGGCAACGGGATCCTGTTCGTGATGCCAAAAGGTGACCCACCCCAGGGCCGTGGGGTAGCTGATTCGGGCATTGATTACCAGGGGATGTCACGGGCGGCCTGTGCCCGGTCCCGTGGCCCTGACGGTCGTTGAAAAAGGGGAAATCAAAAAAAAATAAAAAATTTTCGTGACGCCACCCACGGTGTCCAGTAATGATAACGGAGCTGCTGCAGACCTCCGGGGATGATGGATGGGGCAGCTAGATAGTGACGCTCCCCATAGGTGGAACGGGATCCCCGGGGCAGAGATGGGATGATGAATAGGGGATTACATAGGGAGGCAGCTCTCCCCACAGCCTTGTCCCTGGTGCTGCAGGAGAATGCGGCTCATCAGGTGGAGATGCTGGCAGGCAGTGTGTGTTAAGGGCAGGACCAGGGGCTGCAATAACACACACACACGCTGGAAGTTGTTTCCGTACCTTTTACTGATGATGATGATTCAGGTAACATCCAGATCAAGAGTACTGCCCAGGTGGTAGGGTGGCAGTTCAAGATTTCCACACCCGATGAATTGTGAGGCCTCCTTGTTTCTGTGTGTGTGTGTTAATGTTTTGGCCTGTCTGAAACCTGGTCCTGACCTCTCCTGTGTCCCTCATTTGAATAGCAGGCTGTGAGAACCTTCTGATGGGCTCCGCTGCTCATCCGCGGTCCCTCACTGTGTTAGTAGCTGCGCTCCAAGTGTCACCAGGAGACTGAAGTCTCCCTGGTCCTCAGGTATTCTCTGCTGTGCTAAGTAGTCCCTTGCAGACTCAGATTCTGGTGTCCGGGTTGCTTCCTGGGGTGAACTAGTATGATTCCTCTGCCTCCACTCTGGCTCTAGTACGCCTTGCCTCTGACCCTCACTCTTGGGTCCCTTACAGTGGCTAGGCTCCCTCACTAGCAAAGGCCTGGCATGCCACTGCTCACCAGGATGTCTTCACAGTCCTCCCTGGAACTGCACTGTCTATCTCCTCCCCCGGGCCTGAATTTATAGGGATCCTTAACTGAAGGCGGCAAATAGAGCTCCCCCTTCAGGTCTGGGGAGGAAAGTGTTGCATGTGTAGGGTACCTGATGTGGAAATCCCTCTGTGCACCAGGTGGTTCTGTGACTACCTATACCACAGGGTGCCACAGATGCAATTGTATACACCCACATCGGTATTATCAATGATGCAGGCTCACGGATTAGTAATAATACCAGTGAGGGAGCAGACAGTTGTTTCCAGCTTCATACCTGTTTCTGGTGGATTCAGGAACAAATGACATGGTCCCGAGGTGGGTGTATCGTTGGGAACTGCGTTCTGGGCATGTGAGGCAGTCGACAGGGTAGGGGGTACTCTGATACCGGGGCTGATGGCGACTTGGATGGGGGATCACGGTTGGTCGGTCCCCGGTCCCGTGCCCTGGACCCTCAATGGCGGGGAATTGTGGGGGATAAGGGGATTGGTTACGTGACGCCACTTGTGGTACCTGGTAACCGGTATACTAGCGCTGCGGCCGGCTGCTGAGGTGATGGAGGTGTAGCTTAGTGTAGTACAGCTCCCCACAGGTGGAGCTTTACCTCAGGGCAGCGGGGATGAATGCTGGGAGCTGTAGTTGCGTCTCTGCAGTCAATGATGTGGATAGCGGCGGTTAAACAGGCACACGCACACACAGTGGTCTTTGTTTCAGTACCTTTTACTGGTGACAGGGTAACAGGTACAGTCCAGAGAAGTAACCAGGTCCCCTGTGCAATTTGGGACTTTCACCTTGGAGAGTTGTGAGGCCTCCTTTGTCTCTGTGTAATGTGAGTTGGGGTAAGTCCTGCCTGTGACTGAACTCACAGCTCGCTTTACTCCATCACTGACAATGAGGTACTTCTGCAAGGTCCCTATTCCTCCTTTGGCCCCTGGTCCTGTGTTTGGTCAGTTTGAATGTCTCTAACTTGTACTTTTCAAGGGTTTTGGTCCTCCTGGTTCTCCTGAGCTTTTACTGCTGCAATGGATGCTAGCAGTGTCGGACTCCGGTGTCCGGGTGTACTAAAGGGAAGCTTTGTCTGTTCCCTTCTTTAATTCTCCTACTCCTCCACTGGCCTCCGACCCTCTCCCAAGGGTGCAGCACAGCTGGGTCAGTGTTGCCTGGTCCTGGATCTCTCCCAGCGACCAGCTCCTCACTTCTGCTCTCTTCACTGTCTGACTGGAGCTAACTGAGACTAATAGACTCATCCCCTCAGGCCTGAATCTTTTAAAGGGGATCTGGTTTAAGGCAGCCTGTAGAGCTCCCCCTTCAGGTCTGAGGTGGAAGGTGTTGCGTGCTGTGTGTACCAAGGTGTAAATCCCTCTTTGCACCGGTGGATCCTGTGGCAATCCCTTGCAGTGGTGCCACACATGCACAGTTCTAAAATTCAGATCCAGGGGTCCAGATCTAGCAGGATCCAGAGTTCCACAGATCTGGATTACATAGAGCCCTATTTTAATTCATCCTGCATTGACCCGTATCCTGGTAGTCACAGTTTTTGACACAGTTGCATTTTTAGTCTCAGAGACAAAACAATGACTAGGGCTGCCACTAGGAATTTTGGGGCCCATGACTACCAACATTTTTGGGGCCCCCTGACACTCCGCCCAGCCCCACCCATGCACCGCCTCCACCCATGCTCTGCCTCCACCTAAACATATGTTATATTTGTAGTTAAAAATTGGAACAGCACTAGTGATGGGCGAATCCTAAATTACTCGGAATCGCTTGACTCTAGCGAGTCCGAGCACAGGACTCGCTACTCGTTGCGAGTCTAGCGAGTCCAATGTTAATGAATGGGGAAGCGAGTAATAGCGAGTAGTGTGAGATTTACAAATCGCAGATGTGTCTCGGAAGCTTCAGCCTGAAGCAATCCTAGTTTTGTCATTTATTTGCATTGGACTCGTTTACTTTGCAACTGTAATCGCTGGGAAACTCGCACAGATAAGAGCCCTGTCTTCTCTGTGTGCTGGCTGCCAGCTCCAGGGTCCTAGAGCCTGCCTGCTGCCTGATGTAGCAGTGCTGAGATTGTTCTCAGTCTGCTCATTCCCTGTGTACAGACATGAATGTCTGTGCACAGAGATGATGTAGCAGAGCTGAGATTGTTCTCAGTCTGCTCATTCCCTGTGCATATACATCTATATCTATGCACAGGGATGAGCAGAGAGGACATCGCGTTTTGGACTGCGTCGGACGGAAGAGGATTTTTTTAATTAAAGATGGAGTCTCTAATGGCTTTTTTTTTTATTTCTAATAAAAAAATTTCTCTGTGTTGTGTTTTTTTAAAACAATTTAATAGAAATTCATGGCGGTCATGTCTAATATTGGCGTGACCGCCATAAATTTCGGGCTTAGGGCCATAATACAAAGCTGGCCCTAACCTCTATTACCCAGCGTGCCACCGCCACCAGGGCCGCTGGAGGAGCGGGGTTCAGCGCCAGAGGATGGCGCTTCAATGAACGCGCCATCTTCTGGGGCGGCTGCGGGCTGCAATTTGCAGCGGGGGGTGCCCAGAAAGCTTGGGCATCCCTGCACTGCGGATTCCAGCCCCCAGCTGCTTAGCTGTACCTGGCTAGACATAGAAATTGCGCGGAGCCCCACGCATTTTTTTGACTCCGACTCCGAGACGACTCCGACTCCGAGACGACTCCGACTCCGACTCGACTCCGAGACGACTCCGACTCCGAGACGACTCCGACTCCGACTCGACTCCACTCCGAGACAACTCCGACTCCGAGACGACTCCGACTCCGAGACGACTCCGAGACGACTCCGACTCCGAGACGACTCCGACTCCGACTCGACTCCGACTCCGAGACGACTCCGACTCCGAGACGACTCCGACTCCGACTCGACTCCGAGACGACTCCGACTCCGAGACGACTCCAACTCCGAAACGACTCCGACTCCGAGACGACTCCGACTCCGAGACGACTCCGACTCCGAGGCGACTCCGACTCTGAGGGGACTCCGACTCTGAGGCGACTCCGACTCTGAGGCGACTCCGACTCTGAGACTCCGAATCTGAGGAGACTCCGACTCCGAGACGACTCCGAGGCGACTCCGACTCTGAGGCGACTCCAACTCTGAGGCGACTCCGACTCTGAGACTCCGACTCTGAGACTCTGACTCTGAAATTCATTAAATAATAAAAAAAATGCGTGGGGCTCCGCGCAATTTCTATGTCTAGCCAGGTACAGCTAAGCAGCTGGGGGCTGGAATCCGCAGCGCAGGGATGCCCAAGCTTTCTGGGCACCCCCCGCTGCAAATTGCAGCCCGCAGCCGCCCCAGAAGATGGCGCGTTCATTGAAGCGCCATCCTCTGGCGCTGAACCCCGCTCTTCCAGCGGCCCTGGTGGCAGTGGCACGCTGGGTAATAAAGAGGTTAATACCAGCTTTGTTATACAAGCTGGTATTAAGCCCGAGATTCTTAATGTCAGGCCACGTTTGACCCAGCCACTAAGAATCTCCAATAAAGGGTTAAAAAAACACAACACAGAGAAAATTTTTTATTTGAAATAAAAAAAAAAGCCATTAGGGACTCCATCTTTAATTAAAAAAATCCTCTTCCGTCCAACGTAGTCCAAAACGCGATGTCCTCTCTGCTACATCCCCTGTGCATAGATAGATGTCTATGCACAGGGAATGAGCAGACTGAGAACAATCTCAGCACTGCTACATCATGTCTGTGAGCAGGCAGGCTCTAGGACCCTGGAGCTGCACAGAGCAGACAGCTGGACTCGGCTCGCAATGTAACAGCAGTTACTTTGCGAGTTTCCCTGCTATCACTGGCACAGTAGCCGAGTCTAATGCAAACAATGGCAATCCTAGTTTTGTCAGCGTTTCTGACAAAACTAGGATTGATATTGATTTGCATTGGACTCGTGCGAGTAATCACTGGGAAACTCGCAGAGTACCGAGTCCTGCGAGTCCCTTACTACTCGCCGAGTAATGAGTCCTAGCGAGTAGATTCGCCCATCCCTAAACAGCACCACAAATTACCTTAATTTATGTGCAACGCTTCCCAACCAGCAATCCAGATGTTTCCTTACAATAGAGTAAAAAAAAGAAAAACAGCACAAAAAAATATAAGAAAGTGGACATTATTGCCCAATGTGTGGACACGCCATTGGGCAATATAGTTCACTTTTTTCTATATTTTTGTGCTGTTTTTCCGTTTTTTACACTCTCGCTCTATTATATATTACACACACACACACACACACTTTAGACTGCTGTGGGCTGAATACACAATAGCTGTATATACAATAGAGTATGCACAATAGAGACGGCTGCTAGCTGTATACACATTAGGGTACCTTTACACGTCGCTACTGGAGGATGGATACAACCAGCTACTTCACGTGCACGAACACGCACAAACGGTTACAAACGGTAAACGCACCATCTTTACACGCCGCCACAAGCTACGCTACGTGACATCTATCTCTGGATACACCGCCGGGTGCCTCAAGTCACCTTCTGTAGCTCATCTTACCTCATTTACACACCGCTACAACCAGCTAATATGGGCGGACCTGGTACAGCAGGGACAGCACATAGGCGTGCCACAATTGTGGATTACGAGACGTCCGTACGCTGATAGGACAAAGCAATAACATCATGATTGGCCAGGCATCGCAGGAGGCTGTTTAATATATGACGCTCAAGCAATTGTGTAGTGTGACTGGTCAGCTCCTTAAATATGCCTCCCTATGGCAGCGTCTACCAATCGTAACGCAGGAGCTTCCACCAATGATCGCTGAAGGGGGGCGGTATCCCGGAGCCTGTGTCACACCCCAGCTACATACCAGGTACATTGCCTGGTGTCGACACATCCCTTCTGTTGCTTCTTTACACGCCGATACAGCTCGCTACAATCGCCTGTGTAGCCACCTGTTTCTGGTCAGTGCTCGGAAACAGATGTATCTGTTGCCGGGTGCCTCCTACCGTCTTTACACGCCGCTACTACGGGGTATTTTGCCGCTACAAGCTACATTTGTAGCCTGTAGCTGGTTGTATCCATCCTCCAGTAGCGGCGTGTAAAGGGCCCCATAGAGATGGCTGCGGGCCGTATACACAATGGTGACTGCTGCTGGCTATACACACAATAGAGAATACTCAATAGAGACTGCTGCTGACCATACACATTGGAGAATACAGATGGTTGCGGACCGTTTAGAACATGGGTCTCAAACTCCAGGCCTCGAGGGCCGCACACATTCCAGGTTTGCAGGATTTCCATAGCATTTGACAGTTGGTAATCAAATTACCAACTGTCAAATTATAAGGACATCCTGAAAACCTGGACTGTGTGCGGCCCTCGAGGCTTGGAGTTTGAGACCCCTGGTTTAGATAATGGAGACCAAACACTACAAGGGAGGGTAACAGACTGTGATGTCATCATCAGGGGAGGGACCTAGACCACCCCCACACATACATCTGCCATGCCTCTGAACTGACAACACAAAGTCCCAGATGAGAGGTGAACAGATGGCAGAATGTCAAACAGAGAAATCTGGAGGACAGGAGGGAGACGGAGGGGAAAGAGGACACGGAAGACGGAGGTGAAAGGGGACAGAGGGGGACAGAGGAAAAAGAGGACAGAGGGGGCCAGAGGAGAAAGAAGACTGAGGGGGACGGTTAAGAAAGAGGACTAACTTTAATGACTTACCAGTCCAGCGCTGGTGCTAGCTTCTGCTGGCTGCTGTCCTCCTCCTCCTCCTGCCTGGCTCTCTCCACCATGTGCTGTGGGCCTTGTCGCCGCATCCCGTCCATCCATGGTGGGTCAAAGCACTGGGTGGGCAATGGCGTCCGTCCAACTTCCACTGTTTCTAAGGTCAGGGGGACAATACTGAAATTACTACAACTTCTGAATAAAATGTGGATAATGGGAATGCATTACACTAGATGGAAAATGCCCCAACACACTAAGTGTATAGAAATACTAGCATGATGCAAGCAAAATGTCCAAGGTGGAGGCACAGTGTGCAGGGAGGAGGGGCACAGTGTACAGGGGCATTTTCCATGTAGTTTAATGCACTCCCAATCATCCATATTTTATTCAGAAGATGTGATAATTACAGTAATGTCCCCACTCCTCTGTCATTAGATCCAGAGCTGCCTGCACTTCCAGCCTGACACATACACACACACTGCATAGATATTTAAACCCCCACACACACTGCAGATACAGTACAGCAGCAGCAAGTGATATGCTGCACTGCACGGTGACACAAGGCAGCCGGGCTCACCTACTACACACAGTGTCTAGTCCAGGAATGCAGGGCTGCAGCCTGCAGGAGCCATCAAAAGCTCCATCCTCAGCATCACAGGAGAAGATGGGCGTGGCTTCAGCACTGAGCTGCCTGCGCTCTGTGTGCTGGGTCTGTCCTGCCTGACGTCATGTGGAGGGCGGGCCCAGCATCAGTCATCCTGCGGGGGCATACCGTGGGACTGGGTGAGCCGTGGGGTGGGCACACTGGGCAGGCCTGGGTGGGCCCCAGATCCCGTGTACAGACAGTAGTTAGAGCGGGTGGGTGGGCGGGTGGGTGTGCGGCCGGGCCCCCTGTGCACAGAGAGAGATTCGCTGCTGGCCGGGGGGGTGAGCTCAGGGGGGAACGGGCCATGCTCCGTGATGTGTCTTGGGCTACAAGGGATTGGGTACTCAGGTCTCGGGCGGTCGGGTGCAGTGATGTCACGGGTGATCCGTGCCCGAGCCTGTGCACTTGGGTGACAATGAAAAGGGGAATATTTACAGGGATTAAAGTTATTGTCGGTTGTGACGCCACCTGTAGGTCCGGTGATGGCACCGGCACTGCTCGGATCTCCGGGGTAATGGGCGGCAGCAAGGTGTTGTAGCCCTCTACAGGCAGGGCTGAGTCCCCGGGGTGTTGGAAGTAGCAACAGTGGAATGGGGCAGTGTAGTCATTATGGTGTAGGTCTAGAATGATGGACACACACACAGAAAGTCTCTTTTGGCACCTTTACTGATGGAAACCGGTATACGTCCAGGGATGAAGGATGCACTTTGGGACTTCCACACCGAGTGAGGTATAGGCCTCCTTGTCCTGTTCCTTCTCTCTAGTCCACCCCCGGCACCTGTATTTATAAGGGATCTGGCTTAACAGCAACCAGTGGAGCTCCCCCTACAAGCCTGGAGTGGAAGGTGTTGGGTATAAGTGAAGTACTAGATGTGGAAATCTCTTAGTGTACTAGTGAGTTCTGTGGCTTATCTGGTACAGGGCACCACAGATGCAACAGCCACACCCCCTACAGTCATGGCCGGGTCACCCTTATGAAAATGGCCATGCCCCCTGCAGGGAGGCCCGGGGCCCCTGACTCCGGGCAGACCCGTCACCCCCTGATGGCAGGAATGACCATGACTACCCGGATCAGGGAAAAAAATGTAAAACTGGATGCATCAGCAAGTTCATCGGGCCCTAATGAAAGTCAATGGGGTTGAAAATGGATGTGGATACATACAATTACGCTGGATTCACACAGATGGCTGAAAATGCCAGTGTCAAACCAGCCTAAAATGCTCATGTTGTCTAATCAGGGATGAGCCAGGAATCTGAACATGACACAACCAGGGAAAGTCCACTTTCCAGTCACCTACAATCCTCCAGACCGGTCACTGCAAGGAATCTTAGCACAGTCTCTTTTGGAATACCGAGTTTGAGTTCCACTATGAAGGGAAGGAGACGGGCCTCTGCACATCTGCACATGTCAGGGCCTTACTGAGAACTTATCTCCTCCACCCAACCTACTGAAGTGTCTCTTAGCTAGTCTTCGCAGAGACCTTTGGTGGATGGGTGTTGAAACTACAGGTGCTGCCTCCATCAACTCAGGGAAGAATAGACATGGAACAAGTGAGGAGGGGAGTGACATGAAAAGGGAGCATAGCTATGGGGAAACATTTTTAACTATTGAAGGGGCATCTCAAAATTCAAGCATTTAATGATTTACATGTTCCTTATACGGTGAAGACGCCAAATAGTGAAATCAAACAACCTCTGTAGTGTAGCCCCCCAACAATCATCTGATTGCTGCCGATTTACTAATAACAACCTTGGAAAACAGACTTTTTTGCAAGTTAAAACTTTTCAGGTCATGCAATTCTCTTATAGCACACCAGCAGGAGAGTTGGAGTATTGCACTGAGGTTTTTCAGAATATTATCCATCCTTGGAATGCATGAACGAGTCCAAAAAAGGGAACTACTCTTAGACTTACTGGTTTTTGCTCATTGAAGGTGACTCTAAGTAAGGGACCCTCTCTTTGATGTTCACTTGACCTGATGGGGTCCATTGATGGGGGGCTATTATTAAATTCTGCTCCCCCTGTATATAGAAAAGGGACAAGTAATATGGAAGTTGGAGTTGGCTTTTGGACATATCACTGCTTTCCTGTGCATTGAGATGATGAAATACAAGTGTTATGGGGAATTGGAGTACGGTAATCTCTTTTGTGCAACTGCTGACATAGAAACAAATGACAGCCTTGTTACGAGCGGAGCTGTTCATTCATTTACCTAAACACACAAATGAGGAGTTTTCTTTTGGTTTTGATGCTGTTTATCTATAAATGTGGCAGTTTACTTGCAGCGAAATCAAAACAGCACAGCATGAAATATTATATAAAAATGAGACCATTAACCGCAGGGAATGTTCAAGGTGGATTCAGTATGGAAATTGCCAGACACAAACCTTCATGCCGATACTATCTCACAGTGGGGATTGTGTAACATGGGCAAGGTTGGAAAGGCAAAAAGTGAAATATGCAGAGCAAAAGTGTTGAAATCCAAAATGTACCTGGCCTTAAGACAAAATCTGGAAAAAAGCATAGTCATAGTGGCGTCATCCCACACAAGTTAAAACTGATCTAATATGCCCAGAAACAATTATGATTCTCAAGATTTGTAGTTTGCAATTCTTTCTTTTTGAGAGGACTAGTGATGTGCGAGTCTACTCGCTAGGACTCGTTACTCGGCGAGTAGTAAGGGACTCGCAGGACTCGGTACTCTGCGAGTTTCCCAGCGATTACTCGCACAGTAACGAGTCCAATGCAAGTCAATGGCAATCCTAGTTTTGTCAGAGTTTACTTTTTCTCACTCGCTAGACTCGCTATATCACATCGCTATGTAGCTTGAATCTCCCCAAATCGTTTAAACAATCGCACCGCTTCACGGATACCTGCTGTCAGCAGTGAGTCTGAGCGAGTCTACGAATCCGAGTCCTGTATAATTATTATAACAGCTCCCGCTGTTACTTCCGGGGCCGCCTATTAAGCTCATTACATATTCACTGCACTGTCAAACTAACAGCCAATCACAGGAGCTCACACTCTGTGGGGGCCTCTGTGATTGACTGTTGTAATCAGACTGGATTTTCTCAGTCTGGACAGTGATTCTGCTTGGTTGCCATACACATTAGTGTATGGCAACCAACCTGGCGTTGTAGGGTGTAAAATAAATAATTATTTAAAAAAAAAAGCGCGTGGGGCTTCGCAGCTTTTTTTAAGTCTAGCCCGATGAAAGCAGGCAAACTGCGAGCTGCCACCCTCAGCTGCTTAATTTCCCCTTGGCTGGCAAAAAAAAATGCGTGGGCTCCGCCCTATTTTCCATGCCAGCCAAGGTAAAACTAAGCAGCTGAGGGCTGGTATTCTCAGCGGGGTGAGGGCCCATTGTTATAGGGCCCCCCCACGCTAAAGAATAGCAGCCCGCAGCCGCCCCTGAAAATGGCGCATTAATAATAAGCGCCATTTCCAGGCGCCTTACCGGGCTCTTCCAGCGGCCCTGGTGGCGGTGGCACGCTGGGTAATAAAGGGGTTAATACCAGCTTTGTTATACAAGCTGGTATTAAGCCTGAGATTCTTAATGTCAGGCCAAGTTTGACCCGGCCACTAAGAATCTCCAATAAAGGGTTAAAAAAAACACCACACAGAGAAAAATTCTTTATTAAAAATAAAGACACAGACAGCATTAGGGACACCATCTTTATTACCACCACGTATCCCTCCAAAGATCCAGGTCTTCTCTCTTCTGTCTTCTTTCTTCTGTCTTCTGTCTTCCTTCTTCTTGTTGAACTCATTCAGCTCTGCTACATCACACATCACACAGTAGGGGGCGGAAATACGCTCCCCTGCTGTGTGATGCGTCAGTGAGGCTGTGAGCATTAAGCCGAGACGTCACCGCCGACCCCGTTGCTATAGTAACCAAACTATCGGTTACTATAGCAACGCTTAAGCAGTGCCGACTGCACAGAGCCGACTCATTCATAAGCTGCTGGATTTAACTCCCTGCTTACCGATCACTGCAGTGCCGGTAAGCAGAGAGTTAACTTTGCTGTGACCGCGGCTGCAGTATGAGCGGCGCATATACCAGCCGCTGTCACAGCACAGGACTGAAGGCGACGACATCTATATGTGTGCAGGGCCCAAGAGAGGGGCGGGGAACTCCATCTCTTGCAGGGCAAGAGGCAACTTACCGTATATACTCGCGTATAAGCCGAGTTTTTCAGCCCAAAAATTGGGCTGAAAAGTTACCCCCTCGGCTTATACGCGAGTCACTACACGGGCGCCCCCCCCCCCCCCCAGAGGTATACAGGCCCCCCATCAGTATACAGGCCCCCCCATGATCCGTAAACCTGTAAAGGAAGATGATTATACTTATCACTGTCCCGGTGCCGTCCCGCTCTGCATCGCGATCCTCCATCTGCATCGCGCTCCTCCATCTTCCGGCTTCCTGTCGGCGCCAACAATGACATCATTCGGCGCAGAACACAGGAAGTCGGAAGCCGGTGAATGAAGATGGAGGATCGCGATGCAGATGGAGGATCGCGATGCAGAGCGGGGTGGGCAGCGGGACAGTAATAAGTATAATCATCTTCCTTTACAGGTTTACGGACCATGGGGGGGGCCTGTATACTAATGGGGGGCCTGTATACTGATGGGGGGCCTGTATACCTCGGGCTGCTGTATATACCCTGGGGCTGCTGCTGTATGTACCCTGGGGCTGCTGCTGTATGTACCCTGGGGCTGCAGCTGTATGTACCATGGGGCTGCTGCTGTATATACCATGGGGCTGCTGCTGTATATACCCTGGGGCTGCTGCTGTATATACCCTGGGGCTGTTGCTGTATATACCATGGGGCTGCTGCTGTATATACCATGGGGCTGCTGCTGTATATACCCTGGGGCTGCTGCTGTATATACCCTGAGGCTGCTGCTGTATATACCCTGGGGCTGCTGCTGTATATACCATGGGGCTGCTGCTGTATATACCCTGGGGCTGCTGCTGTATATACCCTGGGGCTGCTGCTGTATATACCATGGGGCTGCTGCTGTATATACCATGGGGCTGCTGCTGTATATACCCTGGGGCTGCTGCTGTATATACCCTGAGGCTGCTGCTGTATATACCCTGGGGCTGCTGCTGTATATACCATGGGGCTGCTGCTGTATATACCATGGGGCTGCTGCTGTATATACCCTGGGGCTGCTGCTGTATATACCCTGGGGCTGCTGCTGTATATACCCTGGGAAGGCTGCTGTAACACGGCTGGGGCCTGTATATACCACTGGGGAGGCTGCTGTATACCACACTGCTGGGGGCTGTATACTACCACTGGGGAGTCCTGCACACAGCGAACAAGTCTGTAAGAACATGTTCACACCGCCAACATATTGGAACAAAAGCTAAATGCAACAAAAACAACAGTACACTGCAGTAAAAATATTAAATGCGAGTGCAGTATAAAAAATATTAATGTAACAAATACAGGGTACTTAGTCCATCCGTTTTTTTGCATGGTCTTACAGACTTGTTCGATGTGTGCAGGACTCAACTGTTTTTAATTAAGTTGCCTCTTGCCCTGCAAGAGATGGAGTTCCCCGCCCCTCTCTTGGGCCCTGCAAACATATAGCTGTCGTCGCCTTCAGTCCATGTCAGACACTGGTCCTGCTGGCTCCTGCTCACTGGTAAGCATTCACACTAGTCAGGTTTTTGAATACAACAGTTAGGACTGCATCAGAGATGGGTACACTTTGAAGTTAGTGACGTGGCTTGAAATAACTTTTTTTGCGCAAAAAAAACGGATGGACTAAGTACCCTGTAATTGTTACATTAATATTTTTTAGACTGCACTCGCATTTAATATTTTTACTGCAGTGTACTGTTGTTTTTGTTGCATTTAGCTTTTGTTCCAATATGTTGGCGGTGTGAACATGGTCTTACAGACTTGTTCGCTGTGTGCAGGACTCAACTGTTTTTAATTATTTTAGTGCAGTGAATATGTAATGAGCTTAATAGGCGGCCCCGGAAGTAACAGTGGGAGCCTATTAAACATGATTTAGCTATTGTAGCAGATAGAGCCTAAAGCTTCCGAGACACATCTACGATTTGTAAATCGCACATTACTCGCTATTACTCGCTTCCCCATTCATTAACGTTGGACTCGCTAGACTCGCAACGAGTAGCGAGTCCCGAGCTCGGACTCGCTAGAGTCAAGCGATTCCGAGTAATTTAGGACTCGCCCATCACTAGAGAGGACCAATTGTTATAAGAATTATTCTAATCTGACTTGAGATGCCAGGCGCCTACTCCTCCCCCAACCCCACGCACGATATTGCACTTTTAGCTGTATTTGCATCCTGGATGTCAATGTAGTTAAGCATAATGATGGAAGAGGGTAGCCATTTGCTCCCTCCCCCATCATTCTGCATCTGATATCTCAACACAGCGGGAGTGGTTGTGGCACCCGCGAGGGATTGCCACAGGATCCACTGGTGCAGGGAGGGATGTACAGCATCCAACACCTTCCACCCCAGACCTGGAGGGGGAGCTTCACCGGCTGCCCTTAAGCCAGATCCCCTATAAAGATCCAGAACTGAGGGGAGGAGTCAGTCAGTCTGCAGTGGCAGTCAACCAGTTAGTTCCAGAGAGACTGCAGAGTAGAGAGCAGTTAGTGGAAGGAGCTGGTTGCTGGGACCAAGCCAGGCCCAGAACCAGGAAATCTGACCCAGCTGTGCTGAGCCCTAGGGAGAGGGGCAGAGGCCAGTGGGAGAAGTGAGAGGTAGGAAGAAGAAAGAAGGGAACGTACCTGTTATCCCTTTAGCCCACCCGGACACCTGAGTCCGAAGCTACTATTCATCTACAGTGTGGCAGCCAAAGCCCGGACAGACCAGGAGGATCTATTCCCCCTGAAGTAAAGAATAGAAGACTCCAAACCTGACCAAGCATAGGACCAGGGACCTGAGCAGAGAATAGGAATCCCACAGAACAGTCCTCATTGTCGGTTTTGGAACAGTAATCTGAGAGGGAGAAAGAGCGGCAGGTTCAGTTACAGGCAGAACTTACCCAAATTACCGCACACACTAACAGAGGAAGCCTCACAACTCTCCAGGGTGAATGTCCCAAGCTGCACTGAAACTTGGTTATCCTTCTGGACCGTGCCTGTTACCGGACATCAGTAAAAAGGTACCGAAACATAGACCATTGTGTGTGTGTGTGCCTGATTCCCCGCCGCCACCTGCAGCGTTCACAGCAGAAACGCTACTACTACTCCCCTCATCCACCCTGCTGCCCTGAGGTAAAGCTCCACCTGTGGGGAGCTGTACTATCAAAGCTGCATTTCCATCACCTCAGCGGCCGGCCGCAGCACTGGTACCCCTATTACCAGGTACCACAGGTGGCGTCATGTTATCGTTCCCCATCATCATCACCCCCATCCCTGCCACTGAGGGTCCAGGGCACGGAATCTTGAACAGAACAGACCAGCCATGATCCCCCACCGAAGTAACCCCCTGTCCCGGTATCCGAGTACCCTAACCCTGTCGACCGGATCAAGGTGACATCACTATTTTGAAAAAGCAAGATTCCCGGGCACTAGTCTTGGCCCATTATCAGACCCCTTCTCATTACTGAGCTAAGCGGTGTTGCATTTAGTCTCAGAAAACAAGTCCATGCACTCATAAAAAAGTATGAGATAGCACTCACTGCTTGTGGTGTTATAATCTCGGCTTCTTTATTTCATCCGTGCAGGTTACTGGCAATGGTGGAGGGAGGGGGTCCACCTCCGCATCCCCTCCCTCCACCATTGCCTGTAACCTGCAGGAATGAAATAAAGAAGTCAAGATTATATCATCACTATTTTGATCCCACTGTGCTGAGCAGTGAAGAGCATCAAAGCACTCGCTGCAAAGACCAGAGCGGCAGGGGAAAGAAGAGAGGTGAGTATTGATTATTTTTGAATGTGGGGCCCATTTTACTATATAAAAAACTATGTGGGGCCCATATTAGTACACAGAGGACTTCATGGGGCCCATAATACTATATGTAGGATTAGTTGGAGTCCATATTTCTATATGGAGATCTATGTGGGGCCCATATATCTACAGTAAATGGAGGGCTATATGCGGCCCATATTACTATATGGATGACTAAGTGGGGTCCGTAATACTTTATGTTGGTCTACATGGGACCCATAATACCTTATGGAGGACTATGTGTGGCCCATATTACTATATGGAGGACTACGTGGGTCCATAATACTATATGGAGGACTACCTTGGACCCATAATATTTTATAATGGATTATATGGTGCCCTTAACACTATATGAAAGACTATCTGGGTCCCATATTACTATAGGAAGGACTATGCGGGGTGCATTATATTGTATAGAGGACTATATGGGGCCCATTATTCTGCATGGAGGGCTATGTTAGGCCCATAATACTATATGGAGGACTATGTGGGGCCCATTATTCTGTATGAAGGATTATGTGGGGCCCATTATACTGTATAGAGAACTATGTAGGACCCATTATACTATATGGAGGACTAGGTTGGGGCCATTATACTATGTGGGGGACTATGTAGGACCCATTATAAAGTTTACAGAACTGTGAAGCGCCCATTATACTATATGGACGACTATGTGGGGTGCACTATTCTGTATGGAAGACTGTATGGAAGACTATTGTGTATTCAGGGCTATGTAGATCCTATTATTTTATGTGGAGAACTATGTGGAGCCATTTTCTGTATGGATGACTATGTGGGACCCACAATTCTGTATGGAGGACTATTTGGGGCTTATTATTCTGTATGGAGAACTATGTGGGGCAGATTAGACTGCATGGAGGACTATATAGGACTCATTAAATTGTATGGATGACTACGTGGAGCCATTTTTTTACACACGTCATCCAGACTCTTTAATTTTACCCCCAGTGAGAGCCAATCAGAGACTGCAAGCAGCTCTCAGTGGGTCATCAGCTCCCATAGTTCACTGAAGCGAGTGGCCTTTTCTGCTACAACAACATTTGGAAATATATACTACTACGGTACTTTTGTTGTTTTTGGATCTCAGAGAATATAAGATAAACTTGGGAAAAACTGTGCACATATTGAACATGGAAGATTGACTGGACTGAAGAAAAAAAATAAATTTTACTCAAATTGTAATATTGCTTTAATTTAAAATATTACATAATTCAAATAATTTGTACAAAAATCGTTTGTAGGTTATCTACCTGTTCCTGCTGAGTTGTGTAGAAGTTTTCTAACTCACAAAGAGTATCTGTCGGTAATCTTTCCACAAAGTGCTGCAAAATGGCTGTACTCATGCATGACCTGCTGATTTATCTTCAATTCACAAAGATGAATTTATTTTTCTCAGTGTTCTATTAAAAAGTAAACTGTTGTTAAAAAGTTGCTTTTTGGCTTCAATAAGAGAATTCTTTAATCCTCAAATTAATTTAAAAGCCAGAAAATTTCATAAAATGACTGCATACTACAGGAACAAGCTATTCATGCGGACTGGGACACTCAGCAAAGCTCAAAATAGACCTGACATTTGTAGGCTGCTTTGCGGTCTCTGTGAATAGCAGTGGTTAAATGGAGTTAATTTCCTTTACTCTATTAAGGGTTAATGATTGTGGCTCTGCAATACCAGTTGCTGAGTGCAACAGGTGACGTAGTTGTCCACTCAACCCAGCCTTTAAGCAGTCCCATAACCCATCATCCGGTGTCGCTGATAGAGTTCATTCTCTGCAAAGACTGAGCTGTGCTGACGCTGAGTGCTTTTCTGCTGAAGTCTTCTTGCTGTGTATCTTTGTGGAGATTGCCATCTTCCTGGTTGTTGCTTTGCTTATCCCAGTGCCTGGGTGGATGTATTGGGGTTATAACATAGGGCTTGTCAAGAGCAGGGGAAGGGTAGCAGCCCAGACATCCTCACCTTTTGATGACCTTCTCAGAAATGGGTCAGCTAGGGAATCCGAGTCTAAGGGCCAACCTAGCACCTCTGATCATCTTGTGCCCATCACTGCCATCCTGCTACCTAACCCCTTGAACGTTACTACCACATGTGACAGGACCTCTGACTTTGCACTGGTTGTTGCCACCACCATAAACAATCATTCCTCAAAATGAGGAGGTCCATCACCAATTTACAGTCCCTTCCAGGACCATGAATGAAACAAAAAGTGACTTTCAGGCTGGACTTCTTTATGGTTGAGGTTCCCATAGAGAGGAAAACCATAGTTTATATTATTCAATGGTATACATGAGCTGTAAACCTACTTCATTTGCCATTGTGTCATGACTGTATTAAGTGTTCAACCTTGACTACCATCCGAAGTTTCAAGTTGAAGGTTTTTGGATTTAATACAAAATCTGTAACAGGGTACTAACTTACCATATTCCATTTATAATACCATACTTACAATGCTGTAAGGCAAGATCTTCTGGTAGGTTACTGTATGCAAAATCACCATTGTGTCACACTCTCTCCATGCTTGCTCCCTGCTTCTCCATGGAAGAACCCTTCCAGAAGACATCTTTTCTGGTATGTTCAGAGTGGTTTGGTCTATGATTGGAAATATATAAACCCTATAAGGGAGACAGGGAAAGAGAAAGGCCTTCTTTCGGCCATCTCGGTTAAAAAGATCAGAATGATGCTGCCACGTCTACAATCCTGCCTAAAATGTAAAGGGCCTGTCACACGCGTCAATGTCGTCAGCGAGATGATCGCTGACGACATTGACGGCTGATCGCTGGTTAGCTGTCACACAGGCAGACTCACCAGCGATCAGTGGACCAGAAACATCGTGGAAACGATTTAAATATCGTTTCCACGATGTCTTGCTCCCGCTGCCAGGCTGCAGTAAGCGGGAGCAGGCTGGTCTCCAAGGTAAACTGCGGGTATCTAGGCAGCGCGCGCTGCCTAGATACCTGACGTGTACCTTAGTTACCAGCCTCCTCCGCTCACCGGCTGGTATCTAAGGTACACAGCGGGTAACTAGGGACCCTAGTTACCCGCTGTGTACCTTAGATACCAGCCGGTGAGCGGAGGAGGCTGGTAACTAAGGTACACATCTGGTATCTAGGCAGCGCGCGCTGCCTAGATACCCGCAGTTTACCTTAGTTACCAGCTCCCAGCGCTTGTGAGAGGCGCTGGGAGCTGGAATATCGCTACTCCCGGTGTCACACGCAGCGATGCTGCGTGTACACCGGGCGACAATCGCCAGGTTTTAGGACTGATTCTGAAACCTGGCGATCATCAACCAGCGATTTATCGCTGGTTGATTCAGTATGTCACACTCGTCAATATCGCTGCAACGTCACGTGCAGCCGATATCGTGCAGGCGATATTGACGCGTGTGACAGGCCCTTAAGAGAAATCAGACAAGGTGGCGCTAAGAACTGTTTTGTGAGTTCCTGTGTTTCACCACCAACTTTCATTAAGTATTGAACCAAGTTAAAATGTTTATCTAGTTTAGATTATTTAAATCTATTTCCACAATTGACGTCTCCACAATTAGTGCCAGCTCAGATTTCAGCGGAAGCTACTGAGTAAATATATAAAAGATTTTCCAAAATTGAAAGGTATCCCCCAATCTTGCTGATTGTTGAGGGTATGACTGCTGAGATCCCCAGTGAGCCCAATTACCTCCAAACCATCTATTGTCCATTGGACTGGTGGAAATAAATTGAGATTGGTGGACTACATAAGAACTTTGCTCAATTGACAGTTAATTATTCCCATTATTCTATTTGGTAGGATTACAAATGATCTTCCAGTATTTCTCTAATAAGTAGGTCATGATTTAAAGGGAACTTTCCAATTGATTAATGCTGCCCTATTCATAGAAAGTATGAAGTAGAGCTGTTCACTCTGTAACATTCCAAGTCTTTAGAAAAAACATCATTAAAAATCCAACTGGGGACCATAGGCGGATGGGGATAAGACTGGTCTGGCAAGGCACGTGGCCCGCTTTTCTCCATTCGTCTCCAGGTGATTGATAGGTAATTGACTACATACACACATGGAAGAGACTTGGCAATCAACAAGAGTGATGAAAGGAGAAGATGGCCAGGAACGGCACCTGAATAGTCTTACTGGTTCACATTCAGATGTATAAACTATGTTTTCTGTGAAATGCGTATGAGATGAGTGTAGTAGACCTGACTATAACCTTAAAAAGTGCCTTGGTAGTTAGTGCTTTTGCATCCTTAGGTCATTTCATCCAATCTAACCTGGGTTACATCTCCAAAGGCTTGTACAGCTGCTCCAGTTTCTTCCAGCTCTCTCTACTACTTTCATATTGGCCCTAGTGTACATGTGTACTCGATAAATTAGTTTGGCCTTTGGGACAGTGATTGATGTAAGTGCCATCTCTATAGATCATTGTGGATATGTCGGAGCAATAAAAAATGGGAACATAAGGAAGGGGAATAGTTGACATCAACGCTACATGCCGTAAAGATTGAGAAATTGAAGGGAATAGGGAGCAACAAAAAAAGTTAGACTTAGTGATGAGCAAGTGTATTCGTTACTATTCACCATTCGGACGAATAGTATGGTATTCACAATAGTCATTACTTAGCGAGGATCGCTGGTGCTCGTGAGTGATTTGTTGATCATTATCAATCTGATATAAATTGAAAGCTCCCTTCAGTAAGCAATAAGAGCTGGCATGTCAGGTAGAATAGATTGATAGATTCACTCTGGGGGGGTACTGCACGGAGTTTTATGCTATGAAAATTTGAAAAAGCCCTCCCTCCCAGTCTGTCCCAGAAAGACTCGTTTTATAGCCGGATGTGTGTGGATGGAGCCTATCACTCATTAACTTACATTGTACATGCTCAGATGAGTATGCGTGTATTAAAAACTACTAGTTACTTTTATAGCGAGTGCGAATATTACGGTACGCGCTCATCACTAGTTAGACTCCTTTTTTACTCCATGATCAACTCCTTTAAAACAGCAATGTCATTTTTCTCCAGGAATATACTAGTCCTCTACCTCCTGGCCCCCTGCTTGCTGGGTGGATGGATCAGTCATGACCCAGGCATGATTGTGCTATTAGTCCAAACTTTACCTCTCCCATGCTTCAAGTAGAGGCAGCTCTACCTTTGCTATGTGGCGCCCCTGTGGACCGGTGGCCACAGAGAGAATTGCAGCTGGACAGGTAAGCTAGTCAGTCCACACCAACACCCCACACACACTCCGATCCTGAGCCTAAGTCACTTCAAGTCAGGCGAGGGATGGTGGGAGGAGCAAGGGGTGGAACGGGAGACAGAACCCGGGAAAGGGGTGGAGGACCTAGACTCAAAAGGACCTAGGAACATTAAGCTGGGGTTGAGAATTCCCTGGAGAGTGAGGAAGAGGGAAGCATCTCCAAGCCGAGACACCATTCAGCTAAGTGTCGCAGACTGAGAGAACAACGGGGCCCGGCGGCTTTCTCCACTAATGGCTGGCTGGCAACCCAAGCTGAACCCGTGGAAAGCCAGAAGGAGCCAGGTGTGCCCGACTAACCTGGGACACTGGTGGCTGGGCCAAAGAACCAGAGTGCCGGCTCTGTAGATGTGGCAATGCAAGCTTCAAGCACCCAACCACAGGAAACCTATTAGGGTACGGGAACTCTATGTCCCAGAACCTCACAATGGGTGTGGTAAAGGAGAAAGCCATTGTACTAGAGCTAGTGGCCCAAGAAGTGGGACAAATCACTACAGAGCCCGTGACGTCCGGAACGTACACACACACAGGATAGGACATGAAGGAGGCCCGAAAGGACTAGAAAGGGGTATCACTAGTAGCCTGTTCCAGCTGCAAACTGGTCACCGGGACCAAGAACAGAACTACTGTGGAACGGTTGTGACTGTGAACTTGTAACTTGTGCAGTAGAGTAAAGACCTGGTGAACTCAGGACTTGTGTGAGACTGTCATTTTCAGCGACCGCTGTGGAGGCTCACCTGCGGAGCCGCACACTGACTGTGTCGGCTGGAGGAAAGGTCACCTGGAGGAACAGCAGCAGAGCTCGCCTACAGAGAGGTACCCCGACTTGTGTGGGCGCCAGCTGGAGAAGCTGCGGAGAGAAAACAACGGCAGCACCCCGACGACTCATCATTCCTACACCTGCCTGGGGACCAAGCCCTACCCGTGGAGGGCTCACCATCCCGGCTGCCGCCATTACCATTATCTCCAGCAGTCTAAACGGCAGCGGTGGCCACATTGGCCACGACCCACGGGTGGCGTCACGAACAATTCGCATAAACTTTATTTCCTTTTTCTTTTACACCCTTTTGCATTGCCACACCTGGGCATACAGAGTTTGGTCACGTTGTCGTGACATTCCCCTCTGCAAACCAACAAGAGGACCCGGTTCCGAGTACCCCCTGCCCCGGGGTGCGATAGCTACACGGGAGAAGCTCATGGACATCAAAACTGTCTGGATTCAGTGATCTCTACTTTAGTACAGTGCTTTATGGCTCTTAAGGGGCTTTTTCTAATCCTACACTCCTTGCCTAGGAGACAGGATGGGAATGGGAATGGTGGCTTGTTATCCCCTTTTAATAAAAGGTAAGTTGTAAAGGTGCTTGCTTTTACAAGTAGACTGCAATATTAATAACTTAATGAGGTGAGACAACCCCTTTCACACTAACTTGTTGATGGCTTCCTCTTAAAGGGAGTCTGTCAGCAAAGTTTGACTTTTCAAATCAAGTACAGGTGCCTGATGCTCCATTGTCATGGCCAAACAGTTCAGTGCACCCTCCCACCTACTTGTTTTTCTGCTATCTGTCCCCCTCACTCTATTTGACAGCTCCGAGAAGGGCAGAGACAAGGAAAAAAAGTTAGCGGGAAGGTGCACTGATCTGTTAGGCCATGACAAGGGTGCACCGAGTGCATGTGCTTTAATTGAACAGTAATTCTTTGCTGACAAAGTATCTTTAAAAATCTAGCTACTATAATTTCTGAATATCATTTACAGATATTTTACATTGTAACTCTGCTGACTGCGGAATTATTCTTTCAAGATGTAGTGACCAGAACTGTCAGCCATGTCTCCCGCCCTTGGGAGACCTTATGTCTTATTACTGCAGAGATGAGGCTATTGCACTCCCTGGACTTTGCACTATCCATGGTGAGTGGATGGACAGTTAAGGACAAAGTACATGACACCTATGGGTGAAGGATCCATATAGGGGTGTTAGGGAGCCCAGGGTACAGACACAGGTGAGTGTGAGTAGATGACCCGTCTCCCCTCTCCCTACCTATAAGTCTTCCCTTTTCATCACTGTTATAATATCTGTGCTGCATTGCGCGCTGGACATTCCTTTGTCCAAGCATAACAATGACCACAGGTTGATTCTAGATGTTTTCAAATGTCAAAAATGGTAAAGCATCAAGAATCGACTTCAGTGCTTTTCCCAAATGCAGTCGATCTACCACATCTTGGGTTTCATTTTAATAAAACTTAAGTTAGTGGGTGTTCTTTTATTTCCCTTAAAAATGACTTTTCCATCTTCAGATGGTACGAATGTTCTAACGTTTTGATTAGAAGGAACACTGTTGTTTCCCAAGTGCGCTTAATAGCTACATAACGTTTTTTTACCTGCGAGAAATCCAGAAATAAACATCAACATTGATTGATGGGTCAATTATGTAATCATGTTGTCATGCAAATAAAAGGCTGCACAGAATAGAAAGGTGAACAAGTAAATAACTTTTATAGTAAATTATCAATGCTCCTATAAAGAATATAACCATTTCCAGTGAATGCTCTTCTAGTTATTGGCTTTAATGTACAAATGTTTTGCAGAATATTATGGATTTTTCACCATGGTGGGGCTTTATCCACGCTAATGTGGATAACCTGTGACTGTGACTGTGAATGAATAAAATCTGTAAATATTAACTTCAAATTAATAGAGGCTACCTAGATGTAATAAGGTAACCCTATTCAGGTCATAACCACCTGCTGCTATTTCCACTTTTCTTCCATTCTGCCTGGTTTTGCTTGACATGTGAACTTTCTTATGACAGAATGTATAAATAGCGCTCTACCCTCTGCCCTCTTCTAGTTTCCTTGTTTCCCAAACGTCCTCTGGATACGGGATGGACCCTCATTCATTATCACATGACCAAAACTATAGCAACAATATGATACAAATACAATATACAACACCTAATCTTAGTGTTAAAGGGGTTATCCACTAGAAGGGACAACTCTCTTCTGATTCCACTTGTTTACTCCAGTTAAGATAAAAGAGCCTGTACTCTCCTCCCAATCTTGCGCCATTCCAGTGGTGTTGGTAATCACGATTCAGGGGCTCAGGTGACATTGTGACGTCATGCGAGCCCTGCATTCAATCACCGCCGGCTTCCTTCTACCCGCCTTCAGACCAAATGAATTAATTACCATGAAGTGATGTTGTGGCTGCCACCCACTTCCTGTTGATGGCTCATTTGGTTCAAAGGTGAGGAGACAGAAACCGGCAATGATTGGACGGGGGTTGTTGGGATGTCATAATGTCTTGTGAGCCCCAAACTGCTGTTACCAACGCTGCTAGAATGGTGTCAGAACAGGAGTTGAGTATAAGGTCTATTATTTTAACTAGGGGAGACAAGTATAGCCAGGAGAGTTTGTCCTACTAGTGAACAACCCCTTTTAAAGCCCACAGCTTTACATAACCATATTTACCTCATCCGAGAAAATTGGTCCAATTATGCTACTCAACCTCTGTTCAGACTTTACAATGCCATTGTTGAGGAGAGCCATAGGATCAAATACTTAATTAACCTTAAGACATAAGGGCATGGCGAGAAATGATCCACAGAGTGTATTATTTACATTGTATAAGTTATGACTTAAACATGGCTGCCATTTCCTGCCACATCACACATGCTCTCTGAGAGCAAGATGGAGTCCAGAGGAGCATGGACCTATGACTACATCCTGTCTACAATAAGGAGTTCCTGGAGGAAGCTGAATTCCATAGAAGGACTGACCAATCACAGAATGCCATATCACCTGGACATACTCGATCAAGACCACACCCCCTGATGACCTCATGCATCCACCCATGGAGTAAACCACTGACCAATGAATACATCTGAGTAGGGTTGGCCAAGCCCTTACTGAACAAAACCTCAGGTCTCTTATAATAAACAGACACTTGGAGCTTGGGACGGACCAAGGAATGGTTTACATCGGACTCTGTGTGTCTGGTGTCCTACTTTTCATTTCCGGTGCTTGGTCTATATAAATTAGGACAGGAGCAGCAACTTGTTAATATTATTATGAAATATTAACCATAACACCATCTGAGTGCGGTCTGATTTTTTCACATACCCAGTGACATGCATTGTACGAGTACAACCCAATTTATGGATGCAAATTGTGCATGCTGTGATTTTTCTCTTGGACAGACTAGGTCATATGCCCAGCCCATAGAATACCAGTGGTTGGCCCAATGTTTTGTCATGCCTGGACCAAAAATACACTTGTGCGACCTTAGCCAAAAGGTTAGATGAAATAGTAGGCAAGTATACGTATTTTGAGATCTATGGACACCATGAGATCCCTCACCTACAATCTGTAGACCACCATCTAGGGATGGCATGCTCTAAGCACTCTTATATGTCCATGACAATTGGTCGGTGCACAAAAAAAAGAGAAAATGGATATCATAAGCAGTTGTATCGCATCCCATTTTTACGGATATGTTCAATATTTTAACGTAGGAAAAAGTGTTTGGTCTTGTAAATATTAATAAATGCTGAAGTAGATGTGTCTGACACGTAGACAACAATTGAAATGGAAATCGCCTGTTTCTTCAGGATAAAGTTAGGATGATGTTTTATAGTGATCTATATTGTGCTTAGTAGGCGAAAATAAAGTAATTGGGAGAAGCTCAGTTGCCTGTGGTCATATTCTAGGGATCATTGATACTAGATCTTTGGACTCCTTGCTGTCTAGATTTTATGGCCTATACCTGACAATCAAATATTTACGTAGTCATAGCTCTGTTTGGGCGCCGCAGATCCACATGTATATTTCTGCTTTTACAGCTGCCACTTAGTCACTATATTCGACAGCTCCACTTTCTTACCAGTCATCCTGGTTTACAGCCAAGGACATTAGTATTAGTTTTTATTACTAACGTGGCATACACTACCCGTATTTCCATAACTCTTTTATATATTTTAATGCCAACTGTGCCAGTTATTTAAACAAGCATTTAGTAAATGACTGGTATTATCTTTCATAAGTATTTCCTTGGTAATTGGCTGTATATAAAGACTTTGGAGCATTAGCTTTGCTTCATCACTTATAACTCAATTTTCGTTCTTAGTGCTGTTTACAGATTCACTCAATTCCCATCGACTTTATTTGCTGAAAATCTATTGCTTATTATGTTTTAAGGTTTGTGACCCCAGAGCTAAATAAACATATACTCACTTCATCCAGGCCCACCCCTGTCCAGCCTCACTGGCTCTTTCCGCATTGGTCTTCTCAGCATTTTATGGCACTTCTGGGTATCAATTACTTATGACTTTACCCTTCAGAGTCCCAATATCGGCTCAACGTATATCATGAGGTTGTGAGACCTAGTCAGTGTAGTTTGGCTGAAGATGCGAAGGCTGCTGTAAGAGCGGAGAAGGGCTGCGAGGCTGGACAGGTGAGGGCCAGTTCGAGGTGACTACGTTTTTAATTCCCTTCATGGTCCTTTGAAATCAAAATTTGCAGCCAGCTGGCGAAAAAAATAGTTTAAAATTCAAAATTACCTAAAATGATGAAAATGTGGAAATTCCACATTAATTCAAATTGTTTTGAATCAATTCACTCATACCTGACTTTCGGATCCTACGTCCCCTGTATGGACGGAGCGGTGATCCCGCATATATGCTTCCATTATGTACTGTCAACTGCTCCTCCAACTAAACAGGAGACCGGAGACCTTCATACTGGTGATCAGCAAGTGCCCCAATATTATGATGATTGGATACTAACATATGTAAATGTGATAAGTCGCAATTTTTGGATATTTTGGTGTACTCAAATATATCATTAAAAAACAATAAAAAAAATGTATGAGTATTTCAGAATTTTCTAGTGATCAGCTCTCCTATTAATAAGTCATCAATGTGTAATTATGGTTCCTCAACTCTGCAAGCGGACTGATCAGCAGAAGAAAGGGCAAGCAGTAACCCTGATTAATGTCAATTGCAGTACCTAAAGATAAACATACTGTCTAAAGTGATTAAGAGCGCTTTCACATATGTGTTTTTTTTTAATCTGGCAGAGATCAGGCTCTTTTATTAAAACCAGAATGCAAACTGGATCCGGTTTGTGCCCACTGATTTTCATTGGGCACTTCGATACTTTTGTTTGCATCTGGTTGTTGCAGGATCAAGCTGAAACCATTTTTTTTACCAAGCCCAAAAAATGGAACATGTAGCTGTTTTTGGGCTTGTAAAAACAACACTTCCAACTGGCATAATACGGCATGATTTATAATGTGTGTCAATATATGGTAAAACTGGATCTGGCATATCTACTGAGCATGCGCGGTAACATCACACATGTAAAGTTTGGGGTTTGTACCAAACACGTGAATGTTCGGGCATGGACCCCACAAAGGGACTTAGCATGAGTTAAGCATTATACTCACCTATCCCGCTGCAGGCACTTCTGGGTCCCACTCATTAACCTAATCTAATATTCAATGTATTGGCTGCTAAACAGCCAATCACAGACACCCGTTGTCTGTGACAGCAGGTTATTGGCTGTTGCACTCCACCTATTGTGCCAGCAACCAATCATGGAGACAATGGGAAGGCCACAACAGCCAGTCACAGACACTGCCACATAGACTGGGGGTCTCTGTGATTAGCTGTTTAGCAGGCAGTGCAGGGAGGACCCAGAAGCTGGTCTCTGAGGGTGCGAGAATTGGGATGTTGCTTCTAGAAGGCTTCGGGGGAATTACCATGCTCTAACCCCCCTAGAGGTTGCAAAGATATTTGATTTTAGGGGCCCAGCGCAAACAATGACCCTCTACCAATGGCTTATATTACACAATATAATTGAAACATCATTATTATTGGTTAACCGTCAACCAGATGTTTATTTGAAACTAAAAAAAAATTTGTTTTAAAATCATTAAAATATTAAAATATTAAAATATTAATCTACAAGATTTAATCTTCTCCTTTATATATACACTATGGTATAGACTTCTACGATGTCTTTGATTATCTGTCAGCATATTGTTAGGTTTAATCTCAATGTAGGATCTCATTCCTTGGTGGATCAATGTTCATTAATCCATATGAGAGGTCCTAAAAGGATATACTGTATAGGTATTTTGTCTTTTTTTTGTATTTTGTAACATTATTTAGATCTAGGAATAAGTCATCAGGCACAAACAAAATACTTATACAGTATATCCTTTTAGGACCCCTCATATGGATAAAGGAACATTGATCCACCAAGGAATGAGATCCTATATAGAAGATTAAACCTAACAATATACTGACAGATAATCAAGGACATCGTAGAAGTCTATACCATAGTGTATATATAAAGGAGGACTGGGAACTTGCTATCTACCTCATGGAGAGAGTTTTCCTGCAATCATAAGAAGACGGTTAAGTAGATAAGAGAGATTTAAAGCCACATCCCTTCTCTAGGAAATATGCAAATTTGCACTTCAGTAAGGAAGTGGATGAACTCCAGCGCCACCTTGAAGTAGCTCCTCAAAGTCATAGTCGCTTTCTAACAAGCTTTTCAAAATGTCTAGGGGATTTGTGCTTGATCAGATCCCCAAACTACAGACGCTGCTTTTCGTGGTAACTGCCCTTCATCAGTGTAGTGTGTGGTATATTCTGATTTGGCTGTGTGAGTGGACTAAGACGAGGTCTGGGAACTTGCTATCTACCTTATGGAGAGAGTTTTCCTGCAACCATAAGAAGACAGTTAAGTAGGCAAGGAGATTTAAAGGCACATCCTTCCTCTAGGAAATATGCAAATTGCACTTCAGTAAGGAAGTGGATGAACTCCTTACTGAACTCTTATATAAAGTAGTGATGGGTGAGTCCTAAATTACTCGGAATCGCTTGACTCTAGCAAGTCCGAGCCCGGGACTCGCTACTCGTTGCGAGTCTAGTGAGTCCAATGTTAATGAATGGGGAAGCGAGTAATAGCGAGTAGTGTGCGATTTACAAATCGCAGATGTGTCTCGGAAGCTTCAGCCTGAAGCAATCCTAGTTTTGTCAGAGACTCTGACAAAACTAGGATTGGCATTGACTTGCATTGGACTCGTTTACTGTGCAAGTAATCGCTGGGAAACTCGCACAGTAAGGAGTCAGGCTGTCTGCTCTGTACAGGCTGCCGCAGCTCCAGGGTCCTAGAGCCCGCCTGCTCTTCCTGTGTGTAGCAGAGCTGAGATTGTTCTCAGTCTGCTCATCCTTGTGCATAGACATCTATATCTATGCACAGGGATGAGCAGAGAGGACATCGCGTTTTGGACTACGTTGGACGGAAGAGGATTTTTTTAATTAAAGATGGAGTCCCTAATGGCTTTTTTTTTTATTTTCTAATAAAAATTTTTCCCAGTGTTGTGTTTTTTTTAAAACAATTTAATAGAAATTCATGGCGGTCATGTCTAATAGTGACGTGACCGCCATAAATTTCGGGCTTAGGGCCAGCTGATAATACAAAGCTGGCCCTAAACCTCTTTATTACCCAGCGTGCCACCGCCACCAGGGCCACTGGAAGAGGGGGGTTCAGCGCCAGAGGATGGCGCTTCAATGAACGCGCCATCTTCTGGGCGGGCTGCAGGCTGCAATTTGCAGCAGGGGATGCCCAGAAAGCTTGGCTTCCCTGCGCTGCGGATTCCATCCCCCAGCTGCTTAGCTGTACCTGGCTAGACATAGAAATTGCACGGAGCCCCCACATTTTTTTTTATTATTTCATGAAATTCATGAAATAATAAAAAAAAAGGGCTCCCCTATATTCTTGTGTCTGGCCAGGTACAAATAGGCACCTGGGGTATGGTGAACCTGATCTGGCATATCACTGAGCATGCGCTGTAGACATCACACATAAGTGGGGTTTGTATCAACACGTAATGTCGGCATGACCCACAAGGGCTTACATGATTAATTATATCACTATCGCTCGGAAATCGCACTCACTAACTATCTAAATCAGCATGGTGTAACAGCAATCACAGACACTGTCGTGACAGCAGTATGTGTGCACTCCATATTGTGCAGAACAATCATGAGACAATGAGGACACAGCAGTCAAGACAGCACAGAACGGGTCTTGTGATAGCTGTTAGCAGATGCAGGAGGACAGAAGCTGTCTCTTAGTTGTGAAATTGGGATTAGCGTAAAAAACTTTCTTAGAAGGTCTTCGGGGGAATTACATGCTACTAAAACTCCCTAGAAGTTACAGATATTTTGATTTAGGGGCCCAGCGCAAACATGACCCACCAACGCTTATTTACACATATAATTGAAACACATTATTATTGGTAAGCGTCAGCACTGTTTATTTGAATAAAAAAAATTTTTAAATCATAAAAACATAAATATTGATATTGAATCTACAGATTTAATCTTCGCCTTATATAACACTATGGTATAGCTTCTACCATGCTTGATTATCTGTCAGCATATTGTAGGTTAATCTTCAATGTGGTCTCATTCCTGTGGATCAATGTCATTAATCCTAGAGGGGTCCCTAAAAGATATACTGTATAGGCATTGTTCTTTTGTTGTATCTTTAAGCATTTGTTAGATCAGCGATAATCATCGGCACATCGAATGACTTAACAGTGGTATCTTTTAGGGGAACCACATATTGATAAAGAACTTGATCAACCACGAAGAGTTTCTATAGTAGAAGATTTAACCTAACAGGTCATCTGAAGATAATCAACATAAAGGTCTAATACCAAGAGTAAATTTTTAATGAGGAATGAAAAACTTGCTATCGTACCTCATGGAGAGGAGTTTTACTGCAAAAAAGAACGACGGTTAAGTAATAAGGCTTAAATGCAAATCCTTCTCTAGGAAAATGCAATTGCACTAGTAAGAATGATGACTCAGTGCACTGAAGTAGATCCTAAAGTCATAGTCGCTTATCTCTTACGTGTTTCAAATGGACTGGGGATTGTGCTTGACCAGTCCCAAATACAGACACTGCGACTTTGCGTGGTAACTGCCGCTTACTTCAGTGTAGTCGTGGGATATTGATTTGTGTAATAAGGACTAAGAGAGGTCTGGGAAATGCTATCTACTTTGAGAGTTCTAACGATCCCATTGATTTGCATTGACCGCTGTGCAGTAAGTGGAAACCGAAGAGTTAAAGGCACATCCGTCCCTTAAACTATGCAAATTGACACTTCAGTAAGGAGTGGATGAACTCCACTAACTCCTTAATATAAAGGAGAAGATTAAATCTTGTAGATTCATATTTTAATATTTTAATGTTTTTATGATTTTAAAAAAAATTTTTTTTACGGTAGTTTCAAATAAACATCCGGTTGACGGTTAACCAAAAATAGGGATCTGTTTCAATTATACTGTGTAATATAAGCCATTGGTAGAGGGTCATGCGCTGGGCTAAATACCAGATACAAAAACGCTGGCACCCACTCCACATAACCGTTAGTAACTATAGATAAAATATAAAGAGATCTCTCACCATTACTTTCTTTGCGAGAAGATCCTGCAGTGTTTACTGAACAGTACTGATCCTGTCCCATCCCCAGTCGTAATTAGGCCTGGGCCGGGTGCAAAAGCTCAAGGGGCCCAAGTTATTGAAATCTCTTACTATTTGTCTTTTTCTATGACAGGGCGATTTTGGGCCCTCGCGGGTCCGCGGGCGTCGCAGCCCGTGACCTATTGTAGTAGCCCCAGATACCTACTTCGTCCTGTCTATACAGAGCCGATTCTAATGTGGATCTGTTATCACAAATTTGAGAGTGAACCAACTGAATATTGTTATTCTAAATTCTGCACATTACCTGTGATCAATGACATGTATGATCTAATAACGCACAAACGGATGAAGTGCAGTATCTAGAAAGGACATGCGTCTTTGGAACCAGACCTGCAGAAACTGAATATATTTTTGAATTAAAGATGGATCCCTAATGTAAAGTTTGATTCATACTGAAAAAAACATACTTCACAGATTTTGATTTTTTTTTAAAAGCAATATAAAAGAAATTATGATTTCAGTACATCAACTTAGGAATATGCCGCCCTATAAATTTCGGGTGCTCATTATCGGGTCACTGCTGAGGTAATACATCAAGAGCTGACAGAACCGTTTCTTATTGCGTGAGTAACCTGAAACAGCTCCACATGGTAGAGCGATGTCAGGCGTAAGGTTACTCCAATGAACCAGCACCCATTCCTCTGTGGAGTCCGGATCGCTGTGTGCCCTCAATTGTGCATTGCTGTAATATAATTAACCCGGGGAAAGCTTGGTTTGCCGGTCCAGCGCATAGCGGAATTCAGCTGCCCCCAGCTGCCAGCTGTATCTGGCTGACATAAAATACGGAAAGACACATTATTTTTTAAAATTTTAAATTAATGATAAAAAAAAAAGCTGGCATCACCCTATTTTTGTGCTGCCAGGTAAAATAGGGGCTGGGATTTGGTGGCAGCCCAGTGCTGCCTCCCACCTGAAATCCGCGCTCCCAGAAAATGGCGAATCTGTAGCGCCATTTTTTGTTTCCCGGAAAACTCAATGCATTGCATCGCTAAAAAAGGGGATGCAGTCTGTTTAATGCCCGTGGACCAAGACCCGAAATTGATATGTCAGCCCAAAGTTAGACCAACCATATGAATTTCTAGTAACAGTTAAAAAAAAAACACAACACAGAGAAAAATACTTTTTATTGGAAAAAAAAAAACATCCTTTGACATCATTATTAACAAAAAAAATCCTACTTATCCGTCATCGAGTGTGACCAATCTCAGCACTCTGCTCTATCCTGTCAGGGCTTAGACAGGACAGTGGACTGGTGCAGAGCGGTGAGAAAAATGACCCAAGAGGTGAGGACGGGTTCATCTCGATGCTCATTATGCACCCTGTCTGAATTCTTGCTGCTCACCCAGCACTCCTGTCTACACAGCAGGATCATTCTCTGATCAGTGACGGTTTTCATTCACTGCTTCTGTCAGCATTCGGGAATCTCCAGAAAAAGCAGCAGAGACTCGGGGAGCAAGTCTGCAGCCGGCGCCGGCGGAAAACAGCGGTAAGTAGGCGGCCGGTCTGGTGCACCCCCCACCCTCTCCACCCTCCCCCCACCCCCTCCTCACCCCCCCCTACCCTTCCCCCGGTTCAATCCTTTATTTTTTTTTTTTTACTATTCTTTAAAAGCCAGCGGCTTTTTGCCGCTGGCTTTAAAAGAATAACATGGGGATTTGCAGGTTTTTCCTCTGCTGCCAGACCCCTTATGGGGTCCAGCAGCAGAGGAATCGCTGCAATACTCGCCTCCCCATTAATTAACATTGGAATTGCTAGACTCGCAACGAGTAGCGAGTCCTGGACTCAGACTCGTCGGAGTCTAGCGATTCCGAGTAGTTTAGGATTCGCCCATCATTAGTAGAGGGTCATTCTTTGCACTGGGCCCCTAAAACCAGATACCAAAAAAAACGCCTATGGGAAGACACCCTAACTCCAACATAACCTATTGAGGACCCGTAGAAGCGGCACAGAACCGCGAAACGGTGTACCGTCGTCCGCCTCCCATGCACCCCCTCCCTGCTATGTTGCTCAATCGCATGGATTGTATCAACAAATAAAGGAAGAAAAACGCAACCTTGGTGAGTGCGACATCTTTTTTCTTTGGAATATTGAATTATCAGATATCTACATTGTCTGCACCACCAGGTTACCTGCAGCTACAAGTCACATTGTGACAAAGACTCACTGCTGAAGGGGATAGTGCCCGGTGTTTCTACATTAATCGCTAACCTATTGAGTAACTATAGAAAAAAAAAAATATAAAGAATTGATCTCACTCATCCATTACTTTTCCTTATGTCAAAAGGATTCCTTGCAGTGTTTTCTGAACAATAGTTGAAATCTGTCCCATTATTACCAGTACTTTCGTCTCTAGTCTATACCAGTAGCCCTGATTTCTGACAGCCTGTGTGGGAGCTCTGTTATCAATAAATTTGAGAGTAAAATATCCAATGTTGCAATCATTTGTCTATTTTTCTTTAAAAAATTCTGCACATTTATCTTGTGATCTAATTGAGCATCGTATGGAGTCCTCAACATAACTCAAATCTATAGCTGGAGTGAAAGTGCAGTCTGATCTAGAACAGGGAACATTGAGATCTTTGCCAGAACCAGACACTGCCAGTATTAACCGAATATATTTTACACTGAACTAAGGATAGGCAATCCCGAACTGTAAAGTGTGGAGTCTGTACTGAACACCCAGTGCTCGTCCACAGATCCCGAACACAGACTTCCCTGGGAAATTTGTGTTACAGTTTGAGTACAGCATGGGGCTGCAAAAAGAAAGAAAATAGTGATTAATCAGCTACATCACACTTACCGGAATATGCCTGCTTATACTTCTGGGGTGTCTCATTAACTTCCTGGGTACTTTACTGCTGAGGGTGGAATAGCCAATCACAGATGCTGTTACAGAAAGTGGGTGTCTGTGATTGGCTGTTGAAGTAACCTGGAAACAGCCAATACATTCTAACATGGTGTAGATGCTAGAATGTATGGGCTGTTTTAAGGTTACTCCAACTGCCAATCACAGGCACCCATTCTCTGTGACGACGGCCGTGATTCGCTGTTGTGCCCCTCACCCATTGACTGACATCATAATGCTGTAAAAATAAATAAATAATTAAACAGGGACTTAAGCGTTGCGTTTTGCTGTATTTTTGAATGTCAGCACAGATAAAGCGGACAGTTGCAGGCTGTCGCCCTGAGCTGCCAGCCTTTATCTTGGCTGACAACAAAAGTACAGGAAAGACCATTATTTTTTAAAATTAGTTAAATGAATGACTACAAAAGAAATGCTTGGCATCACCCTATTTTTGATTGCCAGCCAAGGTAAAACCCTGACAGCTGGGGGCTAGGATTCTCAGCGTGGTAAGGCCCAAGTGTTCTGGACCCCCACACTGAAAATCGCAGCTACCCCAGAAAATGGTAAATTCTTTTGTACTGCCATTTTCTGGTGCTTTACCTGGCTCTTGCAGCGACCCCGGTGCATTGGCATACTGGGTAAAAAAAGGGGTTGATGCCAGCTGTTTGATGCCCGTGTGCACCAAACCCGAAATGCATAATGTCAGGACAATGTTAGACCCAACCATTATGAATTTCTAGTAACCATTAAAAAAAAAAAAACACAACACAGAGAAAAAATACTTTTAATTGGAAAAAAGACAAAGACATCCCTGGTTGCCATCATTATTAACCAAAAAAGAAATCCTACGATGATAATCCTCAAATCTGGCCCTTGGTGGACATGCTCAGCCCTGCTCTATCACTGTGCAGGGCCACCAACAGGGCACGACTGGTGTGACTGGTGTCAGGGGCCTGGTGGTGATTGACAGAAGATAGAGCCCAGAGGTGAGGTGAGGGAGCGGGCCCTGATCTCTCCGGGATCCGCCCCCTCACCTCTTCTATGGCCCCCTGTCCTGCCAATCTCCTCCTGGCCCGCCCCCTCACCTTCAGAGTGGGTCACCTCTCCTGTCTATCACAGCAGCCGATCATTCTTCTGATCAGTGCGGTTTTCAGCAGTTGGACCCCACAGATCAGTAAGTAATCAATTATACCACAGATAGGTCATAACATGCATTCACTATACAACCCCTTTAAAGATTCATGATCCTACACATTATACAACTACAAAATTGATAGTTGTTTGCATAATTTCCACACTGCAAGATCTATTTTATGACATATCTTGGCAAACCCATGTATCTGGTTAATTGGGGTCTTGTGCGTTTCTCTCAATAGTAAAGAATTTTAAGCCTTTTGCTTTTTCTGTATTTAATGAGTAAAACTCTAAAATACAAGCACAATGTTTTCTTAAAAAAATAAATAAAATAAAGCTTTTTCTGTCCGTTTCCATGGTTATGACATTTCTTATATAAAAGAAAAACCAATTTGTTTCCATAGTTATAACTACAATTTATCTCTTTACCAGTAAAAATACAAAAGATGACAATGAACTCAAGTTCTTTGACTTTACCAAACAAATCCTTATTTCGTTGGCTGACCTGGGTCAATTTGACATTATTTTGCGAGTCTAGGTGATCGATGATTGCTGTTGTATAGTATCATTAGAGACTGGCTTCATAAATGGCACCTTGTAGTAGAGAGAACATTGAAAACCATGTGCCCGTTTGATTCTAGAATTATTTAACCTGAATGTCGCACTTTTGAACCCAATTTTTTATGGAGTGTAAATGAATCCAAATTACTTTGTAATAATGAATATATTGTTATGGAGGTCAAATATCATTAATATGTGGCTTTATAAAAATATATCACCTAGTCAATCCTTCTCCGTTCCAGTAGTCAACTCCCTTCTCTGGTCACTTCCTACAATCACTGACCTTGGTGATTTTGATGTCCACCGGGGAGGATTGTGAGGAGGGCAAATTGAGCTAGCAGTCTTGACCTGCAAAGGTTTTTTTATCGTTATTCATACTGTGCTCAAATGTCGAGGCGTCGGCGGCACGGGGGCCGGGTAGTCAGGTCCGAATCTGGTTAGAGCAGCCCCGGGCCTTCGGCAAAACATGCCCCAGCTCCCCAATGAAAATAAGAAATAAGGCAAGCAGGGCACTAAGCGGTACCTCTATCAAGTCCAGATAATCTTCCAGTCATGGCATATTCCCATCCGGTAGTGCGCAGCCAAAGCACCAGCACTTCAAAAACAAAAGAAAGAGGCGGCACTCACCGGAGTAGACAGGACGGTCCTTTATTCCAAGAACTCAGGGAAGAACAGGGTTCAGGGAGGGGGCACGAAGGGCCAACGGACTACGACGCCGTTTCGCGACGCGTGTCGCTTCTACGGGTCCGAGTATCTATATAAAATGTTTGATTTACTGTTATCCTCGGTGAGGGTCAAAACACACAGTTTTTGGGTTTTTCACAGTCCTTTTCTTTACTGCAGACTGCTCTCCTCGTTCCACTACCTCTAGGATTGCACCCATTGCATCTAGCAGACAAGCATCTGGCTGTGCACACATTAGGTTCCTGCCGGTTCAGACCCCATACTTTTTGTAGTGATCTGCTCCGACAGATGTTTGGGACTGTCATTTAAAACCATGTTCCTACACTGCCAGTACCGTGTCTATCCGGGTCCATGCTAACGCCCACCATACACAACGGGAGAATCAGTGACAAGCCTAATCAGTTCACTGGTCAATGTTTCTGCGGGTCCTTTTTATCTTACTGGGGACTCTTCTACTCAACTACCATGTAGGAATCTTTAAAAAGCTAGGTCCCAATAGCATCCATAATTATTATTAATAACCCATGGACATCGGGGAGCAGTCTACTAACACACTCCCATGTCCACTTACCGTATATACTCGTGTATAAGCCGACTTTTTCAGCCCAAAAATTGGGCTGAAAAGTCCCCCCTCGGCTTATACGCGAGTATATACATGTGTGTGACGGGGACGGGGGCTCTGACTGGGGGCAGGAGGAGGCAGGAGGGGGCTACAGTGACACCGCGCGGTCACGTGGGCCCGGCTCATTAATATGCACGCATCCCCCTGTCCATCCCCGGCAAGGGGATGCAGTGCATATTGCCCCACACAGCCCCTGGCGGCCCCCGGCAGTGGTATACAGCCCCCCCCGCCTAGTACCGGGCCCCCATGCTGCGGATACAGTAGTTCATACATTACCATCTCTCCCTGCAGCGCGCGGCTCCTCCAGTCCCAGCCGGCATCTTCCTGTAGTGTCATGTGACTGGCGCGTCACATGACACTACAGCAACAAGCCGGGCGGGAGATGGAGGAGCCGCGCGCTGCAGGAGATGGTAATGTATGAACTACTGTATGCTGTGCCGCAGCATGGGGGCCCGGTACTAGGCGGGGGGGCTGTATACCACTGCCGGGGGCGCTGTATAAACCCCCGGGGGCCTGCTGTATAAACCCCCGGGGCCTGCTGATACCCCCGGGGGCCTGCTGATACCCCCGGGGGCCTGCTGATACCCCTGGGGCCTGCTGAATACCCCTGGGGGCCTGCTGTATACCCCTGGGGGCCTGCTGATACCCCTGGGGGCCTGCTGTATACCCATGGGGGCCTGCTGTATACCCCTGGGGGCCTGTTGATACCCCCTGGGGGCCTGATGATACCCCTGGGGCCTGCTGATACCCCTGGGGCCTGCTGAATACCCCTGGGGGCCTGCTGTATACCCCTGGGGGCCTGCTGATACCCCTGGGGGCCTGCTGTATACCCATGGGGGCCTGCTGTATACCCCTGGGGGCCTGTTGATACCCCCTGGGGGCCTGTTGATACCCCTGGGGCCTGCTGATACCCCTGGGGCCTGCTGAATACCCCTGGGGGCCTGCTGTATACCCCTGGGGGCCTGCTGATACCCCTGGGGGCCTGCTGTATACCCATGGGGGCCTGCTGTATACCCCTGGGGGCCTGTTGATACCCCTGGGGGCCTGTTGATACCCCTGGGGCCTGCTGATACCCCTGGGGCCTGCTGAATACCCCTGGGGGCCTGCTTATACCCCTGGGGGCCTGCTGTATACCCCTGGGGGCCTGCTGATACCCATGGGGGCCTGCTGATACCCATGGGGCCTGCTGTATACCCATGGGGGTCTGCTGTATACCCCTGGGGCCTGCTGAATACCCCTGGGGGCCTGCTTATACGCCTGGGGGCCTGCTGATACCCCCGGGGGCCTGCTGATACCCCCAGGGGCCTGCTGTATACCCCTGGGGGCCTGCTGATACCCCTGGGGGCCTGCTGATACCCCTGGGGGCCTGCTGATACCCATGGGGCCTGCTGTATACCCCTGGGGGCCTGTTGATACCCCTGGGGCCTGCTGAATACCCCTGGGGGCCTGCTTATACCCCTGGGGGCCTGCTTATATGCCTGGGGGCCTGCTGTATACCACTGGGGGGGCCTGTATACCTTACTGCTGGGGGTTGTATACCTGTGCTGGAGTCCACCCTCGGCTTATACGCGAGTCAATAAGTTTTCCCAGTTTTTGGGGGCAAAAGTAGGGGGGTCGGCTTATACACGGGTCGGCTTATACACGAGTATATACGGTACATACATTTACAAAGTATTAGCTAGAGATGAGTGATATCATTTGTGTTGAATTGAATTCTACTGCGTTGAATTTCGAGTTCACAAAAAATCTTCAGTTTCTCAAATTTTGTAATGGATTTAGAAAAATGACAGGCATCTAAAGTTTAAAAACAAATACTTGTACTCACCTAACTGCTCACCTCTCCAGCCCTTCTTCTCCTGACCTTTGCCAGTCCACTGTTTGTTGCATTTTACTTTGAAAGTGGCTTGGGGCAGTAGACACAGGCAAAGAGCTCACTCCTTCTGAGGCAGTCCGCACCCAGACCACCTCCACAGAGCAAGAAGGGGGGGGAATGTTGGTTGCAGTGATCCTGGGCAGTTGTATGGTCTTTATGTGTACAACCCATACCTGTGGTTAGGCCATAGAACAGGCTCTTCTGCTGGGGAGTTACAGACACGGATACAGAGTTTGTTTTTATCAGTCTTTTACTTAGCACATTGTATATTACCTTTAGCACGTTGGCACTGACCCGGCAACAAATGATCAAGTTCTTATTAACACGCTTTGCTTTAAGACATCTTTTTACGTTAGATTGCTCCATCATTCCTGGCACTATAGCTGATGTTCATCCATTCTCCTCCTTACTACTTGGCATCAGAGTCCCTTACATTAAAGTCATATAGTTCTCCCTGGCCAGGGTTTGTCCCCACCCAAAGGAAGCCATTTTCTATAGCAGTGCGGACCGCCATCGGTATTGCCTCATGTAACATTCCTTCTGTGCTGACCTGTTTGCCCATGTCTATGCCAAGTCTTCACTTGAGGACTCCTACTGCTGCAGTCAGGCGTCTGACAGGGGGTTCTATGCAGAGTCCAGGCCTCAAAATTCTCACAACTTGACTTTATCAGTGTCCTCATTGGATTTTTCATTTATTTTCACTGTATCTGACTTAGGAGATATTTAAAGATCCAGTCCCCAATACACACTCTTTAAAGCACCACTCCAGCTGTTTTTTCTGCTCTTTAATTGAGCTTCAAATGTAAACCTCCTGACCCCAGTCATAAACTCACCTTTTAGCGTCTCCACCTTTCACAGACACCACTCCAGTCCCTTGACACCATCTTATGCCTGTAACTTGTAACTGTCCGAAAGTAAGCAGTTACATCACAAGAGGTCGATGGATCTTTGAGAGCCAGAATGAAGTAGAACGAGCTGTCATAGAGATGTATTGAGTTGTGATCTCAAGCACGATTCATGAAATACTGGAGCTTCTGGCAAGTTACAAATTCCAGCGAGTGACTGAAGTGGTGCTGGAAAAAGGTGAAGCCAGAAGGTGAGTGTAATACGGGACAGGGGACTATATTTAAGCACACTCCATGGTGCAATGAGAAAACACTGCAGGGTGTTTAATAGGACGAAAACTACCATTTATAAAACTGATATTTTATGCATGGTATAACTGAAGCTCATGACATCCACATTATTTTTCCTCTCTTACATGGGCAATAGGCAGGAGCGGACCATCACTGATGCTACAGAGCAGCTGATTAGGGGCCCAGAAGTAACGATGCTACTTCTACCTCCAAAACTGTTGAATTGTAAATTTGATGTTTATTGAATTGCAAAGGGTCAATATAATGTTTTTGCACAGTGGGCCGTCCTCTGTCTGCAAGAAGTAAATAAACAGTTGCACTCTGAAATGCTAGGTATGCAAACATTCAATATAGGAACATGGACATCAACTAATGGTAAAGAAATACCATACATTTAAAAACTTGAGACACAGCGGATTAAAAGGTTAATTTTATGTGAGCCAGCAACCAGCGCAGGCGTATCTATTTGCGGGTTCCTATCTATCTTAACCTCTATCCGAGTTAAAACAAACTCCAATTTCTGTGTGGGTAGGAACCTGGTAATTAAATGTAAAATCCCCTAAGGCTGATGGGGTGACATCTTTTGTCTTTGTCTACCACTAGACCAAGAAGACCTTAGACCCCCCTAGGCTCCAGGACCCAGTTGTAATTTTATCCCCTTCACTCACTATAGTTACACCCCTGGTCTTATGTGGCCAAACTCTATGTTCTCCGATCTGGTACCAGGGCCTGGGTATGTTCGCCGCCTCTATACCCCTATAACTGTGCCCCAGGGTCTATCTACTTCATACTGTGAGCCCTATTCAAATCCATCCCAGTAAGAATCATTCAATGTTATCAAAGGAAATTGTAAATGCGGATATATTTCCAGACTGAGGTTTATGACTTCTGAAAGAGCATGTGAGCGCAGACGGTGAGAGCCGGGCCACGAGAATACACCGAATTCCATTAATCAGTTTTTGATACCCATCTCGCTTTAGTGCATTTCATTCAGTGGTACAGTCATCGCAATATTACAATAACAGCTTAAAACCAATCATTTTTATGGGAACAAACACTGTATAGAAAGGTCTTATTATCAGAAAACATACATCATATCAACATCTATTGCTCTATAAAGCTGTCACTCGCAGAAACATCAGGCGACGTCCTTGAACAATATCTTCCCAAGTTTAAACGAGAGTGAACCATCCACAAATCACATTGGGTGGAAATCAATGCACGTTAAACAAATGCCATGTGCTAGTAGCCCACGGGCATGAAGAGGAAAACAGAGATTGACCCAGACAATGCCATTGTCACACTCTGTTACTGTAGCCAGATAAATCAGAGTGGGATGTAATGAGGGAGTTTAATAAGAAACTTTTAGTGCTGTTTGTATAAAGGTTACCCGTTATTTAAGTTACAGTGGAAAAGTGATGATGAGAAAGGAACGTGTCTCTAAAATGGTAAAGGTTATCCATGAAAAATAGAATTAACATTGGGCCCTGCAGCAAAGCCTGGATGGAACCCCACTGTATACTGATCACTTTCCAGCAACATTCTCAGAAAAGAATATGATTGGTCTACATAATGCACAGGCAAAGACAGTACAGGTACAGTCCATACAGTGATGTCACAGTACGAGTGTAATACACAGTGATGTCATAGTTAGAGATGAGTGAACCTTTCGGTTCGGTTCACAAAATGGGCAAATATTTGCCGAACAATTCGCCAAACCACTGAACCCCATTCAAATCAATGGGAGGCAAAATCTAGGGCCTAGAAAACAACTTTAAAGGGGTCCAATAGCTGCCAAACACAGTTAAAACCATTTTACAGTGGAGCCCTGCTCATTTGGCACAGGCATTATCTTCCAACACTATTAATTAGCAAGCTTCAGCGTATCACCACTTATCATTCTTCCGGGCCCGCTCATGAAACTTTGACATCCTCATCACTTGTATTTAAAAAGAGTAATAGGTATTTGTGTGAGCGCTGGGAAATCAATCGCACCAAGGCTATATGAATAGTTACCTCTCGGCTTTATTTGTACAATAAATGCAGGTCCTTTAGGCCCTTTAGGAAGTTGTCTAAAGCTGGGTCACACTTGCAGATTTTACATGCTTTTTTTGAGACTTGCGTTTTTAAAAACACATGTAAAAACGCACCCATAGGCCCCCATGCAAAAAACGCATGCCCTAATAGCTAAAACGCATGCCTTAATAGCAAAAACGCATGCCTAAAGTGCCATGCATTTTTGGCATGCGTTTTTGCACTTATGTGAGAAGCTGCCTTCAAAAATGCATGCAAAAACGCATGGTACATTAGTACCATTTTGTACCATGCAAAAACGTATGTGTTTTGCATAGGGGCCCATGTTAAAAAACACATGCATTTTTAAATCAGCACCAAAAGATGGTTCATGCACTTTTTTTGGGTGCTGATTCAAAAACGCATGGAAAAACACAGGGTGCCTAAAGGCACCTAAAAAAAATGCATGCAGAAATGTAATTTCTGCATGCTTATTTTTAAGGCACTTAAAAAACTCATGCCAAGTGTGACCCTAGCCTAAAATTACACAGCGGGTATCACACAGTAGGGAATTCTGCTGTGTGACCTGGGATAACCTCAGTGGCATCAGAGCTCATAACACTAGCTGTGTTGTGAGAGCCAAGATAATGTGGGAGACGTAATGGATATATCTCGCTGTTGTCACGAGACAGCGCGTGTGAGGAGCTTTGATGTCATGGAGTGAAAACTTGCAGAATAGTCCCTGTGTGACTCCTCAAATCTGAAATGCAGTAATGTTTGTGATGACACTACTTGTCACACTGTCACCAATGCCTGTGTGCCTGCTCTCACCTCAGTGGCATTAGTGCTCATAACACTAGCTGAGTTGTGAGAGCCACGATAATGTGGGAGACGTAATGGATATATCTCGCTGTTGTCGCGAGACAGTGCGTGTGAGGAGCCTTGATGTCATGGAGTGAAAACTTGCGGGATAGTCCCTGTGTGACGCCTCAAGTCTGAAATACAGTAATGTTTGTGATGACACCACTTGTCACACTGTCACCAATGCCTGTGTGCCTGCTTTCGGAGAACACAACCCTACCATACGGTTGTAAGGTCCCGTGCCCAAAGTATTTTGTGTGCAACTTCTTTTGAAGCAGATATTGAGAGTCTGCATCAAAATCTGCATGTCTATCCTGAAGCGAGCAAAGTCAATGAGAGTTCAGATGTGCTGTGCCAACATGCTTTTGTCCTTGCAGATTTCTTGCCGATTTTGGATTGAAAAAAGAAATTTGAACCACATGTGAAAGAAAAAAAAAAGCAACGTGGTCACAGCACTTTTGACCTGTCATAGATTTTGCTGGCCTCATGATAGATATGCAGATTTTGATGCAGATTATCAAAATCTGCATAAAAAAAAGCATCAAACAATGCACCATAATCACAGAGCCTAGGAGAGTCCAGGGAGAGTCGTAGTTGTGGTGAAATGGCTCGAGGATTCCTTTTGCCCCTGGCTACTTCCACAGAGACCTCTAAGGCAAGGGTGGTCCACTACAGTCCTCAAGGCCTGAACACAGTGCAAGTTTTCAGGATTTCCTTAGCACAGGTGCTCATTTTTTCATCTGCAGAGGTGATGATTCCAGCACCTTGTGCAATGCTAAGGAAATCCTGAAAGCATGCACTGTTTGCAGCCATTGAAGACTGCAGTTGGCCAGCCCTGTTCTACAGGAGTATTTGTAGTGTCTTGCATTTCATCACCTCAGTCAATCAGGCCTTTGGCCTGTGGCTTCTTCAAGGAACTCTGTAGGGCAGTATCAAAGCACCTGTTTGCAGAAACAGTCCAGCACACAAGGAGCAAAGTACAAAAAACACAAATAGTGTCCCAAAGGGACCAACAGACTCTTAAAATGGTGGAAAGTCAATGAAGGGCAGAATCTATTAAGGCCTTTGAGTTGTAACCCAAAAGATGCATGCATACCTGCTAATCCAGCAGGGGGAAGTGTAAATGGTGCAAAACGTAGGAAAGGGAATTATTACCTTAACCAAAAAACAGGTCTTGGTCAAGCAAGGCCCGGAAAACAGCTCAAAAAAGACGTTCTCAGGACAAAATGTCAACTAAGGGATAGGTCATTGACCAAACAAGATGGCTTTTCTTAGGAAAGTCCACTGTAATTGGCATTAATACTTTCTGCTAGCATTCTCTCAGCATTCTCAGTGCTGCCCAGGCTGATGGTCACCATTGATCATGGTACTCTGCTACCGGACAGTTTGGGGGGTTGCAGGGGCTACTCCTGCAGGAGCATTCTCAGCCACCACCAGACACCCAGTACACTTCATCATGGTCACCGCTGGAGAAGACGATGGAGGAACTAGGGAATTACCACCCTTCAAGGAGAGATAGGAGCAACTTGTGGAACACTGACAGGCCCTGTTGGTTTGGGTACAACTGGCTAACCAAGAGATGCTTGGCCTCCACCCGATGCCACATTCTCTCCCTGTTGGCCTCTTCCTGCTACTTCTCAAAGTCAGCGGCCAATCACCGTCATGAAGGTGACCTCTTCCTCGACAAAGATGGTGCTTATTCTTTTGGTAAGATAGTCACACAGCTGGGTAGACCGTTTGACGTAACACCAATACCCAGTACCTTGTTTCACTAGGTAGCCAAGCCCCTTCTGTTGGACAAGTGCCAGCACCTTGCCTCATGTACACAGGTCATGGAAGTGATTGGCCTTAGACCCACCTAACCACTCCAGGGTGAAGTTATCCACAATCCGAATCTCCTCAATAAAGGAGGGAGTACGGGGTCGCTTTTACCATGTCAGATAGTTGCTTGGAGGGAGTAGGGGTCTCCACATGGCATTCTCTCAGTCGAAGGCCTCTGCACTCCTCAGGTCTTCCTCTGGCATCGGAGCTCCGGACTGGATTCGCACCTCACTGCAGATGAGGCTCAATTTGGGTAGCATGATGGAGCTCCAGGTCCCATATGTGTCCATCTCCTCTGCAGGCTGCTCCGGTTCTGGTGCTGAAGCACCCTCTTGCCCTAGGGTGGTGATGAAGGTGACCTCCTCCAGATCAGACATGTCTGCGGAGAATCTATCACCAAACTGCATACTGCAGGCACACGGCAGCAAACAGCACAGCAACTGTAGCAATGTGTAGCTAACTGAATAGCTACATTGTACTGCACTACAAAGATGGCGCTGACTCTCTGAACTCCACGGTGATGCCTGTTTGCTTTGCCTAGGGGCCCTCCTCTTCTAGTGTCAGGAATCATGAATATGCAAATAGAGTCTGTGGAGCCTCGGTTAGGAGTCTCAAACACAGAACTAGCCATATATCCCTCCAGGGAAGGACCCAGCCAAGGGGTGGCTCCTTGCTGAGAACACCATAACCACCATATGAAGTGGCCCTTTAAGTCAATATCCAACTCTTTTACAAGTTTACAGATATGACAAGGGAATACCAAGGCCAGGTATCCATCCACATACAGCTGTTTCGGGGTGTTGCCCCTCATCAGTGTGGAGTAGGATTCTGGCTAAGTGGGAGCAAGGCCTAGTAGACCAAGATTGCAAAGTATTCACTGATCTCAGGGAGACCAGTCCAAGAAAACACTGCGGGCAGCTGGCTAAAGCGCTCAAACACAGTGAATTCCTAGGGGGCAATGTGCCTAGGAATTCACTGTGTTTGAGCGCTTTAGCCAGCTGCCCGCAGTGTTTTCTTGGACTGGTCTCCCTGAGATCAGTGAATACTTTGCAATCTTGGTCTACTAGGCCTTGCTCCCACTTAGCCAGAATCCTACTCCACACTGATGAGGGGCAACACCCCGAAACAGCTGTATGTGGATGGATACCTGGCCTTGGTATTCCCTTGTCATATCTGTAAACTTGTAAAAGAGTTGGATATTGACTTAAAGGGCCACTTCATATGGTGGTTATGGTGTTCTCCGCAAGGAGCCACCCCTTGGCTGGGTCCTTCCCTGGAGGGATATATGGCTAGTTCTGTGTTTGAGACTCCTAACCGAGGCTCCACAGACTCTATTTGCATATTCATATTTCCCAGGGGGCAATGTGCCTAGGAATTCACTGTGTTTGAGCGCTTTAGCCAGCTGCCCGCAGTGTTTTCTTGGACTGGTCTCCCTGAGATCAGTGAATACTTTGCAATCAGTGTCAGGAATCAGACACAAATAATCACTACAGAATATTAGTGCTTGCACAATCTTGTTGCCTAGCTTCTCATTAACCTCTCCATTGGATAAGGTGGGCTGCAGAAGTAACGTCACTCATAAATCCAATTCCCCATGCCACACGGTAACACCTAGGTTGCGGTTAGGTGCAGTGATTATTGAAGTCTGATGTATTTGGAGAAGAAATAATGATGAAAAAATAAGTTTATTTAAGTCACCATAATATCATAAGTAATATAAGCATACAGTGGTCTCAGTACAGGGATAATACACATAGTAATGTCACAGTACAGAGATAATACACAGTGATGTCATAGTACAGGAATAATACACATAGTAATGTCACAGTACAGAGATAATACACAGTGATGTCATAGTACAGGGATAACACACATAGTGATGTCACAGTACACTGATAATACACAGTAATGTCACAGTACAGGAATAATACACACAGTGATGTCACAGTACAGAGATAATACACACAGTGATGGCACAGTACAGAGATAATACACATAGTGATGTCACAATAAATGGGTGTGAGTTAGTGAGTGGAATCATATGCGAGGGACGATATGTATCCTCCAGAACATATGGAACCCACTGGAGTGCATTGCAATCACAGGCAAGCCTGTGAGTGCAGGACAGTGGAACGGTCCACTCCCACCAGCCCAGGTCTTGCATGTGGCTCATGGCCAAAGATTCCATTTAAAAACCCTCAGCAAAGGTTTGTGGTGTGGTCAGTGGTTTGTTTGCAAGCTGCAGAGCTGAAAGCTCTGTGCAGGAAAGGTCTGTATGAAGTCACAACACAGGCCTGTGAAGACGAAGTATCTGGCGCATCACAGAGCGAAAAGGTGCGGCCGTCTCCCAAGGCAACAGGTTTTACACGAACTGTGTGGACCATCAGACTAAGATCCGAAGGACATCTTTTGCATGTAAGTTGTGAGTTGTGCAAATAAAGCTGTTTAAGTTGAACTTTCCTTTGGTCATTGCCTCATTACTGCACAATGTGAACACCACTGCACTACAAGGGATAATACATACAGTGATGACACAGTATTGTAATATAAACACATAGTGATATCACAGTACAAGGATAATAAAGACAGTGATATTGACCCACCACAGGGCCGTTGGGGTACCCAGTTTCAGGCGTTGATCTACTGGGGGATGTCATGGGCAGCCTGTGCCCGGACTCGTGGCCCTGGTAGTCGCTGAAAAAGGGATTATATACAAATAAAGATGAAATAAATAGAGTTTGTGACGCCACCTAGGGTATCCGGTAATGATACCGGCACTGCTTGCAGACCTCCGGGGTGATGATGAGACAGCTTAGTTGGTAACGCCCCCTTAGGTGGAGCGGAGTCCCATGGGCAGTGATGGATAACTAGGGATTTTACAGAGGGAGGCGGCTCGTCAGGTGGAGACAAGGGAGCAAGAGTATGGCTCCTCCAGCGCAAGCAAATGACACACCACACACAGTGTTTTGCTCTGAACCGGGGTTTACTGGTGACTCAGGCAGCAAACAGTTCTTTACACAGTCCACAGTTATTGCTGGCCTGGGTGGTTACCAGAGGATGAGGGTGTCTCACTTGGGAACCTCGGTGGTGTGCCTGCCTGACCCTCTCATCTGTCCTTGCTGTGCTCTCCCTCTGTTCCTCCCTTAGTGCTCCCGCGCACAAAGCCCTCCTCCGGTCCCCACAGATGCTTATGGACGGTTCTTGTCTTGAGGCCTCCGGATCCTATACAAGGCCATAGGAATTATGCCGGGTGTTGGCTGCGACCTCTGAAGACGTTAGTGCCCTCCGGTTCTTTGGCTAGGGGATAAACGCCCACACTGCCTCAGAGCCAATTCTTCGGTTTTGGACTGAGTCCTTCCAGCCGGGGAGTCGTACCGGTCTGCATTCGGGTGCACCTCAACACCCTAGGATCCCCTTTTTTCGGGTCACCTGTAGCGTGGTGCCATCCACTGCGATTCTCGCAGGGTTCCCCTCCAACGACTTTCTGGCTAACTTTTCTTCCCGCTCTCCACTACCCACCTAAGCTCTTCCCACAGGGACTGGTTCCCTAGCAGCGGTTAACCCTATTGGTCTCCTGACCTAAGGTGTGTGGATGCGTGTAATGGGGGTCCCCTATTGACATCCCAGTCCCCTAGCCACAGGGATATTACACACTTTCCTGTGGGTGCAGTACCCCTACGTGGCATGCAGACCAGTGGGGCGCCACAATATCACAGTACAGTAATGTTTGCACTCCATTCAGGATGGGCAGAGCTCTACGCTTTCAGATCCAGAGTCCAGATCTCGGGTACATTTGGGGTCCCAGTAGTTGGTAATTTGGGATCCCAGTAGTTGTTAATTTGGTCAGATTGGTACATTGGGTCCAGCAGTTGGTACATTTGAGGGTCCCAGCAGTGTACATTTGGGTCAGCAGTTGGTACTTGAGGTCCCAGCAGTTGGTAAAGTTGGGGTCCCAGCATTTAGGGTCCCAGCAGTGGGTACATTTGGAATCCCAGTATTTGGTACATGTAGGGTCCCAGTAGTTGGTACGTTAACTCCAATCCTTTGACCCTTTTTAAACTCTTATTATATTTGATAATTTTTATACTATTAGCAAAACTGTAAAGGGCGCAGCTGGAATATTACTTTACTTATTGTCCCATTTTGTATATAACTGATTTTCACAAATTTAATGACTTTTCAATTCCGGCCAAACTAAATCTGTAAAAATAAATATGCAGAAGTTTTTAATGGAGCAGAACTCCCATAAGACAGCTTTATAGTGTTGTATCTACAGATCATTGGGTCCCGGGCATCTTCGGGTCTACTGCTTTTTTTGCGCAGGCATTGTGTTTATGATTTCCTGTAAATGAGATGGCAGGTAAACCTCAGTGGGTATGAGAGAAGCAATGAATCAGAACAACTAATAAGGGGTTTCCATAGAAAGCAATTTTATAGGCAATTAAGTCTGTAAAAATTGGCTAATGTGTATTTAAAACCAATCACAAAAGCAACTAACAAGCTCAATGCAACATATAGTAACAAAAAGCGAAAAAAAGCTGTAATTATTCATTAATGAGCACCGCTATCTTACATTAAATGTCAAGTAAAAACTGCGCCCTGGTTCTGACGAGGAATTATTTGTGTTCAGCGCACTGTGAAATATGCAGATTGCTAAATGAAATATGTAGCCTTGTTTAGAACAAATGTCAAAATCACGCAATTATCCGGAATGTTCCTAAGGTAGAGTACCGCATGACAGAAATGAAAAAGTACAGTCACCAAAGGCTCTCATAACATGAATATTAAAGAGTGATTACTCCATTATGATTTTGTTGTTCTGTGTAATGCTAAAGGTTCTGGTCACCATGGAAGTCATTCTTCAGATTAAGGCATGTTTAGGAAAAATGAACAGTCCATGAGGCTCATAGATAAATAAGATTACACTGCAAAAGATTAATCTCCTTCAGGATTACTCATAATATGATGTTCCCTATTCTCACTGGGTCAAGGGGATCTGTTATCATGGAGATTACAAAAATATATACAGCAGCACTCTAAAAAGCTAACATATGCAAATGTTCAAATGTTGATTGAGGGATCTGTGATACTGCATTACTGCTATAGGAACTCTAGTACTGCATTACTGCTATAGAAACTCTGGTACTGCATTACTGCTATAGGAACTCTAGTACTGCATTACTGCTATAGGAACTCTGATATTGCATTACTGCTATAGGAACTCTAGTACTGCATTACTGCTATAGGAACTCTGATATTGCATTACTGCTATAGGAACTCTAGTACTGCATTACTGCTATAGGAACTCTGATATTGCATTACTGCTATAGAAACTCTGGTACTGCATTACTGCTATAGGAACTCTGATATTGCATTGCTTCTATAGAAACTCTGGTACTGCATTACTGCTATAGGAACTCTGATATTGCATTGCTTCTATAGAAACTCTGGTACTGCATTACTGCTATAGGAACTCTAATACTGCATTACTGCTATAGGAACTCTAATACTGCATTACTGCTATAGGAACTCTAGTACTGCATTACTGCTATAGGAACTCTGATATTGCATTACTGCTATAGGAACTCTAGTACTGCATTACTGCTATAGGAACTCTGATATTGCATTACTGCTATAGAAACTCTGGTACTGCATTACTGCTATAGGAACTCTGATATTGCATTGCTTCTATAGAAACTCTGGTACTGCATTACTGCTATAGGAACTCTGATATTGCATTGCTTCTATAGAAACTCTGGTACTGCATTACTGCTATAGGAACTCTGATATTGCATTGCTTCTATAGAAACTCTGGTACTGCATTACTGCTATAGGAACTCTAATACTGCATTACTGCTATAGGATTTCTGGTACAGCATTACGGCTATAGGAATTCTGGTACTGCATTACTGCTATAGGAACTCTGGTACTGCATTGCTGCTATAGGAACTCTGGTACTGCATTGCTGCTATAGGAACTCTGGTACTGCATTGCTGCTATAGGAAGTCCAGTACTGCATTACTGCTATAGGAATTCTGATACTGCATTACTGCTATAGGAACTCTGGTACTGCATTACTGCTATAGGAACTCTGGTACTGCATTACTGCTATAGGAATTCTGATATTGCATTACTGCTATAGGAACTCTAATACTGCATTACTGCTATAGGATTTCTGGTACAGCATTACTGCTATAGGAATTCTGGTACAGCATTATTGCTATAGGAACTCTGGTACTGCATTGCTGCTATAGGAACTCTGGTACTGCATTGCTGCTATAGGAAGTCCGGTACTGCATTACTGCTATAGGAACTCTGGTACTGCATTACTGCTATAGGAACTCTGGTACTGCATTGCTGCTATAGGAACTCTGGTATTGCATTGCTGCTATAGAAACTTTAATAGTGCATTACTGCTATAGGAACTCTAATACTGCATTACTGCTATAGGATTTCTGATACTACATTACTGCTATTAAAACTCTGGTACTGCATTACTGCTATGGGAACTCTGGTACTGCATTACTGCTATAGGAATTATAATTGAAAAAATTAGATACCTAGCTTTTGTGTTGGTAAATTGATGCGGCCACCAGGGCTGTGGTGTATTCGGAACCGGATTGGGCAGTTCTCTGGGAAGGTCATGGGGCGGTGATCTGGTTCTATGGCCCTGGCGGTGTCAATAAATGGGGGAAAAAGGGTATGGAGGATGGGATTTAACGTGACGCCACCCATGGGTTTCGGCAATGATGGCTGATGCTGCAGGGTAGATCCTCTGGGCCTGTTGGAATTGCAGTTGAGAATGTGTCGATTGTATATTAGTCCACTTACCACTGCTACTGATCTCAATGACACCAAAGAGGGTGGGGAAGCTGTGGTTTGGCAGGCACTGCTGTCACTCTCCATTCCCTGTGTACTCTCTCTCCCCATGTGCTGTCTCTCAGCCCTTTGTGCCAATTTTCCCCTTGTACTGTTTCTTTGCCTGTGCACTCTCTCTTTCCTCTGTGGACTCTCTCTCCCCTTGTGCTTCCTTTCCCCCTTGTGCTGGCTCTCCCCCCATGTGCACTGTCTCTTCCCCTGTGTGTTCTCTCTCTCCTTGTGTTGTCTCTTCCCCTGCATTCTCTCTCTCTCCCCTTGTGCTGTCTTTCACCCCTGTGCACTCTTGCTCCCCTTGTGTTGTCTCTCCCCTGTGCGCTCTCCCCCCTATTTTGCTTTTCTCCCCCGTGCCTTCTCTTGTGCTGTCTTTCCCCCTGTGCACTCTCATCCCCTGTGCACTCTCCCCCCTCTTGTGCGTTTTCTCCCCGTGCCTTCTCTTGTGCTGTCTTTCCCCTGTGCACTCTCATCCCCTATGCACTTTCTCTTTCCTTGTGCTGTCTGTCCCCCTGTGTGCTTTCTCTCCCCCCTGTGTTGTCTCTCTCCCTTGCGTGTGCTCTTTTCCCCTGTGTGCTTTCTCTTCCCCTTGTGCGCTCTCTCTCTTCTTGTGCTGTCTCTCTCCATGTGCGCACTCTGTTGCCTCGATGTGCGCCGTCTCACTTACTCCTGTGCGATGTCTCTTTCTCCCGTACGCTGAGGAGCTGTGGCATCAGCCTGCATTCCAGACGGAAACGAAAATGAGAGAAAGAGCAGCAGCAAGATAAGTCTTCCCCATGGGTTTTTCGAGTGAACCCACGCGTAGGTGATAATGAATGCCTGCGCTGTACTCAGAGTCCCGGATGGTGTGCAGGCTCCCCTGTCATAGATGTCTTATAGGTAGCACTGTTTTTTTGACTAGTCAACCTAATTTATGGGCTTCTTCACATTCCAGTTTAACTGTAATTTACACGATGTCCTATAGGTGGCAGTGTTTTTGGGACAAACCTACAGACACACAGGCAGACAGACTGGATAGGGCTTTTATATAGTAGAGACTATATATATTTTTTAGATATTTGTTATGATGGGGGTTGCTTGTCATTATAGCTTGTGCAAGATGCTTCAAGAAAGATGGACAGCCCCCAAGATGCTTAATGAAAATCTAATGTATAAGTGGAAACCATAAAATATGACAGTAAATTAAATTCTGGGACTTTTTTTTCCAATATATGTGGAGCCCACTGGGACGGGGTACTCGGTAACGAAGCGGGGTACTGCTGGGGATATCACGGCGGTCTTGGTCTGGACCGTGTCCCGGGTTCTGCAAGTAAAAGGGAATATTTACAGGGGAGATTGTTGTTGTGACGCCACCCACGGGTTGTGGTCAATGAGGGGACCGCTGCAGTGTGCTTCTGTCAGGAGGATGGAATGATACTGCAGCAAGGTGGATGAGCCCGCCGCGAGTCGGGCTGCTCCTGACAGGGTAAAAGGTGTAATAAAAGTTCTGTATACCTGGAATCATACACAGAAGACTGAAGCAAGGTTCACCAGGTTTACTGGCACGTCCTTCAGTTTAAACAGTTCCAACAGTACAGTTCTTAACCCAGTCACTTTACACGGGTAACTCCGGACACTTTGAACCCACTGCAGTGAGGCTATCTTCCAGAGACCCTTCACTCTTTCTATTGAACCTTTCAGGCTTGCTCTTCCTCTGCTTTTCCTTGTGGGTTGTATGACGGCAACTTGGTCCCTTTATGTGGCTTCCCCCTATGTGTGTGGGCAGCAAGTCGGGTCCTATAATGTTGCTGAGCCTCCAACCCATGTAGTAGGAACACGGATCTGGAATCCGTGTTCCCCGTCGGTTTGTCTGGGGAGCCGGCGTGTAGCAGCAGTCCCCCTCAGAGCCGACACTCTGGTCCCAGCGTAGCTTAGGTGTCCCTGTCTCACAAGGGATCACCGGCTCTTTCCTACCCGTGTGACTTCCAGATACAATAAGGGGATACCTCTCCCGCCTGTAGTTAATCAACGCTGCTGGACACCTCGTACCTGGTGGTACAGGTCCGGTCTCTGTCCTCACTTCCCCTTGGGCTACCGGCTATGGACAAGCTTTTTCTCCATGGAACGGTGTCTCTGTGGATTCTGTGTCTCTAGGGAGCCCTATCCCTCCAGGAAAGTGTCTTTCTGTCTGCTCTTGTCTTTGCTGGTCGGCTCACTCTGGCCTACTTGCTCTTTACTTCTCGGCCTACTGCCTAACTCCTCCTTGTTTCTCCCTTTTGTACTGGTCTACCACCTGACCTACCTTCCCACCCACTTTCCTCTAAACCCCACCACCCCTTGCCCGCCTAGAGTCCCGGGCTCCGGTTGGGGTGTTGTGTCTTGTGGGTGTGTGCTTTGATGGTGTTTGGTGCACAAACTGTCTTCTATCTACCTGGATGCAGTTCCTCATGTGGCCACCCTGGTCACAGGGGCGCCACATATACATCATTAGTAGAGATTAGAAAATCTGCTAATACTCAAATTTGGCAGAATCACTCAAAATTGCCATTAGTTTATTAGATATAAATATCAAATGATCCACATTTGCAATAAAAATATTTATTGTGCTCATAGGTTTCCTGACCCTAAAGCATAATAAACAAATGGATTGGGAAGTTGGCAACAAACAATCATCTGTCCCTGCCTCATCAGCTCCCTATTGGACCTCAACTGGCTTCCTAGACCATCTTTGATGTTAGTCACTACTTACTACTTACAGGCAGTACTGATAGCAGGGTAGTCATTTAATCTGTGGTCAGATTTAAGGACTGCTCGTAGTATATACAAGGAGTAGACTGAGTCATAGTCAGGCAATAATCCAGAGTCAGGGTTCCAGGAGAGCATGAAGAGAATTCACAGAGTCAACTGAATCATAGTCCAGGGTCAAAATACTAGGAGATAACATCAAGTACTGGGAGCAGGCAGAAGAGTAAGGGCCACTTCACACTGCGGCATGATCCGTTCCGGTTCTGTCCGGGAGGACCCAGACAGCTGCGGACCGGAGCTGATCCGGTCCGCAGCTGTCTGGGTCCTCCCTGACAGAACCGGATCGGATCATGCCGCAGTGTGAAGCGGTCCTAATCAGGCAACAGTCTGGGGTTAGATTACAAGGATCAGAATTACACACACACAGGAATGCAGGCAAACAGCACCACTCACATAGAATGTATGACAGGCAGAGTTCGGGAGAGGCTGCTCAGTAAAGCAGCAGAGCAATCACTGGGAAGATGGAACACCTAAGCAACCCTGCACCTCCCAGAACCAGAATGGAAGACTGCCCTGTCAATACGTTCGGCACACCAGTTACCAAACACAGCAGTATCTCTTATTGCATCTAGATGCACTGCACAGAGGAATCGTTACACCCTTTCTCTGCTGATCTCCTTTTGCTCTTTGCTGGCATCTTCCAGTGCCGTCTCGGCCTCCTCAAAGTGTGCAATGCCCCATGAAGTCACATCATAAAATAATAACATCAAAAATTGCTTCAAAGTCTATCTGGCACCAGGAAGCTTGACAAAAAGTGAATAGAAACGAGCGAAGGGACATAACAGTGCAAATTGAGACTGGCAGTGACTGCAATATCAGGAAGAGGTGAGGAGCTGAGTGATTGTAATATTTTATTGTTTTTAATCCCGTCACAGCCCAAATGATTACAGCTAAATTATTCTTGTCATTATGCTAGATTTGGGCAAATTAAATTGCCCCAAGTTCGTATTTGTTAGAATCTGCAAATTTTAGGAAATTGTAAAGGATTTTATTAGTTATGAAATTAAGTTATCTTTAGTCATTGGCAAAGTAGATGATTTTTCTCCGTATAAGGGCTCGTGCAGATGACCTTATTTTGGATCCTAGTAGTCTGTCAAAACATTGGATCACACTCAGACCAATATTATTCAACGCGGTCATGCACATGTCTGATTTTTTTGCTCAGACCGAGTGTTTGAGGAAAAGAAGAGTGAAGCCTGTGCTATTTGCCTCTGGGAATCACATGGCACATGGACATGTCAAGTCTATGGGTCAGTGAAAAAAAATCAGGTTGCATTTGAATGACATCCGAATGCAGTTCGATTTTAACGGACTTGACGAATAGAGAAAATTAAACTTTTTTTTCTTCTCCACATCTGAGACAATTGGATCAAACTCAGATCAGTCTGATTCGAGTGTCTGATTAGCATAATCTTACCATTTTTCTTGGATAGAGATAATATGGTTGTGACCCAGACTTACAATGATGAAGGTTTTACTTACAGTTTCCTACACTGGGCTTAGAATCTAGTGAAATTCTCTATAGGGAAAACTGATTTTATACAGCATCTGAATGTTAAAGTGTTTTCAGATCTGACGGGATTTGGGCTATTTTACTGTTTTTCCACTTGCTGGTCCATAGTACATAATGGGAGAATCGATTCACATATTTTTCTCATTAATTGACCAAAAGAGAATTACAAATAAGGTGAATTTGTTTATCAGTGCATCCCAATGGCAACCAATCACATCAAGATGCAAAACAAGGGAAATTCTTTCTTCACCTCCTGCCAGGAGTCTGAATTTTACTTCACAGTGAATAATATGATTTATCAGCAATATAATGCTGCAGAAAAAAGGATAATGTAAATAAAACTTAAAAGAATCATAATTAAACTTAAAATGGGGCGGTATATTTACTCTTTCCTTTGTATTGGGCTGACCCAAAAAATAAGGATGATACAGCTGCTTTTGAATGGTAAATAGGTAAGAGGAGGACATAGCTGCTTCTAAATGATTATAGGATGTTGCTTATAAATGCTTAATTTGAGTCTTTTATTACATACTATAATACTCAGCCACAACACGTCATTAAATGTTAAAATAGTGCAAAAGTTAAGACAAAGTAACTGCAGTCTCTCTTTCAAAACTATTATCACTAAATGTTTATTTTTATTACATTGCAAAAAAGGCAAAGTGAGTGAATAGAACAGAAATCTAAATTACCGTATTTACTCGTGTATAAGCCGACCCGTGTATAAGCCGACCCCCCTACTTTTGCCCTCAAAACTGGGAAAACTTATTGACTCGCGTATAAGCCGAGGGTGGACCCCAGCACAGGTATACAACCCCCAGCAGTGGGTATACAGCCACCAGGATATGGTATACAGCCACCAGGACAGGTATACAGCCCAGCAGTAAGGTATACAGGTCCCCAGTGGTATACAGCCCCCAGCAGTGAAGTATACAGGCCCCCCCAGTGTATACAGGCCCCAGCAGTATGGTATACAGCAGTATACAGAGTATACGGGTGCCCCCAGAGGTATACAGGCGGCCCCAGAGGTATACAGGCCCCCACACTGTGCAGCCCCCAGATGTATACAGGCCCCCAGTAGGGGTATATAGCAGGCCCCCAGTTCAGAGCCCCCCACACTGTGCAGCCCCCAGATATATACAGGCCCCCAGTGGGGTATATAGCAGGCCCCCAGTGCAGAGCCCCCCCACACTTTTGCAGCCCCCAGATATATACAGCGCCCCAGTCGGGTATATAGCAGGCCCCCAGTGCAGAGCCCCCACACTGTGCAGCCCCCAGATATATACAGCCCCCAGTGGGGTATATAGCAGGCCCCAGTACAGAGCCCCCCCACACTGTGCAGTCCCAGATATATACAGGCCCCCAGTGGGTATATAGCAGGCCCCAGTGCAGAGCCCCCAACTGTCAGCACCCCCAGATATATACAGGCCCCCAGTGGGGTATATAGCAGGCCCCAGTGCAGAAGCCCCCCACACTGTGCAGCCACCAGTATATACAGGCCCCCATGGTATATAGCAGGCCCCCAGTGGGTATATAGCAGGCCCCCAGTGGGGTATATAGCAGGCCCCCAGTGGGGTATTTAGCAGGCCCCAGTGCAAGAGCCCCCCCCCTCCCGCTGCATTATCTTACCATCAGCGTCTCATTACCGCTGGTCCTCCCGTCCATCCTCGCGCGCTGCGTTTCCGGTCTCATGTGACCGGGCGGTCGCAGTCTATGACATCATCGCCCGGGTCACGTGAGACCCGAACACAGCGCGAGGATGGACGGAGGCCCGGTGGTGATGAAGACGCTGGATGGTAAGATAATGCGCGGGAGGGGGGCTTGCACTGGGGGCTGCTATATACCCCACTGGGGCCTGCTTATACCCCACTGGGGCCTGCATATACCCACTGGGGCCTGTATACATCGGGTGCTGCACAGTATTGCACGGCTCCCCTGCCGCTAGATGGGCGGTGGGAGCCTGTGCATACTAATGAGCGCCCCATGTGACGGCCGCTCTGTCAGCAGCCTCCCCCGCCTCCTCCAAGCCTCCCAGCACCCGGACAGCCCCACACACACATACCATATTGACCCGTGTAAAAGCCGAGGGGGTGACTTTCAGCCCAATTTTTGGGCTGAAAAACTCGGCTTATACACGAGTATATACGGTAACTTAGTATTTGGTTGAGTGGCCCTTAGTCTTCAAAACAGCTTAAAGTCAGACATTTACAATGGGGAAAAAAGTATTTAGTCAGCCACCAATTGTGCAAGTTCTCCCACTTAAAAAGATGAGAGAAGCTTTTAATTGACATCATAGGTGACCTCAACTATGAGAGACAAAATGAGAAAACAAATCCTGAAAATCACATTGTCTGATTTGAAAAGAAATGTTTTCAAATTTTGGTGGAAAATAAGTATTTGGTCACCTACAAAGAAGCAAGATTTCTGGCTCTCACAGACCTGTAACATCTACAAGGGACCTGTTTGAACTTGTTATTATCTGTATAAAAGACACCTGTCCACAACCTCAAACAGTCACACTTCAAACTCCACTATGGTGAAGACCAAAGAGCTGTCAAAGAACACAGGAACAAAATTGTAGTCCTGCACCAGGCTGGGAAGACTGCATTTGCAATAGGCAAGCAGCTTGGTGTGAAGAAATCAACTGTTGGAGGAATAATTAGAAAATGAAAGACATGCAAGACCACTGATAATCTCCCTCGAACTAGGCTCCACACAAGATCTTACCCCGTGGAGTCAAATGATCTCAAGAACCACACGGGAACCTAGTGAATGACTTGCAGAGAGCTGGGACCAACATAACACAGGCTACTATCTGTAACACACTATGCCGCCAGGGACTCAGATCCTGCAGTGCAAGACATGTGCCCCTGCTTAAGCCATTACATGCCCGGACCCATCTGAAGTTTGCTAGAGAGCATATGGATGATCCAGACGAGTATTGGGAGAATGTCATATGGTCAGATTAAACCAAAGTAGAACTGTTTGGTAGAAACACAACATGTTTGCAAGAGATAGAATGCTGAGTTGCATCCAAAAAATACAATACCTACTGTGTAGCATGGAGGTGGCAACATCATGCTTTAGGGCTATTTCTCTGCCAAGGGACCAGGATGACTGATCCATTTATATGAAAGCATGAATAAGGCCATGTATTGTAAGATTTTGAATTCAAACCTCCTTCCATCAGCAAGGACACTGAAGATGAAACATGGCTGGGTCTTTCAGCATAACAATGATCCTAAACACACTACCAGGGCAACAAATCAGTGGCTTTGTAAGAAGAATTTTAAGGTCCTGGAGTGGCCTAGTGAGTCTCCAGATCTAAACCCTACAGAAAACCTTTGGAGGGAGTTGAAAGTCCATGTTGCCCATCGACAGCCCCAAAACATCACTGCTCTAGAGGAGATTGCATGAAGGAATGGGCCAACATACCAACAACAGTGTGTGCCAGCCTTGTGAAGACTTACAGAAAATGTTTTACCTCTGTCATTGCCAACAAAGGAAGTATAAGGCTAGGGTCACACTTGCATGCATTTTTTAAGGTGCTTTTTTCCAGCCTGTGTTTTTGGGCTGCGTTTTTGCTGATAGGTGTGGGGCACCCTTAAAAAACGCATGCAAAAACGCATGCGAAAACGCATGGTATCATTTAGTGCCATTCAAAAACGCTTGCGTTTCCCATAGGGCCCCATGTTAAAAAAACGCATGCGTTTTTGAAAGCGCACCAAAAAATGCATCCTGCAGTATTTTTTGGTGCTGAGAAAAACGCATCCAAAAAATGCATGGCTCTTTAGACATGCGTTTTTGGCATTGGGACATCCCTTTTTAACATGGGGGTCTATGGATGCGTTTTTCCATGCATTTTTCACAAAAGTCATGTGTGAAATCTGCATGGAAAATCTGCAAGTGTGACCCTAGCCTTACAAAGTATTGAGATGAACTTTTGTTATTGTCCAAGTACTTATTTTTCACCAAAATTTGAAAAAAAATTCTTTACAAATCAGACAATGTGATTATCAGGATTTGTTTTCTCATTGTGTCTCTCATAGTTGAGGTTACCTATGATGTTAATTACAAGCCTCTCTCATCTTTTTAAGTGGGAGAACTTGCACAATTGGTGGCTGACTAAATACTTTTTTTCCAACTGTATAATAAATACAATTATAAAAATTTGGATATCTCTTTCAAATGTAAATTGCAACAGATTAATATAGCAAAAGGTTAGAGGTTAATATATTGTAAGAGGTTTATAACTGGGTGAGGGACAGCCAAATTCTGATAAAGAGGTGAGGGTGTAGAAGACAGTTTAATGTTATAGATCATACATCATGGCAAGACTGAGCTCAGGCACAAGACAAAAGGTAGTTAATATACTGTTGAGGATGGAGAGACATGAAATGTCTCTATAGGGTTAAAAATATCACAACTTTCCTAAAATATATAAATTGTGATTTGGAGATGTCATGCTGTCTGTTATACACTAGATGGCGCCCACGTTCCATAATACATCTGAGACCTAAGCCAACCCATTAAGGGAGGAATTTAGATATTAGAATAATTTGATAAGAATTGACCAATTAGGAGATGATATTTTGTAGAAAGTTCTAGAATAATAACACCTCTTTTTGCTTTCTGTATAAAAATGTGTGTTTCAAGAAACGCTTGCGCAGTGTTTAATCTCATATGGAGTAGGCATGAGTAAGGCTTGAGAGGCTCTGGTGTCCGTATCATTTACTTGCGGCGTGCAGACGTGCACATTTGCCTAAATAATAATTTGGAATGGCTGATGGACTTGTGATTGAACTGAGACACTCAACACTACGTCAGCAATGTCTCCCTCAGGCAAATATTTAAATCATGCCGAGGTTTTGAGATGAGCTGTTCAAGCTCTTCCAAACAACTTAGAGGTCAACAAAGGGAAACTTAATGCAGCAGGTGAACGATGCATTATTTTTATTTCCACTAAAAGGAAGATGTCCAGCAGTGTCGTCAGCTTAGAACTGACATCAATCAGTGGAACCACTACAATAATCTACTGTTTGAAGAAGTATGGCCAGAAGAGGTCTTCATGGTCGAATTGAGGCCGTAAAGTCATATCTTCTACATGATAAAAAGTTCAAGTAACTCAACAATGAACAAAACTAATGTGCAGAAAAAAATGAAATATTTTGCTGTAGAAGGAAAATCGTTTATTCCTTGAGGGCTGGAGAGAGGTACAATTTTTGTGCTGCTTTTTAGCAAATAGAGTTTGTCAGGTTTTTCGAAAATAGGTAGAAACATCCATCATGTAATAACTATCATGGAGGTGCAATGACTACCATGGCGGCATCTGATTGTATCCAAATTTACTATGCAGCAGGACAACTACTGAAACATACAACCAATGCCATTAAAGGTACCTTTTACGCCGCAACTACGTGTGGACACTGAGAGGCAATCCGGAGTTCCGTCACAGTTGCATGAAATTGCTACGAAATTGTGGCGTGTATTTGTGGAATCCAGTGGTGATTTTGAAAGTTGCTCCCGGTTGCGATTTCACAGCACTGTTCAAAAACCAGACGCAACCCTAAAGGTGAATTTCCCTAGTTTTGGCGTGTGAATGGGCGGTAGGGATGGAATCAGCGTCGTCTACTGATTTCCCGGAGGCGTGCCACAGCGTGCTGGACACCGCACCCCGTCAGCGATGATTGGTGGGGGCTACTGTGTTACCATTGGTCTGTCCCTTCACAGGGCGACATATTTGAAGAGCTGTCCATTCACACTACACAATTGCAATGGCGTCATGTATTAGCCAGCCTTCCAGCGTAAGTTAGGGCCCAAACATGACGCTATTGCGTTGTCTAATTTAGCGTGTTTGCGGTGCGGAATACACAAGTCTGTCATGCCTATGTTCTTGCGGCGCTGAACATGTACGCCCACATTCCCCTACTGATTGCGGACGTATGAAACGGCGTCGGAAGTCAACCGGATGTTTCCCACTGTTGGTGTGGGAACTTCTGGGACGACACATCGCCTTAGGTTGAGGGCGAAATTGCGTGTGTAAATGTGCCTTCGGCGTTCGGAGGCAACCATGAAAAATGTGCACGCGCACGTTCGCCAAAAGTTGCGGCATGTAAAGGTACCTTAAGAAATTTCTGGGAGAACCAACCACAGATCTGTGTATGAGACTTTTCCATTCCTTCTGCTGTTCACGTGATCCCGACAATAATTTATATTGTTTTTAAGGCAAAACACCAAATATTGAGCTGATTTTATTTTTGTTCATTCACTTTTCCATTTTGTTAATTGATCAAAATTATACTAATAACACTTCTATTCATGAGATTATGCAATCTTTGCATCAATTTTCCCACACTGCTTTAAGCTTTTGTACAGTGCTGTGTATTTGAGAGAGATTTTATATTTTGCTCTCATTTGATTTCATTAAGTTTTTTAGGAGATGATAAGTCCTCTGTATAGCAAACTGTAGTCTGCAGCATAAATTAAAAAAACACACTGACCACCGGTGCTCCTTTGCACTGTAAACATTATAGGAAGGGCAAATTAATTTTAAAACATAATAATATAATAAATACCAGGACCTTAATCTCTTAATGAATTCCAATTTTGTACAATATACTGTATTTTCAGAGTGCAATTTCTATGACACATTTCATTTGATGGCCTTGTTTATCCTTTATATCAAAGATTAGTTTTCCATTAGGGAATCTATTGCTGTTTCATGTAGGGAATTAACAGGTTTTTGCACTTTATTTTCTGAATAAATAAAACAAATGTTCTCATTTCATTTTGTTCAAAGAACGATGTGTTCAATAAGTGAAAAGCATTTTATTTTATTAACCCCAGTGAATAAGTGCATGGTTGGTCTAGGAAGGATGTGTGGATGCAATCATTCAAGGTAGTAAGAACAAGCTCACGTGTCGCACATGTGAACGCCCTATAACCCATGCTGCAGTATGGCTCTGTGGTGCCCCTTGTGTCTGGCCGAAATAAAATGGTATTTCTATAACATCTATCGAATACCATGTCTGATGGGAATTGTGGTCCCTCTGCTGGATGTCTGCAGCAAATACACACTGCCTGATCCCTTACTGGAGACTGTGCACTTAATGCCTGATTTGGGCATGTGACACACTACCTGGTGAGGGGGAGGGATTACAGTGTAGTAGGATAGAGTAGGTGAAGGAGAGCTCCAATGAGGAGGTAGCAAGAGCTGCTCTGAAGGGACCAGCTGCAGTCAGGGTATCAGTCCCTTGGTCATCCAGACTTATAGGGCCTGGTAGCAGAACTGGATGCTGGTAACTTTCAAACTCGCAAGCAACTCAAGTGAAGCACTTTGGGGTGTCAGTAGTATATAGGATCAGGGAACTGCTATAGGTATGGATACCTGCAGGATCTAAACTACCAGCCTGGCAGGAGGTAACCTACAGTAACCCAAATGGAGTATTGGATGCTCAAGGCACCAAGAAACACAAAACTCAAGGACAGCCAATATACTTATGACCAGCCACAGGGCCAATGGGTACCCAGTCCTGGTCGTTTACTTGACGGAGATGTGACTGGGGTCTGCTCCCATTCCCGCGGCCCTGGGGATCGCATATAAAGGGGAAACAGTCAATAAAAATAGAATTAAAGTATTTCGTGATGCCACCTATTGGTTCCGGTGATGTTACCGGCGCTGCGGGACAGTCCTCCGGGGTGATGGTGGAGCAGCAAGATAGTTACGCTCACTGTAGGTGGAGCGGGATCCCCGGGGCAGTTGTGAATGTTATGTACAGTCTTAATAAAGGGAAGCAGCTTATCACACAGCTCAGTCACTTGTCCTTTTCACTGCAGCAAGTGTGTGGCTCATCAGGTGCAGGACAGTCTATGGAGGGAGCAAGATCAAGGGCCGTAATAACAGACACACTCAAGGTTGATGTTTCCATGGCTTTTACTGATGTTGCAGGTATAGTCCAGAGTACAGTCTCTGATGGTACGGGTCCAGGTGGTCTGGTTAACAGTTCAGGATCTCCACACTTGGCGAGTATGAGGCCTCCTTGCTGCGCTGTGTGTGCTTTTAGTACCGGCTGTCCGAAGCTAAGCCCTGACCTTCTCTTGTATTCATCACTTGTATGGCAGGCTGTGAGAGCTACGGGCACCGCTGTATCCACTGCGGTCCCGGGCTCTGCTAAGTGGCTGTGCCTCAAGTCCCTCAAGTGCTGCTGTGGCCAGAAGACCTGCAGTCTCCCTGGGCTAATAGATCTCTTGCAGTCATTGACTCCGGTGTCCGGTTTCAGGCGCAGTTCCTTTGGGGTGCACTGGTATGGCTCCAATCCCCCTGCTACTACTACCCCTTGCCTCCGGCCCTTGCTCTAGGGTCCATCACACAAGTTAGTAGTGCTCACTGGTACACAGCTCTGTCACCAGAGTGACTTCACAGTCCTCCCTGGAACTGCATTAACTAACTCCACCCCCAGGCTTGAATTTATAGGGGACCTCGCCTAAACTGGGCTTGTAGAGCTCCCCCTTCAGGTCTGGAGTGGAAGGGGTTGTGTGCTGGCTTACCTGATGTGGAGATCCTTCTCTGTCCCTGGTGTACCTGTGGCAACCGAACCCTGGGGTGGCACACTTACCCAGTAAAGTGGACTAAAGTTCTTATCAGACTGGCCAGAACATTTGCCTGGTGTGGATGCATACCCAGGAATGGCTACCGAAATCTCAGCAAAAAGGTAAAGAAAAGACTGTTTCCTGAAGTTTACTTTCCCCACCTCACCCACAATTATTACCCTCATCATCATCCCTATCATTGCTGAATGATATGAGTAATACTGGTCTGTGTGTGGGACTTTGTTTGTACTTCCCTGAGTCTTATGTGGACAAAGGAGTTATTACACATATGTGTCTATGTTAGAAAGTTCTGCTGAAACTACAAATTTGTATTGATAATAGTAATGTACAATTCTGAAGCCCACCATATACTCTGTAGCATGTTGCTCCCTGTCGTATTGAATGGTATTAGCCATATAATGTGATTTTTTTTTTGTTTCTACAACTGTACTGCTCTTTCCCTGGTTTTATGGGGATGCTTTTATTCTATGTGTTCTTCAATTCTCTAATAAAAGTTGTTATGTTTATTATACCAAAATGTGGTTTGACTTTATATGCCGCAAATCTTTATATCGTTAAGTGTCTTTTCATGGAGATTAGGTTGGCTAATTATATTCATTGATGCATAATGGACCTTAGTTTATTTTTGTTAATTTACCCTCATCATCTTCCTGGGAGCCAGCCCTGGTTGGGATGGGTTAACCACCTGCACTGCTGTTACCGCCTATCTCCCAAGGATCCCCTGCAGTGCCAGCCTCATTAGGCTAATTATCCCAACTGGCACTATCAAACTTTATCCCTACTGGTTTCTCCTTTATATGTGAATTTAGGAATACAGCTGCTGGGCACGGCTACCGTGAACTAAACTCTGGCCCAGCTGCTAGGTAACCTGGCCCTTGCTATCGACACTGCTCCATGAAACCTGCAAGTAGCACAGCTCTTTATTAGCTTTATTGTATACGGTATTTCTAATGAGTTCTTGCATAACTCTGTACACCTCTAATTTTATTTAGTGAGGTAAATCTTTGTTTTGTTTCCTTCTGCACCATTTATTCGGAAATAAAACATGTAATGTTCCTTAACTTAATTTAGGTACTCAAAACAAACTCTGCACACTCTCACTCAGACACATACTGTATAGCATAAACAGCATCTGGCAGAGTAGCATAATTATTTCTAAAAGTTATTATCCAGAGAAATATTGAATTTAAAATTATCAAACTGATACCCTTCCATTTGAAGAGAACATATCACTTAGGGTACCTTTACACGTCGCAACATTGCATGCAATTTCACTTGCAACTTACTGGCTACAGTGAAATCATGGACACATTGTTCCATTTGTACACGGCAACAAAATAGAACAAGGTGTCCATGATTTTACTGCAACCAGTAAGTTGCAAGTGAAATTGCATGCAATGTTGCGACGTGAAAAGGTACCCTAGGAGGCAGGTAGTTGCCACCTACCTGCCTGTTTGTGCTCGACGCTGTTCGCTGCCATCACAGAGCAGTCACAGGTCACTCTTACCAGCAATAAAAGGGCTTCGTCAACAGAGAGGCAGCTTCTTTTCTGCTCTGCGCTATAAAAGGTGCCGGACAGCCAATGTCATGCTGATTGACAGCTTGCTCCCCACTGCCTAACTGGGGGAGCTTGCTGTCAATCAGCATGACGTTTGTGGCGCCCCACGTAGTCAGGCATCACAGAGGGGTATTGCACCCGTAAAAGTGGTGTAATTTACCAACTGAAGGTGGACCCTAGGTTGGTGGGTGGGCCCCATTCCTGTACTTCCACATTAGCTGAGCGGTGGGAGGTTACCCGGGAGGGGATATATTCATCTCTAGGGGGAACAAAGGAGGTCAGTCAGCAGAAGTAGTCAGAAGAAAGAGTAGTCTCTCTAGTTGGTGAGAGAGAGAGATTCGGGACAGTCGGAGGAGGAGGTGAGTTGGAAAGAGTGTGGAACAAGGCGGAAGGGTTACCCGGATGTCTCCACGCTGATCTGGAGGAAAGGAAAAATAGGGTCTTGAGGAGATCCTGAAAGAGGGTGCCCGACAAGAGGAATCTGGGCCCTAAAGAGAAAGGGGGGACCCCAGCGTGGAGTGACCATACTCCAGGGGATTCTCCAGACCACCACGGGAACGCCGGGCTCGAGGATCCGGCCAAGGTCTATTTTTGCAGTGGGCAAGCGGCTGCTGTGGTCCGTATGGAGCGGTCTGCCTGCTTCCTCACCACGAGGGAGAGGACTCCAATACTACCTACACGGAGCCATTGGGTATAGACTCATCCTAGGCGGGGAAGAAAGGACACAGGTTCGTCAACTCTGGTACACCACGGGTCCCACCATACCACCTGGGATCCACTTGCAGCCACCCATAGAGCTACCTGTTACTTTAACATCTGATGCTGAACTGTGGACTTTGTATGTGCCACTAAAGGTTTACAGTAAAGTACCCGGAAGAAAGTGACTTTGCCTGTGTGTACTTTTTTCCATCAACCTGTTTGCTTACAGGAATGCTGCCCTGGAGGACCAGCTCTGCCTGCAGGGAGCTTTGCCATCTCAGTCGCACTACCATCTATCTCCGGAGGACTGTGGCGGCACTGATGACCCATCACCAGGTACTACAGGTGGCGTCACATGACAAACTCTTATCCCCTGTAAATAACCCCTTTTTGAAGTGTCACTCAGGCCACGGGATCAGGCGCTGCCACCCGTGACATCCCAAGCACCCACCGAGCCTGATACCCGAGTACCCCAGGGCCTGGGGCTCGACACATTAGCTGTGACGCCCATCAACAGAGCAGAGAAGCTATCTCTGTCGACACAACATCAACAGAAGCTGCAGAATCACCAGCAGTACTTGTCTTAGATGGCTACGTATCGGTGGTGAAGGTCACTGGGCACAACAGGCAGGTTATACCTTTTAAATATGTAATTTTTTACCTGGTGTAAATGCTGTTGTTCTCTCCATGTGGCATTGTTTATTTTTTGTGTCTGCACCTCTCCATTCCTGAGATTCAGATACAGACTCGGTGACCCTAGTCTGTTTAGCCAACTGGGCGTGGTTCTCAAAAAAACAAAGAAGAGAGGATGATATCTCGGGAACAGAAAAGAGCAGGAACAACAGAAAATCACCGCTGGAGAACAGTGAAAACTGGTAAAATAAAGCAATAATGGAGACAGTACTTGAGGTGTCTAAGTGAATGAAGTGTACAGGACTTGTTGAGGAATGGATGATGTGAGACCTGGAGTGGTAGACGAGCAGTGGCTGGAACATCAGTACTTTAATGGACATTGAGCTGTAAAGTGCACCTGTTCCAACCGATTCACCTAATGGCTGGGGGAGGTGGGGAGAGGATATCACAAAGACACACAATCCTCTTCAGCGAGCAGCAGTAGTTGGAAAAATCCATTTAGCGTCATCAGTCAAATCCAACTCCTCAGACATGTTACTAGATTTACTGGAAACCTTACTAGAGACTCCACACAAGCTGGAACTCTGGAGAGTGCCAAGGGGTTACGATCGCGGTATGGAACTCAATGTACAGTGATGGTACAAGAGCAAAGCTTCACCAATTTGACTTATTAAGTAATCATTTTGACTGGCTTATTATTATTTATTGTTATAAGCGCCCATTAATTCCATGGCGCTTTACATGTAGAAAGGGTAGACAAAGACATGAACAAAGAAGAGACAAAATGAGGTACACAGGTACAGAAGGAGGGGAGACCCTGTCCCGCAGGCTCACAATAATAATAATAATAAATCTTTATATAGCGCCAACATATTCTGTACGCTTTACAATACAATGATATACAAACGGTCATAGGTAACGAAAAATATGACAATACAGTAAGTAGGTAAAAAGTAGAGGATAAATATAAAAAAAATCCAATACACTAACTGGAGAATCAATGTAAAAACTACAATAAATAAAGTAGAGAACCAATGTAAAAAATACAGTACAGTAATTAGATACAATACAATAAGCATAGAATCAGTGTAAAAAGTACAATACCATAATTGAAGCAAAAATTAAGGTTACCCTTCTCAAAAGAACTTGCAATCTACAACGAGATAGGGGTTACACAAAGTACAGGGGCTTGTTACAGTGATGGTCCAGGCATCTTGAGGAAGTGAGGGATAGCAATAAAGTTAAATGAATGGTCAAAAGCCAATCTAAGTAGAGCTTTTGGGTTTGGTGGAGTTTGAAGAAGAGTTATGACCAGAGAGATAGTGATCTTGCCATAAGCAGTACAAAAGGACATCTATTAGGGAGCATGATAGGCCACCTTAAAAAGATGTGTTTTTAGGCAGCATCTAAAGCTATGCAAGTTGTGACTAGTCCTGATTTCTTGGGGTAGAGCATTCCAGAGAATTAGTGCAGCTCGGGAGAAGTCTTGGAGACAGGAGAGGGAGGATCAGATTAGTGGCAGATGTTAGTCGAAGGTCATTTGTAGAAAGTAGGGAGTGGGTAGGGTGATAGAGAAGGGAGGAGATGTAGGGAGGTGCTGCACTGTGAAGAGCTTTGTGGGTGAGAACAAGCAGTTTGAAATGGGTCCTGTAGTGTATGGGCACCCAGTGCAATGACTGGCACAGAGCGGAGACATCTGACTAACGATTGGCCAGGTAGGTGTTCCTGGCTGCTGCATTAAGGATGGACTGGAGAGGACAAAGTTTAGAGAGGGGAGGCCGATTAATAGCGAATTGCACTAGTCAAGGTGGGAATGGATTAGGGCTTAGGGCCATGGTGAGAGATTTATATAGGAGGTGAAGGAGAAATCAATGTCAAATAAACATTCAGACAGCAACCTGCTGCCTAGGTGTTATTGAGGTGCCGCACACCAAGAGGGGGATGTCAGATTTAAGGAGGTTAGTGGAGGGCGAGAGCAGAAGAAGTTCAGTTTTGGAAAGGTTGAGTTTCAAATAGAGAGCAGACATAATGCTGGAAAGTGCAGCTAGACAGTCATTGGTGTTCTGTAATACAGCAGGGGGAGGAGAGGTGGGAGGACAGCTCGAGATGGACTTGGTGTTCCAGTAGTTTGGAGGCAAAAGAGAGACGTGACACTGGGTGTTAGTTAGAAACATAGGATGGGTTGAGAGAGGGCTTTTTGAGGATGGGTGTGATCAAGGCGTGTTTGAAGGATGAGGGGAAGACACAAGTAGTGATAAGTTGAAGAGATGGGTTAGGGCCTGGATGAGGACTCAGGTGAGGCTGGGAATGAGATGGGATGGAAGTGGATCAAGGTTGCTGTTGGTGAGGTGTGATTTTGACAGAAGGGAGGACACATGTTTTCTGTCGATGTTTGAAAGGAGAGGCCAATGATGTTGTGAGGAGAGGCAGCGGGGACAGAGGGTCAAAGCTGTCTTTCATGTTTTCGATCTTCTGTTTGAAAAAGGAGGCAAAATCATCAGAAGACATAAGAGAGGAGGGAGGAAGTGCCAGGGGATGGAGTAGAGCATTGAAGGTTTTAATTAGCTGTTTGAGATTGTGAGACAAGGAGGTTATTAGAGAAGAAAAGTAAGCTTGTTTTACACGGCGAGAGTAGACTTAAAGATAGTGAGGGACTGCTTGAACAAAGCAAAGTGTTCAGAGGAATGGGATTTCTTCCATCTCGCTCGGCAACACTGGAAGCTCATCTAAGGTCTTTGGTGAGGATGGTGTGCCAGGGTTGCCTGTTTGGGCGAGCTTTGTTGTATGTGAGGGAGCAGCCAAATGGCAGAAGTTATAGTGGTGTCAAATAGGAGGCGGCAGCATCCATGTCGTGAAGGGAAGCTATGTCCGTGAGAGGGAGAAGGGATTCTGAGAATGAGTTTAAATCTATGTGTTTTAGGTTTCTACGAAGATGATTGAGTTTGCGGAGTGGGGGTGGTGCCGTAGGGGAGAAGGGGAGGAGAAAGTCAGCAGATTGTGGTTAGACAGGGGGAGGTAATTGAGAGGCATAGGATGGGGTGAAGATGAGGTCCAGCATGTGGCCATCCTTGTGAGTGTAGAGGAGGACCATTGAGGGAGGCTGAAGGAGGAAGTTAGTGAAAGATGTTTAGAGGCAGCAGTGTGGGGAGTGTCGATGGGGATATTGAAATCACCCATGTTGTGGGGATGTCTACAGAAAGGAATTGAAGCAGTTAGGTGGTGAAATGGTCAAGAAATGGGGTAGGTGGTCTAGGGGGACGGTAAATGACAGCCAGCTGGAGGTTGCAAGGAGAGAAGATGCAGGCTGAATGCACCTCTAAAGAGGGGAGAGTAGTGAAGGGTGGAAGTGAAATGGGGCAAGGGAGCAGCTGTCGGACAGGAGCAAGCCAACTCCTCCACCATGTTTGTTACTGGGACGGGGTGTGTGGGAAAGAATGAGTCCACCATAAGAAAGTACAGTGGGAGAGGCTGTATCAGAGGGGGGAGCCATGTTTCGGTGATTCCAAGGAATAATAGTTTTTTGGTGATAAAGAAGTCATGGATGCATGAGAACTTATTGCAGACAGAGCGAGAGTTCCATAGGGCTCCAGGTAGATGGACTCGGGGAGCAGGAGTAGGATGAATGGGTTTCAGGTTGTTTAGGTTGCGAAGGTTGGTGTTGGATCGTGGGTATGGGTGGAAGTGAGTGTGGGAATGAGGTGGGGGGCAGGATTAGGAGATATGTCACTGGCAAGTAGGAGGAGCAGGGAGAAGGTTAGAAGGTGGGTGCAGGAGAGGTTATGTGATGGGCGTGCATGTTTGGAGACAGAGGATTGAATGTGAAGGAAAAGTTCAGAGGAGGAGGGATCAGAGGAGTTAGTAGAAATTGTAATAGTATGGGAGTGAAGGTGAAAAAAATGGGAAACATTGTATACAGTGACTATGGAATGCAGTATGCCGCAGGGGGTGAGGTTCAGGGAGAGGTCGGTTGCAGCCAGGGTCAGTAGCAGCGAGGAAATGAGCAACAATGATGAAGTCGTTGCGTGTAAGGCAAATGCACAACAGGTAGAGGAGAAACGTAGAAAGGGATGGGATGCAGCTAGGGATTAGATGCAGAGAGGGGACAGATGCTGGGGATGGGTGAGCAGTAGAGATTAAATCATACATGACAGGACAATGAAAAACACGTATAGATGACACGTGGCAGGGGTTGAGTTGCAGCCAGGAATTGGATGCAGCGGGAGGTCAGATGCAGCGGGGGTGAGCAATAGTGGTGAAGATGTACAAGTCCATTCCAATGCATAGCATGGAGGGATGAGATGCAGCCGGGGATCAGATGAAGCCAGGGGTCAGATGCAATGGATGGATGAGTAATAATGATTAAGTGTACCAAATCAGACAAATGTTCAACATTGAGATGAAATGCAGCCTGGTATGGAGCCAGGGATCAGATGTAGCAAGGGGATGAGATGCAGATGGGGATAGATGCAGCCAGGGGACAGAAGCAGTTAAGAGAAGTCTTGCAGGGTGATGGTTTGTCAGCTGGTGGTGGCTGTCAGCAGGGTCGATGATGCCGCTTGGCAGGCCCGCCTGCCTGACTTGTTTGTAGGATCCTGGGCCTGGGTCTGTGGTGGAGGCCAGTGATCAAGGGGAGTGGTGGGGTCCCATCAGGATTGAGAAACAGCTGGGTTGTGGGAGAAGTAGGTGGAGGGATCTGGTACCTCCGTTAGCCCTAGGTCCGGGAGAGGTGGTCGGGACCTGGATGGAGGAGGCGGCAAAGTAAATGGAGGCAGCAGTGGAGTGGGCCACTTCCAGGGTGCAGCGGGGCCACGGAGTAGACGGTGACCCACCGGAAGCACGGGCCTTGTGTGTTCGGCCACCACACCAGATGGTGGATGCGTCAGGACCCCGAAGGCAGCACTGTCTGCCCATGATCCTCTGAGAGGCCACTGACACTGACATTCATGGAGGAGGCAGTGGGGCAGATGGAGGTGATAGTGGAGTTGGCCGCTTACCAAGTGCAGCGGGGGCACAGAGCAGACCGGGGCCCAACTGAAGCACGGGCCAGGGGTCGGGGCCTCCACACCGGACAGACCACAAGAAGCAGGGTACAGCCGGCAGTACCGTCCGTCCTACAATCCACAGAGGGCCAGCGTCGATGCTGGCAGACCCGGTCCAGGGTACTCAGGAGTCCAAGAGAGAAGCAGGGCCAGACCACAAGTCAGTAAGCGGAGCGGAGGTGTAGCAGGGGAGCGGTACGTGGGTGGCGGGTTTTGGGGAACGGGGGGAAGGGTTGCCCCGAGGTCCTATACTGTGGTTCCACAGTCTCAGGGGGCTGTCGGGTCATGGGTGCAGTGTGATGTAGGAGCTGTGGTCGCAGGGCAGGCAGGCTTCAGGCAGGCATCAGGGGGTTGTCTGGGTTTTTAGGCTTCAGAGACTGGTCCTTGGTCACAGGGGTGTAGGAGTAGCCCAGAGAGTTCTCCTGTGTGACCTGGTAGTCTAGGGTGCCGATGATGTGGTGAAGGGGGTGCTTCTGGGTGCAGGATGGAGTGGATTGCATGAGTGGGCCAAGGAGCTGCCCAACACACATTTCCCACCATCGGCGCCATCTTGGATCTGATTCCTTATAACTGTAAAGTAATGTCTTCACTCATCTACAAATCGTATACTTTATTCCCAATCCCTGTTGTGTAATTGTTTTTTTTAGGTATTTTGTGCCCTCTGTAACTCATTTAAAGTCTTCTTCCCACTTCATGCTGTGGTACGTTATTAACCCATATCAGCTGAAGGAAGCATGAAAGGTGTAATATCTTTGGTGACTTCATTTTTCTAAAGGTGTGAACAATTCTCGACTAATTAGGCTCATGATTCTGAAAGGAACACAAAAAACAAGCACGAGCTTGCAGCTAACAGCATCAGCCTATGGGGATTTATGTGTTGGAAACCAACGTGCGCCAATTAGTGTTTTTGTGTATCTACATGACCGGATTCTTCAGTCATTACTTTGTCACTCAGATCTATGAGTCTCTGGTTGATTGCTAGATTATATCATTACACATTTTTGGCAAACCAGTAGATTGCAGTTTGTTTGAGTCACTCTTCACGATTTTTCCATCAGATTTCATGATGGTTAACCATCTTAATTTTCTCGTATTTATTATACTGGCTTATATAAGCTCATGTAAATGCACCATTCCACCTATTTCATCTGAATGTGCATCTTAGGGTGCAGTCAGAGGGCTATGTAACATGGAGGACAATTGCATTTCAGTGATCGGACTGGCTGGTGGCTCTCCCAATCTGAGCCTGATAGCATGTATTTCTATGCATCTCGCTAGGGCCAAGAGAGCTGCCGGCCACTCAGAGCATTGTGATTCAATTAAATTATACCAGGGTGAGGGATATTATTAGTGGAAGGGTTCTTGGATGGATGACATTATACCAGGTATGGACCCAAGATGGTGTACATGATACCAGGAAAATGCCGAGGATGGAGAACATTGTACTAGGAAGGGGCCCAGAATAAAGCATATTATAACTGCAAAGGCCCATGATGGGAAACATTATACTTGGAATGGTCCCTGAATGGGTGCATTATACCAGGATAAGGGACATTATTACTGTAAAGAGCCCAGAATGAATGACATTATATCAGGAAGAGGCCCAGGGTGGGGGACACTGTACCTGGAATGAGCCCAGGATGGAGGACATTATTGCAAGAAGTAGCCCAGAATGAGGGATGCTATTACTAGAAGGGGCCTAGAATGTGGGACATTATTATTAAAGAGGGCCTAGGATGGGGACAGAATAGCAGTAAGAGGCCAAGATAGAGGACTTTATTATGGGAAGGGGTTAGGATGGGGAACATTATTACAGGAAGGATCCAGGATGGGGGACATTATTACAGCATGGGGGGCATTATTGAAAAGGGGGCATGCGGTATATCTTTATAAGATCTAAAACACTACAGGGTTCCAAATATCTGACTAGCATGTCCTCCATTATGCACCCCTCTCCTTCCAGTAATTATATCCTTCATTCTGGGCAACTTCATGGTACACTATCCTCCATCCTGGGCCTTTTCCTGGTATAAAGATCTCCATCCTTTGCCCCTTCCAGTAAAAATATTCCCCCTCCTGATATAATATCCTCCATATTGTGCCACTTTCTGGTATAATATTGCACAGACAGAGCTCCTTCAACTATAAGAGAAAGTTAAAGTGAGTCTGCCAGCACAAAATGACTGTTCAAGCCAAGCACAAGTTTATAGTGTATCCTGTGGCATAACTAGTGTCTGATAGACCCCAAATTTGGACCTGGGCCCCACCTCAATGTTCATTTGATGTATGGGAGTTTGTAGTTTTCTAGATTCAGTGAAAACATATTTCTTTGTCCCCCATGCAATAATATCCCTTATTCTGTAATATGAGTATAATGTCCCTGATACTGGTCCCTTACTGAAATAATGTTCCCATCCTGGCCTCTTCCTGTAACATTGAGTCTAGGAGCCCATTAATCAGCTATATATGTTTATTTACCTTCATTCACAAATTTACCTGTGCTTCTATATACCGTAATAATAAACTTGGTAGATTGTTATATGAATGATGAGATAGATACTGGCTTTGTGTGTACATAGTGTATTAAGTGTATTGTGCCAACTACTGTTCATATAGCATGGTGGGGGCCCTCCGGAGGATTCCTCTATTCTCCTGTGGACCAGCCTATGTGAGATTGTAAAGGTCTGAGATTTGTAGTTGTGGCCCTTAAAAGCAGTAAACAGGGTCCCTGTGTGTGATGATATTTCTTTATTTGATGTTAGTTAAAGACTACCTGGATTGCATATGTCGAGCCCACTGGGACGGGGTACCTGGTGCCGGACCGGGTCTGCTACTGGGGAAGTCACTGGTGGTTCTGGTCCGGACCGTGCCTTCGGGTTCAATAGGAGGGCTACTCCGCCTGTAGTCTGCCGTCTCAGCCGTGGTACTAGGGCCCGGTATCACCGTCCCTCTCTTCCCTCACACTCCTGGGGCGCTGGCTTCGGACGGGCTTTCTCTCTGCGGCTCGCACTGGCTCTTCCAGATTCTGCGCTACTTACACCTCACTCTTCCAGGACATGTGCTTCAGTCGGTACTGCTCAGCCTACCTCGGCCTACTGACTCCTTTCTCCTCCCCCTGCTCTATATCTACCCTCTGTCACCTGACTTACGTATTGGCCCACCCACTGTCTCTAAACCCTACCACTCCTTGCCTGCCTAGAGTTCCCAGGCTCCGGGTTGGGTGCTGCATTCTACTGCTACATGGGTTGTGTGGGCTGTGAGGGTGTTGGTGTTCAACTGTCGTTCCTACCTGCCTGGCTGCAGTTCCCTTTGTGGCCTCCTGGTCGCAGGGGCGCCACACATAGCAAATCAACAACTTCATAAGGAAGCGTCATGGGAGCCATTTTTGAGCATGATAATGTTAGCCTGCATGTTGCTAAATAATAATGTGAGTCGCCGTATGGCCTGCAGCATCTCCAGACTTGTCTCCAAGAACATCCAGGACATCATGAATCTGTAACTGCAAAGGCAGCTGCCAGCAGCCGATTTTGATGATTTGCATATCCAAATTTAGTGTCAGAATACTCCACAGACAAACATTAATATTTCTACTGATCATGTCTATTGATTGTTCATATTTATACATATTTCCCTCTTTTGAGGAGTGTAGTTTTAAGAAAACTTGCTCCAGAATTAGTATTTTATTGGGAATATTAGTATGTACAATATTGCGCACAAATATAGGAACCGGTTGTTGTTTTTTTGAACTTTATGAACTTGTTCCTTGTACTTTAAAAAATATTTAGAGCTCAGAACAATCAGACGTAAAATTTCCCATCCCGCTGATAAGAGTCACAGATGTTTGGTTTCATAACTCAAACACTTGAAATAACTCTCTCGTTGGTCGGTTCACACAATGATTTCTCCTTCATTTCTATTTTAATCATAGCTCGCCACAGAAGACAGATTTACTCTGAATGGCCCTTAATGCCGAAATTAAGCAGTGAAAAGCTAACTCCTGCTTTGGGATAACAAGATTAGGGAACAAGAAATTGCTAATGGAATTATACAACAGATGCTTTCTCTCTATGAATTCAAGCGATTTGATTGGTTAATTGAGAAAACTGACAGAAATATACAATGCTAAGAGCCAAAGCTTCTTGGTGGCCAAGCTGTTTACCAAACCCTCCAGCTGCAACTATAGGCCATCAGAAGGGCATCATCCAGCAATATTTTCCTGAAATGGATGGATCCTGAAAAAAAAGATGAAACTCGTATTTGTGCCACTAAAAATTATATTGCAATCCTTTAAATAGAAAAAATAAAGTAAACATTCTGAACCACCATCCATTAAAAGATATCTACAACGTGGACCTTTTACTTTGGAGAAGTCAACACAATCTCCATAAGCATCGAGTAATGTTTTATTTCTCCTGTAGAGGTGTTGTATTAATATCAAACATTTCGTTTTTTGTTTTTTTTATGTATTTTTTATTGAATTCACAAGATTGTGACTTTCTCAGCAAAAGTACAAAAAAGTGCGCAATGTTACGATATATTACAAACCTACTCAAAAAGGAGACAGACCTACCAAGAACATTTTTCCCATCCTTCTAACCAGAAACCAAGACAAGGGTTAGACATAGGTAGCCTACCTTCACGAAAGTTTAGGGAGACCCCATTTTGTTTTTGGCTTTGATCTAGGCTTCTAACCCATTGTTAGCTAAGAACTTTAATCTAGGTGTTTGCCTCCCAAAACACATGGACAAAGTGTTGGTGAATCTTATAGCCACACAACACCTAGTCCCGAATAGGAACATCCCTTAGGCTAGCTTCACACCATAGTTTTTCCGGTCAGGTTCTGTCCGGTGTTTTGAATGATGCACCGGACAGAACCTGACATCCCCAGACAAACAGAACCAGAGGGCATATTTTCCGATCCTGTTTTGTGCCAGAATCAGCGTCTGCCACTGTCCAGTGCTGATATTTCAGCATAGCAGCTCGAGGGAAGCTAGCCGCAGTGCTAAAATTTCAGACACGGCTCTTTCAGCTGCGCTGTCCAGGTGCTGTACGAGCACGGCTTGAATTTCAGAGCCGGCTCTCGTTCAGCACCCGACGTCCGGGAACCGGATAGTTTTTCTGCCAAATCTGGCGTGATCCGGTGCCCATAGACTCCCATGTCAAGGGGCGCCAAATCCGGAAGGATCCGGTTATGTCCGATTTTAGCATCGGACTCAAAAAATGATGTAGACTCCAGTTTTGTGTCCGATGCAATAATCAGACAAAACCAGATCCTCCCGGAAAACCAGCAAACCGGATACCAGATAGGCACAATCTGGGGCCATAGGGATACATAGGGGTCAAAATCGAATTCGGGGCTGCAGGTTCACACTGGACAGCCCCGGATCCAAAAAACTGTGGTGTGAAGCTGGCCTTAAGGACACCACATCTTGTTTGGCACCAGTGACAATCAAACCTAGATAACTGAGAATTAAAATTTAAATATGAGAACATGTACTGTGATAACTACCCTATATCAACTAGAATAATGGGTTAAATCTGCAGTGCCGACTAACAAATGAAGAAAGGAATCGGAAATCCAGGAATGCGGTTTATCAGTCAATGTGTTTCAGAATTTGCGTACTCGTTCATCAGGACAAACCGCTGTGATCACTGTGGTTTGTTGTCCTGATGAACAAGTATGCAAACTCCAAAATGTGCTGACTAATAAACCGAATTCCTGGATTTCTGATTCCTTTCTTCATTTGTTAGTCGGCACTGCAAATTTAAAGGATATATCCATGATTTTAAAAGAGAAAAGATGTGCCCAAGTACTATCAGGCAAGTAGTTGCTACGTACCTGCCTATTGTGCTTGGCGCTGTTCACTACCGTTACACAACGGTCACAGATCACTGCTGTCGGCAATACAATGGCTTCATCAGCAAATTGGAGGAATTCTTTCCGCTCTGCTCTGTAAAAGGGGTGCGACAGCCGATGTCATGCTGATTGACAGCCAGCACATGATGTCAGCTGTGACGCCTGTCAACAGAGCAGAGAAGCCGTCTCTCTGTTGTCGCAACATCCGAGGAAGCTGCAGAATCGCTGGCAGGAGTCTTAGAATGCTCCAAGTTAGCGAGGAATGGTGCCTGGCACAACAGGCGGGTAGCGGCAACCTGCCTGTTAGTGCTTAGGCACATTTTGTTTTTGTAAAATCCCTGATACATTCTTTAACCCATTATTTCAGCCCTTGATGCAGTGCTGGACTGCAATAGCCATTTTTCATCTCTACCACACCAGGTGAGCACATTTCTCCACCGTCTACCTGTTATTTATCCAGATGAGAGTTTTCCAGGACAATGTGTCGTCGGTCCGCGCGGCCACAAAAGACTGAATCAGAAGTTCACTCTATACCTTTATTTGGATCCATCCAACGCGTTTCGGAGCCTGCTATGCTCCTTCATCAGGGAGTGATGGATCCAAATAAAGGTATAGAGTGAACTTCTGATTCAGTCTTTTGTGCCGCGCGGACGACGACACATTGTCCCTGGAAAACTCTGGAATCTGACCACATAGCACGTGGAGGTGTGGGTCCAGCAGCAGCCGCTATTACATGCTTTCAATACTGGTTGTGTGTCACACAACTAAACCAGGTGAGCCGCTGATTGTAAAAAGATAAGACCCTATCTGCGCTTGCTTCCTTCTTTTAGTATATTTATCCAGATGAGACCTTATTTGTGCTTCAGTCTGATTTCCTAAACTACCTTATATCAGCATAGCCAGTAGGACAGGCAGAACAGTTGTGTGTCTCTGTTCCTGGATGACATTTATTTTTCACCACTTGGGTTCCAAACAGCCACAGATAACAGATTTTCCCGGATATTTGCTACGAGTCCTTGTTAAAGAACTTTCAAGCAAAAAGAGACCATTCACAGCAAAAAACCCTTTTTAAAAATATTCATTACCATTCAAAAGTAAATCTCTACTTTAGCTCTATGGGAAAGGACATCCATAATAGCTAGTAATCATAAATAATATATAAATGCAGTATGCACCGTGTTCAGTTAGCTCTCCCTTTCCCCGGTCTCCACGCTCCATGGCCTGCACACGTCATTTATATCTCCTACAGCGGCTACGTTCAGACGCAGCGCTTTTAGCCACGTAATCGTCAGTGCTGCTTTTTTGTGCACGTTGGGGTGCAAAAGTGCCCTACTGCATGCTGACGCCACGCTTTTCTCGGGGCACTTTCCCCGAGGCCATGTTAACATGTAGCCTATGGGGGAAAGACACCGAAAAAAAGCACCAAGAATTGCCATGTCAGTTCTTTTTGCTCGTTTCTTTCGCAGTGAAATCGCCCCCGCTAAAATATGCTGTAAAACACCGCAACTGAACGCCTTTCATCAAAAGCCATAGCTTTTGCTGGAAGGCGTTTCTACCTTTCTTTGGCACTGCTTTTACGCGAGCGCTCTAAAGCGCTGCATAAAAGCAGGAATACACGGCTATTATGCCGCATCTGAAAGTAGCCTTAGGGCATACAGGCTTGCGCACCCCACCTCTCTAAAAGTAGGATTTCTAGTGTGTTAGTTCCCTCTTGCACACCAGTCTGCTCTCTGTTTCCTGATACTGTCTCTAGTCTCCTGCTCTGATTGTCTTCTCTGGCTCCTGCTCTGACTCTGCCTTACCAGTTTCAGCACCTTCTCCATCCTGCCAGCCTCTAGTATCCACTCTGCCCTGCCAGTCTCCTGCTCTGACTCCATCCAACCATTCTTACACTGTCCTGCCAGCTCTAGTATCACTCTGCCCTGCCAGTCTCCTGCTCTGACTCCATCCAACCATTCTTACACTGTCCTCCTGCAAGCCTTTAGTATCCACTTCGCCCTGTCTGCCCTGCTGTATACTAAGATAGGTACCTTTTAGTTGTGTGTATAAGTGTATCCCAGTGATTTCTTGGCCTCCTGGCTTTGTAGGCTCTCCATCTGTCGGACATTGGTATGCCTGGTCAGTGGATTACTGGCCAATGAATGTCAGGTTACCTGTTATTATGGGGTATTTCTTTACAGAGCTCACAACGATAGTAACTATAAAGTCCTATTGTTGAGCAACGTGCCTCCATTAACCTTTTAGAATTTTTTGTAATATTCACCAGTTGTGGATATAGGGGGTGTTATCCTTCTTTCCTCGGGTTTTGAAGAGTTTCTGTTTTCTTTAGGTCTATCTGTATGTGCTTGTCCTTGTTATATTTACTTTAATAAGGATTTTGCATTATTTGCAATTTTTTTGCATCTTTTTTGACCTTGGTCGGATGTTTGGTTATACTCTCCAGGGTAAGCCTGATCATGGCACAGTGGTGTCACGGTGTAGTGAGAATGCTGATGAGGGAATGGCCGTTATGAGCAGGGTGACCAGGGAAGACTAGTCTGACCCTAGTCTAGGAACCCTGAATGGCCCTGATCCCAAAGTATCTCTGAAGGTGAGAAGGTTCGGGCCTCCAGCCTCTCCCTAAAACTACTCACCAGCCCTGCGCTATTCCCCTCTCACCTCCGTCCATTGAACTGGGATACAGCAGCTCCAAAGGAAAGAACTTGAGCAACACAAACACACAGGTCAGCACAGCACGGCTTCCAGGCATAGAGTGAAACTCTATCAACAGCACCACCTAGTGGAAGCAGAGGCTGCTTAAAGGCTATGGGGAGGGGTGTTCAGGTGAGTCACACATTAACCCCTCAACCAGCAGTTGAACTTAATAGTGAATGCAGTTCTGGAGCACAACACAGGAGGCCAGGACCTTCACAACTATCAACCATGCAGCTCTTAATGACAAACATACACAGCAGCATCCAGCAGTGTCAGCCCATCTGAGTGCGTACAAGTGGGTACACACGCACCAGCGTAACACAGCTCCTTTTTCTGTCAGTTTTGAATTTTCCTTGTAATGCTGCATTTCCCCTGCAGTGGCCGCTGTAGGGAAAATGTGGAGCTAGCAGCATCAAGGTCATAACAATGTGCCGATTGCTGTGACCTTAATGCTGTCAGCTGCTCATTTTCCCTACAGCGGCCACTGCAGGGGAAATGCAGTATTACAAGGGCAATTTGAAACTTCCAGAAAAAAGGAGCTGTTTCCCTAATTTGACAGTCCGCATTTTCTTTATCTAGTAATTATATGCAATAACTAGTATGTGATAGAAAATCTAATTCAAAAATATGAGAACCAGAGAGGAGCTGACCATATTTTCTGGCTGTGACATGAGTGGTTTGCAGATTGATATGGCTGCTCATCTGCAGAGAAGCAATTTCCTTCTAAATGTGACGGATAAAATGATGATGCAAATCATAAGGAATAATACATAAAATGTTATTTCTTCAGCAAACATTGGAAAGATTCCTACTGCTAAAGGGCAGTTTGGTAGCGGATGCCATCTGTTTTTTGCACAGATCATATCTTGCTCTGTATGGGCCTAATTAAACAACAATTTGTGTGTGACCTGCCAGCTTCAAGACACAGAATTACATTTTATTTAGAAATGCGTGGCGCACTCTCTCGGGCAGACGACTGGCATTTCGAGCCCTTGACCTGTGGTTATTTCAGAGGCGAATGTAGCATTGTCTGTGTGCATTTCCAAGGTAGGTAAATGTAATCTGAAGAAATGAATCAGCCCGGTTTTCTATCGCACCATTCAACGAGAGGAACACTTGAAGATATTGAAATAAGAAAATCAATTTTTGTTTAAGCACCTTGAAGAGTATCCAACCTGTAAATTCCACTAAGTTAAGAAATTGCTTTCATCGGAGGCTGATTGATAGGTCAAGAAATGCTATATATATTTTTTTCCTTTCTCTTCTATTGAAGTTTAATGCACTTTTTTACTAGAAGAGAATTGAAAAGAGTGATTACAATAGGATGTGAAAATTTCAATAGATGAGAAGAAAAAGAAAAGGTTATGATGAGAGGTGTAAGCATCAGAAAATAGAATACGAATGAAGCGCTAAAGAGGTGACTTATGACCTTACACAAATCTGAGTCTAGGTAATAAGGCTTTCAAAATGTGTCGAATAACCAGCTTAGAAAGTGAGAATCATCTGGTTAAAGAGGTTGTTTCATAACCTACATCCATAAAGGGATGATGATCCAGATTGGAGAGTAGATCTGCTCTGGCGGATGTGACTACAGATATAAAATAAGCCTGCTTTGACTACTGGAGAGCTGGAAACTGAACATGGACTGGTGCTGAAATGAGAGGGCTACTGTCCTGACTACTGAGGAGCTAAGAGAGGTGAAAGCAGATATTATGACTATTGTGGAAATGAGAGGCTAATGTCCTGACTACTAGGACTAAGAGGGAAAGCAGATACTGGACTATTGTGGAAATGTGGCTACTGTCCTCACTACTGGAGAACGAGAGGGGATTTGGTGTCTGGTCTGGCGCTACAATGCTTGCTATATCATTATGTAACGCTATGTCTGGTGAGAATTGGGGTCCCTCTGCTGGATGTCTGAAAGCAAACACACACTTCCTGATCTCTAACCAGGAAGTGAGCACTGAATGCCTGGGTTGGACTGTGACTCAGTCTCTTGTTGAAAGGAGGGGTTAGTTAGGGCATAGCAGGACAGAGTAGTTGAAGGAGAGGTACAGTGAGGAGGCAGCGGGAGTTGCTCTGAAGGGACAAGCTTCAGTCAGAGGATCAGTCCCTAGGTCATCCAGGCTTATAGGGCCTGGCTGGCAGAACTGGAGGCTGGTTAGTTTCAATGCTCACCAGCAACTTAAGTGGAGTTCTCTGGGGCTCCCGTTGTATAAAGGGTCAGAGAACTGCTATACCCGAATAAACCACAGAACCCGCACTACCAGCCTGGCAGGAAGTTACTCATAGCAACCAAGAAGGAGTACTGGAAAGGTACAAGCACCAAGAAACCTAAAGCACGGGAAAATAGTAGGGAGTCCAATATATATTCACCAAACAGAGTTGACTACAGTCTCATCAGACGGTGTCGAACCACCTGCCTGATGGTGGATGTACAACCCAGGACCTGCATTACTAATAAGAACTACATAAAAAATTGAGATCCAGAGCATAAAAAGGCCATTTTCATGTGAGCCCAGCAGCCAGCGACAAGGCGTATCTCTTTATGGGTCCCTACTAATGCCTAATGCCAGGATCATTTAGGGTGGCATTCATTTTTTTTTTATTTACATCATATGGTTTAATTACTGCCTCAGATGCCGACTGTTTACTCAAGTAAAAAAGCACTTTAGACTCCTTCACTTTCGCAATAATCAAACTAGCTCTCATATGGCCCCATAGTCCTCAGCAGCCTGCCTCAGTTTCCTTTGCCAAGAATCTGTTTTGGTCAAAAGGGCCAGGATACTTAGCAGCTGGGTCAGAGTTTAGTTCACGGTAGCCGTTCCCAGCACCTGTGGTCCTAACCTCACATATAAAGGGGTAGTAGTAGGGATAAAGTTTGTTGGTGATGCCAGTTGACATAATCAGCCTAATGAGGCATGTCAAACCTTAGCACAAGGTGGAATCACTATTCAATAAAAGTTTAAGGAAGCACTATCATGTCACTAATATGCAGACTCATAGAAGTATGAAACGTGAAACGGTCGTCGTCTGATCGCTCTCTGCAAGATTTATCTGTATGTTTTAAGATAACTTCACACACAGCAATTTTGCTAGGTAATTTCACTGGCAATTTGCTGGTTGCAGTGAAATCATGGACATATTGTTCCATTTGTACACATCAACAAATAGAACAATGTGCCATGATTTCACTGCAACGCAATTGCCAGTGAAATTGCTAGCAAAATTGCTGTGTGTGAAGGTACCTTTAAGGGTACCTTTCACGCCGCAACCGCGGACGAGAATGGTTGACAGCGATATTGCGACGTGGAAATATCGCTGCCACATTTCCACCCAATCGCCTCCTTATTGCGCCGTGTAAATAGGGAATTTGGCATCGATATGTCGCCTCGCCACAGTCGCCTGATTACCGAGCAGTGCTCTGAAATCAGGCGACCGTGACGAGGCGACATATCGCCCCAAATTCCCTATTTGCACGCCGCAATAAGTAGGCAATTTGGCGGCGATAATTCAAGCGAGAAATATCGCCACCAAAAGTGTCTCCTGTGGTTGTGGCGTGAGAAGGTACCCAAGGGAATCGAATAAAGACTGATATATTATTCCAGATGGTGGGTGCCATTAAAGGGGATATCCAGGATTAGTAAAACTTTACGGCAGTCTTTCAAAAGCAGTGCCACCCCTGTCTTCAGGTTACATGTGGTATTACAGCATAGGCCCATTCCCTTAAATGGAGCTGAGCTGCAATATCATCCACTATCTGTAGACAAGAATGGCACTGCCTTTGAAAGAAATTAGCCATGTTTATAAAATTCTGGACAACCTCTTTAGGCCGACTTCACACCACGATTTTTCCCTGTCAGGTTCTGTCCGGTGTTTTGCAGGATGCACCGGACAGAACCTGACAGCCCCGGACAAACAGAACCGGAGGGTAAATATGCCCTCCAATCCTGTTTTGTGTCGGAATGGTCTGTGCCGCTGTCCAGTGCTGAAATATCAGCACAGCTGGCTTGCAGGGGAGCTGGCCGTGATGCTGATATTTCAGCCATGGAGCTCTCCAGGTTTTAACAGCCACCGCAATTTCAGCACCCGGCATGCGGGAACCGGCATGGTTTTCTGCTGATCCGGCTCGATCCGCACCCATAGACTCCTATGATATGGATGCCGGATCGCCACAGATAAGGTAGGATCCGGTTTTGTTCATTTTTGGCCAAAAAAATGCTACAAGCTCTGATTTTGTGTCCAGGGCAAAAAACGAAAACAGCTGCATCCTGGTAGACAGACACCAAACAGGATGGCAAATAACTGCGATCCGGCCCCATCCAGCACCGTAGGGATACAATAGGGGCAAAATCGGATCTGGGGCTCTGCGGTTCACATCGGACAGTCCCGGAACCGAAAAACCGTGGTGTGAAGCCGGCTAAGTCTTTATCACAAGAACTAAGTTGTAAAATAATGTATTCATGGGTGGACATTGACTTAGGAAAAAGGCAAAAAATAATGATGGCAACAAAAAAATTGAAGGAACATATTTAATATATTTTCTAATCAAAGTAAATCTTTTATCCTAGCAATTTGTTTTCAAAGGATATCAAGAGAATAAGGAAAGCCAATTAGTTCTACTTCCCCGCAGATGCAGAACATCTATACGCTGTAGGTATAAGATCCTCATTAGGCTGTCCGAGCATCAGGTACATGTGAGTAATGATAAAAAGGAAGATCTGGGAAGCCCCGGCTCATCACAACTTTTTTTCATTGACTCCAAAATGAACATACAGAAAGGCCCGTCATTGGCACAGAGTGCTGAGCTTAGCCTGCTAATTTTATAAACTCCGTCTTAGCGTCGGTCCCATCTAGTGTCGTACACTGCACAGAGGTATTATGTGAAAATGCTTATTATTAGGCTACAAATTGATTGCTTTGCATGCTTAGGAGCAGTCAATTAAAAGAGTAACGGTAATGAATTCTGATTAAATGTGTGTTCAGTGATTGCGCTGCGCTCCCCAGACACAGGGCTCTGCTCACGTTCAATGGATGAGAAATTCAGTGGCACAGATAAGAGGCCTAAATATCTGTCTGCCTATAGGACCCTATAAAGATATGACCGCGCATTATTAGGGTGATAAAGACAGCAACTCTTGGTATGTCCTGGCAGCCGTGTGTGATTATAGCCAGCAGCGTAATGTGGGGATGGGCATAGGGTTGCCAAATTTTTAGGGAGAAACATTTTGCCCACTTCCCCCTCCCCACCCTAAGACGCTTGTTCTTGGAGCATTTGTCCAGACACAGCAACAGCAAGATAACAAAGTTCTCAGTATAATGAAGTGAGCTGTGTGATCTCAGTCACTGCCTATGCAGAGTTCAGCAGTCAATGACAAATTCATCCCACATGTTGCGCTTTACATAGGCAGAACAGTATGGGATCAATGTGCGCGTCACACATTTGCGCCATACACTCTCACCTCTCTTTCCTCTTTGTAAAAGGAGAACTTACTGGGAGAGCTGTCTAAATGATTTTTTATTAAAGGGATTCTGTTACTAGGATACTGCTACCTCAGAAAAGCATAATGTAGGAAACGAAGCCCTGGTTCCAATGATGTATCACTTAGTTTACTGGGTACAGTGATTGTAACACAATCAGAGTTTTTAGATGTAGCAGAGTTCAGAAAGCTGCCCCCACCCACACCACAGCTCTCTATGTACAATGTATATTGACAGTGAGCTGCTTATCAGAGGAGAGGGTATTGCCAGACCGGACTCTTGCTGTAGTGCTGGCAGTGACAATCTCATTCATATAACATTCTAAAGCCTGTGTAGGACTGTATAATGACATGATCGCAGGGTGTCTGCCTAGAATAATGTGGCACCCTGTGCCAGGTCACCACAGATTCCCTTGGGACACGGAAGGATGGTACACAGCAAGTAGACCCCACTAACACACAACACCTTTCACCCCAGACCTGTAGGGGGAGCTCCACTGGTTGCCTTAAGCAAGTTCCCCCTATAAATACGGGTCGTGGAGGAGAAAACACGAGAGTGTGCAGTCGCTACAGAACTGTGAAGAGCTGAGTGAGCTGACCTGGTACTGGAGCCACGCTAGGCCCATATCAGAGACACCTGAGAAAGTGGTAGACCCTCAGAGTAGGGGTCACAGGGAAAGGAGAAAGTAACAAGTACAAGAAGGGGCAGAGGAGTCATACCGACCCTAGTAGAGTTCCGGTCACTGGGTCCAGGCTACAAGGACACAGTATAGACCTTGCAGAGAAACCAGCACTACAAATAGGGTGTTTAGCTCCCCGGACACCCGAAGCACCACCAAATGAGAGCCCGGAGTCTAGGCCAAGACAGGAATCCCATAGAGCGCACTCAGTGCAGCAAATCCGGGTGTGGAGAGTTACACAGCAAGTGCAGTAACGGTTTGGTCGGTTTCCATGCCCGTCAGACTCCAGCAGAGTAACAGAGACAAGGAAGCCTACAACCCTGCTTGCTGTGGAAGTCCTGAAGTGTTTACATAATCTCCGGTCGAGTGTACCCATCAACATCAGTAAAGGTACCAAAAGACTTTATGTGTGCGTGTCCCTCCTTCCAACTACACCACATCGACCACGCTACCTTATTCCCCTCAACTCCATTAACTGCCCCGGAGAACCCCGCTCGTCCTGTAGGGAGCGTTTCCATCTAGCTGCCGCACATCACCCCGGAGGCCAAAGCAGCGCCGGTGCCATCACCGGACCCCTACAGGTGGCGTCAAGACAGACATATTATTATTTTATTGCCATCAATCCCCTTTTATCTGCATCCCCCAGACCCACGGCCTCAGGCAACGCTACCCGTGACCTTCCCCAGAGACCTACGCCTGAGTGACCGAGTATCCCACAGGTTTAGGCCGGACAATAACAGAGCAAGAGAGTCTTAGAAAAATAGATCGGCTAAGTTCACATCTGAGGGGGGTTGCGTTTGAGTTTCTATGCATTTTTGCAGTGCAAAAATGCATAGAAACACAAAGAAACGCATGCGTTAACGCACCCATTGATTTCAGTGGGAAACGCATTGAAAACGCAAGTAAAAATGCATGTCATTTTCTGAAAATGCAGCCTTTTGCATTTTTTGCAAACGCAGCCCAAAACGTTGCAGAAAATGACACGCATTTTTACTTGCGTTTTCATTGTGTTTCCCATGGAAATCAATGGGTGCATTTTTGCATGCGTTTTTAGCACAAATGCTGTCACAAATGGATTGCAACCCAAACGGAATAGAAATGCTGATGTGAAAAGGCTCATCAACTCTGCCAGTGACATATTTCACAAAAGTGTGCTGTTTTCACATATAGATGCCCCAATTACAGTGTAAAAAGTGTACAAAAGCCATATAAATATATATATATATATATATACCCAAGATGGTGGCCCGATTCTAACGCATCGGGTATTCTAGAATATGTATGTAGTTTATTTATGAAGATTTAAGAATAATGCAATGTGAAGCTGGGTTTAAATCCCATGCCAATTCGCGGCCAGACTGCACCTTTCACTGATTGGACACGGTTGGCTGCCGCGACCAATTAGCAACGCGGGATTTCCATTACAGACAGAATGAATTAGACGATTATATAGTAGATACGTACAGCAGTGTCTGTGTTCAGTGGTGTCAGTGTTCAGTGGTGTCTGTGTTCAGTGGTGTCGGTGTTCAGTGATGTCGGTGGTCAGTGGTGTCGGTGTGCAGCGGTGTTGGTTTACAGCAGTGTCAGTGTTCGGCGGTGTCAGTGTACAGCAGTGTCAGTGTTCAGCAGTGTCGCTGTTCGGCGGTGTCTGTGTGTGTCGGTGTCTGTGTGCATCGGTGTCTGTGTGCGGCAGTGTCTGTGTGCGGCAGTGTCTGTGTGCGGCAGTGTCTGTGTGCGGCAGTGTCTGTGTGTGGCAGTGTCTGTGTGCGGCGGTGTCTGTGTGCAGTGGTGTCTGTCGCAGCGGTGACTGTGTGGTTCAACAGGTATGTGCTGGAAAGGGAGAGCAGAGATCACAGATCACAGCAGTGGAGCGGGGTCTTGTATGGAGACACTAGTCCCTGCACTGCTCTGGTGGATTTTGGGCCATTCTTCCACACAAACAATCTTCATATCCTGCAAGTCTAGTGGATCCTTCTATGAACTCTGAGCTTTAGTTCCTTCCCTTTTTCTTGGATTTATGCCAGGTGATAGTTTCAGACAACGTGCCTCTTAATGAATTTGAAGCATCTGTCAGCTGTGATGAAACACTGGAAGAAAGTGCCCATTCTGGCAGTGGACTAGTTGGGCGCACTTGATCCTGCTTCATCCTGTCCCAGCTCAATCCAGATTTTTAAAAGTAGCACAGTTGGTCGAGAGTGGCCTAAAAAAGCCCAAAGTCACATAATCAATGGCAACTTCTAGTTGCGCAAAAAAACATTTGCAAGATTTCAAGGCGTTTTACACCTGAACACAGGGGAAAATATCTTGATGAACTGAGTTTTTAGTCCCTTTTAAAGGCAACCAACCACCCCAAATGACCCCCCCGGACTGTTAATATGTGTCCCTACACCCAGCACACACATTTGGGGCAATCGTTTTTGCTAAAAAAACTGTTTAGTAGAAGCTAAGATATAGCAATATGAACTTTAATAACTCGAGCCGAATGGGTGTTACCTAGCTTTGTCCACGTGCAGTGTTCGTGCTTGTCATCTTCCTCTCCCCCTCCCCTCTCACTTTCTAAGAGCCTGGCCGCGTCATGAAAGGGGGCGGGGCTCGCCGCGATTTAGCCCCGCCCCTTTCATGACGCGGCCAAGCTCTTAGAAAGTGAGAGGGGAGGGGGAGAGGAAGATGACAAGCACGAACACTGCACGTGGACAAAGCTAGGTAACACCCATTCGGCTCGAGTTATTAAAGTTCATATTGCTATATCTTAGCTTCTACTAAACAGTTTTTTTAGCAAAAACGATTGCCCCAAATGTGTGTGCTGGGTGTAGGGACACATATTAACAGTCCGGGGGGGTCATTTGGGGTGGTTGGTTCCCTTTAAGCTTTTACAAGTATATTTAAGGATACCTTTTTGGGGAATAACTCTTAATGGAGTTTCTAAATAATACCTTAAACAGTTTACATAAAGTACTGCCATAGAGTGCATACATAACACTGCAATATATTTCCTATATAACCCTAACAATCAATACAAAAAACTCTTGAGAATCCATGAAAATATTGCTATACAATGACAAAATAGTAAAGGAGTTTATAACAAAATGTCTGTCCAGAGCATTGACAGTTTGTGTGCTCCACTATCAGGGCGCTCTTGGAGGACCAGGCCTTGGGGGTCCTAGGAAGCAGAAATCTTAAGGACACATTAAAGTGATGCCTCATAGGACAAAAATAATAAACTGTTTATAAAAGTATGTATGTTTTAGTTTATTTAATTAACTAGAAGTGATTTCTACAATGAGTCTACACTTAAGGCCGACTTCACACCACAATTTTTGACTGTCAAGTTATGTCTGGTGTTTTGCAGGATGCACTGGACAGAACCTGACAACCCTGGACAAGCAGAACTGCTTTTTGCTGTCTTCATTGCTCGCGCTGTCCAGTGCTGAAATTTCAGCCGTGGAGCTCTCCAAGTGCTGCTTTTAACAGCCGTCGCTTGTTCAGCACCAGGCGTCCGGGAATTGGCACAATTTTCTGCCGGATCCGGCGCGATCCTGTGTCCATAGACTCCCATACTATGGGCGCTGAATCCGGATGCAAAAATCGGACAAAACTTGATCCTCCTGTGAAATCCCCAAACTGGATGGCAAATAATATTCATCAGGCCCCATAAGGAGACATTGGGGGCAAATTCTGATCCAGGGCTGTCCGCTTCACACTGGACAGCCTCGGACCCGAAAAATTGTCGTGTGATGCCTGCCTTAGTTCTTGGAAACAGACTTTATTGTACAATCGCCTCCTGTTTTTAAAAGTCCGATGAGAAAAGATCAAATCTCCTAAACTAATTTGTAATGCATTGTAATAAATCTACACCAAGAGAGAACATTGCAAGACAGATTGCTAAGTGTGCTCCAGAGACTCCACTTACAGCTCACTCATCAATGAGGGCATCATCAAAATGTGAATGAGGTAGAATTGCTTTTTCAGGTGTCTGCATTATGTGCTCATTAATTGCGGGACATAATGTTTCAGTATTACGTCCAAAACTGGGCAATCAAGGAAAAAAAATGGTTGTAGACAGAGCTGGGAAAGAAAGAAAGAAAAAGTTTGAAGTACTCCATTATGAACTGAAAGAAATAAGAGATTAATCAAAGAAATAAAGGAATATATTCAATGCTGTGAGACACACACACACATATATATAATATATATATATATATATATATAGATATATAGATATATTAATAAGAGATGCAACTCTGATTGGTCTTGACCCTATTGTTGGTTGGTAAAAGTGTGTGCTGGATTCCCTCCCCTGAGGAATCTATTGTTGGCAAGACCTTCAAGTCTTCCCTGCTTTGTATCTCCTTCAAGTGAATGGAGTTTTTCACTGCTGGGATGTTGAAGAATCCAGTCTGCTCCTCTTGTCTAGCTTCTCTCTATTGAGAATCCTTTCTTCTTGAACCCTCCCAGCATAAGCATGTCACACAGGACTAGAGATGAGCAGTTTTGGGTGAATAAATTTGCCGTGAATACATTTGTGTGAAACTCGATACTGGAAAACTTGTAATTGCTCAGAAAATGATTGTGGGGAAGATGAGAGAGGGAACCCTGCTGAACATACATTCTGCAGAAGAGAAAGAAAGGTAGAGATGACCTCACTGACCATAAGAGATTACATTCTACGAGAGAGAGGATCACGCTGAACATAAGAGCTTACTCTCTACAGGAGAGAGAGGACCCCGCTGACTATAAGAGCTTACACTCTACAGGAAAGAGAGGACTTTGCTGACCATAAAAGCCTACAATTTTCAGGAATGAAAGAGGACTCCACTAACCATAAAAGCTTACACTCCATAGAGGAGAAAGAGAGAGATGACCATGCTGACCATAAGAGCTTACATTCTACAGGAGAGAGAGAGGAGCCGTCTGACCATAAGAGCTTACACTCAACAATAGACAGAGAGGACCCCACTGACCATAAGAGCTTCAAAAAAAATTTGTTGTAAATCTATAATTCCATAACAATAATTGATTAAATATTATTAGTAGAAATTGTTCCAAGAAAGTTATATTTTTTGTGCAGGTGGGTAAAAGACAAAAAATTATGATTTACAAAATAAACTTAAAATAAAAAAAGTACCGTATTTGCTTTGAAAAATAAAAATGTCTGTGGCATTTCAGTAGACAGCAAGGGGATCACCAAATGCTTTCGATGTAGCAACGTTGTCTTTGAAGATCTATTTCTTCAGTTAACAGTAGACAGCTGGTACAGATCAATATTGCAGCCCATCAAGTGTGTATGGAGGAGAAAAAAACAGTAATAGACTCAAACTGCATACCAACACATTCTGCCGAAATTGTGTTTAGTGGGAAATTGCAGGTTTGTAGCTGAGTCTTTGGTTTAAATTGACAGGGTGATTAAGCGAATATACAGCTGTAGCACCACAGTGTGAGCCTATGGCAGAAAGGCGCGGAGGAGACGTAAAGGTAAGGGTGTCTGACAAGGCTCCATCCAGCCGATGAACCACTGATTCCCCAGATGAAGCTATCCATGACTTTGAGCTCTAATATGGTGCATGCATTTTAGTTTGTTTTCATTGCTGTCACTCATGCTGCACCTTCTGCCCTTCTTCTCTTTACATTTTTTCCCTGAAATGTTAAGGAATTTTTCCTTGGTGTTAGCTTTTTGTCTATATAAGAAGGATAGGACATTCTGTAGGAAAAGATTGTGCCAGCAAAAAATTGCTCACCACAACCAGACTTCAGAACATAGCAAACATCAAAGTAATCTGTCGGCAGGATCAACCCTCCTAACCTGACTATATTGGCCTGGAGGTCATAGAAAAGGGAATAAAATGATACCTTGATATCTGCAATTCTATTTGTTACTCAAAAAAAATCCAAATTTTGCAAATGATCTGTTAAAGGGGTTGTCCAGGCTTTTGCTATAATTCTATTGTATCCAGGCTGCAAAATATTGACAGTTTGTAATATACATCCTGTCAACATTTTGCATAGTTACTAGATATCACATATTTGCGGCAGCCAGGAACAGTCCAGGTGGCGTGTTTTACTTGGAGCTTTCATGTAAATGGAGAACTGGTTGCTTTCCTCCCAGTCTCCTACACACATGCCCCCTCCCCCAGTCTACAATATGCCCGACCACCCCCAGGACCCTATAGGCCATCCCCAGCCCCTAATATCACCACCCACCCCCATTGCATACAGCGGTCCCCTGCTCCACTGACACACTGTGCCAAATCACCTTCACAGCTGAGGATTCGGCACATTGTATCAGTGGAGCAGGGAACCACTGTTGCAATTGGGGTGGTGGTGACATTAGGAGCTGGGATGGCCTATAGGGTCCTGGGGGTGGTCGGGCATATTGTAGACTGGGGGAGGGGGCATGTGTGTAGAGACTGGGAGAAAATGACCAGTTTCCCATTTACATGAAAGCTCTAATACAAACATGCCCCCTGGATGTTCCCTGGTTAACGCAAATAGTGATATTAGATAACTATGCAAAAGGTTGACAAGATGTATATTACAAACTGTCAACATTTTGCAACCTAGATACACATAGAAATTATAGCTAAAGCCCAGACAACCCCTTTAAGATCTATGGGCCGGATAGAGATCTCCCCAATAATCTAACTCCACTTTTTAAATGAAAAGGGGACATTACCAGTGTGATCAGACAGTTGATATCCCTCCACCCTAGTAGTTTTTGGTGTATGTGGGTAAGTACAAGAAAGAAAGAACCTTAAATATGTTTGTTCAATTCATTCCTACTATTCACCTCCATACCAGTGTGAGACATGTAATGACTGACAGTCAGCTCTCCTGATCTACATGGCTCCCACTGGTAATGCCCCGTTTCATTTAACCCCTACACGATCAAAAACGTATAGGTACATTCTTGGCGCCTCTCTCCCTTTTTAATGAGAGCTCACGCACTGAGCTTAGATGATTCCATGCACATGTCAGTGGATCTGATCAGACAACATGTGTAGCTAACAGATCCTCCGGCTCCTGTTATTCCCTTAGATCGTGCTGTCAAAAACTGACATCGCAATGTAAAATGCTGCAGTGGAGATCGCGCTGTTCCCCGCCGCCATCGATGACCCTGTTATTCGATCACGGGGCGTCGATGTGCTGTCATTACAGCCAGGGGTCAGAGAGGACCGCTGTCATGATTCCCATCCTGTGGATGCCTGCTGATCGACGACATTCACAGGTGGTGATCATTTGTGCAGTACAGAAATAAGCATCAACTCGACTCTGTACTGCAGGAGCAATCAGGCTGTGCAGTGCTGAAGTGCCCTAAAGGGGCAAGTGAAATAAAATAAAAGTAAAAAAAGAAAGTTTTTAAGAATTTTAAAAATATGTAAGTCCAACTTACCCCTTTTGCCCCATTGAAAATAAAGCTAATTAAAAAAAATACACATATTTGGTGTCGCCGAGTTCAGAAATACCTGATCTATCAGAATATAAAATCAATTAATCTGATTGTAAACTGTGTAATGGAAAAGAAAGTAAAAATGCCCAAATTGCCATATTTTTTTTGGTCGCTGCAAATTTGCAATGAAAGGCAATAACAAGCGATCAAAACATCGTATCTACCCAAAAATAGTATCAGTAGAAACGTCAGATCAACATGTAAAAAGTAAGCCGTCACACAGCCCCAGATTCCCGAAAAATGAGAACACTACGGGTCAAGAAAATGACACCAAAAGTGCAATTCTTTTTTTAACAATATTCTGAATATTTTTTCACCATTAGGATAAAAGTAAAAGTATACATCTTTGGCATCTACGAACTCATACCGACCTGAAGCATCATACCGTCATGTCAGTTTTACCATATAGTGAACATGGTGAATGATAAATCCATCAAAACCATTGTGGAATGTTACATTTTGTGCCATAGATGAAATTTGTTTTCTCAATTTTCTGTGCATTCAAAAGTATAACACATTTCACAAAAAAGAAGCCCTTATATGTCTATATTGATGAAAAATTAATAAAGGTATGGCTTTTGAAAGAAGGGGAGGGAAAAGCTGGTAAATGGAAAATCACCTGGGGGTTAAGATGTAAAGGTACCGTCACATGCCGCGATATAGCTTCCATATCGCTAGCGATTTGACGCGAGCGCGCAGGTTCCAGGCACTTTTTTCAGAGTGCTGTGGAGCTGTCACACGTAGCGATCTCGCGTGCGATCTCCGGCGATCCTGCATTCCAGAAATCGCCTGCTGAAGACCGGAAGCGATCTTCCCTTCCCACATCACCACGTCACACGCCACAACCACATCAGCGATGTGGGCGTAGAGTTTGACCACGGCGAGGAGACAGGCGTGCCAGAGTGTGTTACATCGCGCCCCTATCACTCTGATTGGCCTACACAACTGCGTTACCACCAAGGCACCAATCGCCGCAGACGTGGCGCAGAAAACAGCACGCTCAGTCATGCTTACGGGATTGATTCCAGAATGTCTGAGCTCGCTTTCTACATCGCTATCACCCTGTCACACGCCATGATGCGCTGAAATCACCTGGTGAATATCACCTGACTTCACTGCAGTGCAGGGCGATCAGACGAGGCTCCACCAGCGATTTCTCGCCGTACAATCACCCAGTCACACACCACTACGCATATGCGATGTTTTTTCCACATCACCGAATTAGGGAATTGCCAGCGATCTCGCCGGCAATATCGCGCGTGTACCTTTAAAGTAAGCTCTGGAGGCACATTGTCAAAGAGATCTATGATTGGCTCATAGATCTTAACAGCTCATTTACATAATAAAAATGTGGATTTCTCTTGAACAAGACACTGAAATGCATTGGATCAATAATGGCTTCTTCAATTTCAAATCAGCAAACCTGCTACATCTCCTATAATAATGGATAGATTTTGAATTGTTGTTAAAAAGTTATTGTTTTTTTGTCTCTTTAACAGCAAACCTTTTACTGATCCCATAATAATTAGACTTTTTGGATGGCTTATAAAAAAGCAATTGCCCCTTCTCTTTCCAAACAGCAAAAGTATTGCCATTCCCAAAATAGTACTAATTTTTAGAAGGCTTAATAAAAAGCTGTAGTTTCATTATTTTTTTAAACAAGAATCAGGTTGCTGCTTCCGAAACAGTGATAATTTTTGGACAAGCGCTTATTAAAGAGGACCTGTCACCCCCATGGTGCTATGCAAACTGAATGCAGCACTGAATGCTGAAGGGGTCCCCCATGTTGAAGCCCCCTTTAAGACTGTTAAAAAGACTTTATAAAGTGTACAGATAAGGAGTCTGGAGGACTTATCAGTAATAAGTCCTCACTGTTCCCTGGTGTCCTCCCGCCTCCAGCCCTCTCTGTGCCACCTCCAGCCCCTCAGTGCCACCTCCTTTATTTGTCTCCCCCTTGCCACTCATGCACCTCATAGGCTTAAGTGACGCAGGCGCAGAGTGAGCAATAAGCGGGAGCGGAACCCTGCAGCTGAAACGCCTCCTGCCGGTGACGTCAGCGCCGGATCCCACCCTGCTCCAAATTACACTGTATTCATACAGCTGAGCGGGATCCGGCGCTGACGTCACCGGCTGGAGGCGTTTCAGCTGCCGGGACCACTCCTGCCCATTGCTTGCTGCTTCACTTAAGCTGATGAGGTGCAAGAGTGGACAAGGAGGGGAGACACATAAAGGAGGCGGCGCTGAGTAGGCTGGAGGTGAAACACAGAGAGCTCGAGGTGGCACAGAGAGGGCAGGAGGTGGGAAGGACACCAGGGAGCAGTGAGGACTCCATATTGAGTAAGCCCTCAGGCCTCCTTATCTGTATACTTTATAAAGTCTTTTTAACAGCTTAAAGGGGGGTACAAAGATGGGGGACCCCTTCCCTGAATGCAGCAGACACGCTGCATTCATTGCTGCATTAAGTTGGATAGCACAAGGGGGGGTGACAGATCCTCTTTAAAAAACATGTTTTTTTCCTTATACACAGCTGTGAATAAACATGGCACTTTAGGATTCTGCCCCTGAACAGATAGAGTTTATATACATTTTTATCAAGGCTGTCAGGGCAGTGTGCTATTAAATAGGTTGTTGGTACTATCTGGTTACCCATAGCTAGATTTGTTGAGGTCACTTTGAGTCTTTACAATCTTTGCTACTCACGGCAAATCAATTTGGAGTGAAACAAATTTTCACATTTCAAACGTTTTGCTCATCTCTATCACTCACTACTCACAATCATAACTAATCACTCTTTTTCTCCATTCATCTGTTATGGTTTAGAATAGGATAGGGAAAGAAAAGAGAAAGGATTGCCACTGCCAACATCCATTCTCAGGTAGGAGTTAACCCATAGGAACGTCATTAATGATTTCTGGTTATGATATGCACTTATCTTTCTATACACAATTCATATATCTACAGTAGTAAGTAGTATTATTATAGTTATTTTTGATTGATTTTACATTATTACCAGTATTCATTTCAGTACCAATTCTATCTTTTTGTCCATACGTCATATGGAGTATTGGTGTCTGTATTTTTTAATTTGTACTTTTAATAAAGATTGTATTTTTAGTTGTAAGAAAGCTTAAAAATATGTATGATAGCCATGCTGGAAGCTTCAAGGTGCTTCTTTGTGTTTTTTTTTTTTTTTCTATTTTCGTCCATATACTTGCCGTGCCCCATATTCCATGTGGAGGAAGGTTCTCTGGTCAGATGACACCAAAGTAGAACTTTTTGGGCTAAATGCAAAATGTTATGTGTGGGAGAAAACTAACCCTGCATATCATCTTGAAAACACCATCCCCACCATCATACATGGTGGTGACTAATATCCTCTGTGGGGAGGCTTTTCTTCAGCAGGGGCAGGAAGCTTTTCAGAGTTGATGGGAGATGGATTATCGCTAATAACAGGCACGGGGCAAAAATGTTAGAGGCTTCTAAAGATTTGAGACTTGAGGTGGTTTCACCTCGATCAGAACAATGACCATAAACATCCTTCAAGAGCTACAATTAATGGTTTACATCAAAGCATTTTCCTGGCTGTGACAGGCCAGACTAAGTCCCATTCAGAATCTTTAAGAAGACTTGAAAATTGATAATCAAGATGTTCTCCATCCAATCTCTTTGAGTAAAGCTATTTTGCATAGATTAGAAGAATGTCAAACATTTTAACCTCCTAGATATGCAAAGCTTGTAGAGACATCCCCTAAAAGACTTGCAGCAGTAACTGCAGCAAAAGGTGATTCAAAAAAGTATTTAACCCAAATGAGCATCACAATTTTTAGAGTTATATTTTTTAAATATTTAGAAAACGATGTATCATTTCCTTTCCTCTTCACAAATGCTTGCTACATGTGTTGTGTACCACATAAAATCCCAATAAAATACAATTAAATTTGTTGGTGTACCATGAAAAAATGTGGAAAAGTTCATGGGGTATAAATATATATATTTTCAAGGCAGTGTATATGGAGATATCTCAAATTTTGGACATTGTAGTGGAGAATGTTACCGCTATGTTACGGTATTCTATACGTTATACACTTTAAAGCAAATACAACAACCAACGGAGAAAACGTAACCACCACTAATGGTGTTAAAGGGCTGCTTGTTCTATACATTTATAAAGGGGTTAACAGAACCAGGAAAATGTGTAATTACATAAATTGCCAATTTGTTTTGCAATAACCTCGAATGCTGGAATGGAAAGAAAAAAAAGGTAATTGTAAAAATAAGAATGGAATTAATAGATTCTATGACATGTGGCTGTGTTAAGGGTCTTAGATAATTGTGTAGGCTTCCCCGAAGGATTTATCATAATTCAATGTTAGAAATTACATTTTAATCCTATGGGATGTTAGTACATTATGTGAGTGGACTGCGTACAGCAGGTAACATACAGGATCAGACTTTGTAGTTAATACGTTTCTACCTCAAGACAAACAGGGTAGAAGCACATGAGGTGCCTACTCCTACTATACTGGCTCTGTCTAAGGCTATGATAAAATATGTCAAATGGTGACTGTGCAAGTAGCTGGTAGTAGTGGCTAACCATGTAAGTGCTAATGTATTCATACTACAGGCTGTGAATTTGAGCAAGTGACTTAAGGGGCAGTAATGATCCACATCTGGCTTGGGAGGCCTGATTTTGGACTCTTATTGTAAGTACCTGGACTGTGGCCTGAAGAAACAAGAGGCAAGGTATATGATGCACAAAAAGTGGAAGGAAAGTGGTGAAAAGGTGATGACAAGAGACTGAGAAAAGCAGCACCACAGCTTGCAGCTTAGATAGAGTATCTTAGGTGAGAGCAGTAACAAGAATATAATTCCATGGCAATAAACTGTAAATTTAGCAGCAGCCATTCTCTGTCCCTTGCGTTGCATTATTGGTCAGTTATTGCTTCTTGGCATCACACTTTGGTTCTCTTTCCATGAAAAGTTTTGGTCTAAATGTGGTCTAAATGAGAACCACATCAATAAGTCTACATTTACTTATAAGGCCACGTCACACGTAACAATATCGTTGCCGATATCGTTCAAAAGTCACGTGTTCTGTGATGCTTGAACGATGTTGAAACAACATCGTTGTCGTGTGACACTACAAACGATGAATGATCAGTCGGGTGATCGTTCATCGCTTGATTTGAGGACAGGACCTCAAATCTATCGTTGGTCGCCCGGTGGACACGCTGCATCGCTGCGTGTGACACGGGAGACGACCGATAAGCCAGCTCCAGTGCCTCTCTGCAAGCGCTGGGAGCTGGTATACAAGGTAAACTGCGGGTAACTAGGCAGCGCGCGCTGCCTAGATACCCAAAGTATACCTTGGTTACCAGCCTTCTCTGCTCACTAGCTGGTATCCAAGGTACCCAGCGGGTAACTAGGGACCCTAGTTACCCACTGTGTACCTTGGATACAGCCGGTGAGCGGAGAAGGCTGGTCAACCAAGGTATACATCGGGTAACTAGGCAGCGGCGCTGCCTAGTTACCCGCAGTTTACCTTGGAGACCAACCTGCTCCCGCTTACCGCAGCCTGGCAGCGGGAGCAAGAATCGTGGAAACGATATTTAAATCATTTCCACGATGTCTCTGGTCCATTGATCGCTGGTGAGTCTGCCTGTGTGACAGCTCACCAGCGATCTGAACGATATTGTTAGCGATCGCGGTGCATGTTTCGCTAACATATCGTTCAGTAAATATGGTGTGACGGACATTAGGTGCTGCTTGTTACTGGCAGGTAGTAATCTGTATGAAAAATAGTCAACATTTATGTTTCTATGCAGAAGCTTACCTACAGCTAGAGTATACTCAATAGTATAAATTACTTTTTGCTTGGGAAGCTTAACATAACAACACATGAGTATACTCATGGTTGTTCAAATTGATTTTGCAGGCAATATTACCATACACACCAGTAACTACTCGGAGACAGTTCCAGGCCTATTTAACTAGTAAGAAATAGGGGAGAATTCAGGTATTTGCATTAAGGCTCAGGGTCACACTTGCACCATGCGTTTTTTAAGGTGCTTTTTGGCACCATACTTTTTTCCATGCGTTTTTACATTTCTGCATGCGTTTTTTAAGGTGTTTTATGACACCCTGCGTTTTCCCATCCTTTTTGAATCAGCACCAAAATATACTGCAAGCTGCGTTTTTTGGTGCGTTTTCAAAAACGCATGCGTTTTTTTTAACATGGGCCCCTATGGGAAATGCATGCGTTTTTATATGGCACTAAATGGTACCATGCGTTTTTGCATGCGTTTTTCAAAGCAGCTCCTCACTTAAGTACAAAAACGCATCCCAAAAACGCATGGCACTTTAGGCATGCGTTTTTGCTATTGGGGCATGCGTTTTTTACTTGGGGGCCTATGGATGCATTTTTCCATGCGTTTTCAGAAAACGCAGATCTCCAAAAATGCATGGAAAATCTGCATGTATGACCCTAGCCTAAAAGATTGATCTTCCTACAGAGAATTGATCCATCAAGTCGCCATGGCTCTATATCAAACTGAAGGCTGTTAAAATAAAAAAAAAACATACATTAGATTGAGAACATGCCAAGTTGTGTTGATGTTTAGCTCAAACCTTCATCTGGTGATGTACGGTATATGCCAACCCTTCTAGAACATACATAAGACGCCAAGATAAAAAAGGAGATCTTCTAGACTTATGAAAAAGTTGCCAAATATCTCAGGAGTGCATATGCACCCCAAAACCCCCACAAAAAGCAGGTTTTCTAGAAGATTTCTTGGTCATAATAATAGAATAAGGCTGCCTTCACACTTGCGTTTTTGTCTGCATGCGCAGGGCATGCAGACGCAAACACAGGCTAGGGTCACATTGCAAACATGAATTGCATTCACCGCATCCGAATCCGGATGCGGTGAATGCAATGCCGGTCCCACACATTTTTTCTCAAAAATGTGTGCATAATACCGCACTGCGTTCACCGGATGGCTCAGGATGTGTAATCCTGAGCCATCCGGTAACTGCAGAGTTTGTGGTTCCCGATCGGCAAAGTTAATAAAGATTTAATTTGAGTACCGAAATGACTGTTAGAGGTCTGTAGGGGGGCTTAGACCCCCCTACAGACCGGGCGGCCACTTCTATAGTGTGTTCTTCTACAATTTTACCTATGGCACGGGCTGATCTGAGCTCCGTGCATGTGATCCAAATATCCCCCCTCCCCCTATCACTATACTGGGGTGCATAGACCCCTGTATTACATTAAGCTGTATTGATGTGTAGTATCTGTTAAATATGTACATATGCATTGTAAGTATATACTTACAATCTTTCGTAGGCAGAGTGAAGGAAATCCATGGGCGGGGCTGTGTGCAGCAGCCTCCGCCCGCTCCTTCTTGATGCCCGCCCCCTCTGGCCGTAATCCAGTCTTGTGAGGGCGGGCACGTCGTTAAAGGGGCGTGGCTAACCGCGGCACATAGTTAGCCACGCCCCTTTAACGACGTGCCCGCCCTCACAAGACTGGATTACGGCCAGAGGGGGCGGGCATCAAGAAGGAGCGGGCGGAGGCTGCTGCACACAGCCCCGCCATAGATTTCCTTCACTCTGCCTACGAAAGATTGTAAGTATATACTTACAATGCATATGTACATATTTAACAGATACTACACATCAATACAGCTTATTTGTAATACAGGGGTCTATGCACCCCAGTATAGTGATAGGGGGAGGGGGGATATTTGGATCACATGCACGGAGCTCAGATCAGCCCGTGCCATAGGTAAAATTGTAGAAGAACACACTATAGAAGTGGCCGCCCGGTCTGTAGGGGGGTCTAAGCCCCCCTACAGACCTCTAACAGTCATTTCGGTACTCACATTAAATCTTTATTAACTTTGCCGATCGGGAACCACAAACTCTGCATTTACCGGATGGCTCAGGATTACACATCCTGAGCCATCCGGTGAACGCAGTGCGGTCCCGGTAAACGCTGCGAAAACTGCTGCCTGCATGATTTTAAACGCAGGCAGCAGTGCCGGATCCGGCCACCGGATGGCTTGTGAAGCCATCCGGTGTTTTGCATAGGCTTCTATCAGGAGCCTTTCCTGGTCCGGTTTTGAGCTTTTTTAAAGCTCAAAACCGGATCAGGATTTTAAACAAAAAACGCCGATGTGACCCTGGCCACAGTGCAACGCAGCACATACTTATGTGAATGCAGAGCAGAATCTCCGCATGTGTTCACATTAGTATAATGCCCGGGCAGCCAATCAGCTGGGGGCGGCTGGTAGGAGGAGATCAGCGGCAGAGATCTCCTCCTCCCGACACAGCTAATCTCCCGCCGGTGTCAGCGGGGAGAAACAGCTGATCTGACAGCTGTTTAAATCTCCCGCACCGACACCGAATAGGGTGATATCAGTGCAGGAGATAAGAAACAGCTGATCTGACAGCTGTTTAAATCTCTTGTGCCGACACCGAATAGGGTGATATCAGTGCAGGAGATAAAAAACAGCTGATCGCTGCTTCAAATCTCCTGCACCGACATCACCTATTCGGTGTCAGCGCGGGAGATTTAAACAGCTGTCAGATCAGCTGTATCTTCAAATCTCCCGCGCCAACACCGGCGGGAGATCAGTGGAGGATCCAGCTGATCTCCCGGTGGCCGCCGGGAGAGATTTCAATGTGATCCGCAGCAATCTCCTGCGCTGTCATGCGGAGGACACTGCGGATCCATTGAGATCCATGCATTATTTGTGTGCTTGCGGGAGCTTGCAAATAAAACAAGCGCCCGCAACCGCACAAAAAATGCAACAGGCTGCGTTCAGAGGGCGCACAAATTGTGCGCATCCGAACGCAAATGCAACCGAAAGCAGCCAATACGCAGGCACATGCGTTCCCATGTTAAACATGAGAACGCAGTGCGCAAGCGTTTGGCTGCGGTACGCTGCGCTTGCAAACGCAAGTGTGAAGGCAGCCTAAGTAAGTGTGCACGGACAAGGCTGATGGAGAAGTGACCTGTATGTGGAGGTGCCGCACTCTCCCACAAGGTTAAGTGTCCCTGGTATTTTCGCAGTTTGCAGATAGTATTTCCACTTCAGACAGGAGATAGGCCGAGAAGTAAAACAGTTTTATACTCCAGAAGGCAATAACTTTTCACATTGAATCTAATCTGTGGTAATGCTCTAAGCATCACAAAATAATGTTATCTTTTAAAGACCTGAATATTTCACTTAACTGTTACACGAGGAAAAGCTCAATTCATAAAAATCAAGTGCGGAAAATGAAAAGATTGTGATAAATGCGGGAAACACAGGACTGCATAAAATAGTAAAAGCAGAACCTTGGAAGTGAAGAAATATGGAAAAAAATAGACAGAAGGATTTTATAAAGGATAAAAATGAACCCAATATTTTATTGGGCGCATGCCCAGTTCATTGTTCAATAAATGGCTAATAGTTTGGACCGGTTTATTCCTGCTGTTCAACTTGTTTTAGGTCTGTCCCCAGAAAATGCCATGCATGAAAAATAATCCCCACAAATTATTGAGTAGAGATAATTAATTAGGAAACCTGAGCTGTTAGGCTAGGCTCACATTAGCATCATCCCTTATGGTACCTTTACACGCCGCGACGGCAGGCTGGATACATCCCGCTACTTCACGTGCACGAGCACGCTCAAACGGTTACAAACGGTCAACGCATCACCTTTACACGCCGCGACAAGATGCGCTACGCCACGCTACATCTATAGCTAGCTACATCGCCAGGTGTCTCAAGTAGCCAGCTGTAGCTCATTTACACACCGCTATAACCAGCTACTATGGGCGTACCTGGTGCAGCAGGGCCAGCACATAGGCGTGCTACAATTGTGGATTACGAGCCGTCCGTACGCTGATAGGACGAAGCAATAACATCCTGATTGGGCAGGCAACGCAGGAGGCTGAGTAATACAGCACGCTCGAGCAATTGTGTAGTGTGACTCGTCAGCTCCTTTAAATATGCCTTCCTATGCAGCGACTACCAATCGTCATGCAGCAGCTTCCACCAATGATCGCACATGGGGCGCGGTAACACGGAGCCAGGGTCACGCCTTAGCTACATTGCAGCTACATCGCAGGCTTTCCCGAGTTCCCTTCCGTTGCCTCTTTACACGCCGATACAGCTCGCTACCATCGGCGTTGTAGCCATCAGTTTTCGAGCATAGCTAGGAAACAGATGTATCTGTTGCCGGCTGTAGCATCACGTCTTCAGACGCCGCTACGACGGGCTACATTGGCGCTACAAGCTACATTTGTAGCCTGTAGCGGGATGTATCCAGCCTGCCGTCGCGGCGTGTAAAGGTACCATTAGACTGACAGACCCATTAAAAACTTAGCATTTGGCAGCCTGAGTGCATAGCGTTCACGTGCTGTAACGCTGCGCTAAGGCTGCCAATACAATCCTTATGGGTACTTCTCTCACAGCACAGTCGGTCGCTTGACATACAAAGGCCAGATATGTGCTTTTGATGAGCGCAGAGGACCGCATTTCCTGTGTGCTCATCAAAAGTGCATATACGGCCCTTGCATTTCAAGCGACCGACTGTGCTGTGAGAGAGGTACCCATAAGGATTGTATAGGCAGCCTTAAGGTACCATCAAACCTGGTGACGGGGCTGGAGATGTCGGTGGCAACGGGCGGGAGAGCGCACGTTTTTGGTGCCCCGCCAGCGTCGCCGTACCCCTTTTACATGGGGCGACACCTCCAGCACCGCGCCGGCGATCTGACAGGTGGCATCGCCGCTGGGGTGTCTCAAAACCCCAGCGGCTATGCAGGACAATGGAAGCCTATGGCTCCCATCGCCTGTCAGATCGCCAGCGGCCGTTTACATGGGGCGATGTGACCGACAGAGACGCCGACATCGCCCCTTTACATTAGGTGACGCAGGGGCGATGTTGCCGCCGATAGGCCACGCCCCTACATCGCCTATGTAATTGGCGGCGATGTCGCCACGTGTGATGTGGCCTTTAGCACAGCGTTACAGCAAGTTAACGCTATGCGCACAGGCTGCCAAATGCTAAGTTTTTAATGGGTCTGTCAGTCTAAGGGCTGACGCTAATGTGAGCCTAGCCTTATTCTTCGTTCTACCATGGCTGACTCCATCTGTTCTTCTCATCAGGTTAATATGATAACTGGTACATTTAATTAATGTCATACTTTCAACACTTATAAGCTGGTTCAGGCAGCTATATTCTGCCTGAGTATTCAGGTAATTTGCCTTCACGCTACTACTTTGCATTTTAACCTCCAGAATCTCTAACATATTCTGTGTCTTCTAATATACCCAATTATGCTATTCACATCTAGGTAGACGGTTACAAGTAAGTCTCCTGTCATCTGCTATTTGGCTCAACTCTGTTACTTTGCTGGGTTCTATGTCATCTTCTAGTCTATTGTACTGTGCCATTATTTTGGTACTGCTCCTTTGGTTTTCATTCGATGATTCTCTGTCTTTCCTATGGCCTGCTACAACATCTGCTCTCCAGCTGACATCCACACTCTACAGCCTTTATTGGTCCATTAATAATAATAATTTTACTGCAACAATGTTAATTGTCTGTGCTGCATTCGACTGCTCCTGACAAGCTAAAAGGAAATGAGTTGCGAGAGTACATGTCCTTTAATAAGGTATGTGGTCATTCATATTGTAAGCTAAATGTTAAATGTGGTTATTGCTTGTAGTAAACATACTTGATAACATAGGGAAAGATAGTGCTCTCTACTCTTTTTAGATTTTTTCTGTTATTCAGATATTTTATTCCATCAATCATTCCATTTGGGGAAGCTCCATTTAAGTTTGCTGTGTTAATGGTTAAAAGAAGATATAAAAGCATTATTTCCCAAATGTTCCCCACATATAGAAGCCTAAATGTCATTATAGGGTAACGAAAAAAGAGTAGGTCATTGGACAGGCTGTACAACTAATTAACTTCTAGATATAGGCAGACAACAGTGCAATAGAGTTATACTTGTGAATAGGTTTAGACTGTTTTAAAAGGAGACTTGCTACCTGAAAGGGTTGTATGAGACCACTTGAAGAATGTGATAAGCAGCAGCCCCAAGAACATAGAAATTCTGTCAAGGAAAGTACGGGTTAGAAAAAAGTGCTGCCATTGGAAAAAGACTTAAGTAGAATCCTGGAAAAATATCTAATTTGAGCATTTCGGAGTGGAAACTCCTTCTTCAGGACTATTACATGAAGTGTTATAGTCCTGAAGAAGGACTTTCCACTCTGAAACACGTGAAATTAAATCACTTTCTAGGGTTCTACTTCAGTCTCCTTTGAGAGGCAGCAAGGTTATTTAAGCCCTTAATTTCCATTGACAATTAAGGAACTTTTACAGGCAGAATTAACCCTATTGGTACCTTTACACGCCGCCACAGGAAGGTAGAAGCCACCAGCATCGGACACAATTGTGCCTGTTGCCTTAAAAACACCGCGAAGTGGCGGCGTGTAATTCAGGAAGTTCCTTCCTGTGTCTTCGGATACCTGTGTCTGAGCCGTGCTCAAAATCAGGAAGGCATAATCCCTATGGTGGCGGCATGTAATTGGGGCATAGGCAAGGTATTTGCGTGCCCTAGTGAATTCCCTGGGTCGTGTCACAGCGTCATGTATCCCACACCCCATCAGCTATCATTGGTGGGCTACTGTGTAACCATTGGCTGTCCCTGGCACAGGACGCATATTCAATGAGCTGACCAGTCACACTACACATTTGCAATAGCGTCATGTATTAGCCAGCCTTCCTGCGTTGGCTGGCCAGTCATGATGCTATTGCATTATCCAATCACCGTACGAGCGTCACGTAATACACAACTCTGTCACACCTATGTAGTTACGACAATATGTACGCCCATATTCCCTTGTGGTAGCGGTGGGTAAATCAGGGAAGGTACTCCACAGAAGGTAACCCGCGGCACCCGTTGGCACTTCCGGGGAACGCAAATACCTTCTGTGGAGCACTTTGTGGAGGCGTGTATATGCGGCATCGGCAACCGTTAGCAACAGGTAAAAACACGCGTGTGCACGTGCGATGCCTACCTGTTGCTACCCTCTGTGGCGGCGTGTAAAGGTACCATAAAACCATGCCAGGTACTGGTGGAGAAAAAGAACAGGGGACCTATGTCATATATGGAAAGTTTGAGCTCAAATCGATGCCCTCGTGGGCTTTCAGCTGAACAAGAAACCCAGGCTAGTTGGAATTCTCTCTAGTCAGTGCTTCCCTATATAATGTGGAAATGCTGAGCACTAAAAGGCTTGACCACATTGGGAACCCCATTGTTCTATAGTATTGCTGAATATCAAGAAGTGTTCCTTATGTTAATGATCTGTACCGTTTTATCAAAAAAATTATAAAGTGTGGGTGGCCAGTTGAATAGCGGTTCTTAATTTATTGTGCAACCCGACCTTTTTTCCCCCACGTCCTCCTACAATTGCCCCCTTGCTTCTCTTTCCTGCCCTTTTTGCCTTTACCCTCTGATTAATAGTGTATTGTATCCTTTTTCCTGTTGCTCCAACCAGTTTAATCCCCTAATAGTCCACCCTAGTGCTATGGGACCTGATGATAACGCTTTCCCACTCTCTCTTTACTTATTTTGCTTTTTAAATTATCCAAAACAAATCCATAAGTTTTAACATTTTTCAGATGCTCGAGCCCCAAGACCTGATAACCAAGTCTGCATTTTTATTAGACATTTTGATATATTATGCTATTATAGCTATAAGCGCTCCAGATAGATGTTCCGGCTTTCTCATCCACTGCCGTTTTGAATAGTTTGACAAGTATTTTAATCTGTCATCACAAAACCTCTTTCTAACACTTTTTGCCATATTATATTCTCTTATCAGCACACCAGTAAATTAGCTTCATTAACAGCTTGATGTTTGCTCAGACTTTCCCCATAAACAAAAACAATAAAAAAAAGTGAACCGCTGGCGCTGCCTCATCTCAATGACAGACAGAAATGCTTTCCGTCCCTGTAATTATTCTAGCCCGGCCAACGCTTTGGCAGAATCCAGCTCGTAAATCCCTATTTTGTAATAGTGCATGTATCAAACTTTTTTATACCACAGTAACTAATGGCCTTTCGTTCAGGGTAAAGAGATGATGCAGTGACTTTGGGAACGTGAAAAAAATTAAACAGGTCCCAAGAAATGAGGTTAAAGATTTGCTTTTCGAAAGGGAAATAATTTGTATATATTGTCTTTGAACATCTTCAGCTGATGCATAACCCCTTGAGGACCGGGCTTTATTTATTACTTTTTTATTGTCGCAGTCCAGGAGCAATCATATTTTACCTAAAAAATAAATAGCTGCACTCTGAATCACTGGGGTACACAAACATTAAATATAGAATTTAGACATGCATTACTTCTCCAGAGATACATTTAAAAAATTGAAAAATTGAGACACTTAGTGCATTAAAAAGGATAGTTTTATGCAAGCCCAGCAGCCATGACAAGGCGTATATCTTTGCTGGGTCTGTAGCGCTCCTGCACCTGACTGCAACAAAATTGTATTGCTATTGTGGCGGCCCTGCAGTCTGGTCACCACAAAGGGTTACTGCACCCATCCCACGGGTGTGGTATTCCTGTTCTCAGTAAATGGGGTGGTAAGTCCGAGACACCCACAAAAGCACGCAACACACCCAGTCCCAATAGAGGGATGGCTCAGTCAGTGGGACAGAGGGAAGAAAGGTGGAGGGAGGGAAGTTACTGGGGACCGGTCCTCATGTAGGAAGCGAAACTACCAAAGCTGCCCTCCCATCATCCCCAAAGGTCCTGCATCGAAGCGTCGATCATCAATAGCCGAATACCATGGGTGGCGTCATGACCACCATCCCTAAACCTGTATTCCCTGAACTTTTATTAACACCCCAGAGGTCACTGAGCCGGTTCTCGACCCCCGTGACTCCCCAGCAGAACTGTTAGCCCTGTTCCGAGCACCCCACGGCCCTGGGGGGGGGGTGTCACTATAAAATCATGAAATCATGTAATGCCATGTCCGATGGGAATTGGGATCCCTCTGCTGGATCTCTAAAGCAAACACACACTGCCTGATTTTTAACCAGGAAGCTGACCACTGAAGGCCTGGGTCAGGCTGTAACTTAGCCTCTGGTTGTAGGGAGGGGTTAGGTAGGGTATTGTAGGAGAGAGTAGGTCAAGGGTAGTTCCAGTGAGGAGGCAGCAGGAGCTGCTCTGTAGGGACCTACTGCAGGCAGGGGACCTGTCACTAGGTCATCCAGGCTTATAGGGCTTGATGGCAGAACTAGATACTGTGTGAGTTTCAAGCTCACCAGTAACATAGTGGAATTCTCTAGGGGTTCAGTAACTAATAGGCTCAGGGAAATACCATAGGCATGGCTACCCACAGGAACCACGTTGCCAGCCTCGCTAGAAGTAACTTACAACAACCAAGAGGGAGTACTGGACAGCTAAAGGCACTAAGAAACCCAAAACATAGGATAAGTCAGCAGGGAGGCCAATATACTCACCCAGAAGAATAGATCACAGTTCCCATCAGACTAGACGGATCACCTACCTGGTGGTGTATGTAGTACTCTGGACTCAGTATGGATTCACAGTAAAGAAAGTGGAGCTTACTGGGACGGAGTACTCGGTATCGGACCGGGGGACTGCTGGGGATATCACGGCGGCCTTGGTTCGGACCGTGTCCCGGATTCCGCAATAAATGGGGGATATTTACAGGGGAGTTTGTCATGACGCCACCCACGGGTTGTGGTCAGTGAGGGGACCACCGCTGCTGCAGAACCTCCGGCGATGATGTTTGGCAGCTGGAGATGTAATGGCTCTCCACGGGTAGAGTTTATTTCCCCGGGGCAGTGATAGTAAAAGTCTATAGATGGTGCTATGGATATTGCAGGATAGGGGTAGTAGTAGAGATGATAGCTGCTTGTGATGGAGCGCAGGATTTGAGCACAAGGATCACACAAACTCACGATTTTGAAGTTTTCCAAGTATTTACTGCAGATGATGTTGTTACTAGCAGAGTACTGTCCACAGAGTCTGTACTGGGGCCTGGTTGCTCCCACCCTGTCCGGGTCCTCAGCTTCCCTCTCCTGCGCTGTGTGTGTGGCCCTGCTGCCACTTCAGCTAGGCTGCTGGCCTGTCTCTCCTCACAGGTACCCCCTTTGCTAGGCAACTTGATTCTTTCCTTTCAGTTTTGGATCTGTTATCCGGTCTGTGCGCTCCTCCAGGGCGAGTAATGAAGTAACTCAGTCTTCCAGATGTGTTCTCCTGTTTCTCTTATTCCTTCCCTCAGACCCTGGCTAGGCCTGGAAGTGGGTAGCAGGCTGTGGAGAGGCCTAAAGCAGCCCCTTTACACCACCAGTCTTTCTTCCTCAGTCCTCCCAGGAACTGAACTAACTCCAACTGACTGTCACTACCACTCTGAGGTAAACAACATTAGCTCCTCCCACCACTCTGCTCTTCCTCTCCACAACAGAATATATAGGGAAGCAGCTTTAGCTCCCCCTTCTGGCCTGAAGGTGCTAGTGTAGTGTTGTGGGTTGTGTAGGGAGTTAACCCTTTGTGGTGTTACTGTGGCACATTAACCCCTTGGATGCCACAAAAGTAATGCAGAAGACTATCTCTTGCTATCTACTTTATACACTACACCTATTAGTACTATCCTCATCATCTTCCTGACAGCCCTGGTTGGGAAGGGTTAACCACCTGCACTGCTGCCGACATCTCCCAGGGATCCCCTGCAGTGCTAGCCACATTTGGTTGATCATCCCAACTGGCATCACAAATAAACTTTATCCCTACTACTATCCACTTAACATGTGTGATTAGGACCATTGCTGCTGGGCACTGCTACTGTGAACCGAAATCTGGCTCCAGCAGCTAAGTAACCTGGCCCTTGAGACCAACACAGATCCCTATCTAAATCTTCTATCCATGTTAAAGACATATGTTAAAGGGGTTGTCCGGGCTTATTTTTTATTTCATATTTATATCTAGGCTGCAAAATGTTGACAATCTGCAATGTACATGTTGTCAACATTTTGCAGGGTTTCCTAGATATAAACACATTTACTGCTGGCAGAGAGTGTCCAGGGGGTGTGATTGTGCATACTGGTCGTTTACACCTACTCTAGCACAATCACACCCCCTCCCCTATTCCTAGTATGGCCAGCCACCCCAGGCCATACATGCCCGCCCCCTGCCCACTAAACACTATGGAATGAAACCACCCCCAGGGCTCTTACTGGCCGCCCCAGCCCCTAAATCACCACCCACCCTCTGCAAAACAGCGGTCCCCAGTGCACTGATACAAGGTGCCGAAACCGCTGCTGTGAAAGCGATTCCGGCACACTGTGTCAGTGCAGCAGGGGACCCGCTGCATATGTGTGCTGCTCACCCGACATTGTCCTGTGCAGCCGGTCCCGGTCCGCCCTGGTCCCGGTCATCTGCAGCCGGGCTCTCCACACTGAAGCCGGGCTCCACACTCTGCAGCCGGGCTCTCCACACTGCAGCCGTATCTGTGCACTGTGGAGCGGTGCCCGGCGCCTGATCTCCCCAGACCTCCAGTACAATAGAGCAGAGGCTGTGGAGCGGTCCTCTCTAAACCGCTCCACCAGCTCTATGGTACTGGAGGTCTGGGGAGATCAGGCGCCGGGCACCGCTCCACACAGCACAGATACGGGTGCAGTGCAGAGTGTGGAGCCCGGCTGCAGTGTGGAGAGCCCGGCTGCAGATGACCGGGACCAGGGCGGACCGGGACCGGCTGCACAGGACAATGTCGGGTGAGCAGCACACATATGCAGCGGGTCCCCTGCTGCACTGACACAGTGTGCCGGAATCGCTTTCACAGCAGCGGTTTCGGCACCTTGTATCAGTGCACTGGGGACCGCTGTTTTGCAGAGGGTGGGTGGTGATTTAGGGGCTGGGGCGGCCAGTAGGAGCCCTGGGGGTGGTTTCATTACATAGTGTTTAGTGGGCAGGGGGCGGGCATGTATGGCCTGGGGGTGGCTGGCCATACTAGGAATAGGGGAGGGGGTGTGATTGTGCTAGAGTAGGTGTAAACGACCAGTATGCACAATCACACCCCCTGGACACTCTCTGCCAGCAGTAAATGTGTTTATATCTAGGAAACCCTGCAAAATGTTGACAACATGTACATTGCAGATTGTCAACATTTTGCAGCCTAGATATAAATATGAAATAAAGAATAAGCCCGGACAACCCCTTTAAGTTTTGCACCTGTTCACACTTGTTAAGAAGTGCCATCAGTTTTTGCATTTAGGTTTATGGGGTCATGCCTTCCGGCTATGCACTCCTGTCCCTCAGCCTTAGGCGATTTTAAATTTTGTGTTAGCAGGATTCTACCTGCCCATAATTGTAGGTTTTTTTTTTAACTCTGATAGAGGAATTAGTTAGGGACCCAGTAAAGAGATACACCTTGTTGCTGGCTGCTGGGCTCACATACAACTGGCCTTTTTATGTACTAAGTGTCTCAATTTTCCATAATGTCTCCTGCACAGTAATACATGCCTAAATTTGTGTACTCAATATTTGCATACCTTAGGCCCTTTTCACATCTATGCATCCCTGTGTTTGCCTGTATTTTCCTGCGTTTGCCTGCCCTGCGCTAGCGCAGATGCAAGTGCAAGTGCATTAACAGGCAAGAGCAGGCAAGCACATTAGCGCATAGATGCACATTCCTTGTGCTTGCCTGCAGTCCAGCCGCCATTACCTTCTACGACGAGCGTACGGGAGCGAAATCCGGAAGCTCAGGTCTGAATAGGTGCACAGTCAGAGCTCATACGTCACTCCGGACGCGCCGGAAACGTCGCATTATGCATTTCCGGGTGCATCTGATGAAGCGCATGCGCAGTGACGTCAGCTTATTCTCACTCGCGTTTCCACATTTTCGGCTCCTGCGCTCGGCTGTGCTCGGCCATAGCAAATAATGAGGGCACCAAGCACAAGCGAGCGAAAGAGCAGTGCTTCCATGCACCTATGCGCTTGCCTGCACTTGCCTCTAAATACACATGAGCTTGCATTTGCGCTAGCATAAGGCAGGCAGGCGCAGGAGCAGCATACATGTGAACTAGTGTGCATCAGTTTATTTATTGGAGTAAATGTATGTTTTGTTTTGCACCTGTTCACACTTGTTAGGAAGTGGTCAGTTTTTTCATTTTATATATTTTTTCCTCTTGTTATTATTATGTAGCTGTATCAACCATTGTTTCTTGCTAAATGTGTTGTATTTTTTATTAGTACAATATTGTATGCATATATCATTTTATTTACTATTATTAATTTTTTATAAAAAAAAAAATAATAATTCTGCCTTTGTTATTTGTTTTACATTTCACACTGTTCTATTAATGTACCTAAAACACTATATTCACTATATTCTGTGGCTCAGTATGATTATGTAGATACAAATTATATACTTTTGCTTATTTTTATGCAATAAATAAACTTTGGAAAAGAAAACATTTGTCTTGGTGTCTTCGTATTCTAAAAGCCATAAATTTTACATTTTTCTGTCAAAGGAGCTACAAAAGAGCTTCATTTTTTATGTGACCAACTGTAGATTTTATTGGTATCAATTTAGGGCACATAAAACATTTTGATCACTTTTTAGAACACATTTTATTGTAGGAAGATTGAACAAAAAAAGCATTTCTGGATTTTATTTATTGTTTTAAAAAAAACATCTTTCACCTTGAGATATACTTGTCGACAGTGATATACTGCCAATAGTAGCAGAAAAAGAATTTGTTATGGGGCACGTGTTGAGGGTGCCTAATGGCACTACCCCTTCCGCTCCTCCACTCAGCGTCTTAAATAGGTTTTTCATTGCTAATGAGATCCCCTTTATTATGCCCTAATTATTCCCAGCTGACACTTTCCTAATATACTTCTACTACCTACCCTACTCCTGTAAGCTTATCTCTCTGAGTGTCGTATATAACTTTATTGTTGTTGTAGCTTTGATCCTTTCAATCTGGAGACTGGATTCAGACCAACTAAGAAGGGCACATTACTGCTTGGGGTAAGGATGCCATTCTGTGATTGACAGCAGTCTGGGCCCCCATGCCCAGATCACACTTCACTCTTCTCTCAGCCCTCACCAGTGGAGTGCTCTGCTCAGTTGGTCCAAATCCAGTCTGCTGACTGGAAGAATAAATGCTACAACAATGTGAGCGGAGTTAGTGGGCATATGTGGCCACAGTCAGTGGGTGTGAGCTGAGTTAGTGGACTTGAACAGCTGCAGACAATGAGTGTGAGCGGAGTTAGTGGGCGTGTGCAACCATAGTCAGTGGGTATGAGCATTGCGTGGGTGTAAAGCACACGACATGGCAATAGTCCACACAAATGCTAGGCCATACCCAATAGGGCAGTTATGCTGTCGAACACTAAGGGCTGGAGGTACTCAGCAGCTGGGCCAGTAAGCAGGGTTCATGGTGGCTGTGCCCAGTGCTGTAGCCCTGGCTAACATAAAAAAGGTAAGTAAAAATGGAGAAAAACAAAAAGGAAAAATAAATTTTTTTGTGACGCCAGCTGAAGTATCCAGCCACTAAGTGGCCGACACTGCATGTGTATCCTTAAGGGTTAGTGTTGTGGCAGTGAGATGGAATACCCCCTTCAGCCAGGGCAGACCCTTGATGTTTAGAGTGTAGATGATGGTGGTAGTACTTGTAGAAAGAAGTGTGGAAGTGCAGGAGGAAGGAAGCAAAACACACAGTGTTTTGCAGTTCTTTACTTTTACTGAGTTGTTGCCACAAATACAGAGAACATGTAGAACCAGGCACGCAGTTCAGCCAGTCTGGAAAGCACTGAAGTCCGATCTGCTGGCGTGAGATGTTGTGGCCTTCCTGCCAATTTCTTGGCTTCAAACTTCTAGTTCCAGTATTGGTCCTCTGTACTCCTCTAAGTAGTGGATACCTTCCTGCCAGGCAGGTACCGCGGACCCTGTGAGAGATTGATGCTTCTCAGTCCCCTGGTCTTCTTTGCCACTGTGCACCGCATAGGCCCACCAAGGAAGCTACTGGGCATAAAGTTCAGCAACCTCCAGGTTCTGCGGCCAGATCTTGGAAACTTGACTGCTTAGGGCCTGGTACCCTTTATGCAGCTAGTCCCTTTGTCCAGCCTGAAAGCCTACAGCAGACATGTCATGTCAGCCCCTCGGCTCGACACCAACTTTCTGAGACTCTTCTGTTGCCTACCGCCCATCCTAACTTCTCCCTCTAACCAGAAGTATGGGTCTTCCCAGGGTGGGTCTCTTCCGCACTCAACTCTCTGGTTGGAATTTGGAAAGTGTTGGATGCTTTGGGTTTCCAGCAGACGGTGCCTCAATTCTCTTCAGAAATGGTATAACATCGATGTGGTGCAAACCACAGGGACACCACAACACCCAATAAGTCGGGATTGTCACGCCAACTTACGCTGGTCAGTACTGCAAATATGTCCCAATGCATATACAAAGATTTAATTTCAGTACTCTGTGATACACAATAAATATACAAATTACTTTGTTTTTATTTTTTGACAGACCGGTCAGCGGTAACATGTCCACTAAAGCGGTCACGTCCACTCTGGGCACTCATGCCCACTAATTCTGGATGCCCTTGCCCACTTACTCCAGTCATGCCCACTAACTCCTGCCGGTCATGCCCATGAACCTCTGGCCCCCAATACTGTGACAACCATCCTATGCAACTCGCAGAGCTGCTGTAAAGGCAGAACCTCAAAAAACTCAGAGACCCTTTTACCCCTGTACAGGGATCTGGACTTACAGCAGAGCACAGGAGGTTATTGCCTATGGAGGAGCAGCAGGCCAGAGCAGCAAGGTAGTCAAACAGGAAAACCTGGAAAAAAAACTAGGTGAAAAAATGAGTAGTCTAAAAATCAGGAAGTTAAGTAAAAATCAAGAAGACAGCAAGGGACAAAATCATCAAGAGAAAATAAAGTCAAAGAACAAAGCCAAGGTCAAACCAATATCATAGGAAAACAAGCACTAGCAACAATGGGGAACCAAGAATATAACTGGAAACCTGTGAGTCCAGCCCCATAGGCAGAAGCTCAGGAACCAATGACCCCATCTGGACTGCCCACATACCAACACTATCAGGCTGTGAAGCACAACAGGTCACGGCCACACTAACCCCAGAGGACGAGCGAAGCATGTGATTTCCAGAATCTACTGCAAGGACCTCTCCCCCAACTCCAGCATCACCTATAGTGTTAAGAGGGAGATGCCTTGTGATAGGGGCAGAAGCCACAGAAGGAAGTTCTAGCAGAGGCGCAATGCCTTTATCACCAGCGCCATCTATATGGTGAACCTGGTGGTGCCTAGTGACCAGGGCAGGAATTGCAGGAGCAGTTCTAGATGAGGATGCATCACTAGCACCACCCATAGATGGTGTTTGGCGGTGCCTAGTGGTTGAGGCAAAAATTACAGGAGCAGGTCCAGATGAGGACGCATCACTAAAACCAGCCAAAGATAGAATATGGCAGCGCCTAATGGTTGGGGCAGGAATTACAGGAGCAAGTCCAGGTGGGGATGTGACATATACTACAAGTATAACTGCACCTGGGCCAGGGCACAATGTGAATGGGAGTGTAGGACTGCGTTCACTCCACCAAATATCTATTACATATTTTTTTTATACTGTTTTTCACTAGCACTTGCTTTTTATTCTTATTTTATTAGAGCACAGTACTTCCACACGTTTGTTATACTGTTTTTTTCTGTGGTCTAGATATTTAGTGGAGTGAACGCAGTCCTACACACCCGTTCACATTGTGCCCTGGCCCAGGTGCAGTTTTTCTTTATTATTCTTGTTTAGCAAGATAGGGAGTGATCCACCCCCCTCCCATTCTGAGCCAGTCACACAAGCTGTCTGCTACACTGTGTCCATATTGGACTCTGCCTGTCTTCACCCTGCATCCATGAGGTATATTATACAGGATCAGGTTTTAAATTAGTTAGATAGGACCGTTCTGATATGGGTCACCGTGAAGAGGTAGAACAGCTTACGTACCTTTTTGCAAAAACGTATTAACCAAGTACCCTGTTTTTTATACTGTTTTTCACTAGCACTTGCTTTTTATTCTTACTTTATTACAGCAGAGTACTTCCACACATTTGTTATACTGTTTTTTATTGTGGTCTATATACTACAAGTATGCCAAATAATTAATAGAATAAGACCTTTAACTTCACCAGCATGTTATTCCTATGAGTTCTTAATACTGTTCAGCTAACCAACAAGGGCACACATCGGGAACATAAAAGGAATTCAGGAAACTCTTATGGGGTGTAGTATGTTCTGCTGCTTCTGTTGTACTACAATGATTCTTGCAGCTAAGTTTATTGCAAATGATTAATTTCTAACCGGAGTACTTGGAAGAGTCAGTGCAGATAATTTGTTTAAATGCACCTTTTACGAGGACTAGGGAGCGCTATCTCCAATGATGAGCGTAGATGCTGGAAAGTTCTTCTAAGGGCATAATGTCTTTGTTGGTGGAAAGTCGGGTATATTTGTTGGCTGCTTGAAAAGCACAGCAGGAATTAGTGTTTGTTATATTTTAAGTTTTATATATGTACTCTCTTTTCATTTACACTTCGCAGACAAATATTCAGGTGGGACTTGATAATGCTAAGTGCACGCTGCTTTTATGCACTTAAACTAACATGTATGTCTCCAATTGCTACAAAGAGGCCAGAAGTGCATCGTTTTAACCTCAGTATTAATGAGAAGTAAACAACACTTTCAAAAACAGCAGAAAGAAAGAACATATATATATATATATATATATATACTATACTATAATATATACTATATACAGTATATATTTGGGATGAGCAAGGTCCAATTTAACAATCACATATTTGTTACGAGTAGCGAGTTCAATGCAAGTCAATGGGAAATGCGACTAATACGAGTAATTGTTTGCTGGACCCTACAAAGCGGTCTGGGGGCCTGAGGAAAATGGATGAATTATTGTTTAAAGGCTAGCAGTAAAAACACGCCGCCTTTTTTAAACAATCAGCTGATGCATGCTCCCCGCCCAATGCTTCACTCCCTGCCTGTGACCCATGCGATCCTCCATTCCTCACCCAGTCCTCCGCCCCCAACCGATTCTCCACTCCCTGCCCAGTATGGCACTGTGCTCACTTCTCTTCCTGGCTGTGTATGCACAGCTCTGGCTGCTGCGGTTTTTTTACCACCGGCTTCTGCCTGGGAGCTCCTGCCTGTAGTGCAGCAACAGCCAGAGCTGTACGTACACTGCCAGGAAGAGCCGTGGGCACAGCGCCGTACACAGCACCGACACAGAACCGTCATCCCCAGCTCCACTGCCCAAGGAATGGCTGCTATCATGGTGAGCCACAGCCGAGAGAGCCCTGTGAGCAGTGCCAGCACTTGTTACCGCTGGCTTTTTAAAATAATCAGCTGATCATTTGAAATAGCTGGCGGTCTTTTTGAAAAAGCCAACAGGCGTGCGTCAAACAGGCGGAGGGGAGACGGAGAACATGTGGGAAGCAGAGGATTGGGCAGGGAGTGGAGAATCAGCTACGGGTGGAGGAAGGGCGGGGAATGCAGGATCGGACTGGTAACAGGCAGGGAGCAAAGTAATGAGTGAGGAGCAAAGCATCGGGTGGGGAGCATGCATCAGCTGATAGTTTAAAAAAGCTGGTGGCTTTTTACTGCCGGCTTTTAAACAATCATGCATCCATTTCAGCCTCTTCCGCAGGCCCTCAGACCATTTTGTAAGATCCAGCAGCATACTACTCGCATTTCCCTTTGACTTGCATTGTACTTGCTACTCGTAACTAGAGATGAGCCACCATCCTAGTGTTTGAATTCGATTTGATTTGTTGAATTGGGGGTGGAGTCATCGAACACTGTCGAACTCCATTGAAAAAATGGCAGGCAAACACAAACACATACAAACAGATAGAAAACACCTTCTAAGGTGTCCAAAAGGTGACAAACTACTCAGAACATATAACAAACACACGGAAAAGTGACAAATACATATAAAAATGTGAAAAGAAAAGAGATGGACGAGTAAAAGGAGGAGACACAGATATAGGCATGTCATGCCCTTCTAAAATCAGTTTTTACTCCAGTATTTGTAAGGCATCATGCACACAATGAGTATTTCGTGAGTATTTGTAATTCCTCATGCAGACGATGAGTATTTGGTGCGGTTTTTCCTCAGTATCTGTAAGGCCTTGTGCATACGATGAGCATTTGGTGAGGTTTTTACCTCAGTATCTGTAAGACCTCGTGCAGACGATGACTATTTAGTGATGTTTTTCCTCAGTATCTGTAAGACTACGAGCAGACGATGAGTATTTGGTGATGGTTTTCCTCAGTATCTGTAAGGCCTCGTGCAGACAATGAGTCTTTGGTGAGTTTTACTTCAATATCTGTAAGGTCACGTGCAGACGATGAATATTGTGTCACATTTAGGGGACTACAAGAAGCGTCTCCATTTTTTCCAAAAATTTGGGCACAGACATCACTTAAGTGGCATCAATTGCCCCACAGTTGCAAACTTTAAATGGTTACTTTTGGGCAAAAATCCACAAGCCTTTAGTCTCCCCAGGATGACACAGGGATAGAAAAGTCCTTGCGGATCCATGCCTTGTTCATCTTTATGAAAGTTAGTCTGTCCACATTCTGGTCGGACAGACACGTGCGCTTGTCTGTCAGCACACTAGCAGCGCTGAAGACACTTTCCGAGAGAACGCTGGCTGCGGGGCACGACAAGATCTCCAAGGCGTGAGTGGCGAGCTCCGGCCATTTTTCCAGATTGGAAGCCCAAAATGAGCAAGGCTCCAGTTCCCCAGTCATGGCATCGATGTTAAGTTGGACATACTCGTCTACCATCCGCTTCAGGCATTGACTATGTGTCACACTTCTCGTGTATTCAGGCCTTGCAAATATGGTTTAAAAAGATTGTGAAACAAAATTGCTGTTACCATCACCAGATACGGTGTTACTGGTACGGTGTGAGTGATGATGACGCGACAGTCCCACGGTTGACAAGTTAGAACTGTGAGATTCACTCTATTTACCACTGGTGTTTTGTGGAAAAGCCGATCTGAGATTGTGTAACAGCTTCTGCTGATACTCCTGCATGCGTGCTCCCTTTATATGCCAGGAATTATTTCGGCAAATTTGGTCTTGTACCGGGGATCTAAGAGTGTGGCAACCTAGTAGTCGGCATTACTTCTAATTAGGACAATCCGAGGGTCATGTGGCAGGTAGTGCAGCAAGAAAGCGCTCATGTGTCTTGTGCATCCAGCAGGACCAAGTCCTTGTTGTGTTGGTGGTGGGGAGGTTTGAATCATGCTTCCTTCCTCTGCCCTCTCCCCCCAACCTCACACAACAGAAATGTCATCAAGATCTCCCTTATGTGCTGACTCTCCCATGCACATCGCCAGTTCGTCCTCCATTTCTTCCTGGGCTCCTGCACCTTCCTCAAGAGTTTGGTTGCTACCATGCGCCCTCATTAATCTCTCTCCCCCACCCTCCCATGCCTGCCGTCTTGTTGCTGCCAACCATGAGGACCTTGGAGATGTTGTCATCCCTTCCGCATAGGACTCCTCCTGTACTTCCTCCACCTTCTCTTGTCCCACCATCTGACTCCGAATATTTTTTAGAGTGTGCTCCAGCATGTAGTTGACCGGAATAGTCATGCTGATAATGGCATCGTCAGCACTAAACATTTTCGTCACCATCTCATAGGTCCTTGATCTGAGACCACTCGGGCAGCGTGATCTGCCCCAGCTCTGGATCTCGTTGGCACAAGCTTTGCGTCATAACGTATTGCACCAGGGCCTGACAGTGCTGCTAGAGTCGCTGCAACATGTGCAGATGTACAATTCCAGCATGTCAGCACATCACATTTCAGCCGGTGAACGGGCAAGCCGAAAAACTTCTGTAGCGATAGACAACCAGATTCAACACGTTAGCCATACAAGACACGTGTGTGACATTGCCCCGGCGAAGAGCCGCACCCAGGTTTGCAGCATTGTCACACACGGCCTTCCCTGGCTGCAGGTTGAGTGGAGACAACCATTGCTTAAACTCGTAGCCAGAGCTGATCACAACTCTTCAGCTGTGTGACTCACATTTTCAAGGTAAAGACCGCTTGATGGCATTGAGCCCTACTGCCAGCATAATAAGGAGGTGTGCAGGATTCCTTCTGTACAGTTACAACGCGGGTGGCATTACCAAACAGGCTTTGGGCAGAGGTGTAAGACCGAGATGGGGTTGAGGAGGCAGAAGCAGTGCAGGAACGTCTACCTACAGAAGATGGACGCACAACTCGTGGGGATGGCATGACTTGGACAGCAGACCCTTCTCCAGCTCTCACCATAGTTTACCAGTGCCCAGTCAGCGACATGTAACGCCCCTGTCCATGCTTACTGGTCCAAGTGTCTGTGGTGAAATGCACCCTGTCACACACAGAGTTTCTCAAGGAAGCGGTGATGTTGTCTGTGACATGCTGGTGCAGCGCAGGCACACATTTCTTGGAAAAGTAGTGGCGAATGGGCATCTGGTACTGGGGCACTGCGACAGACATAAGGTCTCAAAAATCCTCTGTGTCCACTAGGCGGAAAGGCATCATTTCTGTAGCCAAAAGCTTGCAGATGGCGAAATTCAAGCGCTTAGCTTTCTCATGGCTAGGAGGAAATGGTCTTTTACTTGTCCACATCTGAGGGACGAAGGGCTGGCTGCTGTGCTGAGATGGGGTTGAGTAGGGTGTCTCTGGCAAACTGCTGGTCTGTGAGGGAGGTGCAGGCAAAGATGTAATGTTGCCTTCATCCAAAGGTGCTGCTCTCGATGTCTGAGAGAGCACAACACCAGCAGCATTGTCCACTTGAAAACCAAGTGACAACCTGCCAATCACACTGCCTGTTGCGGGTAAAGAAGAGGAAGGTCTGCATCCAAAAGCATGTGTGACAGCTGTCCCCACTGTCACAGACGATGAAAAGCACACGGACGCACTTGATGAGGCAGACGGTGGTAGGCCCGCCCCGCTAGCCCGCATTCTAGCACAGTGAGCTTACAACTGCGACTTGTGCTTCATGTCCATGTGGCGATTCATACATGAAGCACTCAAGCTAGCGAGTTTTTGGCCTCTACACAGAGATTGGTGACAAATCTTGCAGATGAAATGAGTTGGGAGATCCTTGGAGATGTCAAAAAAGGCCCAGGCAAGGCAAGGCTTAGGGCCCATGCAAGCTGCAGAGCCACCACGACTTCTGCTCAGAAGCAGAGTTGTAGCTGCAGATGCAGTTGTTGATGTGCTTCTAGTACTCTGTCTCTTTCCAGGAAGGCGCAACCTAACCTCGTCGTCAGTAGCATCCTCCTCCACCTCTTCTGCTGACCTCATCAACTGGCTGACTGTGGGTTGACAGTAAGTGGGAACTCCAACCTCATCATCATCCTCTGTGTTCTCACACCCCTTGTCTTCCTCAGAGACAACCTCTTCCTGCCTTGACCAAAAACTTAATTTGTCAATCCAATCCGGTATTTGAGTCTCATCAGCATCATCCTCCTTGTGTCTACCAAGAGTAGATACTGTTAGGGAATGAGGGTCTACATGAAGGTCAGAACCTTCTTCATCTGGATCTGACTCACAAAGCTTCTGGGCATCAGGGCAGATCATTAACTCGTCTGGACTCACTGCAGCTTTGGTGCAGACCTCTGATTCCCAGGCTATTGTGTGACTGAACAGCTCTGCAGACTCAACCATGTCTGTTACCCCAGACTCAGTAGGGCGGCTTGAGACTTGGGAGCTGGAAGGAATCAATTGCGATTGGGCTGACACCTCATATGACTGGAGTGTTTGTCATGTAGAAGTTGAGGTGGAGGGGAGGCCACTTGATGGAGCACTTGTGATCCATTCAAGCACCTGCTGTTTTGGTGCCTCATTTACAAGTGGTATTGAAGGTCGTGTCCGTAAGAAAGGGATCATATCCGATTGGCCACGCAAAGAAGTAGACGTCTTACTTTGGCTGGAAGATTGTCTTTCTTCAGCAGATGTTAATGTAACTTTAGCATCTACCCCACGGACACAAACTTGTTTTCTGTTTCCACCACGCCTACTCCCCTTTCCACCAGCAGCAGGTCTTTTGCCACTCATTTTGTATGTGACAAAATTGGCAACTGTGCAGTTGTTGGACAAGAAAAAGTTGGATGTAAATCGAGCAGAGCTGACTGAACCAACACTGCTACTAGGCCCAAAGTGAGACCTGGGCAAGTTGCAGTTAAAAATTGCTAGGAACTACACAGTCAGTGTAGTTGCTTGTAATAGAAGTGGCCTACACATCTGCTTTTAGTGGCACTGCTACTTGACCCGAAATGAGACCTGGGCAAGGTGCAGTTAAAAATTAGTAGGACTGAGGCTGTGGTCACACATAGAAATCCGTTTTTGGAAGTGATTTTCATCACCAATCCGTTTTTTTCTGGGTGCTTTTTGAGCCTCCTGCACTCCTGAACGTTTTTGGAATTTTCATTAAAAAAACGCATGCGCGAACGCATGCGCAAACGCAAGTGCGCATTTGCATGCGTTCGCGCATGCGTTTCCCATAGGGCCCCATGTTAAAAAAACGCATGAAAAAGCATGCGTTTTTTAAATGATGCCAAAAACGTTGCATGCAACGTTTTTGACTCAAAAACGGACAGGGCAATGTTTGGAGCTCCAGAGAAAAACGGACAGGGTGTTTATTACATCCAATCCGTTTTTCTGTCAGTTTTTGGACTTAGAAAAAAAAAATGAGAAAACTGAAGCCAAAAACGGACTGAGGGCTTATGTGGAACCCCAGCCTTACACAGGCGGTGTAGTTGCTTGTATTAGAAGTGGCCTACACTACTGGTTTTTGTAAGGCTGAGGTCACACATAGAAATCCGTTTTTTGAAGTGATTTCCATGACCAATCCGTTTTTTTTTTGGGTGCTTTTTGAGCCTCCTGCACCCCTGAACGTTTTTGGACTTAGTCATTTTTTGACCAAAATTCAAGAAAAAACGGATCTGTTTTTTTACGGCACCCCAAAAAAACGATCCGTTTTTCCATAGGGCCCATGTTAAAATTTTTTTTTTTTTGAAAGACGGACCCCAAAAACGTACCTAGCAATGTTTTTAGGTGCAGAAAAAAACGGATAGGGTGTTTATTACATCTAATCCGTTTTTCTATCAGTTTTTGGACTTAGAAAAAAAAAATGCCAAAAATGAAGCCAAAAACGGACCAAGGGCTTATGTGTGACCCTAGCCTAACACTGCTTCTTGATCTGAAGTGACACCTGGGCAAGGTGCAGTTAAAAACTAGTAGGAACTACACAGGCAGTGTAGTTGCTTGTATTAGAAGTGGCCTACACTACTACTTTTTGTGACACTGCTACTTGACCCGAAGTGAGACCTGGGCAAGGTGCAGTTAAAAATTAGTAGGACCTACACAGATGGTGTAGCTTCTTTCACATGTGGGCTACACCACTGTGTAAGTGACACTGCTACTAGCCCGAACAAATTGCCTGGACTAGATGCAGCAAAAAAATGCCTACTTAAGACAGGTGGTGTAGCTTTCTTCACAGCAGTGCTACACTACCTGCCCTAAAGGATTCCCTGAGCTAGATGTGGCCAGATGCTGTGAAAAACACTTGCACAGCACTGGCACACACCTGCCTGGCAAAAACTGCTATGAACTGCTCTAAACTAGTCCAAAGGGCTGAGATTACAACTAGTCGTTAGTTCTATGAAGTAGCCCTGAAAAGGGCTGATACACCACTAGTCCCTACTCCCTATGAAGCAGCCCTCAAAAGGGCTGATATTCCTAAAATTTGTACCCTCCCTCCAGTCCCTACTCCCTAAACCTATCTATCTAACTTTATATTTGCTCACTAGCTGAATAAGAGGAGAATTGACTGTTTTCACTGTATAGCGCCAACAGCAGCAGCGGTGCCGTCTGACACAGAGCTGCAGCAATGAGCAAATGATGGCGATGGGGAAAATGGCCGGATCTTATAGGGCAAGGACATGTGACTTACACAGCCAATGATACCTGACCTTGCTTGTGCAAAAAATGCACTTTGCTGTGTGTGAGTGTGATTGGCTGACAGCGTGCACCCCCCACTGTATCTGCAGTTAGGAGAAAAAAAAATGGAGATCGCCATTATTTTTGCAGCACTGATCTAAATTTCCCCGCACACTATACACAGAAACTGGATATTCACATTTATTAACTGGGTTAGGGTTAGGGTTAAGCTTTTGGTGATCGAAGCATTATCGAATATAACCTAGAACTGCCGAATTTGAAGCAAATTGTTCTAATTCGTCGAATGACTCAAACACAGCCCAAAACAGCTCGAATTTGAGACTGGCGAACAATTTGAACATCACTCATCTTTACTCGTAATGAGTAATAACAAGTAAACTTGCGGAGTAGCGAGAAGCCAGAATACCATACTATATATATATTTTATTATGCAATGGATTTCTGTGGTGGACAGATGCCACAGCATCCATCTAGACCGTGGCCTCTATAGGGCATAAAACGTCTGAGTGTATTATTCCAACAGAAGAAACATGCTGTGTGCACTTAGCCTATGGATCATGTACAGCTTCATGGGGCATATTTACTACAGACTACTGTGGCTATTGTTTTGAAGATTGCTAATGCCAAAGTCCACAGTAACATCCTGAGCATAAATTGATATGCAATGGAAAAATCTGAAGTACTTCCATGTAGTAATAGTGCCTTCTCGGTGCCTCCATGTAGTATTAGTATCTGCCTCTGTGCCTCCGTATAATAAGAATGCTTCCAAATATTAATAGAGCCCCTTTGTTCCTCCATGTAGCAATAGTGCCCCTTCTTTTCCTCCATTCAATAACATTGTCTGCTTTGTCCCTCCATATAACACTAGTGCCCCCTCTGTGCCTAATAGTGTCCCCTTTATGCCTCTGTAAACAGGTGATTGGATGCAATGACGCAGATAATGAGGAGTCAGTAGTGAAGGAACCAACAAGGATTTGCACTTTAAACGTGAGATATTGGTGTAGCACAAGTAACAGTTGTAAATCAGATTATTTCACAATGGATTAATCAGCTGCACAAATATACAGAATCCAATCACAGTATTATTTACACAGTATTATTTTTACCACTAACTTACGGTCACTGTTGACGTTATCATGTTGTAGATCCCTCTAGCAGGAAACATCAGTGTCACTATTTATTACTATCGTCTATATATCTAAACAATGCTATACAGTGTTCAGATCCTAGCACAGACAGCACTGTTACTCGTTAGGCTGCAAATCCAAATTGCAGGATTTCTGCACACCATTCACTTGATAACCGCTTTCTTGCTCTGAAGTGCCTGTGTTACCAATTTTTACCATATCACTGTGCAGGAAACAACAGCCGACAGACGGTTCTCTGCTACAGCCAGATTATCTCTGAGGCTTAGTTTGGATCAGGTCAGTCTTCTACTGGTGCAGCTCATTGTCTTCCAGTGGTGCAGGTCACAGTCATCTACTTGTGTAGTTCAGGGATCTCAGCTCAAATCACAGATCTTCCTCTAAGCTCAGGTCACCAATCTTCATCTCAGCATTGGATCTTCCTCTTAGTTCTGGTTACGGATCTTCCCTCTGTTAAGTCTTTTCAAGAATCTGACTGCTCTCAGACCCTTCTATGTTGATGGGGCTGTTAGCTAACTTCACTGACACACTTCCTTCCTGGCGGAAGGTCTGGTGCTAACTCCTTCCATATTCAGCTTGGTAAAGTCTTTGGAGGAAACGGTTCTCTGCTACAGCCAGACTTTGTCTCAGGCCTAGTTCGGATCGGGTCACAGTCTTCTACTGGTGCAGCTCACGGTCTTCTAGTGGAACAGGTCACACTACTAGGGTAGGTCAGGGATCTTCTCAGCTCAAGTCACTGATCTCCCTCTCAGCTCAGATCATGGATCTCCCTCTCAACTCAGGTCATGTATATTCTTCTCAGCTCAGATCACAGATCTTCCTCTCAGGTCAGGTCACCGGTCTTCTCGGGAATCTGACTTCTCTCAGACCCTTCTGTATTAATGGAGCTGTAAGCCATCTTCACTGCCACACTTCCTTCCTCATAGAGGGTCTGGTGCTAATTCCTTCCCTATTCAACCCAGTAAAGCCTTTTGATATTTTACAACTGTGACACAACTGTGACTTGACCCAGCATCTGTTCTAATATCTTCCCTTCAGGAAACACACTATCGACTCTTTTAGTTCCTGTTTTCTCTTATTACCTTCAGCCAGAAGATGGCGATGTTTCCTTGCAGACACTATGAGAAGTTAGCTGTATGTATTCGCTGTTTAGCTGAATTTGTCTTCTGATTAACCGATTCCCTTACACCTCCATATAATAATAGTGCCTCTTCTATGCCTCCATATAGCAATGGTGTACATATGTGCCTATATATAATAGTGCCCCCTCTGTACCTCCAATTAGTAATAGTGTCCACTCTCAGCCACAATTCCTCTGACCCAAACTAAGTGCCTCACAGTCACATGATACCTATGGTTGGGCTGGGAACTGCAGCTGTAATTAAATAATTGGCTAATCATTTTAAATCCTGGACAAGCCCTTTAAATATTTATCAGCCAGAGACGCACACTTCGAAGGATAAGTGTTCTCATATATTCTGACATAGCACTTTGCTATATTTGGCTTAATTTTTTTTTTATTATTTAAAATCCATAGGACAAAACTGAATAGTAAAAGTGTCAGACTAGTCGTTTTCATCAAGAAGAGAGCCGGTGCTTGGAATCTCTACTGAATTATAAAGCCCATCTATCACTTTGGTTCAGCAGTTTTTAACATCAAAGACATTCCTTTAAGTTTCATTCAATAGTGAAGCCATTAAGATGAAACATGGTTTTTTAACACAATAGAAAAAAAATAATATGGAGCCTGATACAAAGATGCACAAAATGCTTATAGGTAATTAACAATGACGCCAAACTATCTAGGTAACGCCTCATTCAGACATCAGTGTTTGCTCCTATTTTACTTCTTGAGCATTTTGTTTAATTTTTCTTTTACATCCACCATATAATCCTATAAATATGGGCTTTTTTATTTAGTGCCCTCTGATCAGAGTTTGAGCCAAATGTCATGTGCATTATTGTCCTGATTCTCTCGCATGAGAGACTATACGTCCATATGACCATGGCCTTAATGTATGGTCGAATCCTGAAATTTCTGTCTGGTGACAGAACAGTCTGGCATCCAACATGTAAAACTTTCCTGATAACTTTTCCAAGAGTTCATGAAGTTTCCATTTTTACTAATAGTCTCTTTAATGTTCTTAGGCTGGTTCCACACTGGCGTTTTTCGCCATCAGTGTGCATCCATCACAAACCGGATGCACACGCATCAGTTTTCGGCGCCATTGACATTCACCAGAACCGGAGACACTTGTGGGTGTATCCAGTTGTGTACGTTTTTCTCTGGATCCTGGTGGATGCAGGTGTCCACAGATTTTTCGCAGAAATAAAATCTGCATCTTGTTGTGATTTGGTCTCCATGAAAAAAAAAATGAAGCCCCGGATCCATCTGGATCCAGGGCACCACAGGTAAAAGCTAAACAGGTGACTATGTGGCATGGATTCATCCGGACTCCGGATCCCGGTGGATCAGGATTTCCAATCCGTATTCTAAGAACTATGCAAAGTTTGCGCAGAATGCAGTTCTAAATGACATGCCCCCTAGGATACTTGGAAAAAGGTGTACAACGGTCCGTGCTGCTAGGGTTACTCACATCAAAGAATACACGGGTAGATGAAGAGTTAATGAGATCCTTCTTTATTTTCCGACGCGTTTCGGTGCCCTCCTGGCCCTGATGAAGGTGCCAGGAGGGCACCGAAACGCGTCGGAGAATAAAGAAGGATCTGATTAACTCTTCATCAACCCGTGTATTCTTTGATGTGAGTAACCCTGGCAGCGCGGACCGTTGTACACCTTTTCCCAAGTATCTTGATGTATCCACGTGTGAGTGGTTGGTGGAGGTCCAGCAGCAGCCATCAGGACATTATTCCTATCAAGCCTTCAAACCAGTTGTGGGTGTCACAACTGGATCAGGTAAGTGGATTGCTTTACTCACCGGTTTTGCAAACTAGTGTAGAGTGATAAGGGCACTATTGCGCCTCTTGTTCCCCTCCCCCTTTTGTATATGCCCCCTAGGAGGCGTGTCATTTACCATCCATCGGATCTAAGAAAAATCTGCAAACGGATGTTCCCACACAGGGTGCAAGTGCATCCAGTTTATCATTGTGGGGGAATTCGAAGGCATACAGGCTTCTCCTGCATGGCCCGGATTCCAAAATACGCCAATGTGAAACCAGCTTTAGAAAAGTAGCAAGTAGAGATGAATGAACCTGTAGACATTCGATTTTGCAGATCCACTAGAATTTGGCCAGGAAATTTGACTTATATCAAGTTTATTCTATGTAATCAAGTAATTTCCATTTGCTAGTAAGACACATTTAAAAAATATTGCACTCAGTTCTCCCCTTAAATATGCCACCATCTCATAAGAAAGCCTTGTCATTGCCAGAAACAGTGTGAGGAATGAAGTCTAAGGGGTAAGCTTTTCTCCTTGTGGAAAGTGACCCTGTTAGACTGGGCCAGGGGAGGTCCAGTGCACAGTGCAACAGAAAGGTACAACAGGGGATGGTAAAGAGAAGGGAGGCTCTGATGGAAAGGAATGGAAGATGGGACATCTCCTTCACTAGCACTCCTTCACTAGCCTGTGTCTTACCCTGAGCTCCCCTAACGCCCTATGCAGGTCCTTCCCCCCATCACCATCACATGCCTAGTCCCTGAACATCATCTGCACTAAGCCTGTCTATTGTCAAGGCTACTGGGTACACTAGTCACAACCTCTGATGTACTCAGACATGGGGACAGGTAGACAGTCAAAGACTAAAAGGATACACCAACTAGTAAGCTATAGCCCACCGCTCCAACCAGGACTACCAAGACTCCAGAATCAGCAAGGCACTTCCTCTCTTAACCCAGGTCCGCAGAGAAATGGATATTCTATAACCGGTATCACTTGATGGATCAAATGACTATTAATAGGGAAGTGAGTGTGGTAACTAGACGTGAGCGATGTTTGATTCGAAATGTTCGCCAATCACAAATTCGAGTTGTTTTGGGCAGTGTTTCATAAATTTCATTAAATAATAGAAAACAAATGCGTGGGGCTTTGCACTATTTCTATGTCCAGCCAGGTACAACTAGGCAGCTGGGGCTGGAATCCACAGTGCAGGGAGGCCCAAGCTTTCTGGGCCCCCCCCCGCCTGCTGCGAATTACAGTCCGCAGCCAATCCAGAAAATGGCGCGTTCTTAGAAGTGGCATCTTCTGGCGCTGTATCCAGCTCATCCAGGGCCATGGTGCAGTGGCTCACTGAGTAATAAAGGGACTAGGGCCAGCTTTGTATTATCAGCTGGCACTAAGCCCGAAATTAATGGGGTCACGCTAATAGTAGACATGACCGTCATGAATTACTAGTAAAGTTTTAAAAAAAAAAACACACAACACAGAGAAAAAATTATTTATTAGAAAAAAAAAAACAACACTTAGACTCCATCTGTATAAAAAAATTATCTTCCGTCCGAAATAGTCCAACCGAATCTTCTTGTTTAGCTCAGCTACATCTCTGGTAGAGAATCTCTACCAGAGATGTAGCTGAGCTATGTGCTGGGTGCCTGTGGGAAAGTTCATGTGAGTTCATGCTGCATGAACTCACATGAACCATGACAGCACCGCGGCTACTTCAAATGAACAGCTGATCTGCATCAGCTGATCATTTAAAATAACCAGCGGGAAAGCCAGCAGTGAGACTTCACCACCGGCTTTCCTGCTATGTTCTGCGCTCCCTGTTCCCTGATGCCCCCTCATCGCTCCTCCCGCCACCTCCCCGCCTGATCTTAAGTTAGGACCGGGTGAGGGAAGCAGCTCCAGAGAGCGGGGAGGGGGCATCATGGAGTGGGGAGCGCAGCCCAGAGCAGGAAAGCCGATGGCGAAGTCTTCTCACCACCGCCAGCTTTCCCGCCCTGGTCCTTCACTCCCCGCTCCCCCCACTGCCTCTGCCCCCGATCCTAAGCTGGGACCAGTGGGAGGAGCAGCTGCAGGGAGCGGGGAGGGGGCATTAGGGAGCGGGGAGCGCAGCACAGAGCAGGAAAGCCGGTGGTGAAGTCTTCTCACCACCGGGTTCCCTGCCTGGGTCTTTTGCTCGCCACTCCCTGGTGCTGCGCTCCCTGCTCCCTGGAGCTGCTCCCCTTGCCTCTCCTAAGTTAGAAGAAGCTGTTTTATATGTGTTCGATGGTGTTTGACGAAAATTCAACGAACACACACTCGATTCGACGAATCAAATTGAATTCGAACACCAGGGTGGTGGCTCATCTCTAGTGGTAACCAACCTGGCTGCTAATAAAGAAAAAAAGGCTTGTAGCTGTCATCAAGGATTAACTAACATTAACCCTTACAGACACAAACGAAATGAATACTATTTAAAATCCAGCAGACTCAGAGCTGTTACAAGTCTCCTGATGAGCCATGACAGACATGACAGACACACCAATTGGTAAGGAGAAGCTGCAATGATCCTCTGGGAAATAAAATTTGCAAATTGTCTCTTTAGAGAGGAAGGAGACTTGAACTCTTTAATATCTCCTAATTACTGGCATGTCAGATCTACTGTGTCACTCTCCACAAGAATAAACCTTACCCCTTAGACCCCATTTAGCCTCTCATACAGCCAGATCAGATCTCATACTTTGCACTGACATGGGGCAACTTCCCCGAAACACCATGCCTGCAAATTGGAGCTCTGATCTGGTATAAATCCTAAATCATATGACAAGGCTCATTAAAGGGTCATTTTTCACTTTTAGGATTACCACTTCTAATAGGTGGTGCTGAAGTTCAAGTCTACTTCCTCTCTAAAGAGACAATTTGCAGATTGAAAAGAAGAAAACACATAGCCAGAGGGAGAGAGACAGCTGAGGATTAGGCAGAAGGTGCAGCGGCAGAACAGTTGGGGTGAAAGGTCAATATAGTATATTTTTTGTATTTTCTCAGGCTGAAAAACAACCCATTAACGCGGCAAATATTAGACAGAATTTTGTTGAATTTGCGCTAAGTGAATCACCATAAATTCTGATAATGGCAAATTCAACTTTTGTATTAAAGTTTATTTGCTCATATGAATTAGCAATTAAAATTAGTGATGAGCGAGTGGTAAGAGATCCAGATTAGGATAGCTGTAACTGAATACTTTGAACCTTTTCAGTATTCAGATCTGAATGAGTTTCCCATTGACTTGCACTGGATTCGTTACTCCTTACTTGTTCAAAGTATGTGGATAGAACTATCTGAAGCCTAATATTAAACTACTCGCTCATCACTAATTAAAATCCATCATCATGTACAAGAATTGACTGGGGGAACTTAGAAGACCAGATGTGGAGGAATGGTGGAGAATTGGGGCAACTATTTGCCAAATGTTATACCTTGCACCCATTCGAAATTCTCAAACTTTTTAGAGTTAGTTCCTATTTTTATTTTTCAATTTAAGCCGGCTTCACACCACGGTTCTTCACTGTCAGGTTGTGTCCGGTGTTTTGCAGGAAGCACCGGACAGAACCTAACAGAAATGGACAAAACAAATATGCCCTCCGATCCTTTTTTCTGCTGGAATCAGCGGCTGCTGCGGTCCAGTGCTATAATATAAGCACAGCAGCTTGCAGGGGAGCTAGCCACAGTGCTGAAATTTCAGCCGTGGAGCTCTCCAGGTGCTGAAATTCAGTGGTGGCTGCTTTTAACAGCCGCCGCAATTTCAGTACCCAGCGTCCAGGAACCAGTACAAATTTATTTCGGATCCGGCACCCATAGACTCCCAAGTTATGGGCACCGGATGTGGGAGGTTCCGGTTTTCTGCGATTTTTGCCCCAGACACAAAAAATGCTGCAAGCTACGATTTTGTGTCCGGGGCAAGAAACAAAATCCCCTGGATCCAGCCAGACAGACAGCAAACCGGATGGCAAATAGCTACCATCCAGCCCCATCCGGTACCATAGGGATACATTAGGGCCAAAATCAGATCCGGAGTTGTCCGGTTCACACCGGACAGCCCCGGATCCAAAAAATCGTGGTGTGAAGCTGGCCTTAGAGTGAAAAGTTTTTATGTATAACAAAAGGAATATACTGTAATGTACAAATTATGAAAAAGAATGATGGTATTTAGGCCTAAGGGTAAATAAGCCACGGTTTCTGAGATTGGTGGACTTTTTTTGCTGTTGTTTAAAAAGCGCCTAAGTAAGACAAAAAGAAGAAAAGACATTAAAGCCTAATGGAGAACAACTAAATCGAATGTTGTATATTCTTTATCAAATCGATAACATGTACAAATGGGATTTGCTTCTGTCGGTGCAGAACAGTAACGCGTGTACAGGCGGAGATTAAAGCTTATTCGGGAGAAGACAAAAAGTTTCCATATTTACAGCACAAGAAAACTTATAGACTATATTATTTCTATTCCAAAGAACATGATGAAACAATCACCAGTATATCAAGATGTTACTATACACAATCAATGGGATCTCCTATTCTGTTTCTGAACCCCGAGGACAGTTCTAAGTTTTGTATGTTTTTATTCTGAACTTACTGAAGACTGCAGAAGTTTTATAGGATCCTCGCAAAATCAATACGTGAATTTTAGATGAAGAGGCAGAAAAGAGATAAAAGCGTGACTTTTAAATAGTTTAAAGGGCTCAACAACACGGGGAATAGATCTCTGCTCTGAAAAGAAGCGCAGAACAAGAGGTCATGCCTTGAAGTCAGAAGGAGAAAGCTCGGGAATGATATTTTAGGTGAAGATATTTTTGTTTGTTGGTTTCTTCGAGGAAGACACGAAAATAATCTCTTACCTCCTTAATGTTTCAAGGAGGCTTTATTTATTGGGCTCTATATAATTTTACAACATAAAATTTGATATATCGCACAATTTATTAATATATATTGAACATATATGGTATATCTTACAAGATATTCCATAAATGTATAATAGATGAGGTCCCACAGCTTTAAACACAGAGCCCAGATGTAAGAAGAGGTAGCCATAAATAATTTTCTCAATCCATTGGTAATTTTCACCTTCTCCCTTCAAAAAGCTAAGCTGCAATACCAGACACAACCTTTGGGCAGGTGTGGCACTGTAGACTGGAACAAAGTAACCATGGTTTTCTAAACTCATATAGAAACCTGTACAACCACTGTAACTTTGGAAAAACCCACACTAGCAGTGGTGCAACTTAATGCTTGTAGGTCCCAATAAAAACCTCCAATGTGGCCCCCCAATTATCACAGATTTTAATAGTAATAGTCTTGTCATATGAGCCAAAAAGATCTTTTGGGCCCCCTAGACTCCAGGGCACTGGTGTGATTGCAACTTTCTCATCTATTACAGTTATGCCCCTGAATACTAGAAATGTCTTATACTCCATTTTAACAGCAAAAAAGATATTTTACTAAATTATATTTTTTACAGGTCCTATGACCTCCTGCTTTTAGATGTTGCCTACGTTTGATGATATGTAGGTCTATTCATTTGTCATGACTTGCCCCAGGTTGAACACATTACTAGCTGCTCATTTAGGGGTTTGCCTCGTACATAGTAAAACTTTAAGACCAGCCCCTAAATGTGATGTTGATGATATCATCAGAAATAGATGACCTCTGAGTGCAAAATGTCCTTTCTGTAACCCCAGGCCAACATACTCCCTGCTGCAACCTCCCACATGTTCTCCCTGCCCCTATTCTGGTCCTCGTTGCAGCTCCCAGGGCTTGCACAAGTTGTGCAGTTCTCCTGACCTTGTGCTTAGGACACATGAACACACACTCCCCACTCCCCAATGCTGTCAGCCGCGTTTTTTTTCGCTGCTGCACCTGCCGCAAGTGTCAAAACCGCACTTGCCGCACCTGCCGCAAGCCCACCTATACATTGCCGCTTGCCACAACCGTGCCGCAAGTGCAGCTGCTATGCGGTAATTGCGGCAGATGCGGTTTTTTTCACCGCATCTGCCGCGATTTGAAAAAAACGCTGATGTGAAAAGGCCCTTACGCATTGTTTTGCCAATTTTTTGACACCAAGGTTCAGATACGACTTTAAAGAAGGCAACCACACAATTTTATTATAAAAGTTTATCTAAAATACAAAATTAAAGTAACAATATGATATTGCATACACTTTTATATATTCAACATACAAAAGCTAAGTACTTACATCACCAAGTAGCTTTTGAACAACATCTGCCTGAGACATCAGTCGTAGAAACACAATGAAGGCCAAGAAAAAAATCTCAACACTGTACCGAGTGTCCACAGTTACAGGAACACACCTTCTTCCTTTGTCATGTTTTTGTGGCCTTGTATAGTTATTTACACGACATTGCACTCGTCTAAGAAAACGTTTGTCTAGCTCACCTTTCCCTAGCCAGCCTTTGGGATTAGGTGAATCATAGATACAAGGCAAACATCAGTCAATGGTGCAATAAACCCACACATGTAAAGGATCTCAAGAATCACATACGTCAACAGCAAATAATTGGGTTAAATAAATCACAAGATTTAGCTACAATGAACACTATGACTATCAAAGCTGGTGTGCTATAGTTTGCCATAATGTATGGCAGGGGCAGACACAGACTGTAGTGGGCCCCTGTGCAAGAGATGATTTTGCCCCCCCCCATTATTTTGCAAGTTAAGTAAATATATTGATGCTGTATAAATATATAAATATATAAATGTTGCATATTTTAGTTCGGGAAAATCTGCAACATATCAATTCTTGCTGTGGGTTTTCCCACACTAAATGGGCTGTATATATTATAGTGAGGCTATGCAGGGCTGTATTTATTATCTGGATTCTACTACACTGGGCTGTATATATTATTTTGAGGCAATCACAGCCTCAAGATAACATACAATATATACAGTGCCTTGTTAAAGTATTTGGCCCCAATGAACTTTTCAACTTTTTGCCACATTTCAGGCTTCAACCATAAAGATATAAATTCTAAATTTTTTGTGAATAATGAACAACGAGTGGGACACAATCGTGAAGTGGAATGAAATCTATTGAATATTTTAAACTTTTTTAATGAATAAAAAACTGAAAAGTGAGGCGTGCAATATTATTCGGCCCCTTTGAGTTAATACTTTGTAGTTTTCCTGCGATTACAGCTGCAAGTCACTTGGGGTATGTCTCTATCAGTTTTGCACATCGAGAGACTGAAATTCTTGCCCATTCTTCCTTGCAGAACAGCTGGAGCTCAGTGAGGTTGGATGGAGAGCGTTTGTAAACAGCAGTTTTCAGCTCTTTCCACAGATTCTCCATTGGACTCAGGTCTGGACTGTGACTTGGCCATTCTAACACCTGGATACATTTATTTTTGAACCATTCCATTATAGAATTTGATTTATGTTTGGGATCATTGTCTTGTTGGAAGATAAATCTCCGGCCCAGTCTCAGGTCTTTTACAGACTCCAACAGGTTTTCTTCCAGAATGGTCCTTTATTTGGCTCCGTCCATCTTCCCATCAATTTTAACCATCTTCCCTCTCCCTGCTGAAGAAAAGCAAGTCCAAACCATGATGCTGACACCACCATGTTTGACAGTGGGGATGGTGTTTTGAGGGTGATGAGCTTTGTTGCTTTTACGCCAAACATATCGTTTTGTATTGTGGCCAAAAAGTTCGATTTTGGTTACATCTGACGAGAGGACATGGAACCCGGAAGTGACAGCATGATCATTGCAGCATCCAGGGCCAGACTGGGACAAAAAAGCAGCTCTGGCAAACAAATGCCACCAACCCACATACTAACCCACTAACACAGAAATAACCCCACACAGCATTAACCCTCATACCGCATTAACCCTACACAGCATTAACCCCTAACACAGCATTAACCCCTAACACAGCATTAATCCCTACACAGCATTAACCCCCTAACCCAGCATTAACCCCCTAACACAGCATTAACCTCTAACACAGCATTAACCCCCTAACCCACCATTAACCCGCTAACCCAGCAATAACTCTGCACAGCATTAACCCCCATACCGCATTACCCCTTCACAGCATTAACCCTTAACACAGCATTAACCCCTAACACAGCATTAACCCCTAACACAGCATTAACCCCCTAACACAGCATTAAACGCTACACATTAACCCTTAACACAACATTAACCCATACAGAGCATTAATCTCTACACTGCATTAACCCCTACACAGCATTAAGCCCTAACACAGCATTAACCCCTACACAGCATTAACCCCCTAACACAGCATTAAACGCTACTCAGCATTAACCCTTAACACAACATTAACCCATACAGAGCATTAACCTCTACACAGCATTAACCCCTACACAGCATTAAGCCTTAACACAGCATTAACCCATACACAGCATTAACCCCTACACAGCATTAACCCCTACACAGCATTAACCCCTAATCCAGCATTAACCCCTAACCCAGCACTAACCCCTACACAGCTTTATACTTTAACCCAGTATTAACCCCTCAGCCTGCCCCCCTCATACATTATTAGTCCCCCACCTCCATCTTCAGCTCTATGAGCATTTACCTCCTCCTTTGTTCTTCTTCAGGCCCTGTGGTGTCTTCTTCCTCTTCCTTTCTGTTATCGCTCTGCACTGTCTGCAGAGGCTGCAGCACCTCAGTTCAGGGAGCTGATTAGAGCCATCTGACCCCGGAAGTGCAGGTACCGGTATTTCTGGGGTCATTAAGCTCCTCTGGCCGAGGAATATGGAGGAGGTGCTTCCCCCAGCACTCCCGCCCCACCCCTTGGCTAGTTTCCGTCCCCCCCTCCGAAAAGACAGCAGATTTTGTCTAATGGAGGGGAGGATTAAAGTAATTAATGATGCAAATTAGCCATGTGGACCTCGGGGGCCCCCCTCCAGCTCGGGGCCCCGGTACATTGCTCCGACTGCACATGAGATATGTCCGCCCCTGATGTATGGACTCAAATTATCCATTTTTATCTTTACACTACACACACTTCATTAGCCTCAGTGACTTGAATTGCACCCCATGTGTCAGATTGAAGACTCAGGGACTCTAATGGACGTCCATAGGAATGTTGATGCAGCACCAACAGAAAACCATTAGGCCCTGCCAGGTAAGGAGACCTTACTTAAGTTACTGGATATATTTTTTTTTATTTGACTAAAATCCACCTTTAATTCGACTAAAAGATATTTTAAAAAGAATATACAGATGTGACCACCGTCATTATCTGTCATCAAAATTCCTTAAGAGCTCTACTTTCTCACAAAACAGATACAATAATTTATTATGGCTTGTTAGAAAAACCCTCAAAACAATGCAATATCCCAATATCTGAACATACAGACACGTATATCACAAATGTCTCCCAACAGAGTACCACAAAATCATTTATTGTAATATATATTTTTAAACCTGGTCATCTTGTCCTACTGAATTAAAGAAATGTAAGGAAGGACACAGCTGTAACTTGTGAGAGATCAAAGAATAATCCCTATTTTGATGGAAGACATAGTAATTGTAGCTCTACTTCTAGAAAGTTTTTTCATATCCTTGGCTTCCCTCCGCTGGGTACTCTAGGGAATTTTATTTTCAGCAAAATCTTATCTAAAGCTTTGGCTGTGCGAGATGTTATGTCAGCTTTATCTCAACAGGTCACTTTTTTTTTTCAGATTTCCTTTTTCCAAATGAAATAAACCCTTCAAATATCTGGTACGAAAATAGGTCTGAGAAGCAATTGGCAAAGATAAATAGATATGGATTTCTGGTAACCTTCTTTGAAAGAAGTGGCAACCATTTCTGACTGTGTCGGCCTTGTCAGAACGGCTTCCAATCAGCGTTAATGATGGTAGTCGCATCCTCTTGACGAGATCAGTGAGAAAAGAGGCTGTCAATCACCGAGCGGGAAACGGATCCCATCATTTCAAGTCCGGCTTTAATCACGATTTTCTAGCAGGCTGCTCCAACGTCTGACATAATCATATGCTTGATGCTTTTGTTATATTATTTTATATTACCTCTTTTTTTTATATTTCCGTGTCGACTAATTCCCAGCAGTAACTCCAGATAAAACCAGAGATGCTCGACGCAGATGTTCTGTGCTCCCATTACATAAATGGTTATTCAAATCTAATCAACACAATGCGACGATACTTTGATGTGATGCACTGCGCACCGCCGATACTGAAAAAGCAAGATCAGGAAGCCAGATATGTATAAGAGCTTTAACCCCATGTAAAAACTATTTTATTCTATAGATCCCATTGGGATTTCATTCAAAGATCCACTTTCTTTCATTGACTTTAATTTAACATAATTTAAGCACATTTCATGAATACTTCATCAATGGGAATCCAGATCCAGATGTCAGATTATCAAACATTCTAAACTATGAGACAGAAAAACACTATGGACTTCTATCTCCCAGAACCTCACTACCCTTGTGTGGAGCCCACTGGGACGGGGTACTCCGTACCGGACCGGGTTGCTGCTGGGAATGTCACGAAGGTCCTGGTCCGGACCGTGTCCCGGGTTCACACAAGTAAAAGGGGATATATACAGGGATAAAGTTTGTTTGTCGTGACACCACCCACGGTTGTGGTCAGTAATGGAACCACCGCTGCAGGCTTCTCTGCTAAGATGATGGATGGATGGGCTGCAGCCAGATGGATGAGCCCACCACGGGTCGGGCTGCTCCTGACAGAATAAAAGGTGAATTATATATAAAACACGGACACACAGTCAGGGTTCACTGGGTTTACTTGTCAGCTCCTCCAAGTCAAACAGCAGTTTTCAGTACAGTTCAGTTCTTAACACAAGTTACAGTCACTTTACTCCGGTTTCGTTGAACCCACTGCAGCCAGGCTGTCTGTTTCTGAGACCCCTCACTCTCTCTCAGTGTCCTCTCAGGCTGTTCTCTCTCTTTGTACTCTCTTCCCGGGTTATGTGGCAGCAGCTGGGACCTCTGTGGGTCCTCGTGGTTGCTGCTGTGCCTTTCACCCTTGTTGTGGGAACTGCAACTTGGAATTGGAGCTCCCCGTCGGTGAATCTGGGGATACCGGGTGAATCTTCCGTCCCCTTCAGAGCCAACACTCTGCTGTGTGCCTAGCCTGCAATAGCCCTCTCCTGCAATCCACTACCAAGCCCTTTTCAACCCGTGTGAGTCCAGCCACAAATAAGGAAACTACTCCGCCTGTAGTTGGCCGGTGCTGCCGTGTTCCTTGGATCCAGTGCTGCTGGTCCGGTCTCTTTCCTCACACTCCCCTGGGATGCCAGCTATGGACGAGCTTTCTCCCCATGGTTTCTGTGACTCTGTGGATTCTGCATGTCCATCAAGCCCAATCCCACCAGGACGTGTGTCTTTCTGTCTGTTCTTGTCTTTACTGGTTGGCACCCTTGGCCTACTCACTCCTTCCTCCTCCTCTTCCTCTATTTATACCTTCTGTCACCTGACCTATATGCATTCCTACCCATTTGTTCTCTAAACCCACCACCCCTTGCCCGCCTAGAGTTCCAGGCTCCGGGTTGGGTGTTGCCTCTAGTGGTGTGTGGTGTTCCGTGAGGGTGTTTGTTGTACAAACTGTCTTGCTTTCTACCTGGCTGCAGTTCCCTATGTGGCCACCCTGGTCGCAGGGGCGCCACACTTGTTTCCCAAAACAACAATCAATCAAGAGAAAGAAGGTTGCAGTGGCAGTAATCGTTCCTGGGTGTGGCTAAGGAAGTCGAACTCAGCTTCCCAAAGATGTGATAAACCAAACTTAATTTATATTTTAAGGGGTTGGGGAGATCAGTTTTTCACACAGGGCCCTCTAAGTCTGGATTCTTTTTTCCCTTAATCATAAAGACCTTCATTTATAAACTGCATCTTTTGTTTCCTTGTGTTATCTTTGTGTATTATTTACATTTGTTTGGTGATCAGAAACATTTAAGTGTGAAAAAGAATCACAAATCAGGAAGGGGACAAACACTTTTTCACAGCACTCTATATTTTTTGCGCATCTTATTGGCGTTAGTGGAATCTGCCAGATTTGTATTATAACCAACTTTACTGAGTTTCACATGATAAGACCATCCACAATTAAGACAAATGGAATAAACAACAAAGCCTACAGTGTACCTATACACTATCAAACAAAACCTGCAGAAAAGTATGGTTGTGCTGCCCACATTCATCACAAGCTAGAGCTTTTTTTTGTGCACACACCAGTCTAATATATCCAGGAGCTGTGTTGATTTTCTTGCTAGGAAACCTGCTATCAACTCTTTTTGAGTTTCAACTTTCTTTTTTTCAGGATTTTAACAGTACTATAGGTGCTGGAACATCCTTTCCCTTCACTTTCCAGCATAAATTGTTCTTACTAATGTCATATAGCTTGTGTGTCCTGAATGGTAGGCCCACTTGTCTTTTATGCTTATATGTAATTTGACACAAGAGAACAAGAGAATAGAGACAAACACCCACATCCATTACCTGTAAAAAGACAAACATTGGCCCCCACTTCTTGTAGAAAGACAAAAACCCATGCCAACTTGCCGTAAAAAGGCAAAGAAACACCTTTGCTTATGTAAAGACGCCACCCCACTTCTTGTACAAAGACAAAGACCCAACTACACTTCCTGTACAAGGACAAACATCGAAGTCTTGCATAAATAGAAAGACAAAGACCCAACTGCACTTCCTGTACAAAGACTAAGACCTAACCACACTTCCGGTACAAGGACATACATCGAAGTCTTGCATAAATAGAAATACAAAGACCCAACTGCACTTATTGTACAAAGACAAAGACCCAACCACACTTCCGGTACATGGACATACATCGAAGTCTTGCATAAATAGAAAGACTAAGACCCAACTGCACTTCCTGTACAAAGACTAAGACCTAACCACACTTCCTGTACAAGGACATACATCGAAGTCTTGCATAAATAGAAAGACAAAGACCCAACTGCACTTATTGTACAAAGACAAAGACCCAACCACACTTCCGCTACAAGGACATACATCGAAGTCTTGCATAAATAGAAAGACAAAGACCCAACTGCACTTATTGTACAAAGACAAAGACCCAACCACACTTCCGGTACAAGGACATACATCGAAGTCTTGCATAAATAGAAAGACTAAGACCCAACTGCACTTCCTGTACAAAGACACAACTCGACGTCTTGCATAAATAGAAATACACCCTTCTCCTTCCTGTAAAAATACAAAGACACCCCCCGACTTTGAAAGAAAAAGACTCACTCCCACTTTCTGGAGAAAGAAAATGACCCACTCCAATTTCCTGTAGAGAGACTAAAACACCCTCCCCACTTCCAGTAGAAAGACAAAGAAACCTACTGTCTGTAGAAAGACAAAGACACACTCCTACTATCAGTAGTAAGACATAGACAAACCCAAACTTCCTGTAAAAACACAATGACTCTCCCATGCTTCCTGTAGAAGGACAAAGACACCCCCCATTTCCTGTAGAAAGTCAAATACCCAACCCCACTTCCTGTAGAAAGATAAAGAGACACACATTTTCTAAAAGACCCAACCCCTTTTTCATGTAGAAAGACAAAGACACCCCTCGGCGACCACTTTCAGTAGATAGACAAAGGCTTACCCTAACTTCCTGGAGAAAGACCCCCCAATCCCCTCTTTTTGTAGAAAGACAAAATTCTGCCTTCATTTCCTCTAGAAAGACAAAGACCCATTCTCACTTCCGGTGAGCCATCTCTGTGTCTCTGCTGCCGTCAGTGGGCACCAAGTTAGATTGACGGGATAAATCTAGTGGCCAATACTTTGTGGTAGTTTTTCAGAGATAAGACTCCATATTCTTTAAATACAGTTACTTGCAGATTGTCTATCACTATCGAATGAGATGAACTTGTCTAACATTACAGAGGCTACTTGACATCATAACAGATGCTTCAGGTCTAGGTTATTTCAGAGTACCGACACAAGGGTCTGGGGAGTCTACACACTCCATATACAAAATGAAGTAGCACTCCAGTATGTCAAATAAATAGCTAAATGTGTTCATCAGTGATATGTGAATATAATGAAATTTGAATTTGCAGCTCATTTTGTACTTGGCCTGAAAATTGGATTTTTTGCCTTCAAATGTGTGTCTCTATGCTCTGGGGACACAGCATTAAGAATGTAAAAAAAAGGAAAACACTGAACACCTGTTAGGCCTGTGCTGATCCCCCCTGGGTCCACAGGCAACTCCCTACAACCTCATCTCTACTTCTCCGTGTTATACCATGTCTTTTTGCCTCCAACAACACTCTAGGAAGGTTGATGAAACTGTATTGTTGTACGTTGTCTAAGGTGTCGACTAGGCTACTTCATGATGTCACAATGTGTGTCATTATATCGGAGGCTTACTCCATGTCTTACACATGTAACACAAACCATATAGAAAGCATATAGAAAAAAAACGTTTTGACTGTGAGGGTGATCAATGAGTGGAACAGTTGGTCACAAGAGATGGTTAATTCCCCTTCATTGAAAGTCTTCAAACAGAGGCTGGACAGACATCTGTCTGGGATGATTTAGTGATTCCTGCTTTGAGCAGGATGTTGGATCGGATGACCCAGGAGGTCCCTTCCAACTCTACCATTCTATGATTCTATAAACCACTCATGACAAAGTATCAAAAAATCATGTTTTTTTTAAAGACCATCTCCCACTATTCATCTAGAAATATTATATGGAAAAAGCAAAAGTAAGAAAGGACATACATGGATAATCAGTTGTTTGAAGGATGTAGAAAAAGAGCTTAGATAATAAACACTAGGAAAGACCAATCCAATGCAATATGCTCCAATGTACAGGGTGGGCAATTTATATGGGTGCACCTAAATAAAATTGAATGGTTGGTGATATCAACTTCCTGTTTGCGGCACATTAGTATATGGAACACTTTTCCAGATGGGAGGTGACCATAGTGGCCATTTTGAAGTCAGCCAAAAACAATGGTTTGGTTGGTTTAACCGGACTTTATTCTTTCATGAGTTATTTACAAGTTTATGACCACTTATAAAATGTGTTCAAAGTGCTGCACATTGTGTTGGATTGTCAATACAACCCTCTTCTCCCATTCTTGTCACACTGATAGCAACACCGCAGAAGAAATGCTAGCACAGGCTTCCAGTATCCGTTGTTTCAGATGCTGCACATCTCGTATCTTCACAGCATAGACAATTGCCTTCAGATGAGGGATGAGGCAAAGTTAACAACTAAACCACCAAACCACCACTATTGGTCTGACACTAACTCTCAATGCATAGATCCCTCCAACACTGTTGGAACACAAGAATTGATGGCATGGTGTGGTATATGGGGTACAAAGATAGTGGGGCCATTCTTCATCAATGGAAACCTCAATGCCACTGGATATTTGAAATTGCTACATGCACACCATTGTTTTTATTATGAAATTCTCAATAAGGTTGATGTATCACATGACCCTCTTCCCATTGAAAAAAATAAAGTTGGATCCAAAATGGCCAATTTCAACATGGCCGCCATGGTCACCACCCATCAGGAAAAGTTTTCCCCCCTCCCATATACTAATGTGACACAAACCGGAAGTGGATATCACCAACCATTCCCATTTTATTTAGGTGCATCCATATAAATGGCCCATCCTCTATAGGTACACTTCATACGTGCCATTTTGTTTACCATTCCTATTTACATATTCAGGCATAAGTTGAGAGAGATATACACTGAGACAAAAAAACACAACAACATGGTTTTGTGATATTCTGTTCTAAGATGATTATTCTATATATGGAAACTCAATGGAAGAACTGTAAACTGTTGCCTGGTTAGGGTTTTGCTAGCATGTCCTAATTATGTATTTTTGTTGACTCTGATATTTTAGTGCTAAATGAAATTAACACAAAGGTGGACCCATCTGAAATGAAATTAACACAAAGGTGGACCCATCTGTCATTGTGATACAAGGAAAAACCTGAGATGGTAAAGACCTTCAAATGTTTCTATCTGATTTTGTACCAGAATGATGTCACAGGTACATACAGAAGCACTTATCTCCATACAACATGGAGATGCTGGTATCTAGGCTGCAGATGATATCAGCACACATGCTAAACAACTACCCTATTATTAACCAAGAACCCCTTTAAGACCTGGCTTTGTATTAGTCATTATATTATAGGGAATAATTATAATTAAAACAATTAAATACAGTACCACACCTACACCTCAGGAGAGTCGAGCTTACATACAAAACAAATTGAAAAGTTGGGTGATGCTTCAGTAAAAAGCAAAAATTATTACGCATGTCAGGAGGGTGAGAATCCTGGAGTGGACCTACTGGCCTATGGCACTAATCGCTGCCCACTGGAGCGAGCCTGGGCCAACAAGATTTTTGCTGTAGCCACAGGAGGTAGAAATAGGTTTAGCTGGTCAGTGGTCACCAAGTGTAGCCCCGGGGGGAAGGGTCTCGATACGAAGCAGCTGACTCCAGAGTTGGCTTTCACAGACTGAGTCTCTGGGTAATGAGGTGCAGCTGGCATGTAGCATGAATTATTGGTAGCAGACGGATGCAGACTAATGTTTGGCACAGCAGGTGTAGGCAGGTGCATACTGGTATACGGAACAGCAGATGCAGGCAGGTACAGATGAGCATATGACACAGCAGGTGCAGGTAGATGCAGATTGGTATTTAGAATTGCAGGTTTAGAACTCTAGCTTAGCAGGTAAAGGCAAAGGATAACAGGTACAAGGTTCAGGTTTACTGGATAGGGAGCTGAGAAATAGCAATGAACTAAGGGATAGACCACAGTTCTCCGGCACCTGTGAAGGTGCCTTAAGTATCCTGTGGTTATCAGCCAAAGGCTGAAAAGCACTTTCAGGTTAGGGTGCGCTAGCCCTTTAAAAGTCTTGAGAATGTGGCGCGCGCCACCTAAGCACACGCTCAGGAGACCTGTGTAGTGAGCACAGGCCCTGGAAGCAGGAAAACATAGACAGGGAGGGAACAGATGGCTCAGGACTGCTGGCAGGATGAATATGTTGTAGATGTTGGACTCCCTATCTTGTGGGAACTTGCTGCGGCGATGGGTGCTATGGAAGTATTTTTGTAATTCTGACCAAAGCCCTTTAAAAACGTTTTCCACTACCATAATGATCCCCTTTCTTTTTTACTAATTTTTCCTAACTAACACTTTCCCAATATACCTCTCTTACCTATCCTGCTCCTGTAAGCTGATCTCTTTGGGGCTCGTAAATACCTTTATTATTGTTTTTGTTTTGATCTTTCTTGTTTGTAGACCTGAATTGGACCAACTGAGCAGGGCACATCACTGGTGGAGGCAGGGCTGCCTCTCTGTGAGTGACATCAGTCTGGGCCCAGATTACACTTCACTCTCCTCTCAGCCCCCACCAGTGACATGTCCTGCTCAGTTGGTCTGATTCCAGTCTCCAGACCAGCAGGATCAAAGCAAGAACAACAATAAAGTTATTTACAAGCTTCAGAGAGATAAGCTTACAGGAGCAGGGTAAGTAGGAGAAGTACATTGGGAAAGTGTTAGTTAGGGATATTTAGGACAAAAGAAAGGGGATCATATTAGGAGTAGAAATGTTCAATATTTGATATGTCTGTCTGGTGCTGTTCAAGGTCTCCTTAGTATGTATAACTCCATAAAACATCTTTGTTCTTTGACATGTCCTGTATGACCTTGACATAGGTAGGACATAAGGGAACATTATAAATGCGTCATGCTTTATATATTTCATTAGTGCATCTGTTACAATACCATATTTTGTATCCCTTAAGTGCCAACCAATTACATATTCCATTTGCCGGAGTCTCAAGTGTTAGATGCCTGGTCCTGAATAACATTTGCCTTGTGGTCCAAGTAACAATACGAGTCCTTTCTTCTACCTGATATGAAAGTACAAAAGTTTTCTACTGTGAAGCCGACTTCATTTTCATTCAGTTGCTTGGAAAAAAAACAGCAGGTCTTTAAAATCAATAGCCACTTCTCTTCTGATACACAAAGTTAATCAGGGCAAACGACACATTATATTAACCTCTAATTGGAGAAGAGATTTGGGATGCAAGTTGAATTTAGTTTAGAAATAAGGGAGGTCGAAGGGGAATAAGTAAGAATGTGACTTAGAGTAAATTTAAAGGATTTTTGTACAGAGCCTGAGATAATTATGTCAAGTGTTTTTTTTAAAGGGGCTTTCCCACTGAAGGGGAACATTTACTCATGGGTAAAATCTCATTTTAAAGAAATGTGTGTTACTTTGTAGTTGGTAGGACAAAGAACCCATCAAATAACCATTATTGAGAGACATATTTAGCCACAAATTTCAACTAACCCTTCCCAAAAAATGTATCAATACCCTCACTTGTAAATAAGTACAATATTATCCTGCCCTGTGAAATCTCCAAATCTACAGAGAAAACTCACTTTAAGACAAGGTTTACACAAATCCTGACCTGAAAAAGAGCAGGGTGCAGACAAATTTCCTCAAAAATATCAACACGTTTAGGCAAATTTGAGAAACCGTGGCAACCAATTCCTTTACACATATATTATATTACAACTAGTGTCTGTCATGCTTCAGGATTTGATCCGGTGAGCCTTTATTTTATCTGCCAATCACCTTTCAGGTGCAGGTATTTATACCTTCCCCTAGCTGGTCTTTCTTGCTGGTGATATTCTGAAGTGGATCCTGCTTGGAGTTTCCAGCCATACTGACATTTGCCACTCATTGAGAGAGCAGCTAGGGATCTATTCACTGGTCTCCACCCTGCTCCTTTCTGTTTCTAAGTTAGGTAGTAAGTGACATTCCCTTAAGGTGCCGTTACACCTTGCGACATCGCCCCTATGTCGCATAATGTAAAGGGGCGATGTCGGCGCCTCCGAGAAGTCACCTGGTTTCACATCATTGTGCTGCATCGCCGCTGGGGTTTTGAGACACCCCGGTGGCAATGCCGCCTGTCAGCTTGCCGCTGCGCCGCCGAAGGTGTTGCCGCTGCGGCGTCGGCAGGTGTAATGGCACCTTTATAGCACTTACTGCCTTATCTTTTCACTTTGCATTGATGGTTTATTTTTACTCACTTTGGGATCTTTTTCTTTCTCAGCAAATCTTTCCCTATTTAGGTATTTTGCACTCTGCACTTTCTCCTAATTCCTTAGGAGTGGCAAGAAATGCTTGTCGGCTGATTAGGAACCCAAGCCCAAGTAGTCTCCTCTTACTCTGTGGTTAGGGTTATTTCAGCTCATGCTGGGGTTACAAGGCACTGCAGGGTCAGGAACCTTAGTCTGTAAAGGAACCGGCTGGGTCAGTTACAGTTTGTAAGTGTTAGACATATATTCCCGCGTGAGTTGCTAAGCAATCATCACAGTATCCTATGGCTGACAGCAGAGCTCATTCTAATTTGCTTTTTTTTTCTTTAAAAGAAATCTACCTATATTAATTTATTTACACTAATTAAAACCAGCATGTAAAAACATTTTGCACATAATTATGTGAGCTTCTAATCTACTCTATTAACTTTGTAATATATTTAATTAGTGTTTGGTGGAATCTTTATCAAATTCTTTCATTCTCATTTTTTATCTGAAATCTGAATAGACAACAAAGAGAGGGAAGGAGGGGGATGCAACTGCAGTTTCTCTCTCTTTGTCTGAGGTCACAGAAAAGAGAATATGCATTTACAAAATATTGACTGGATGTGCAATGACTGATAGAAGTCTCTTGAAGCCATGGGATCTGCATTTATCCTTGGGCATTACCAGCTGTAACATAATGTACTTGGGGTTCCTGTAACCCCTCTCCATGCCCAGACGTCCCCCTGCCTACCTCAGAAATTAACTTTTATTCTCTTGCATGCTGTATGTAAATGACTCCTGAAAAGGTCGAGAGGGTCTGCTCTATGTCGTCCTTGATGCCCTGCTGTGTGCAAAATCATCACCGCTCTATTGAAACTGCCACTCCTCCTGTGTATGCATGTTGAGTGATAGGCACTACTCTCGCTACTGAGCAGTGTACAGGTCACTGTGCTCCATTGAAGCTGCACAGTGACCGAAATCTTGCGAGATTCTATTGTACAGGCGTGAGACTTCACAAATCTTGTGAGAGTTTGAGCACAAGGCAACGTCAGTAGAGCACAATGACCCGCGCACTGCGCAGGTGCGAGAGTAGTGCCTGTCACTCAACATGCATACAGAGGAGGGGGCGGCAATTTCAATAGAGCCAGGAAGGTATACCAGACATGGGGACCACAGAGAGAAGAACCCCCAGACCTTTTTAAGAGTCATTACTATACAGCACGGGAGAGAATAAAAGTTAATTTCTGAGGTATGCAGGGGGACGTCTGGGCACATAGAGGGGTTACAGGAACCCAAATTACATCATGTTACAGCTGGTTTTGAATGCCCAAAGAGTGTGACAGGTTCCCTTTAATAACCGGTAGAAAGACTTCAGTGTATTGAATGATCCAAATAAATGTAACTTCACTCTTTTCAATTCAGACCTTTATTAGATGTGTTGCCTTGGTATGAAAACTGCATATAGAATAGGGAAAGTGTGGAGAGGAAGGCCAGAAATTGCCACAGGAAATGTAGTAGTATAGTCTGACGAAGGTCTGAATTAAAAAGACCGAAACTTCCTAATATTTTGGTTTGCACAATAAAATGAAATCTTATCTATTCTTAAGGAGTACCAGATTCTTTTTGAATGTATTTTATCTTGGGCATTGCCAGGAGTGGATCTGAGGAATGGCCACATTTTTTCAATACTCTGTGCAAATGAAAGACCACCTGTCTAATGTCAGCAGCATGCAATGGTGCTCATTCTGGGACCCATATCTATCTCAAAATTGGGACCCTGCAATGGGCTGTCAATAATTGAGAGGTGACCATGAGCTGCTCTCTTAATTCATTTCTATTGGAGATAAGAAAATTGTAGAACAAATTTTGAGTGTGTCCACCTGCCACGCTGGGATAAACAACTCCCAGTGAGTGGTGCAACACAAAGGGTAACAACGGGGATGGAAAGGGGAGGAAAGCCCTAGCCATAGGGAGAGAGGAGACAGGTCATCTCCTGACACTAACCTGTGTCTGTACTCTGAGCTCCCTAACATCCCTATACTGGTTCTTTCCCCATTGCAATCACACACCCAATCCCTCGCTATCCCTCCACTCACCCTGGATAGTGCAATGGCCAAAGAGCACCCTAGACTCAGCACTAGTCACAAGAGAAGGAGCATAGACAGAAGGAAATAGATAAAAATATATCTCCAACAATAGAAATGCAGCAAATCACCAGAGCTGTATACGACAAGACTCCTGCTTCATCAAGAGACATGCTCAATCCATGGTGGTCAGCATAGATATGAATTCTATAATCATGTGATGAAACATGTGACTATTTAAAGTGGAGGGGAGTTGTCACAAACCACTACACCTGAGATGGGAGTAACAAGAAATAACCAGCAAGGAAAGGGTCCTCAACCCTTGCTGCACCAAAAGAAAGCAAATACGTTTAAAAACCCAAAGTTTCACAATGATATGTAAACCTCAGATTCCAGTCCTGTGAAAGTTCTCCCAAGGATGAGAGACATTCATGACACCACCTCTTCATTGCGGGTAACATAGAATGTATTATCATTATCATAATACATGCCGTTTCCAGTGATTGAACATCTATCTGACATTTCTGGCATATTCCTGTTGATTTGTCATAAGTGTCACAGATGAGAATAACTATTTACCATGAGGTGCTCATATTGTAATACAGAGTATTATCTCATTATCATTGCAAACTACTGTATATAATTATCAAACATAATAACTCTTCGATGCATTAAACATTTTCAGAAAAACTTGAATCTGATACATCTGTGCAATTGTCAGCATCGAGAATCTATATTCCCCACTAATTATTCTCTCCATCACCAAGCCAATTAGGTATTCTGCACCGAGCTGCACTGCTGATAATCTTCACTTCTCATCTACAACCAGGGAATAGCAGCTGTTTATCTTTTTATGGCACAAACCTCTGCAAAAGCAATTAACAATCATTTGGTCCTATTAGAGACATGTGTAAAGTGTCCGGCAGCAAATGTCCTTTGTGAGTTGTTTGTAAGAGGTGTCATTCATAATGCAGATAAAGTCTGCTCACTCACCTATGAAGAGGGAAACTTTGGTGTAAGCAAGGGCATCATTATTCGATAACGTCAGGCTTTTAATCTTGTAGGTCATATAAATGCGGGCATATTCTTCAGGTGGTGGTCAGTTTGTCTTTGTATAATGGAGAAAATGTGACTTTCTAGAGTTCACCTGCCTTCCTTGTTTCTGTCTTTATGGATTACACCAGTCTTCATAATTTTAAAATCAGATCTCCTGTATCATTCATTCTTTAATTGTAAACATTTCTGACCTTGACATTGTCTTTGGAGGTCATTGACCAGTTGCAGAATAAGAATTCCTTGTTGTTTTACCCCTGGATCTAAATGCATTAGTCAAGGCAATATTAACTTTTTTTCTTCCCAACTGATACCCAACACTTGGATCACATGTTCCACCAGCCATCGCGAATGCTCTTTAGGATGTTGTTTCACATTGAAATCCATAGGGAAACAATAACCTGTGATTGGGTTACTCACTGTGTTTGCTGTACAAGGTACCAACAGGATCCTCTTTTATTAAATATCCAGTCTATGCATCGTCACATAAACCGCACTCTTGGTAAAATCTTCCTCCCTTCCTTCCTTCCTTCCTTCCTTCCTTCCTTCCTTCCTTCCTTCCTTCCTTCCTTCCTTCCTTCCTTCCTTCCTTCCTTCCTTCCTTCCTCCCTCCCTTCCTTCCTTCCTTCCTTCCTTCTCTCCCTTCCTTCCCACCTCTTCAAAGAACACAAACACAATTTCTCAGTTCATTTAACTCACGTGTATGCCTGCACAGGTTCGGATACACTTCTTCCTCAGAAGTATCCCAGTGGAGATATCACAGCTTCCACTCACTGACCCCTGTCAGTACACACAACCCTTGCCTCTGAGGTTCCTTCAGGATGAATTGCAGCCTTCATGCACTGACCATGTGTTAAAAACCAGACACCATTATAACATATAAGCTAGACAATGGGTGGAGGTATGTGGATAGCCAGACCCACCCATCTCTCTCGCTATCCATAACACTTGACTCTCGAATGACTTAAAAGTATTGTGCCACATTAGACATCCAGGTTTACATCACAGAGGACAACTACCTCTGTGATTCATGCCGGCCATTCATAATTTACCCAGTCGCCATATTACAAACCATAATGAAAAATATAAAAAAATCAATTCAGCTCACCCCTGTGTCGGAACACGGAGGATTCACATCTGGCAATATATCCATGAATAAGGTGCCTGTGTGCCGAAACATGTAGTGTGGTTCCTCACTGTATTTGGTGGTTTAACATTGTACTTTGGAATTTTAACCAATCTTATTAATAAATCTTATTTTTAAAATATTCACCTAATCTATTCTGTGGACGCTGGAGTTCATCTTTCTCCACATAACGAAAATTATAACCCCGTGTTTGTATTTGCTGTAATACTAATTTTTTATCTGTAGAATATTCTAGGAATATTTTCTTTGAGCTGCCCCTGTTCAAAACTTCCTTTATACTACTAAAAATTGCTAGACGAATGTACAGTTATGTCTTTGAATAACATTTTTTTTGGATCAACATATTCCGAGATGAATATTGTAAGATGACTATCCTTGAAAATAGTTTGATTTTGATACTCTTTTGGGATATACGGTATTTATGTTAAATGGGTCTATATGTGGCTACTCAGTAATTATGATGTAGATTACAGCCTATAGAGCAGGGGTCACAAACACGTAGCCCACAGGCCGCATGCAGCCCCTGACACTTCACTGTGCTGCCCACCGGATCTGTGCATAACTTAACGATGCCGCAGTGCAGTCAGTCCAGGGGGCCTCCGTGGTCCCCGCTTTATTTTGACTTCTGGGTGCCGCTCAGACATGCTATCTCACTCTGGTTGATTAATGCAAGCAGCCGGCCAATCAGAGGCCTGCAGGTGATGTCATACGCCAATGTCAGCGTCAGGATTCTGATTGGCCGGCCGCTTGCATTGATCTAGCTAAGTGAGAGAGCTTGTCAAAGTGGTACCTGGAGGTCATTATAACTCAGGGACCGTGGCAGCCCTCTGGACTGACTGAACCACGGCAACAGTAAGATTTTCACTAAGCCTGCAGGGAAAGATGATGCCGAGGGAATGAAGGACAGGTGAGAAAATCATGTATGTGTCTGAGTGTGTGTGTTTGTGTGTGTGTGTGTGTGTCTGAGTGTGTATGTGTGTGTGTGTGTGTGTGTGTGTGTGTGTGTGTGTGTGTGTGTGTGTGTGAAAAACAGGGCACATTACTGCAAAAAGATGGACCAGGATGGGGGACATCACTTCAAAGTGGACCAGTATGGGGCACATCACTACAAAAGGGGACCAGTATGGGGGACAACACTACAAAAGTGGATCAGTATGGGGGACATCACTACAAAAGGGGATCAGGCTAGGGACATTACTACAAAAGGGAATCAGTGTTGGGACATTACTACAAGATAAGGATTAGTATGGGGGACATCACTACAAGAGATGATGAGTATGGTGGACATCACCATAAAAGGGGATCAGTATGAGGGACATCACTACAAAGAGGTCACGGATGGGGGCAATACTACAAGGGGACATTACTACAAAAGGGATCAGCAAGGAGACATTACTACAATATGGGAACATTACTACAACAAGGTTACTAGTATGGGGGCAATACTACAAGGTGCCAGCATGGGGGACATTACTACAAAATGAGGACAAGGATGGGGACATTACTACATGATGAGGACCAGAATGGGACATTACTACATGATAAGGACAAGGATGGTGACATTACTACGTGATGAGGACCCTGATGGAGACATTACTGAAATATTGAGACTAGACATTACTACAGGATGGGAATATTCACACAAGAAGGGGATTAGGATTTGGACATCACTACATCAAGCAAAAAATTCTGGTATTACTAAAAGTGTCACAAAGGAATGTGGCCCCCCATATCAATTTTTTTTTATGTGCAGCCCATCAAGCCAGCCGAGTCTGAGACTCCTTCTATACAGGGGTTTTCTAACCTGTTTCAAAATTGAAGGGTTTTCAGAACTGTGCTTGCAGTTTTCAAGGGGATGTGTCACGGTGGCTCACCCGGCTCCATGGCCCTGGTGGTGCCAATAAAATTGGGGGAAAAGTTTATATAGGGAATTAATTTGTGACGCCACAGGAGCTCCCCATATGCGACATGGTGTCCGCTAACAATTTGAATGGAAAATTAGCTCCAATAGTTAGCCCCTGTGTGCCTAAACATTGGAGCTCCCCCACAAGTGACCCCATTTTGGAAACTAGACATCCCATGGAAATTATTTAGATGCATAGTGAGCTCTTTGAACCCCCAGGTGCTTCAAAAATTGATCCATAAAAATGAAAAAGTACTTTCTTTTCCACAAAAAGTTTCTTTTTTCATTTTTATGGTTTCATTTGTGAAGCACCTGGGGTTCAAAGTGCTCATCACCCATCTAGATAAGTTCCTTGGGTGGTCTAGTTTACAAAATGGGGTCACTTGTGAGGGTGCTCCAATGTTTAGGCACACAGGGGCTCTCCATACGCAACATGGTCTCCGCTAACAATTGGAGCTAATTTTCCATTCAAATTGTTAGCGGACTCCATGTCGTGTATGGAGAGCCCCCGTGTGCCTAAATATTGGAGCTCCCCCACAAGTGACCCCATTTTGGAAAATAGACACCCCAAGCAATTAATTTAGATGCATAGTGAGCACTTTGAACCCTCTGGTGCTTCACAAATTGATCCGTACAAATGAAAAAGTACTTTTGTTTTCACAAAAACTTTCTTTTGTCCTCAATTTTTTAATTTTCACATGAGCAACAGGATAAAACGCATCCTAAAATTTGTTGGGCAATTTCTCCTGAGTACACCGATACCTCATATGTGGTCATAAACCACTGTTTGGTAGCACGGCAGGACTCGAAAGGGAAGGAGCGTCATTTGACTTTTTGAATGGAAACTTAGCTTCAAAAATCAAATTGCGCTCCTTTCCTTCTGAGCAATGCTGTGCGCCCAAACAGTGGTTTATGACCACTTATGAGGTATCGGTGTACTCAGGAGAAATTGCCCAACAAATTTTAGGATGCATTTTATCCTGTTGCCCATGTGAAAATTAAAAAATTGAGGCTAAAAGAACATTTTTGTTGGAAAAATTAAAATGTCCATTTTTTGTTTCCACTTTGCTTTAGTTCCTGTAAAGCACCTGAAGGGTTAATAATCTTCTTGAATGTAGTTTTGAGTAGCTTGAGGGGTGCAGTTTTTGGAATGGTGTCACTTTTGGGTGTTTTCTGTCGTGTACACCCCTCAAAGGGACTCGAAATGTGATGTGGTCACTAAAAAAATGGTTTTGTAAATTCTGCTGGAAAAATGAGAAATTGCTGATGAATTTTGAACCCTTATAACGTCCTAACCCCAAAAAAATGTTTTCCCAAAATTGCGCTGATGTAAAGTAGACATGTGGGAAATGTTATTTATTAACTATTTTGTGTCACATAACGCTCCAGTTTAACAGAATAAAAATTCAAAATTTGAAAATTGTGAAATTTTCAAAATTTTTGCCAAGTTTTTAATATTTTCACAAATAAAAGCAAAAATGATCTACCTAAATTTACTACCAACATGAAGCCCAATATGTCACGAAAAAACAAACTCAGAATCGCTCGGATCCAATGAAGCGTTCCAGAGATATAACCTCATAAAGGGAGAGTGGTCAGAATTACAAAAAACGATCTGGTCATTAAGGTGGAAATTGGCTCCGTCACTAAGGGGTTAAAAGTGGAAACATGTAAACATTGCGTTTACCTAGACTGACATAAGACTTCTTCCTGAGTCCAGTATGCCACCCATGGCTTCCGCCCAGGCTTGTCTAGCGGAACTATGACGCCGCATTGACTACTATATACATAAAACACTGTTTTCAACGAGCCATCTTATCAAATGAATGAGCATCTTTATAAAGCTTATTATGACTGAGGTTACTGGATGCAATCAAACATTTCTTTGTATTCACAAGGTTGTGCCTCTTTATGTCTGCCATGGCCTCTGTCACCAAGGCACAGGCGAGAACGCAGCGCACATTACATTCTGTATGTCCACTCAAGATGTAATTAAATGGCTTTACACATACAACGACAGCAAAAGTAGAAACGATTATACAATCCTTCAGAGATATGTAGTGTATATAATTAAATCTTACAATGGTCTTAATAAAAAGTAATGGTCAAGTGGATATTCTTCAGGAATTAGACCCCTGGAGTAATTCTACATTGAAAATATTGTACAGTGTGAGATTAATTGGTTTTGCTACTTTAGAACAGCTAAGGTTAAGCTCATAACTGAATGCGTTCCTGTAGACAAGAATAGACGCTTATTTCATTCTTTTCTACAGAATTCAACATAATCACCGAACGTCTTGGCTAATTAAGAGGATTAATATATTGAAATAATATTTTTATGAACTATAGTAATGGCCATGTGTTTGGCATTTTTTAGCAATAAAGAGATTCTTCGCTCCAGCCAATCGATATTCGTCATATCGGATAAGCTGATCACAAATTATCCTCCACTGAGTCCTCCAATGATCAACTGTAATCAGTGGTAAAACTGAGCAATAAGTGTTTTATATATCTGCAGCATCACTGCTGGACAAACAAGGTATTGCAGTGCACATCAAATCCTTGGGTTGCCTGTGTAATGAAGGACGGGGCAACAGGTCCTCCAGATGGGGAGTAACCACTATGCAATCTTATCATGAGATGAGGAGCCTGAATAAAAAAAATACCCCCTATTAACTTAAATTAGATTAAAATTTAAAATGACTCCCTACGAAAGAGTGTGCTTCATAGAGTTAATGCACAAATATGATGGAGTTGGCATGCCCATTTTACTGGCCTAGTTTCAATAAATGATAGCAACATATTATTGAAATGGCCGCAAAGGCCGGGGGGTACTCAGTAGCCAGTCCCACGATCTGTCAGGGAGGTCACGGTGGTTGTGGCCCAGCCCTGTGGCCCTGGCCATGCAGTGATGTGGGGCTATTTACAGGTGATTATGAGTCTTTCGTGACGCCACCTGTGGTACCTGGTCATGGGTGACCAGCGCTGCAGTTTTGGACCTCTGGGTCAGATAGTGTGGCAACTGGGATGGTAACACTCTCCACAGGTTGATCAGGCCCCCAGGGTTGGTATGAGAGTCTATAAGGATGATAGGGGTTGTTGGTTAGGGTGCAGTACCCCCTTCTGCATGCTTCTCCAGGGTGCCCTTTGCTAGTTTACTCGCCACTTCTGCCATGCGCCTCCATGCTACAGTGTCCCAGGCTGATGGCTGAGGGCCCTGTCAAGCGATGGTCGACACATCCTCTGACTCTAGGTTTAGCCACCATCCTGAGAATTGTCCACGGTAGTTAACCACATCACATAAAGCTCAGTGGTCACCGGTTTCCTGGTTCAACCTTGAAGTGTTGTTGACAGATTGGGACCGGTCGCCTCCTGCAACCAGCTCTTGTAACAATGACCTCAAAGGTGGTTGCAGGTTCAGGGTCCCTCTGGCTGTGGTTTTCCTTGCCGACCTACCGACTGCTCCTGTTAGGCCCCAGCTCTAGCCTCCCCTAGATCTCTGTCTCTCTCGGTGGTCCTCTCAGACTAGACTCACTCCAACTAACAATCTCCTCCTCCTCTGCTCTGTTTTCTACTCTCTGTTCCCACCCCCTCTGCCTATTCCGTCCTCCTGCCAGCAGATAGGGCTCCCTGTATCGCGTTACTTCCGCCCCTTATATCTCTTGGCGAGGAGTTAGGAGTGGTGTTGGATGCAGGCGCCTGGGTGTTGGTATTGTGTCCCCATCTTACCTAGGAGTGGGATACTACACCTATGGATTCGGTGAAGTACCTCTGTGGTGACCAGACTGCAGGGGTGCCACATTATAAAGGGTAAAACATGCTTAAAAGGGAATCTGTCAGCAGATTTTACTACTTCATCTTAGAGCAGCATGTTGTAGGCAAAGAAACCCTGAATCCAAAATTGAATCACATAGATTACTGGGTGTATATGTTCTCACACAATTAAAACATTTAATTTTAGAAGCACAGAAGAGCTGGGAGAGCTTCCACACCAGGCTGTATATAGTGTTTGTATATTGACTGCAGCAGGCGTATCGGACTGCCATATACTGACAAGGTATTCCTGTGGTGGTAATCACAAGGTGTTAAAGAATGTTATTTAAGTTAACAATAGCACACAGTCTGATAAGAGAGGCACAGTTGATTTATGTTTCTTAACCCTTACAGCATTCTGCCCTTAGTTTACATAGCAAAAACCTGCTGACAAATTTTCTTTAATTTCCAGGCATAAGACCTAAGGCTACGTGCACATGTTGAGTACTATTTTTTACCTCAGTATTTGTAGTCAAAACCAGAATTAGGTGATAAATACAGAAGGGGTGAAGTGTTTCTATTAAACTTTTCTTCTGATTGTTCCACTCCTGGTTTTGGCTACAAATTCTGAAGTAAAAAACTTAGCAAATACTCAACATGTGCATGTGGCTCAAAAAGTCCCAAAATGATTGAATTTTAATCATCAAGGATTTACATGCAATAATTGGAAATTGAATGTAAATTAATCAAAATATACTGACCTATCCCTGCTGTCCCAGCTCCATGCCAGTCCTCTGATAACTTCCTAGACCCCTGGTCCATTCTGGCACCTGTCTCCTCTTTACTATAATCCCAGATAAACATTCTGAAGTCATTTTGTCAGATTGTAAATTGAGAACTAACTTGAGGAGTAAAGAGGAGCCCAATGTAATAGCAAAGAAGACGTTGACGAATCTGTCATGACATCAAACTGCTAGTCAAGGAAAAGCCAGCGCTAAAGAGTGAAAAGGTGGCCGATGATGTAGCAGAAGGAAGGCCTAGCAATGTTCATGATGTCAGATTGTAAGTCTAAGACTAGTCAGAGTGAAGAAGTCAAAGCCATAGCAGATAGGAAGCCTAAGAATCTCTAATGATGTCAGATTGTGAGTTGTAGACTGGCCAGAGCCCGAAGAGGGAAAAGGAGGCCAATGTCATAACAGAGTAGAGGTCCAGGAATCTGTAATGCTGTCATATTGTGACTTGTGGTTGTGGACTAGCCGGCGCCTGAAGAGTGAAAAGGAGGCCAATGATGTAGCAGAGGGAAGTCCTAGCAATTTGTCATGATGTCAGATTGCAAGTCCAGGACTAAGGAGCACTTGAAGAGTGAAGAGAAAGCCTATGATATAGCAGAGAAGAAGCCAAAGAGTCTGTAATAACACCAGATTGTTAGTAATGGACTAGCCAGCACCTGAAGAGTGAAGAAGAGGCCAATGCTGTAGCAGAGTAGAAGCCCAGGAAACCTGCAAAGGACTGGCAAGGAACAAGGATGACAGGGGCTATTAAAGGAAAACTGTCAGGTCAAAAATCCATATGTAACTGCTATCATTTTCTAATTCCTCTCGCTAAGCTCTCTCTATTTATGTATTTCTATTATTTATATTTCCCTCCTATCTTCTGTAAACTTCAAATAAAGAGATTCATAACATCTGTCAATCACAGTGAATGATCCACTTAGTTCTCTGTTGTCCCCTCCCCATGCATGAATATGCATGTCACATACTCACATTACATCCATGTACAGGAGATCATGGGGGAGGGGCTGTATTCTCCTCTCTGTGTCTGCAGCCAAGACAGAGGTGAAGTACAACACAGAAACTGTCACAGCAGGATGCCTGCTTACAGAAACAGATGGAGTCTAGATAAATCCTATCGGCAATAGCTCTCTCCCTCCTTGTCTTCACCAGGAGCTACTGAAACCTGACACTGCACTGTTAGCAAAGACAGGAGGGAGGAGAGAGCTGCTGAGAGGGAGTGCATAATTATATGACAGTTTATACAGCACAGGACTATTCCTGTTTGGTTATAATGGAGAGGACTAATCCAGGAGCTCCCTGCAGGGTCTGAGAGTGCTGATAACATGGAAACTACAAATGGTACAATAATGATTTTACATGTTTTTAAAGGGTCTGCCCAGGCACTATTCAAGGGTAATATTAGTATTACACTGAAAAATGACCTGACAGTGTCCCTTTAAGGGTGTCTAAATTTTGTATTGATTTTTAACACTTTCCCTGACAATCTTTTTATTATCTTTTGGGACCGGAAAACTTAAGAGCATAATAAATAACATATTGTAAGGAAAATAAAGTTCAAGAGCCCAAAAAAAGCCCAGACACAAAAGAAACATAAAATCTCAGGTGAGGAACCTATTCTTTTCTTCTGAGATTGAGGTTGATGACACTGTTGCCAAATGACACCACACGGGTAAGATTTAGAATGATTTTACATTGTCCTTGGGAAACTTTTCTATTGTTCTCGGAGTCCGGGAAGATAAGGCAAAGACCAGTAGAGGTGATTGGTGTCTGTTTCAGTGTCGTGATTACATTTACTGATGGGTAAAACTATCCAGTTGGGTTTACAATGCTGGTTTTGACATTGTGGAGTTTGGTTTGTTTAGAGAAGATAATAGAGGCTACTTAAGAGCTGTAGACTTGCTGATTTAAAGTACTTTAATCGATCAACGTTATTTGTGCGGCACCAGCAACTCGGTGTTTGGAGAAATGCAGAAGTAACATAGTTGTCTGAGAGCTTCCTGCCTCATTGCTCCTTGTGGTATTTCGAGAGCTGTTGCAACAGCAAAACAAATGATTTAACACAAAGCTTTCTATTACTTATGGTATTGATTAGACTCTTATGATTCATTACAGCAGTGATACACAAACTGTAGCTTGGGACGCACTTGTAGCTCCGAACGTTCTTGTTGAAGCTCTTAATCCATGGAAGGGGGCCATTAATCAGTGTCTGGAGCAAAGGAGATGCCAGCATACTATTTGCTTCTACTAGCTGTGTTATTTTGTGATCTAAATTTGCATCATTCAGCAGCTTTAAATGGATAGAGTGTTTAGTCTGGAAGTAAGACATTAAAGAGAGTCCACCATAATGGCATGTTGGCATAAACTTGGAAATAGGGTGCGTTCACAAAGTATTTTAGGATAACTTCACCATCTTTATAGCCCATGAAAGGATTGCAAAGACTGTAGCTCATTTTTGTGGGTGCATGTATCCCCTCCCCAGGGGCGTAACTACAATAGGTGCAGGGGTTGCGATCGCACCCGGGCCCTGCAGCCAAGGGGGGCCCCAAACGTCCCTTTGGCCCATAGAAAAAGACTAATACTACTAAAGATTTGCACTAATTGGGGGCCCCGTTGGAGCTTTCGCATGGGGCCCCGAGGCCTGAAGTTACGCCACTGCCCCTCCCCATCTCGAATTACTCAATATTCAAGGAATTAATAGAATTATAAAGAGCCAAACAACATAAATATTGTAACACAGATGGGTCCTGCACACAGAGATCAGGTCTGTAGGAACCTGTTCACACCGCCAGCATAATTGGAAACAAAAAGCTATTGCGACAAAAAACAACAGTAAACTGCAGTAAAAATATTAAAATGCAAGTGCAGTATAAAAATGGTATAACAAATACAGGGTACTTAGTTAATCCGTTTTTTTGCGCAGAAAAAGTTATTTTAAGCCACGTCACTATCTTCAAAGTGTACCCATCTCAGACGCGGTCCTAACTGTTGTATTAAAAACCTGACTGGTGTGAATACTTACCAGTAAGCAGGAGCCAGCATGACCAGTGTCTGAAGTGGAATGAAGGCGACGGGGCTATGTGTGTGCAGAGATGGAGTTCCCGCCCCTCTCTGGGCCCTGCACACACATAGCCCAGTCGCCTTCATTCCACTTCAGACACTGGTCATGCTGGCTCCTGCTTACTGGTAAGTATTCACACCAGTCAGGTTTTTAATACAACAGTTAGGACCGCGTCTGAGATGGGTACACTTTGAAGATAGTGACGTGGCTTAAAATAACTTTTTCTGCGCAAAAAAACGGATTGACTAAGTACCCTGTATTTGTTATACTATTTTTTATACTGCACTTGCATTTTAATATTTTTACTGCAGTGTACTGTTGTTTTTTCTCGCAATAGCTTTTTGTTTCCAATTATGCTGGCGGTGTGAACAGGTTCCTACAGACCTGATCTCTGTGTGCAGGACCCATCTGTGTTATAATTAATACGTCACTATTTTTTGTCGCAATAGCTTTTTGTTTCCAATAAATATTGTGCGTTCATCAACACGAAGCCTACAAATTGAGTATAAACCTTAATCAGTTGGTGAGGACTCCAGGAAAATGACCGGAGAGAATGCCATGCAACTATAAGGTGTTATATCACCTGATAAAGTGGATTCTGAAAGCCCATGGTCCAGATGAGCATAATAATACAGCAAGGACAAAACAGGGTATGCAGGAGGCACACCTGGTGTAATGTAGCATAGCTTAATGACATTAAAGAGCTGGGTTCTTGCAACAATTTAGCAGAGCCCATAATTGTAGCAGACCTAAGTTTGTGACAGAATGTATTGGAGCTTGGTTTGTCAGGATACACACTTGTAAAAATTGTAGCAGAGCCCAGTTAAGTAGCAGAGCAGATGTCCAAGATAGATGCATAGACCTAACAGAATACTCCTGTGGTTTCTATTTGTAAGGAGGTGGATAGGTTGTCATGTTTCCCCCTGAAGACACCAATCACACTATTGTATTGCATTGTAATGATATTATTTTCTGGCTATGTTGCCTGTGTTTAACTGTGTTTGGACTCCCTTGTGGGCTGGAGCTTCCTATGTTTAGAAGTGACAGCATTAATATATAATCCAAAGGAAATATGAGTATATGATCTGCACTGTCGTGAGATGAAGGTGATGAATGTGGCTTTATTTATAAAGCCACCAATTCTTGATATACCCTTGTGGTTCCTTCATCTCACGGCAGCGTGGATCATATACATATATGTCCTTTGGATTTGTTTTGGCCACCATGCAGCACACGTGGATTATGGATCCTGCAGCAGCCTTTATATGCTATGCAAACTGGTTGTGTGTCACACAACCAGCCCTTCTGGCATATTATAAAGATAAGACCCTATTTGCGCTTTCTGTATCCTTCACAGTTTGTTCCCAGCATTAATATCTAGTCTTCCCGGTATAAGGTGGAGACACCGTGCATTTTCATAAAATGAATTCCTGTTAGCAATTAGTTATGGAGCATTCTGGATAGAGATAAGACTGTCAGCAGTGCAACCATATTAAAACAGACAAGATTGGGGGGACCTGTTAGCAGCGGTGTAACTAGGCTTGCCGCCGCCCGGGGCAAAGATCTGCTTCGGCGCCCCCCCCCCGAAATAGGTGAGGAGCGTGGGGGGGGGGGGGGAATGTTGTGCTGTCAGATTCCAGCCCCCTATTGCAGCCCTGGTTGAGGAGCGGGGGGGGTCCCTAGATGCGCCCCTGTACGCCATATTGTGCACAGTGTTCAATGTCTACATACTGTAGTGCCATATCAGAGAAAACAGTGCCCACAGAGTGCCATCATACTGGCCAAATGTAGTGGTGTGTTATGCCCCAGGCTCTGGCTGCCTGCAGCCTGCATCACCTCCACACACTGACCTCTGAGGCGCTGCTGGGCTCCGGTGTATGCAGTGCTGATGGTACCGCTTGTCTGGCTGTGGAACACAGGGGAGAGGAGAGGAGGATGGGTGACGAGTCTCTTCTGTGCGTTCCACACACCGACTGCAGGAAGAGGAGGTGAGGGGGCGGAGCGGGGACCCTATTCTATGCGGTCCACAGTGTGGAACACACACAGACAGTGGAAGTGACAGCCTGGAAACAGGGGCGGAGCGGGGGCTGGCAGCCGGCGGCCGACAATAATGAAGTGTGCAAGCCCCGTACCGCGCCGGTAAAAGATAGTAAATAGTACCGGCGCGGGGCGGGCCTTGTTTGAGGAGCTGGGGGGGTGCCGCCGGCGCCCCCCCTCTGAGTTGCGCCCGGGGCAAAGGGTCCGGCTGCACCCCCCTAGATACGCCCCTGCCTGTTAGGAATAGACTTGGAAACATGAGTCCAGTGTTGGCCAGGCCTGGGGGACTTTAGAGAGGAAATGGGATCAGACCAGCTGAGGATACATTGAATAGGGTAACAACTCTATGAGTGGCCTCAAGACAGGATCAAAGCAAGTAGTTTTGGATATAATGTTCACTGCAAAACACATTAACTTGTGTGTTTATCAGGAAGATAGAGTCAGTTCCATTGTCGTACTGTTCATCTGTTATATTCATTGTAACCATTGTCGTTGTCTGTAACCATTGGGAATGGGCCTGTGTATTGTACAGAAGAAAACGGCAAGCTCTTTTCCTGCTACTCCATGTATATAACTTTGGTTGTCTATAAAAAGGACTTTGTTTTTATGAGTTGATGTGGATTCATCATTGTGGGGTTCAAGGGAGCCGGTGGTGTGGAAAGTGTGACAGAACTGAACTTTGAAGTTTCGGCAACTGAAATACTGTTGCACAAACATGCCCAAGACTCCGATCTTTCTGTAGCATGTCTGAAATGGAAGACAAGCAGCTTGCTATGGCTACTACTCCAGGCCACGTTACATATTGCTTATGTCTATAGTAATTAAAGGGAACAGAGAGCAGGGAGAGATGATGATTGGAGGATTAGGCATCAATTTGGTTAGGTGCCAGTGTGACATTGCACCAGTTTGGCTTCTCAGAAGAAGAGCTGCGTATACTGGGAATTAGGAAACAGACCAAAGAGCTCCTGATGGATGGCCTTTGGACCGGTACCTCCAAATCTATTTGTATTATTTCTGTTATTTACAACTGTGCCTTATGCTGGTTGTACTTGATAGCAATGTAACTTTGTTTAAACCACCCTAAATAAAAAAACAAAATAGAAAAGACAAGATAAGGCTAGGGTCACTTGCCAATCCGTTTTTTAGAGTGTTTATAAAAATGGATCCGTTATTTTTAGGGTGTTTTTGAGTCTCCTGTGCACCTAGGCGTTTTTTGGATTTAGTCATTTTTTCAAATAAAAAAACGCATGCAAAATTGGATCAGTTTTTCTAAGGCACCTAAAAAACGGATCAGTTTTTCCATAGGGCCCAATGTTAAAAAAACAGATCAATTTTTGTGTAAAAAACGCTCCTACCAACGTTTTTGAATACAGAAAAAAACAGCTTTTTTTATAATCTGTTTTTTACATCAGTTTTTGGACTTAGAAAAAAAAGTGCAAAAACTGATGCCAAAAACGGATCCAGGGCTTATGTGTGACCCTAGTCTAAGGCCGTTTATTTCCGTATTGGAAAACAAGCCATTCAGCTTCATTTGTTGATCCATATTGCAGATTGGTTCAAGAGCTGTCTTTATATAGTATGTTTTATCCTGGTCCATAAAACAGACCAAGGTTGTCCACACACACTTTTATTTCCATGCATACCATCAGCCATCTTGGATAATTGGCTTTGAGCATTACTATACTGGCTATTTGTCCAACAGAAGAAATAACCAGGGCACTGAGCGGTATCAACAACAAATTCCGGGATGATATCCCTTGGAGACGGGTCCCCTCCGGCGGTGCACATCCAAAGCAACAGAAGCAGTTGAAAGAAAAGGCAGCACTCACCGGTTGTGTGCAGGGTGATCTTTAAATCCAAGAATTCGAGGACAGACAGGGAGGTGACCACGGAGGGCCGACCGACAACGACGCCGTTTCGCAACCGGTGTTGCTTCTACGGGTCCTAGTATGCGTAAGTGAGCTGGCCACCATGTTTAATACATGAGGCCACATACATCACTTCCGCCGGCCAATCTTCCTGTTTGAATCAGCCAACTTTAACAAAATGTTAAAACACCATGTACAGACAACAGAACAGTGAAAATAAAAACATGCTTATGTCAAACAGTTCAAAAACACTTAGAACAAAGTCCGCGTGCGGACTTAATCAGATAGTCTCAAGACCCCTACTACTGCGGTGGCGATGCGGCGTTGCACTGCGTTTGATGACCTCGGCGATCCATTAACCCAGGCTGGACGCAGACATAGCAATGGAGAGACGCTAGTCTCTAAACCCTGTCTGTCCTCGAATCCTTAAAAGATCACCCTGCACACAACCGGTGAGTGCTGCCTTTGCTTTCAACTGCTGTACTGGCTATTTGTGCTTGTCTGAATGAGCCCTAAAACACTGTTCTCTCATCATTCTGTTTCTTAATCATCCACTTCTGTTACACTTTCCATCCAATAGCCGTTACCCTTTTTCTCCAGTTCTTTCCCTTCATCTATAAAATATTTTATTCCTGAAATTAATGAAGCCCAAGCTGCCTCCAATTTAAAAAAAAGAAACCTTCATATTATTTTATGCAAAATTGAAATACTTTACTGTAGAAGTTTGAGGACATTTTACATTTCTACTAAAAATCATATTTTATGGATTGTAGCACCGGACCTCTCATTACTCGTAGATATTTTATTTTATACATTTTCATAAAAATGTGTGGTTTAAACATTCACCTGATTGCTGAAGGGCTGGTGCTGGAGACCTCATGCCGGTAGGGCTGTGGGCTGTCAGGTAGGGTCATCGTTTCCAGACAGCTTGTAAACAGCTAAGTCTGAGCCTCGAATGCTACTTATTCAGGGCATTTCAGTTCATCAGCTTTGTGGGCATCTCAGGCATCTTGGGTTATTGTAATCTCTTAGTAATAGGAGCACATGGTCATTTAAGGTTGCATATTTCAAACACTACAAGATATTTACGGTAATAGCATTTCCAGTAGTTATTTTTTAACTTTAGACATGTTTTTTATGATAGCAATATTCTATGTAAATGGAGCTACCTGGATTGGAAAGAGTAGAGTGGCCAGGCCGAAACCCATCAATGATAGGCAACACTATAATTTCAAGAATGTTCCATTCAAAGAACAGTGAGAATGATAGATGTAATAACATGAAGTTTTATACTGTAAGTGCTTAGTTACCCCCTAGAGTTAAGGCGAACATTTATAAAAACTAATGTAGGGCCATTGCTGCACATTGATTTCTTACATGAGCTCCTCTTTGTGAAATGCTACAAATGGAAGAAAGTGCTGGCATAAAAAAACATGCATATACTCCATTATCATGGGACCCTAGTAATTGCATGATCACTGTGGGTATAACCAAAGTGGGAACATCCCAAAAAACCCTTAAGTGTATGTAACATTAGTGAGCATGTGCAACCACTGCTCTATTAACTGTCCATAGGAGTTGTGGTTGCACATGGTCACTAACGCTTTATTCCCATTGAGAACTTTGAGACCCCCTTTCTCCGAATCAGTAGGATTCTCTTCAACCGGATTACCAGCAATCATACTTTTATCATGTATTCTGTGGAAAGGTGATAAATGCTTAAGGAAGCACCATTTAACTACTCAAATAAATTCAATTAAGAGCCACAGTGGAACCTAAGTGGCTGGACAAAAGGAAGTGTTTTTTTGTTAATCCATTGGCTCCATGTGATGAGATTTCTTAATAGCGATTGACTGTTATGCCAGCCAGGGGCCCAGGAATGACGTTTTGGTCTGCCATGTGTGGAACCCCTTTGGCCCCACAGAGACAGGATCTAATAGGTGGCCTGCCAGTGTAGATGTACAATATAGTGAAATACTAAAGTATTGCATTGCATTATATCAGTTATCAGAACACCAGATATTCAAGCCATGTGTCTCAACAGAACGAGGAGATATCCAGCGTGATGTGTGAAGTCAAGGAAAAGGTAAAAAAAGGGTCCTAAGGATATGCACAGGAGAGAGGGGTGACTCCTAAACACTCACCAAAGACAGAATTCTACACTCTTAATTGTCCCTAGATAGGTCCTTCCCACAGTTGCGATCTTGTGCCTATGCCCCCACTGATCTAGCAAGATACTAGTCTTACTACTACAAAAAGGCTAGGGTCACACTAATGGCAGGGCACTGCAGATCCTGATCCGGCTTTGAGCAGTAAAAGTGCTCAAAACCGAATCAGAAACCGCAGCCCATAGGAGCCCATTATAGTAACCGGATTGCACTACATGCAATCCGGTTACCGCTTGCGGAATTGCAGCCTGCAGTAAAAATCATGCAGACTGCAGTTTTCGCAGTGGTTTGCAAACCGCAGCAGGAGACCTATAATGGGCTCCAATGGGAGCTCATGCTGCCGCAAGCTACATGTGAATGCCTGCAGCAGCCGTATGCTTTGTTCATCCTTGCTGCCGCAGGGATGAACAAAGGGTTAAATATTATCAATAGATGTGGGCAACATGTCTCTAGGGGGTGCCCACCATCCTTAGAGACATGCTGTCCACTCAGGTGGCCATGTGAGGGGTTGCGATGGCGATGTACTGCCCATAGACCTAATGTTAATTCTTTCAGGACCAAGGCTAGCGGCTCATACAGTACGTACATTGCGTACTGTATGTCATACACAGTGAGGAGCCACCGGGTTCATTTATAAAACAGTAAATGCCGACAATAGCCGGCAATACTATAAATGCCAAGATTAACCCCTCAGAGTGCCGGGCTCCTCAGAGCAGTGCACATACTATAGCTATTGGTATAGTATGTGCGCCGCTGTCTGAGGGTGTGGGTATAACCATACCTGTCCAATGAGACTGATTGGACAGGTATGGTTATACCCACACCCTCATGTCATTACCTACGTAGCAAGCTGTAATTATCTTTTACCTATAAAGCAAAGTATCAAATGTATTTTTATTTAGATACCTGAGAAAGGCGGTTGTCTCCGCCGAAAGGCGTTGTATCTGTTTTTTATATTCTCACATGTTTTGAGTAATAAAATTTTTTGTGGACAAGAATTTCTTAAAATCATTACCACGGGGAGCGCGGCCACCATAGAATTGGATAATTTCCTATTGAACCTTTATGCCTGTGGGAATCTGTGGCAGGATACAACACAGGATCAATTCAAACGAGCAGCAGACCCGGATAAATATCCAAAGCGTGAGGAGGCTTTGGAAAAACCATATGCTTGAAGTTTTATGGCAAGAGGTGAGTGAATAAAACTTCATTAAAAGGGCACCAGAGAGTTACATTGGTAACGCGCTGAGATTGGCGCCGCATGTTTGTTTTTTATATATACCCTACAGGGAATCACCTTACTTAACTTGATATGGTGTCATTATAAAACACGACTTGTCCTGACGGTCAAATGGAAAATGAACAATTATGGCTCTTGGAAAGCATTGCTGAAAATGTTTTAAAAATTGCTGTGTCCTCAAGGTCCAAAATAAAGGCGTCCTGAAGGGGTTAAGCCTTTGATTGATAACATGGATGTTCACCTGATACTAGACATCCATTTTATTAAATTATTTATACCTTTTACCATGCAACTTTAACAAAGAAAGTGCTATTAACTGAGTTTCTTGAGAATCTCGGAATCACAGTTGTGTAACCGCATCTTTGAAAACACAATATTTATCCCCAGAAGCCTCTTCATGTATATGCATGATTATGTGTTTTTCACTTTCTCTCCGGAATACCATATATAACCCCCCTGCAGAAAAGATAACCTTCATCTATTAAATATCTTGTTTTTCCCATACCTAATTTTTTTTTCACTTGTCTCCCTTGATATTGTTCTACGAATGCTCTTTTAACTTCTCCTTTATTTTCTTCCTTCCTACACGGAGAAAAGAAATCTGCACAAACAATGATTTAAACCTATTTTGATCATAATTGTGTATTTTTTTTTTGCTCTTCCTCTCCCGGCTCGAGGCATATAAAAGCTACATCGGCTTAATTGGAAGAGTAGAAAGAGAAGAAAATAATATACATCTTAAATATTTGTATTTTCCAATATAATCTGTAGAGATTATGTAATTTGTTCTGCCATTTCGGACTATAACTTAGTAGAACATCCCTGACGTTACCAAGATGCATTAGGGATAATTAATTCGATTTGCTCCCACAATCCCATGGGTCTTGGGTAAAGAAGAGTGCACTCAAGTATGTTCATCCAATGAATTATTTGTTTGTAGGAATTATGTATTTTCTTGAATTATTGACTTATTTCGACTTTCAATCTTTTTCTAGATCTTGGAAAAAATCTCTTTTAGTCTTATGTGGGTACGTGCTTTTCATTTGAATGTGTCCAGGGTCTCTAAATCCCTGATTTGCTATGGTTGATGTTACAGTTGGAGATTCAGATGAATGGCTGGGCTTAGCTGGAGGGTCGGACTTAAAAAAAAACAACTAATATGTCACTTGCTCTAAAGTCTTCTTGTTAGCAACTGCACCAAAGGCCAATTTATCTGGTTCCGAGATCATCCAATTACCTTAATAAAACGGAGAGACGGACAGAATACCAGATGGAAGGATTACTTCAATTCGACAAAGTTTTGTTGGTATTTCAAAGAATGAGAAAACAAAAGAATTTATCCTTTCTGCAAAAACTATTTGTTTTATCGCAAAAACAATTAAAGGGATCCTGTCACCTCCAGAACGCCTCCTAAGCTAGCAAAACATGTCCCTGCAGCATCCCATCACTAATCTCACACTTCTTTTGTCTCCTAAAAGCATCCTGTGAAAGTGCATGAAAACGTTTTAATACTCACTCATTAGGGATTATAATTAGCAGTGACTACAGTCACACATGCTTTTGGACGCAGACCTTCCACCTCTTTACCTGCAACAGCCAGTGTGATTGGAAGGTTGTCAGTTCGTTTGGAAGTGGAAACACCTGCTGGTGTTGAGCACTGTCAGACATCGAGAGCACCACCTTTGGATGAAGGCAAGATAATACCAACAGTTTGCTGGGGAAACCCTACTCAACTGTGTATCAGCACAGCAGCCAGCCCTCGGTCCCTCAGATGTGGAAAAGTAAAAGGCCATTTCCTTCTAGCCATAACAAAGCTAAGAGGTTGAATTTCACCATCTGCAAGCTGTTGGCTACAGAAATGCTCCATCTCCACCTGTTGCACACAGAGGATTTTTGAGACCTTGTGTCCATCGCAGTGCCCCAGTACCAGATGCCCAGTCGCCACTACTTCTCAAGAAAGCTGTGCCTGCACTACACTGGCATGTGGCACAGAATATCACCGCTTCCTTGAGAAACTCTGTGTGTGACAGGGTGCATTTCACCACAGACACTTGGACCAGTAAGCATGGACAGGGGCGTTACATGGCGGTGACTGTGCACTGGGTAACTATGAAGACAGCAGGAGAATGGGCTGCTGTCCAAGTCTTGCCATCCCCGCGAGTTGTGTGTCAATCCTCTGTATGTACAAGTTCCTCCACTGCTTCTGCCTCCTCAACCTCGTCTCGGACCTCCGCCTGCACCCAAAGCCTGTCTGGTAATGCTGCCCACGTTCTAACTGCACACAAGGAATCCTGCACACCTCCTTACTATGATGGAAGCAGGGCTCAACGACATCAGGCGGTCTTTACCTTGAAATGTCTGGGAAATGTGAGTCACACAGCTGAGGAGTTGTGGTCTGCTGTGGAGACTGAGTTTTATCAATGCTTGTTTCCACTGAACCTGCAGCCATGGAAGACCGTGTGCACCAATGCTGCAATGCTGGTAGCAGTCCTCCGCCGGGGCAATGTGACACACGTACCTTGCATGGCTCACGTCTTAAACCTGGTTGTCCAGCCAATTTTTGCATACTATCCAGGCTTAGATGGTCTTCAGCAGAGGGCACGGTCGCTGTGTGCTCACTTCCGCCGTTCGCATCCCGCAGCTCAATGCCTTGCATCTCTACAGAAGTCATTCGGCCTGTCAGTTCACTGGCTGAAATGCGATGGCCGACATGATGGAATTCACCTCTGCACATGTTGCAGCAACTGTAGCAGCATAGACGAGCCCTGGTGCAATACGTCATGACGTATAACCTGGGCCTACGAGATCCAGAGGTGGTGCAAATCACACTGCTGGAGTGGTCTGAAATGAATGACCTATGCACCATTCTGTACAGTATTAAAATGTCGACGAAGATGTTTAGTGATGATGATGCCATAATCAGCATGACTATTCCCGTCATTTACATGCTGGAGCACACTTTAAACAGTATTCGGAGTCAGGTGGTGGCACTAGAGGAGAGGGAGGAAGTACAGGAGGAGTCGTATGCGGAAGGGCTCACAACATCTCCAAGGTGCAGTTCACAGTTTATGAAAGAGGGTCTACATTATGCTTACTCAGAACCTTATTTATCTGGGCCTGGATCTGACTCCAAAAGATTCTGGGCATCAGTGCAGATAATTTCCTTGTCTTGACTCACAAAAGCTTTTGAGCAGACCTCTGATTCCCAGGCTATAGTATGAGTGAAGTGCGATACATACTCAACTATCTGTCTTACCCCATACTCAGATGGGTGGCTGGAGACTTGGGAGCTGTGCGGAAGCAAGTGGGATTGGGGTGACACCTCTGAGGACTGGTGTATTTGTGATGTAGAAGTTGAGCAGAGCCCACTTGCTGAAGCGCTTGTTATCCATTCAAGCGCCTGCTCTTTTTGTGCCTCATCGAGAATTGGTATGAATCGTCGTCTGAGTCATGTCCATACGAAAGGGATCAAATCAGAATCTCCACGGAAAGAAGTAGACATCTTACTTTGGCTGGAAGATGGTCTTTCTTAAGCAGATGTTACTCTTGCTTTCCCACGTACCCCACGGACACAAACTTTTTTTTCCCTTTCCACCACGCCTATTCCCCTTTCCACCAGCAGCAGGCCTCATTTTGTATGTGAACAAATTGGCAACTCTGCAGTTGTTGGCAAAAAATATTCTGATGGAAATCGAGCAGAGCAGATTGGCCAGACAGTGGTACTAGGCACAAAGAATTGTGTTTGCTTGCTCCAGTAAAAAATTATTAGAATGAACTACACTCAAGGTGTACTTGGTTGTATTACACGTGGCCTACAGTAATGTTTTTTGTGGACACTGCTTTTAAGCAAAAACTGACAGGTTTGCTAGGAGCAGTAAAAAATTAGTAGAATCAACTACACAGGCGGTGTAACTTCTCTCACAAGTGGGCTACACCACTGTGGGACACTGCTAGACTGCTACTAGCCCGAACAAAGTGCCTGGACTAGCTGCAGCAAGAAAAATGCCTAATTAAGACAGGTGGTGTAGCTTTCTTCAAAGCAGTGCTACACTACCTGCCCTAATGGATTCAGAGATTTATTACTGTGGCCAGATGCTGTAAGAAAGACTTGCACAGCACTGGCACACACCTGACACACCCCTGCCTGGCAAAAACTAATAAAGACTGCTCTAACCTAGCCCTGATAAGGGCTGCAATTAAAGCTAGTCCCTGCTTCTATGAAGTAGCCCTGAAAAGGGCTGATAGACTATTAGTCCCTAGTCCCTATCCCTAATCGCTACGCCTATGGAGCAGCCCTAAAAAGGGCAGATATTACTGAGATTTGCACCCTCCCTCCAGTCACTACTCCCTAAACCTATCTATCTAACTCTGTATTCGCTCACTAGGTGACTGAGAGAACACAATTTAGAGTTTGCACTGTTTAGCGCGCACACAGCTGCAGCGGTGCAGTCTAACACCTGCACCAGCTATCAGCAAAATGGCGGCGATCGTTAAAATGGCCGAGTCTTATAGGGCTAGGACATGTGACAGACACAGCCAATGATGACATTAGTTGTGTGAAAAAATGCACTTTGCAGTGTGGGAGAAAAAAAAAAAAAGAGTGCGACCTTATTGCTGCAGCTCTGATACAAGCCCCCCTGCACAATATACACACAAACTGGATATTAACATTCATTTGCAGTATTAGGGCTAGGTTTAGGGTTAGGAAGATTAAGCTTTTGTGGATCGAAGCGTTATCGAACATATACTAGAACTGCCGAATTTCAAGCAAATTGTTCTAATTCGGCGAATGACTCAAACACCGCCAAAAACAGCTCGAATGTGAGACTGGCGAACAATTCAAATCGAACACCGCTCATCTCTATTTATTACATTTGTTAGAATATATTATGATAAGCCCTTCCAATTTTTTAGTTATTTGCCTGTTGTTACACTCCGGTCCTGGATATGTACTTTGTTTTGCCTCCTACACTTCAGTCCACTAAACTCTGTTGTGCTATCATTGGGCTTTGCTGATTGCACGGAGTGCTAAGTGATCATGTGCCTGAGCCTGTATAAATCTTAGCAAGACAAACGTGGTATTACTTGAGTCTTGGTATTAAGACTTCATAGTTCCTAAGATTCTTAGTTTCTCTGTGCACCTTGACGTCAGTACTTGCTTGTGGCCTCCATGAAGTCTTCTGCCTGCCAACGGTTTGTAGTACTTCAGATAACCTGTATGCATTCTCCAGGACATCTCATGTGTGCCTGTAGCTTCCAGTATTTCATATATCTGTCTTCAGTGTCCACCTGCCTGAGGTGTCCAGTAAAACTGTGACCTGACTGCGGTCTCCAGGTCATCTCCTGTTTTTCTGCAATTTCCAGTACTTCAACTTCCAGTGTCTCTGATTTGAGCCCCATGTCTGCAGCTATCTGTGTCCTGTGTGCCTCATCTGTTTGCTGCATCAATGTCTGTGGCCCATGTGCCCAGACTTTGACTTGGAGAATCCATTTTACCAGGTGAGCCTAACACCTGTGATCATTTAAGAGGAGTTACCTTATTGTTGTCTCTATATTTTATTTTGGAGTAAGAAGAGAAGAAGTAGAGAGACAAAGACCTCTCCAACATGTCTAGTAGAAGCGAAGACACACTCAACACTTCCTTTAAAGACAAAGACCTATCTCGCTCTTCCTGTAGCATCAAAGACCCACCCAACACTTCTTGTAGAGACAAAGATGCATGCAACTCTTCCTCTATTCAATCTTGACTCTGCTGGTAGAGATTATTTTTATTATTATTAGTTATTTATAGAGCACCATACATTACATGGTGCTGTACATGAGAAGGTATTACATAAAAAACTCAAGTGAAAAATACAATGAACAAACTAACACTGACAAACTGGTACAGAGGCAGATGTTGCTGCCCTTGCCGGCTTGCAGTCTACTTGGCAATGGAGAGGGAGACAGTAGCTTGTGTGTTTGTTTTTTGCAGCTATGGTAGTGGGGATAAAGTGCCAGCTCCGGTCAGTGGTGGTGCTAAAATTCCAGCTCTGGTGTTGAGGGTGGTGGTAATGCGCAAGCTCTGGTGGTGGTGGTAAAGATCCAGCTCCAATGGCTGTGGGGTTATTGCAGGCTATGAGCTGTTCTGCAGAGATATGTTTTCCAGTTCCACTTGAAAGTTCAAAAACTAGAGGATAATTGAACATGTTGAGGCACAGAATTACAGAGGATGGGGGGGTGCTCGAGTGAAGTCTTGCAGGCCATTGGATGAGGAACGTACAAGTGTGGAGGAGAGAATAAGGGTTTGGGATTACGAGTTGGATGATCTTGGGGGATCAGTTCAGAGATATAAGGGGGAGACAGATTGTAGATGGCTTTGTAGTTCAGTGTTACTAGCTTAAATTGGATATGTTGGAGAATTGGGTGCCAACGAAGAGATTTGCAGAGAGGAGAAGTGGAGGAATAGCGAGGAGAGAGGTGGATTGGTCAGACAGCAGAGTTAAGGACACACAGGAGAGAGATCAATCCCAATTGAAAACAGACAGTAGAAGGCAGCCCCATAATGGACCCCTAATGGATGGCATTTTGGGTGAATTTTATAGCATAAGACAACATAATTTGCAGTGATATATAGATGGTCTAGTTATCATATTATCTATCAAACAAGGCCAATATGTCTGAAAGTATGGTGACTATTTAATGTGTATTTATTATCCACCTTCATATTGATGTTCTCTGACTCTAAATTGACTTTTGGGAAGAACTTTATACCCTTATTTGAGAAGTCCTTTCTTAGCACTTGGGCATTGATCATCATTAAAACATGAACTCTGCTTTGAAACGCTTTGACTACTGCAATTTTCTCAACAAAAGTCAAACCTTTAAACTCTTCTTTTTTTGCATTTTCTCTCTAAATTTGTTTAAATAACCCTCAATCCCGCTGTAGTCGATATCAAAGGGATCTGCCGCAGCACTTATGCTGATAAGAACTGATCTACCAGCACGTGTCCTGTTTGAAGTCCATTATTTTGCATTAAGTTTATTTCAAACAGTTTTTGATGTGTTAGTTCACAAAACTTTATGATCTGAGATTGCTAAATCACACTGACTAATATGGTTAAACCTTGCTTTCAATCACCCCTCTTTCATTTGTTGGGCTGAATAATTCTAGAGCACTGAGAAACATGCATGTAACTCTTTGAAGGACAATCTTAAAGGGATTGTCGGGCATTTTCAGAAACTGTGAACAAAGACTCAGACTTCATACATGGCAATCTGCAATTCCTTGAGTATGGAAACCAGAAATCTTTTAGTGCATATGGCTGTTGATCATCTAGTCTTTTTCTTAATACCCCCACACATTAAAACTGTTGTCAGCAAAACCCACCAATATCAACAACATGTCCGATTTTGAACTGCTAATCATTAGTTCTGTAGGAAATGAGCCGCCGCCAAAGGAGTCTGGTTGTAGCTCTCTGATAGGGATGGGCGAATCCTGAAATACTCTGACTCGCTGGACTCTAACGAGTCCGGGTCCGAGACTCAGTACTGGTTGCGAGTCCAGCGAGTCCGAGTAGTAACCTGTACTTTTGCAGTGTATCTATACAGATACACTACAAAAGTACCCTAAAAGTTAATGTAAGGGGTTAAAAACAATAAACATTAATACTCACCTCCTGTACTCCTGGACCGGGACCGGTACCGAAGACCTCTGGCTGTTACAGGACCTCCGAGACCACCCGGAGAAGATGGGGAAAAAGACCTTGCAGTTCAGCCAATCAGCATTCGGCTAGCGGTCACATGGGTTGTGACGCGGCTGCACTGCAGTCACATGACAAACCCATGTGACCGCTAGCCGAATGCTGATTGGCTGAACTGCAAGGTCCTTTTCCCCATCTTCTCCCAGTGGTCTCGGAGGTCCTGTAACAACCGGAGGTCTTTGGTCCCGGTCCAGAAGTACAGGAGGTGAGTATTAATGTTTATTGTTTTTAACCCCTTACATTAACTTTTAGGGTACTTTTGTAGTGTATCTGTATAGATACACTGCAAAAGTACAGGGACTTGCTACCCCCGAGTAATTCCTAAGGAAACTCGGCGAGTAGCGAGTCCCCCGAGTCCGCTACTATTCGGGCGAGTCCCGAATAGTATTGAGGAATTCAGCCATCCCTACTGTCTGATAACACTTGGCCGAGCAAATGTTCCTATTTATGGGCTAGCCAGGCAGGATAGCTGCCTCCTGAATGATTGGCTGAACCATCATATGGTGGGCTTCCATTAGCATCTACATACCTACTTTAAAAAAAAAATGTTACAAGATCTGAAATGGAATATATTGGCCACAGCAGTAGGCTTAGATATAGATCCCCACCATATAAAACCAATATAGAAATATTCCTAAAACCTTATATAGCATGTATGTACTATACCTGTAACACTAATCATTGTTAGAACGACCAGATCAAAGGAGGTCTTTGAAGCCACCAAATCCATTGTCAATCTGTTTACTCTCATTAATCATCAGCTGATTAATACCAGGCACCAATTTTCTGGGTACCACCAAAGCCCTTAAACAAACATATGTGAAACGGGGACCAAGAATAAGACCTGCCAGTTATAACCAGACAAGAACTGTCATTGAAACCACTGATCAGGTTATCAAGACCCTTATTGGCTTTCTGCCGAGCACATAGTTTTCCAACCCAACTAAAAGGACCCCTTCAGCCAGAGCAGCTGCGGCAGAAGTAATTTCCACTTAGTCCATTTCACTCAATAATGTGGTGTTTGGGGGAAGGTGTCGTAATTACTTGTCTCCATGAAATTGCTTTTACGTCTTATTTTGCACAGCTCCATAAACTGTGTAGGGGCAGCTCCCCAAAGCTGAACTGCAGCATTGTGAAGTATCACAGAAAGAACAAACAAGTCAATTTTAGAACATATCAAGTCACTAGAAGCAAGGATCACCAAGGTACAACTAGCCTACTTTGGACACATCATACGAAGAGAGCAATCATTGGAGAAGGACAACATGGTCAGAAAGAACAATGTGAAGAGGAAAACCAGCAACTCAATGGCTTGATATTATTAAGACAATGATAGAGAAGACCCTAGTGGAGCTATCGAAGCTTGTACAAGATCAATCTTCCTAAATCTTCATCTATCAGGTCACCATGGCTCCAGATCGAGCTGAAGTCCATTTTTCAAAACCTTCATTTCCCTAACGGTCCAAGAATAATGGCTCCAAAAAAAATATAACATCTATAGATATTGGACATCACCTAAATAAAAAAAGATCTTTATATAGCAAGCATGCTGGTAAACCTACTAAACTGATAATGTTGTGCAAAGTGCACAAAAGCTACAGACACCTGATATCGAAAGGGTGCAGCTGCAGTCAGGTCCTTCTGACCCACTTACTGCTCCAATGAACATGAAATCAAAGTGAAAAAATGAACCACTTGCTATTTTGATATTAATTATCTTTTATCTGTGGTTTACTTTTATGCACCTAAGGGGCTGATCCAGTTTCAAAATGCATTCTATAAATATGTTTAATATACAGAACAATAGAAAGCCAAAGAAGAACACATCTGTGCTTCCAGTCTTCAAATTACTTCTCCTCTATTAAAATGAATCTATCAGTATTTTTTTACTTTATAATCTGCATGATGTAGAAGCTGAGAGCCTGATTCCTGCAATGCATCACTTACTGGGCTGCTTGCTTCAGTTTTGATAGAATCTCTGTTTTCTCTGCTGTAAATGTAAAAATGGTCAGAATGCTGAACTGTGTAGAACCCCGTCCATGCCGTGTATTCCTATGTATACTGTACATTGTCAGAAACCTGCCAATCAGTGATGGAGGTGGGGCTATACAGATTAGCTGGACTGGACCTAGTCCTGCAGTGATATTCTCTTGCTTATAAAACACTGTACTGAATGTATTGAAACTACAGCACACATCCTAATAAGTGATACATCCCTGGAATCACACTATTTTGCTCTATATTATGCTGCTCTGGATTATTTAGCAAAAACATGATGACAAATTCTTTTTAAAAAAGCTATGTTAATGTTACTTCATGACAATGATGGCAGTCAATAATGGCAGGCGATGTTGTGCTCCTTGAACCGAGATACCTCTTTAATTACTCAAAGCAGCTGATGTTTTTGTAGCTACTAAATATGTAAGGCATTAAGGTAAATTGAAGGTATTTGGCATTAAGGTAATATCCTAAACAAGGAACCCCAATTATCATGTGTATTTTCATTAACTTATGCCTACCTCCAGACCCCCTTAAAGTTTCCATAGACAATAAATTAAAACATATGTGACAACTTTTCAAATGGGCTGTCCTGAAGACTCATGGGTGCAAAGTTCTCAATGGTAATTCTGCCCGTTTTAAGGCTTTACCTCTCCATGCCTCCTCAAAATTACAATCAGATGCATCTTTTAGGTGAGGTGCAGAAAACCATGACAATGCCACCAGGAGTCAATGAGGTCTCCTCCTATCTTGGAGAATTCCCAGAACCTTGGCTCGAATTAAAGTTGACCAAGCCAATTAATTACAGCGGGATCAGCTAATAATCTGGAGCGCTGAAGGGCCACCAGACTATGTCATCAATTGTAGTGGGAGAGGGAAAAGATCAGGTTAAGATTTAAATGCATAAACAGATGTGTATTGGGGCCTCCCGATACTGCAACATTTCCAGCTGATGTTGGGAAAGATAAGGATCCTTCATGTCCTATATCGAACTGTTGATCCTTTTCTTATCAGCAAGATAAGCTTCTGCCAAGAAAATCTGTTAGTGGCTCTCTCATAGAGAATAGGCAATATTAAAAAAGAAGAAGAAAAGATAATAGAAGCACAGATAGGGTCTTATCTGGGGGGGTATGAAAGTCGATGAATGGGACAATAGGCTCACCCTGGGGTAGTTGTGAAAAGCCACAACTGCTATTAGTAGCATAAAGATGACTGCTGCAGTGAAGCATTGCCAGGGTTTGCCGTTGTGGTGATTGCCATAGGCTAGTGCTGTGATGGGTCCACCCTGGCACACTATATTAAACTCAGAGTCCCTGGTATGTGTGGGTGTTGGTGGTCCTACTTTTAGTATCTTCAGGCCAGTCCTGTTGCACTTCTCACCTGGTCCATGGGAATTGTAGATAGGGATAACAGATACATTAGTAAAACTAAGGCAAACTTTACTGTAACAGTTTGAACAAACATTAGACAGCAGGCAGTACACTTTGGTTCTTATGTATAACATAGAGGCACAATCTTTATGGTTACTAGCAATGACATAATACTTATGGATGTTTTCCTTCCTAAGCAGTTGAATTGGACTCATTTCTCTTAAGGTACCTTTACACGCGGCAACTTTTCTAGGAATTTCACTGGCAACTTACTGGTTGCAGTGAAATCATGGAGACATTGTTCCATTTGTACACAGCAACAAGATAGAACAATGTGTCCATGATTTCATTGCAACCACTAAGTTCCCATTGAAATTCCTAGAAAAGTTGCCGCGTGTAAAGGTACCCTTACGTACACAACCATGGACATCGATCTATTGCAGGAGGATGCTAACAACGGCCCTTTCCTCCCTTTGGGCATCAGCACCCTGTCTTCTTCCAGGTCCCCATGCCTGACCACCTCTCTGTCTGTCTCACAGACCTTCACTAGTTTCCCAGCATCAGAGTTTATGTCACCCACACGTTGCTTATTTAATTCTTGCTCTTTCTGTTCTCTTAGCTTCCCAGACAACTACCAGTACTGAACCCCTTCTTCTGCCCTGAGCTCTCACCCCCTGCAAAGTCACCCCTACAGAAGCATCCATGCAGATATATAATCCAAAAAGAGAAAAGAGGACCTAGCCATGCTGCCATGAAAATAAAATCAATCCAAAATAGAATAAGTGATTTGTATTCATTGACACATTTCAGAGGGTGACCTCTCCTTCTTCAAGACAGAAAGTCACAAGTCTTGTGATTTTTTTGATCTGCAGAAGGTGAGGCCACGTATTGAAATGCGTTGATAAATAAAAATCACTTAGTCTTTCATTTTGGATCGACGTTATTTTCACGCCAGCATGGCTTGGTCCCCTTTTCTAGGCTCTTCTTGAAACAGAGAATAGAGGAGCGTTCGGCAGAACATGTACTTCTATGTATAGAGTAGTTAGGAGAGGTAGGCCAAACTATAGTTCAGCTGACACTTATCTTAGTTTTGACCTTTGCAAGGTAGCTCCAGTTGGAACTATGGCTGCAAAGCAAATATTACATTATATCTACAGAAATCTGATGCGTCACTTCAATCTACAGTGAAAGTTTGGAGCAGTAAAGAATGGCGCATTACCTGTCATGGCCCACACTGCTCCGTGGTCATAATTTATTAGTTGGACTTTGACAATTCATCTTTTTTTGTGATAAGAAAAATCCTTCAGGGCCAATATTGTCAGAGAGGTGCCTGGGTAATTGTAATGAATGCTTTATTGCTTGTCAATATGTTCCCTAGAGCATCTCGCCAATCCCAAGGCCAGCTAAGCAGCATTTTCAAGTTTGCAACTGTTTATCCTTTCAGTGAATAAACTATCATTCTAGTTCCCAGTAAATCACGGAGATGGCTTTGTAAGCAATGCTAGCTCGGTGATCTTAAATAATGTTTGCATCTAAACATGCACTTAACCCCGCCCGGCGGGAAAGGAGATGGAAACCGACTTATGGAAATGTACAGGAAAGATACGTGAAAAAACCAAGACGTTGTTAATAACAAAGGTGCTGAGGGATTTTATATCTGGGAAAATAAATTGAGATATTAATAAATATTTTGACAGATTCTTCAGTTAAATAGGCTAGAAGCTGTATATATTACAGAGATAAATTATATTATCTGCTGGTGAAATAGCTATATTTAATAGAACAAATCGTATGACTATGAAACATGGTAGATATCCTAGGCAGAGACTCCCCCACTCCCACTTACGTAATTGTAAAGGTTTGCTTTGGATAAATCCTCTTTGTTTGAGGGTCGAGGGTCCAGGCTTTATGCCGGCCTAGAGTCTAAGGACCCCTTTACACGCTGAGACTTTCCAGCGATCCCACCAGCGATCTGACCTGGCCAGGATCGCTGGAAAGTCTCTATGCCGTCACTGGTGAGCTGTCAAACAGGCAGACTGACCAGCGACCAGTCAGCAGCGAGATCACTAATAACTTGGGTAAATATGGGGTTGCTAAGCAGCACGCTCTGCTTAGTTACCCGTTGTTTACCCTGGTTACAGCGTCCTCCCATTTACAGGCTTGGCTAAGCGGGAGGACGCTGGTAACCAGGGTAAACAATGGGTAACTAAGCAAAGCGTGCTGCTTAGCAACCCCATATCTACCCTGGTTACCAGTGCCTAGCATTTAATGTGCGGCGCTAGGCATTGGCTGGGAGGTAGCTGATCGTTGGTGTCTCGCTGTCACACACGCCGATGCGTGCTGACCAGCGGGAGACCAAAGACCAAACAATGGTCCTGAATGATTTGTAGCGATCAGCGACCTCACAGTAGGGGCCAGATCACTGATGCATCTCACACACTGCAACATCGCTGGAGAGGTCGCTGTTACGTCACAAAACCTGTGACGTTTCAGCGATATTGCTAGCGATGTTGCAGTGCGTGAAGTACCCTTAAGTGTCACAAGTGTGCTTCACCCCAGGGAGACCTCTTGCAAGTCTGGAACCAGAAGGTCACAAGGACTTATTGATCGCAGGACTTCAGCTAGTGTAAGATACAGGTGAATTCCAGGAGGTGATCCATCTCCCCTCTCCCTTTTTCCAGGGCCTTCCTTCTCTAATATCTACATCATCTCTCCTGTGTGGCACCAAACACTAGGAGTCCGTATCCCCCAGCTTGACACCAAAGTGCTTCTTAATGTTCAACCTTTAAACCCTACATTAAATCATTTGGTCTATGTTTCAGGGAGCACATATGTTACATAGTGATGGGCGAGTCCTAAATTACTCGGAAACGCTTGACTCTAGCGAGTCCGAGCCCAGGACTCGCTACTCGTTGCGAGTCTAGCGAGTCCAATGTTAATGAATGGGGAAGCGAGTAATGTGCGATTTACAAATCACAGATGTGTCTCGGAAGCTTTGTCGGAACATAACACATTCTGTATGGGTGGAAGCACACTGTCGTGCATCAAACACGGAGCGTGATTGATGCACGACAGTGATGCGAGTGCAGTGCTAGTTTGGTGCGAGTATAGTGCTAGTGTGAAAACGATTCGACTCCCCCAGCATATATACAGGCAGAGCGGCCGATCACGTGGTGCCGCTCACTTGCTATTCATGATATGCACTGCATCCTCCCGTCCATCAGCGGGGGGATGCAGTGCATATCCCGTAATACAGGCTCTCCCCGTACCATAGTTATACAGGCTACCCCAGCATATATACAGGCTCCATCGTAGGTATACAGCCCCCCTCACAGTTTTGCGGCCTCCCCCTCCTCACAGTATGCCCCTCGCAGTGTTCCCCTCTGCTCCCCCTCTCCTCCTCCTCCTCCTCCATTCTTCTCACCTGTCCTCGCTCCTGCACGTCCTGTACGCTCCCGGTGCCGGTCTCTCCAGCGTCTCTTGCGATGTGCTGCCAGGACCTGGCATGATGTCATATTCACATCACAGCCGGTTACCTAGTAACCGGCAGTAATTACACTGCCAGTTACTGGTTAATGGCTGTCATGTGATTATGACATCATGCCAGGTCCTGTAGAACAGAGGATAGGTGAGGATGACCTGCTTTGTTATTTTTAACCCCTGCACTCCGGAGGAGTGCATGAATGGATGGGTGTGTATGTATGTATGTATGTGTGTGTATGTATTTATGTAAGTTTGTGTATGTATTTATGTATGTGTGTGTATGTGTGTATGTGTGTGTGTATGTATGTGTATGTATGTGTGTGTATGTGTGTATGTATGTGTGTGTATGTATGTGTGTATGTATGTGTGTGTATGTGTGTGTATGTATGTATGTGTATGTATGTATGTGTATGTATGTGTGTATGTATGTGTGTGTATGTATGTATGTGTGTATGTGTATGTATGTGTGTATGTATGTGTATGTATGTATGTATGTGTGTATGTATGTGTGTGCATATGTATGCATGTGTGTGTATGTATTTATGTATGTGTGTGTGTATGTATGTGTGTATGTATGTGTGTGTGTGTATGTGTGTATGTATGTGTGTGTGTGTATGTGTGTGTATATGTGTATGCATGTATGTGTGTATGTATGTATGTATGTGTGTGTATGTATGTATGTATGTGTGTGTATGTGTGTATGTATGTATGGATGGATGAATGGATTCATGGATGGATGGGTGTGAGTGTGCGTGGATGTGTGCTTGCGTGAATGTGAGCGTGCGTGAATGTGTGCATGCGTGGATGTGAGCATGCGTGTATGTGGGCATGCGTGGATGTGAGCGTGTGTGGATGTGTGCGTGGATGTGTGACACCGGGACTCACGGTGTCGCAGCTATCTGCTGACAGGGCCTGCTGTGACGTCACAGTCACATGATCGGCGGTCATGTGACGTCATGTGAGCAGATAGCTGCGACGCCGGGAGGACACTGGGACCCTGCGGGACCCTGCCGACCTCCCTGAAGATAATTTATTCACTGCTCTGCTGGCGCTCCCGCCGGCAGAGCAGTGAATGGGCTGTCACAGTAGGGTTCACCTGAGGTGAACCCTGACTGTGAAAGTCATTTTGCAGTCTGCTCTCCCTCTGCATAGACGTGAGTCTATGCAGAGCGATGTGGCAGTGAAGATTCCGTTTATGGACTACGTCGGAGGCGATCGTCGTGGGACCTTCGTTGTGGACTACGTCGGACGGAAGAGGATTTTTTAAATAAAGTTGGAGTCCCTAATTGTGTTCTGTTTTATTTCTAATAAAATTATTTTTTCTCTGTGTTGTGTTTTTTTTCTGTTAATTACTGGAAATTCATGGCGGTCATGTCTAATATTGGCGTGACCGCCATAAATTTCGGGCTTAGGGCCAGCTGATAATAAAAAGCTGGCCCTAACCCCTTTATTACCCAGTGAGCCACCGCACCAGGGCCACTGGAAGAGCGGGTTCAGCTCCAGAAGATGGGGCTTCAATGAATGCGCCATCTTCTGGGGCGTCTGCGGGCTGCAATTCGCAGCGGGGGTTGCCCAGAACGCTTGGGCATCCCTACATTGCGGATTCCAGCCCACAGCTGCTTAGCTGTACCTGGCTAGACATAGAAATTGTGCGGAGCCCCACACAGTTTTTTTTTTTATTTCATGAAATTCATGAAATAATAAAAAAAAAAGGGCTCCCCTATTTTCTTGTGTCCGGCCAGGTACAGATGGGCACCTCGGGGTTGGGGGCAGCCCGTCGTTGCCTGCTGGATCCGGCTGGTTGCAAAATACGGCGAAGCCCACGTCAAATTTTTTTCTGAAAAATCCATAAAACAATATAAATAAAAGGGACTGCATCTTTATTAACCCCTCGGCCATGGTGGAAGGGTTAATAAAGAGGCAGTCCCTTTTTTAGGATTGTTTTATTGATTTTTCACAAAAAAATTTACGTGGGCTTCGCCGTATTTCTGGAACCAGCCGGATCCAGCAGGCAGTGACGGGCTGCCCCCAACCCCCAGGTGCGTATTTGTACCTGGCCGGACACAAGAATATAGGGGAGCCCTTTTTTTTAATTATTTCATGAATTTCATGAAATAGTAAAAAAAAAATGCGTGGGGCTCCGCGCAATTTCTATGTCTAGCTAAGTACAGCTAAGCAGCTGGGGGCTGGAATCCGCAGCGCAGGGAGGCCCAAGCTTTCTGGGCACCCCCCGCTGCAAATTTCAGCCCGCAGCCGCCCCAGAAGATGGCGCGTTCATTGAAGCGCCATCCTCTGGCGCTGAACCCCGCTCTTCCAGCGGCCCTGGTGGTGGTGGCACGCTGGGTAATAAAGGGGTTAATACCAGCTTTGTTATACAAGCTGGTATTAAGCCCGAGATTCTTAATGTCAGGCCACGTTTGACCTGGCCACTAAGAATCTCCAATAAAGGGTTAAAAAAACACCACACAGAGAAAATTTTTTATTAGAAATAAAAAAAAAAAGCCATTAGGGACTCCATCTTTAATTAAAAAAATCCTCTTCCGTCCGACGTAGTCCAAAACGCGATGTCCTCTCTGCTACATCCCCTGTGCATAGATAGATGTCTATGCACAGGGAATGAGCAGACTGAGAACAATCTCAGCTCTGCTACATCAGGCAGCAGGCGGGCTCTAGGACCCTGGAGCTGCACAGAGCAGACAGCTCTTACTCTGCGAGTTTCCCTGGTATCACTGGCACAGTAGCGAGTCCAATGCAAGACAATGGCAATCCTAGTTTTGTCAGAGTCTCTGACAAAACTAGGATTGCCATTGATTTGCATTGAACTCATTACTGTGCGAGTAAACTCTGGGAAACTCGCAGAGTACCGAGTCCTGCGAGTCCCTTACTACTCGCAGAGTAACGAGTCCTAGCGAGTAGATTCGCCCATCCCTAATGTTACATCTTCAGTCAGAGTAGCTGCTGTCTGGAGAAGTGAACTAGGGAACAAAAAGGTGAGGTCAGAACCAGAAATTCAAAGACAAGGGCAGAATCAAAACCAACAATGTAGTCAAAGATTGCCAGGTCACAGTCAAAAAGGCCAGGAAGACTGAACAGCAAAAAGTCCAAATTCAAGCCACCAGAAGAGAGGTCAATAAGAAAGCCAGGTCAGAGGACCATGTTTCAATGGAGGGCATCCAATGGAACAATGGCTGGCAGTGAGCAATGCACAAAGGGAAGCAAAGATCCCAGATTGATCACCGAACCAACTCTGAGATTGTTCACTGACTGACTCCTGGTTGACTAGTCAGTTGGGTATTCAGATAAATCATAAATGACACGTGAAAACTATGCTGGGATTTGCACATGCCCAACTCAACATCTATACCAATCCCACTAATGTGGTTTGACAGTGGAATGTAGTGATGTAGGTTTGTAAAATGGTCTCTGGGAATAAAGTGCTCAATATCTATGCAATACCAATACAGGTAAAATGAAACATTACATCATATCTATTGAATTATGTTAAATAAAGGAGTTTTCCGGGATTCATTTTAACTACCAAAGCAAGTACTGCAATATTTCATCCAACTCTACTTCCAATCTTCTTCCCTGGTGTTTGTTCACATGTTGCATGTTAGTCTTACCAGGTGAGGTGGATTCATGAAGCTTGCAGGTCACACTGGACACACAGACCCAGGACTTTAGCACAGCAGACTGACAGACTGGAATCCACTAGTTACAGTGAGGACAGCCACAGAACCAAGAGAGGAGGTGAAGAAGAAAACATCAGGTCTGAAACAGAACACATATGTAGGGCATGGGATCCTCGGCGGATTGCTACTGTGAACAGTCTTTAAAAACTGTTTGTTATGCGACAGCAAACAATGGTTAATATAATGTAGGCAAGGATTCTAAATCCAATAATGTATCACATAGGTTAATGGCTGTAGACATTCTGTCACAATTAAAGCATTGAGTTTTAACCATCTAGCAGAGCTGGAGAGCTGCCCCAACCCACACCAGGCTCTGTAGGGATTGCTCATTAACATTGAGTTGTCAATCACCAAAACGGGCATGTGAGACTTCCCGGTGTGTGAGTTCCCAGTCCTGCAATGGAAATCACAACGTAATAAACAAATGCACACATAGATAGGAGAAGCACAGTTACTTTTTGTTTTTTAACTCTTACAACATGCTGTCCTCAGTTTAAATATAAAAAAAAAAAACAACTGACAGATTCCCTTTAAGCAGCAGGCCTCAGGAATTATAGAAATAACAGTTTTCCAAGCTGATTACAGCAGGAGACACTGAATGATAGGTGACTCCAAACAGCAACTGAATATATTACATTCTCAATTCTCAGATTCAAGGGTGTTTCTAAGTGGGTCTGAGATGATGTCACTGAAGATCGCGGTTACCACTAGTAAAACCCTATGTGGAATACAGCAAAGGGTTGCGACTATTTGTTAGAGAGCAGATTTTGGCCCTGAAGATGAGATAGTTATGAAAAACAGCCATGGGGACACCATTATGATAACGGTGTAACTCGTCAGTACAATTCTGACTCTGATGATAAGGAAACTGCTGTAAACTCTTCCTGAAAGTACATTAAGTATGACTCTAAAAAAGCACCTTGTGGACAGATGAGACCAAGATAGAGCTTTTTGGTAAACCCCATCATTCTACTGTTTACTGGAAACAGAATGAAGCCTGCAAAGAAAAGAACACAGGACCTACAGTCAGATATGGTGGAGACTCAGAGATGTTTTGGGTTGTTTTTGCTAAGTTTTTTAAAATAGACATCATGATAAAGTTTACTCTTTACTTTTCTTTGATCCACATCTTTGGTTAAACCTTGGCAATTATGTCAGGAAAATAATAAAAAACACCCAGAACTTTCGTCAGAAAGAAAGTACTTTGAGGATCAGATACTGATCTTTGTGTTCCTTTGTTTTTGACCGTATGTACTGTGTGATCCAATTTTGCTTGTAATTAATAATAACTGGCTAAATGTAGAAAGGATTCTAAGAAGCTTCCTATGATAAGACGGGAGGTTCTGTAATAAGGAATAGACTTTTTAGTCCTGCTTCTACCAATAATTAAACCCATTATATTCTCTGCCGCTATGAATATTGCTGCCAGGTATAATGAAAATTGGACATTAATTGTCATTTATTTCTGATTTACCAGCCAGGTTTTAATTTTGGTGTATAAATTGTGAGGAATGATGGAACCTAATTCCAATGAAGTCTGCGTGATCCTATTTCAAGTGATTACATGAAGAAAGAGGCAGCGACTATGTCTCCAGAATATTAATAATAGTAAACACATTTCATCTATTTTTTTGCAGCAACATCAATTAACTGCAATCTATTGAGCTCAAATGAATAGACAGCAAATATAAACACAGCCAGCTCAAGTGTATATGTACAGTATATACACTACTGGTCAAACGTTTGGGGTCACCCAGACAATTTTGTGTTTTCCATTAAAACTCAAACTTTTTTTTTATCAAATGAGTTGCAAAATGAATAGAATATACTGTATAATCCAGACATTGACAAGGGTAGAAGTAATGATTTTTATTTGAAATAATAATTTTCTCCTTCAAACTTTGCTTTCGTCAAAGAATGCTCCCTTTGCAGTAATTACAGCATTGCAGACCTTTGGCGTTCTAGTTGTTAATTTGCTGAGGAAATTTTGAGACATTTCACCACATGCTTCCTGAAGCCCCTCCCACAAGTTGAATTGACTCCCATATGGTCAAGCTCCTCCCACAACAGCACAATGGGGTTGAGATCTGGTAACTGCGCTGGCCACTCCATTACAGATAGAAGACCAGCTGCCTGCTTCTTCCCTAAATAGTTCATGCATAATTTGGAGGTGTGCTTTGGGTCATTGTCCTGTTGTAAGATGAAATTGGCTCCAATCAAGCACTGTCCACAGGATATGGCATGGCGTGCAAAATAGAGTGATAGCCTTCCTTATTCAAAAGCCTTCCTTATTCAAAATCCCTTTTACCTTGTAAAAATCTCCCACTTTACAAGCACGAAAGCAACCCCAGACCTTCACATTACCTCCACCATGCTTGACAGATGGCGTCAGGCCTCTTCCAGCATCTATTCTGTTGTTCTGCATCGCCAAACACATCAAACTTTGATTCGTCTGTCCATAAAACTTTTTTCCAATCTTCCTCTGTCTAATGTCTGTGCTCTTTTGCCCATATTACCCTTTTCCTTTTATTAGCCTGTCTCAGATATGGCTTTTTCTTTGCCACTGGCCAGCATCCTGGAGTCGCCTCTACACTGTAGATGTTGACACTGGCGTTTTGCAGGTACTATTTAATGAAGCTGCCAGTTGAGGAGCTGTGAGGCGTCAATATCTCAAACTAGAGACTCTAATGTACATGTCTTGTTGCTCAGTTGTGCAGTGGGGCCTCCAAGTTCTGTTTCCACTCTGGTTAGAGCCTGTTTGTGTTCTCCACTGAAGAGAGTAGTACACACCGTTATAGGAAATCTTCAGTTTCTTGGCAATGTTTCGTATGGAATAGCCTTCATTTCTAAGAACAAGAATAGATTGTCGAGTTTCACATGAAAGTTCTCTTTTTCTGGCCTTTTTGAGAGTTTCATAGAACAAACAAATATAATGCTCCAGATTCTCAACTAGCAAAAAGGAAGGTCAATTTTATAGCTTCTCTAATCAGCCAAACCAGCTGTGCTAACATACTTGTACAAGGGTTTTCTTGGGTTTTCTAAACATCCATTAGCCTTCTTACACATTTAGCAAACACAATGTACCATTAAAACACTGGCGTGGTGGTTGTTGGAAATGGGCCTCTATACACCTATGTAGATATTGCATTAAAAAACAGATATTGCAGCTAGAATAGTCACTTACCACATTAACAATATATGGAGTGTATTTCTGATTCATTTAATGTTAGCTTCATTGAAAAAAAATTTACCTTTCTTAACCCCTTCACCCCCGAGCCCATTTTTGCTTATTTTGGCCTTAATGCCCGAGCCATTTTTTGCAATTCTGACCAGTGTCCCCTTATGAGGTTATAACTCTGGAACGCTTCAACCGATCCTAGCGATTCTGAGATTGTTTTTTCGTGACATATTGGGCTTCATGTTAGTATTAAATTTAGGTCAATAATTTTTGCGTTTATTTGTGAAAAAATCAAAAATATGGCAAAAATTTTGAAAATTTCGAAATGTTCAAATTTTGAATTTTTTTTCTGCTAAACCAGAGAGTTATGTGACACAAAATTGTTGATAAATAATATTTCCCACATGTCTACTTTATATCAGCACAATTTTGGAAAAAAAAATTTTTTGGGGTAGGAAGTTATAAGGGTTCAAAGTTCATCAGCAATTTTTCATTTTTCCACCAAAATTTACAAAACCATTTTTTTAGTGACCACATCACATTTGAAGTCCGTTTCAGGGGTGTACACAACAGAAAACACCCAAAAGTGACACCATTCTAAAAACTGCACCCCTCAAGCTACTCAAAACTACATTCAAGAAGAATATTAAACCTTCAGGTGCTTCACAGGAACTAAAGCAAAGTGGAAACAAAAAATGGATATTTAAATTTTTCCAACAAAAATGTTCTTTTAGCCTCAAATCTTTGATTTTCACATGGGCAACAGGATAAAATGGATCCAAAAGTTTGTTGGGCAATTTCTCCTGAGTATATCGATACCTCATATGTGGTCATAAACAACTGTTTGGGCGCACGGCAGGGCTCAGGAGGGAAGGAGCGCAATTTGACTTTTGGAGCTAATTTTCCATTCAAAAAGTGAAATTGCGCTCCTTCCCTTCTGAGCCCTGTCGTGCGCCCAAACAGTGGTTTATGACCACATATGAGGTATCGATGTACTCGGGAGAAATTGCCCAACAAATTTTAGGATGAATTTTATGCTGTTGGTGACGCACACCAGGGGCCAGGGTTACTCCCGGTTTAGACAGGCGATTCTTCTCCTTCCTTGTCACGGGTGGACCGCGCCTGCCGGTAGTGGGGCCCGGTGTAGTGCAGATCAAAAGTGAGGACGTCTTACGGGAACAGATTAAAGGGGATTTAATTTGTTTTCTTCGTGACGCCACCTATGAGTAGATTCGGTAAGGGCTACCGACGCTGCGGAACCTCCCGGGGTGATGGACAGCAGCAAGATGTTACGCTCCCCACAGGCTGAGCGGTGATCCCCGGGGGCTGGAGCTGCTCAAGATGTTGTGCGGCAGCTGCGGTTACCTTTAGTTAACGACGGACAGTTCATAAGGAGACACGGACACAGATAGTCTCTGCAACGGTTCTTTACTGTAACCAGCAGGCAGTACATGGCTTACAGTGGTTGAGTAGAAGACCGGGTGGACTCAGCAGTGATAGTGCTCCTCAGAGATCCGCAGTGTACCTCCTTTCTACCTCCTTAGCTTCTCTTGCCAGCGTCGCCCAGGAATACCAGGTCGGGTACGGGGAGGCTGCTTCAATGCCCTATCCATGATGTACGTTCTGGATGCTTTGGGGAGCCTTGGGTCCCTCAGTGGGTACACCGCTGGTTAGACGACTGGAAAACTGGCTGGTGGTGGGGTGCTCCTATAAAGCTGCTCCTCCACGGGGCTGGTTCGCGTGGCAGAGGTGAACTGCTGCCAGCTTCGGTACCAGTGAACCGGCTGTGAGTTGTGGGCACGGGAGTCTTTTGGGAACCCGTGTAGATATGCCCATTCCCGGTGGTTAAGGCCTCAGGTGCTGACACCCGACCGGTGACGGCCCAGGGGCCCGCACGGAGTGCGGAGCCCCCGCTCCTCTCCAAGTTCTGTGTTCTAGGCTCTAGATCCTTGGCTCGACTTTGTTCCAACTGTCTAGATTATTGTGTGTTCTATTTCACTACCCTAACACTCCACCCACCAGGACCTATGATTGGTCCCCTGTTCTAGGTGTTGTATGTTGGGTTGGATCTCAGAGTTAACTATTGCACTGCTTTGTCAAGAGAATATTGCGGCTGCAATACTCCCTTGTGACGCACTCGTTGCGGGGCGCCACACTCCCCCTTGGTTAAATCAGCTTGTCCCCAAGCGTCAAACTACTCACATTACAGAGGTTTTTACATTTTTATACATATATGACACACTTTTATTAAAATAGAAAAACAGGTAAAGAAATGCTTTGGTGATATAAGCAAAGAAACAGGTAATCACTTTGTGCGGACCCGGCGGGCGGTCGGCTGTACTTTAACTAGAGTCCAGGCTGTAGCCGCGAGATCACACAGTCAATGATTAACGGTAACAGAGTCATTGATGAAGTTCAAGTGTTAAAGTCACTGGCTCTGAGGGTGATGGCGCACCCGGATAGCGAACCACCCATCTGCACAAGCATAGCGCTCGTAGGTGATAATATCGCCCCGGTATAGGTCGCGATCGGGATGTCCCCTTGGCAAGTTGGACTCAACGTCCCGGCGCCCCACAAACACCTCCTCATTCAAACCCACCTCCCAAGCGAACCCCCACCCGGTATTTAAGTTAAAGGTGGAAATTCTACCTTCACGGCGGAGTTCATCAGGCAGCGGCGGCTGGCGGCGAGCCTCGGCACGGGCCTCCATGTTGGCACGTTCTCGGGCTTGCCACTCCTCTCGTCGTCTCTGGCGTACATCTCCGTCGTTACGGCTCGGGGTGTAGAGATGAGTAACGGAGCTGGTGGTTTGGCGGGAAGCTTGAACTTGGCGGGCTGTCTGTATCGGAACCCGGGTGAACGGCACAGGGGAAGGTGTCGGCAGTGCACCCGACCAGTGTACCCGAGCTGTGTGCCCGGAAGGAAGTTCTTTGTTGTCTCCCCAAGCGAACCCGGTGTCGAAATCCTCAGCGGTGCTGTGGGTCTCGTCGTCATCCTCTCCGACCTCTTCCTCGATGATCACATCAGGCTGCTCGATGATGAAAGACGTTAAAGCTTGTTCCGTTGTACAACAGAGCGGTGGTGCTGCGGATCCTTCCGTAGGGACGTCCTGCAGGGCTTCCAGGCTGCCTGCCTCTTCATCTGTTTCCGCAGGTAAAGGTGTTTCAATCCCGGTTACCAGGTAGGCCTCGGCAATGGCAAGGGAAGCCTCCGGTACGGGGATAAAACAGGCGACTGTCTCTGTAGTGGTGAAACATGTCGCGGGTTCCTCAGTGGGAACCTGGTAGAGATCGAGTTCTTCCATGGAGCGTGTTATGAGCTCCGGCTCAAGAACGGGGTCGGTTGCGATGTTGGTCGCTGGAACGGGTCGAGTTGCGGCCTCCACCGGAATGACACAGTCTATTGGCTCAGGTGACGGAGCAGGACAGGTGGTAGGCGAGGGTGAGGCGGTCGAGAAGCTGGTGACGTCGTCTGGGCTTGGAGAAGCTGCACCCGGTCGGCTCTGCTGCATCGCATGGTGTAGTCGTCTGCCTAGGGTCGCGCTCCAGCTACGGATCGTCCATTCCACTGTCTCTAGTAACCGCACCCGGAGGTCTTGTAGAGCCTCTAGCCAGAAGTCGGGGCTGCCGTCTATGGTAAGGGCAGGATCCGGACCCGGTTGGCTGATGGCTGCTCTGGCCTCTGCCTCGACCTCCCGCATCAGGTCTTGGAGTCTCATGCTGGCCATTCTTCTTGGAGGGAAACCACACCCGATCAACCGGTAAGACGTTCTGGTTGAGCTGGTCAAGAATTCCGTCTGTGTGTCTATGTATGACACTCCCATTTCCTCTGGCTTTTGTAGTCCAATCGTGGGAAAAGTCTTTGGGGTCCGCCCCCATGGTTGATTCGAGCAATCAGGGCGGACAAAGAGTTTGGCGCCTTTTGTCTTTAGCCCTCCCACAGTGAGGGGGGGGTTGACTCACTCCTGGGCTTCACGTGGCGGCTTCTTGTGGCGGGAACGCCATCTTGGGCGCCATCTTGACCCAATGGTGTAAAGGCGGGAAAGTTCTTTTAGGGACGAACAAAGTCCAATTGTAGACAATAAAGTCCATTTTAAGCACAATATACCCGTTGGGTAACGGGCCTGCTCGTATCCTGTTCGTGACGCCATTTTCTGACGCACACCAGGGGCCAGGGTTACTCCCGGTTTAGACAGGCGATTCTTCTCCTTCCTTGTCACGGGTGGACCGCGCCTGCCGGTAGTGGGGCCCGGTGTAGTGCAGATCAAAAGTGAGGACGTCTTACGGGAACAGATTAAAGGGGGATTTAATTTGTTTTCTTCGTGACGCCACCTATGAGTAGATTCGGTAAGGGCTACCGACGCTGCGGAACCTCCCGGGGTGATGGACAGCAGCAAGATGTTACGCTCCCCACAGGCTGAGTGGTGATCCCCGGGGGCTGGAGCTGCTCAAGATGTTGTGCGGCAGCTGCGGTTACCTTTAGTTAACGACGGACAGTTCATAAGGAGACACGGACACAGATAGTCTCTGCAACGGTTCTTTACTGTAACCAGCAGGCAGTACATGGCTTACAGTGGTTGAGTAGAAGACCGGGTGGACTCAGCAGTGATAGTGCTCCTCAGAGATCCGCAGTGTACCTCCTTTCTACCTCCTTAGCTTCTCTTGCCAGCGTCGCCCAGGAATACCAGGTCGGGTACGGGGAGGCTGCTTCAATGCCCTATCCATGATGTACGTTCTGGATGCTTTGGGGAGCCTTGGGTCCCTCAGTGGGTACACCGCTGGTTAGACGACTGGAAAACTGGCTGGTGGTGGGGTGCTCCTATAAAGCTGCTCCTCCACGGGGCTGGTTCGCGTGGCAGAGGTGAACTGCTGCCAGCTTCGGTACCAGTGAACCGGCTGTGAGTTGTGGGCACGGGAGTCTTTTGGGAACCCGTGTAGATATGCCCATTCCCGGTGGTTAAGGCCTCAGGTGCTGACACCCGACCGGTGACGGCCCAGGGGCCCGCACGGAGTGCGGAGCCCCCGCTCCTCTCCAAGTTCTGTGTTCTAGGCTCTAGATCCTTGGCTCGACTTTGTTCCAACTGTCTAGATTATTGTGTGTTCTATTTCACTACCCTAACACTCCACCCACCAGGACCTATGATTGGTCCCCTGTTCTAGGTGTTGTATGTTGGGTTGGATCTCAGAGTTAACTATTGCACTGCTTTGTCAAGAGAATATTGCGGCTGCAATACTCCCTTGTGACGCACTCGTTGCGGGGCGCCACATTGGCCATTTGAAAATTTAAACAATTAGGCTAAAACAAAATTTTTGTGAAAAAAAAGTACTTTTTAATTTTTACAGATCAATTTGTGAAGCACCTGGGGGTTCAATATGCCCACTACCCATCTAGATAAGTTCCCTGGGGTGTCTAGTTTCCAAAATGGGGTCACTTGTGGGGGAACTCCAATGTGTAGACACACAGGGGCTCTCCAAACGCAACATGGTGTCCGCTAACAATTTGAATGGAAAATCAGGTCAACTTGTTAGCGGACACATGTCACGTTTGGAGAGCCCCTGTATGCCTACACATTGGAGCTCCACCACAAGTGACCCCATTTTGGAAACTAGACACCCCACGGAACTTATCCTGATGGGTTGTGAGCATATTGAACCCCCAGGTGCTTCACAAATTAATCCGTAAAAACGAAAAAGTACTTTTTTTCCACTTTTTTTTTTTTCCCATTTATTTGTGAAGCACCTGGGGGTTCAATATGCCCACTACCCTTCTAGATAAGTTCCCTGGGGTGTCTAGTTTCCAAAATGGGGTCACTTGTGGGGGAGCTCCAATGTGTAGGCACACAGGGGCTCTCCAAACGCAACATGGTGTCCGCTAACAATTTGAATGGAAAATCAGGTCAACTTGTTAGCGGACACATGTCAAGTTTGGAGAGCCCCTGTGTGCCTACACATTGGAGCTCCCCCACAAGTGACCCCATTTTGGAAACTAGACACCCCAGGGAACTTATCCTGATGGGTTGTTAGCATATTGAACCCCCAGGTGCTTCACAAATTAATCCGTAAAAACGAAAAAGTACTTTTTTTCCACTTTTTTTTTTTTCCCATTTATTTGTGAAGCACCTGGGGGTTCAATATGCCCACTACCCATCTAGATAAGTTCCCTGGGGTGTCTAGTTTCCAAAATGGGGTCACTTGTGGGGAGCTCCAATGTGTAGGCACACAGGGGCTCTCCAAACGCAACATGGTGTCCGCTAACAATTTGAATGGAAAATCAGGTCAACTTGTTAGCGGACACATGTCACGTTTGGAGAGCCCCTGTGTGCCTACACATTAGAGCTCCCCCACAAGTGACCCCATTTTGGAAACTAGACACCCCAGGGAACTTATCCTGATGGGTTGTGAGCATATTGAACCCCCAGGTGCTTCACAAATTAATCCGTAAAAACAAAAAAGTACTTTTTTTCCACTTTTTTTTTTTTTTCCCATTTATTTGTGAAGCACCTGGGGGTTCAATATGCTCACTACCCATCTAGATAAATTCCCTGGGGTGTCTAGTTTCCAAAATGGGGTCACTTGTGGGGGAGCTCCAATGTTAAGGCACACTGGGGCTCTCCAAACGCGACATGGTGTCCGCTAACAATTCCAATTGTTAGCAAACACCAGGTTGCGTATGGAGAGCCCCTGTGTGCCTATACATTGGAGTTCCCCCACAAGTGACCCCATACACATATAATCATATATAATCACACATATAATATAATTACACATATAATTACACAACTGTACCCAGCCTTTCAGAAGGACAGGTCACCGTGAGGCGAGGCCTGGCCTTTCTGCAGGAAGGGATTTGTTCTAGCACCGGAATAAGACCCCCAAAGCCATGGTAAAGACTAAGGGGGCACTTATCGTAGTGCATGTCAGGTTGGTGTGTTGTAGTGTACATCAGGGTGTGTATGTCAGGTTGGTGTGTTGTAGTGTACATCAGGGTGTGTATGTCAGGTTGGTGTGTTGTAGTTTACATCAGGGTGTGTGTGTGTTTGTGTATGATGTTGTGGGTGCATGTCAGTCTGGGGTCGTGTGATAAATTTCGAAACATCCAAAGATACACAAACCTGGTTTGTCAGGGCACGTTTTACATTGGGTTTGGACGGTCGTTCTGCTCCCCCTTTGATGGCAGACCCGGCACCTTTTTCTTGGCCCCTTCTCTGTAAAATGTTGCCCTGGTACCACGCGGGAATATCGAGTTCCAGGAGTGCTGGGGCCCCCTTCATCTTCTTCTCTTCGTCTTCCTCTTTCTTCTCTTGGTCTTTGTTCTCGTCCTCCTTCTTCTCTTGGTCTTCGTTCTCCTCCATTCAACAGGGCCTTGATCACCTTCACCTGGAACTCAAGAAAGGTGTTAGTGGTGTGACCTGCACATCGTGACAGCAAGTATGCATTATACATTGCCATTTGGACAATGTACACGGCCAGTTTTTTGTACCACTTCCTCGTTTTCCGCGTGGCCCTGTAGGGCTTGAGGACTTGATCAGAACGATCAACTCCTCCCATGTTCTTATTGTACCCCAGGACACATTCCGGTTTGTGGACCTGTCCTGGGGTACCTCTGGTGGTGGTGGCCCTGGTGCCGGGACCATGGATCGTGGTCAAGATAAAGACATCCCTTCGGTCTTTGAACTTGACCAGTACCATGTTGCCGCTACATTGAGCTCGGCTCCCACCTCTTGGGAGAGGCTGCTCAATTAGCGGCATAGGGAGATCCCTCTTGTTTCTGCGCACAGTACCGCAAGCGGCGGTAGTTCTGGCAGAGAGGGATCTGAAGAGCAAGGGACACTTGTATAAAATTTATCAACGTATAGATGATAACCTTTATCAAGTAGTGGGTGGATCAAATCCCACACTATTTTCCCGCATACCCCCAGAGCAGGGGGACACTCTGGGGGCTCGATCCTCGAATCCTTCCCCTCATACACTCTAAAGTTGTGAGTGTACCCTGAGGTACTCTCACAAAGCTTGTAGAGCTTTATCCCGTACCTGGCCCTCTTGCTGGGAATGTATTGGCGGAAACTAAGCCTATCTTTGTAAAGGACGAGGGATTCGTCCACACAAATTTCCCGTTTGGGAACGTACACTTCAGCAAACTTGCTGCTGAAGTGGTCGATGACCGGTCGAATTTTGAACAATCTGTCAAAATTCGGGTCATTACGGGAAGGCTGTCAGTGTTGTCCCTAAAGTGGAGAAATTTATGGATGGCGTCGAATCTGTTTCGGGCCATCACCTCGCCGTACACTGGAGTTAGAAAAAACGTATCTGTACTCCAGCATTGGCGCATTTCTGGTCTCGTCACAATCCCCATATGAAGTATCAAACCCCAATATTTCATAATTTCTCCAGAGTCCACAGGAGTCCAAGAAGAAAAGATGGAATCTGGGTTTTGGACCAGAAACTGTTGGGCGTACAGGTTCGTCTGCTCCACCATGAGCCTCACAAAGTCCTCAGAGAAAAAGACTTTGAAAAAGTCAATTTCCCTGAAGTTTGTGGCCTCAAACAGGATTCCTGATTGGGGAATAAAATCAGGAATCTGTGGAGTGTACTGATCAGGGACGGGGATCCACACAGGGGCCCTGGTGCTAGGTTGGGCATGCCTAGCACCAGGTGGAGGGTTACTCACTGACGGCTGTGGGTCTTCCTCCGACTCCTCTTCTCCAGGCTCAGACTCCTCTTCCTCGGACTCCGACTCCTCTTCCTCTGGCTCCGGACGATCTCTTGTCCTCCGCCGTCTTCGTGGTGGTGGCGAGTCGGTGTCACTGCTGCAGATTTCACTGTCGGAGGAAGAATGTGAGGAATAGTGGAACGTGGGGTCCACTTCCTCACTGTCAGCATCGGAGGGAAGTATAGCATATGCCTCCTCAGCCGAGTACACCCTTTGTGACCTTGATGAGCGGGACGGGCGCGACATGTTGTATGTACTTTGTGCTTGTGTAAAAAAAAAAAAAAAGTAAAATTTTTATTAGTGTGCGTGTACGTGTGTTTAGTGTGCGTGTATGTGAACGTTAACTGGTGTAACTTTCGGGGCGACGGTCGGTCAGGGGCGGCGGACGACGACGGTCGGTCAGGGGCAGCGGACGACGACGGTCGGTCAGGGGCGGCTGACGACGACGACGGTCGGTCAGGGGCGGCTGACGACGACGGTCAGTCAGGGGCTCACTCGGGCCAGGCAGCGGTCGGTCAGGGGCTCACTCGGGCCAGGCAGCGGTCGGTCAGGGGCTCACTCGGGCCAGGCAGCGGTCGGTCAGGGGCTCACTCGGGCCAGACAGCGGTCGGTCAGGGGCTCACTCGGGCCAGGCAGTGGTCGGTCAGGGGCTCATTCGGGCCAGGCAGCGGTCGGTCAGGGGCTCACTCGGGCCAGGCAGCGGTCGGTCAGGGGCTCACTCGGGCCAGGCAGCGGTCGGTCAGGGGCTCACTCGGGCCAGGCAGCGGTCGGTCAGGGGCTCACTCGGGCCAGGCAGCGGTCGGTCAGGGGGTCACTCGGGCCAGGCAGCGGTCGGTCAGGGGGTCACTCGGGCCAGGCAGCGGGCGGTCAGGGGGTCACTCGGGCCAGGCAGCGGGCGGTCAGGGGGTCACTCAGGCCAGGCAGCGGGCGGTCAAGGGGGCACGCTCACGAGGGTGATCACAGGTGCTGGGATGGCCCTGGTGGCAGAAGCAGCAGAGCAGCAGAAGAGGGCACAACACCGAGCAGACCGGACCGGTGAGAACGAGCTCTGGGGAGGGGGGAGAGAGCAAACACAGGGGAGGGGGGGAGAGAGCAAACCCAGGGGAGGGGGAGAGAGCAAACTCAGGGAAGGGGGGGGGGGAAGAGAAGACAAAAGGGGAGGGGGGGAGAGAGGACAATGGGAAGGGGGGGGGGAGAGGACAATGGGGGAGGGTGGGAGGACACCAGGGGAGGAGGAGAGGAAGCGGATCACAGCAGAGGGGTACTTACTATCGGCGGCGGTGGCAGCAGCTGCGGCGATCGGCGGCGGCGGCGGCAGCTCCGGGCACGTTCGGTGACGGCGGGGGGGCTCACACCACGTGGGCACGGTCGGTGGCAGCGGAGGGCTGCAGGGGTGCACGCTCATCAGCGTCCACCGACAGAGTGGAGCTGATGAGCTCGGTGGCCATATTGTAAACATCCCCCTGCACATCTGATTGGAGGGCTTGCATCACATGGATGCTAGCCCCCAATCAGATCGGGGGGGGGGGGCACACACACCTCACAGTGCCCCAGCCAATGCCTGATGCTTTGAGCATCAGGCTATGGCCAGATTGAAAACATTACACCAATTTCTATTGGTGTAATGTTTCAATCATCACTTTTGGCTAGTTGTGAATAAACTAGCCAATCGGAGGGCTCCTAGCCACGGGGGGGGGGAAATCCCCTCCCGTGGGGTCATCTAGAGGTTGTCCCCTAGCTACGGCTCTATTAACCCTTTCGTGAACCCGGTTAATAGAGCCGCAGCAAGGGGGAAACCGCGATGACGCAGCGTATGCGTCATCGGGCGGGAACGGTGATGTTTCCATGGCGCATACGCTGCGCGCCCGGGCGGGAAGGGGTTAAGGAGATTTATAAATGACCCCAAACTTTTGAACATTAGTATGCATATATATATATAATGTATACAGACCAAAAGTTTGGACACACCTTCTCATTAAAAGAGTTCTTTTTATTTTCATGACTATGAAAATTGTTGATTCACACTGAAGGCTTCAATACTATGAATTAACACGTGGAATTATATACTTAACAAAAAAGTGTGAAAGAACTGAAAGTATGTCTTATATTCTAGGTTCTTCAAAGTAGCCACCTTTTTGCTATGATTACTGCTTTGCACACTCTTGGCAATCTCTTGATGAGCTTCAAGAGGTAGTCACCGGAAATGGTCTTTCAACAGTCTTGAAGGAGTTCCCAGAGATGCTTAGCACTTGATGGCCCTTTTGCCTTCACCTCTGCGGTCCAGCTCACCCCAAACCATCTCGATTGGGTTCAGGTCTGGTGACTGTGGAGGCCAGATCATATGGCGTAGCACCCCATCTCCATCGCACCTCCTCATCCATGCTTCACGGTGGGAATCAGGCATGTAGAGTCCATGCATTCACCTTTTCTGCATCGCACAAAGATGGTTTTTGCAACTGCATTTGGGGACACTTTCAAAGTTTTCCCAATTTTTCGGACTGACTGACTATTATTTCTTAAACTAATGATGGCCACTCGTTTTTCTTAACTTAGCTGCTTTTTCTTGCCTCAATACAAATTCTAACAGTCTATTCAGTAGGCTTATCAGCTGTATATCCACCAGACCTCTGCACAACACAACTGATTGTCCCAACCCCATTTATAAGGCAAGAAATCCTACTTATTAAACCTGACAGGGCACACCTGTGAAAACCATTTCCAGTGACTTCCTCTTGAAGCTCATCAAAACACTGCCAAGAGTGTGCAAAGCAGTAATCAAAGCAAAAGGTGGCCACTCTGAAGAACCTAGAATATAAGACATATTTTCAGTTGAATTACATTTTTTTGTTAAGTATGTAATTCCACATGTGTTAATTCATAGTTTGGTGCCTTCAGTGTGAATCTATTATTTTCATAATCATGAAAATATAGAAAACTCTTTGAATGAGAAGGTGTGTCCAAACATTTGGTCTGTACTGTGTATATATATATATATATATATATATATACTAGATGGTGGCCTGATTCTAACGCATCGGGTATTCTAGAACACCTTGTAGACAGGAGTGAACTGTGTCAAACTATGACTGACAGACTTGTAAACAGCAGAGAAGTGCGTCACACTATGAGCGGCAGTTCAAATTGCGTGCCAAAATACCAAGCCGTGGTCCGCTTCACTGATTGGTCGCCACCAGCCGCGACAACCAATCAGCGCACTTGGCGCGTGTTTTAAAACACGCTTCGCTGAATGGTCGCCGCCAGCGGCGACCAATCAGTGGAGCGGAGCATAGCTTGGTAGAGGTTTTGAATCCCACGCCGCGGGATTCATATGTCGCGCCAAGCAGCGCTGCTGCGCTGATTGGTCGCCGCCGTCCGCTGCAACCAATCAGCAAAGCGTGTTTTAAAATACGCGCCAAGCGCTGATTGGTCACCGCGGCTGGCAGTGACAAATCAGTGAAGCGAGGCACGGCTTGGCAGGGGTTTTGAATCCCCCGCCGCTGAATGGTCGCCGCTGATGGGCAGGATGGAGCCGGGGAGGGGGCAGGATAGAGCCGGGGGGCAAGATGGAGCCAGGGGAGCAGGATGGAGCCGGGATGGCAGGATGGAGCCGGGGGGCAGGATGGAGCGAGCGGGGCAGGATGGAGCAAGCAGGGCAGGATGGAGCAAGTGGGGCACGATGGAGCAAGCGGGGCGGGATGAAGCCGGGGGAGCAGGATGGAAGGTGGGGGCAGGGTGGAGCTGGGGGGCGGGATGGAGCTTGGGGGCAGGATGGTGCCTGGTGGGGGGCAGGATGGGGCAATCAGGACAGGATGGAGCCGGGATGGCAGGATGGAGCCGGGGGTTCAGGATGGAGCCGGCAGGGCAGGATGGAGCCGGGGGGGCAGGTTGGAGGCGGTGGGTCAGGATGGAGCAAGCGGGGCAGAATGGAGCAAGCGGGGCAGAATGGAGGCGGCGGTGCAGGATGGAGCGAGGAGGGCAGGATGGAGGTGGGGGGTGGGGCAGGATGGAGCCAGGGAGGGGGCAGCATGGAGCTAGGGAGCAGGATGGAGCCGGGGGAGCAGGATGGGGCAATCAGGACAGGATGGAGCAGGGATGGCAGGATGGAGCCGGCAGGGCAGGATGGAGCCGGGGGGGCAGGTTGGAGGCGGCGGGTCAGGATGGAGCCAGCGGGGCAGAATGGAGCGAGCAGAGTCGGGGGGCGAGGAAGGTGGCGGGGGGCAGGTTGGAGAGAGATTGGGGCAGGATGGAGCCGGGGGGCAGGATGGAGTTGGGGGGGCAGGATAGAGCCGGGGGGCAGGAAAGAGTCGGGGGGGGGGGCAGGATGGAGCCGGGGGGGCAAGATGGAGTTGGGGGGGCAGGATTGAGCCGGAAGGGCAGGATGGAACCGGGGGGCAGGATAGCAGCGGGGGTGCAGAATGGAGGTGGGGGGGCAGGATGGAGCCGGGGGCCAGGATGGAGTTGGGGAAGGCAGGATGGAGCCGGGAGGCAGGATAGAGTCGGGGGGGGGGCAGGATGGAACCGGGGGGCAGGATAGAAGCGGGGGGGCAGGATGGAGGTGGGGGGGCAGGATGGTGGCGGGGGGGGGGCAGGATGGAGTGATCGGAGCACAGCTGTAGCAGTGTCCTGCTAGGACCTTGCATGATGTCAGAATGACATCGACGTTCGGCGCTGTGATTGGCCCGCTCGCAGTCATGTGATATGTGTCACTTGCGGCCGGGAGCTGCTACTACCCCCCCCTCCTCACCTACGGCCAGGAGGGCTCAGGTGGCAGGGGCGCTTGATGCACCCCTGATTGTAGTCCTGAGGGAATAAATAAGTCCACTTTTTCTTTGCGTGTATTTTGGTGTGCTGCCATCCATTTACTCTTCTATATATATTCATGGCCGAAAGTGTTGGCACCCTTGAAATTGTTCCAGAAAATTAAGTATTTTTTAAAAAAAAATATTGCAATTACAAATATCTTATTATACACATTTATTCCTTCTGTGTGTATTGAAACAACCCCAAAAAAAACTAAAAAAAAAAGCACACTAAGCATAATTTTGCACAAAGCTCCCCAAATGGACAAAAAAGTGGATAAACAACTTTGTTTCAAACATGTGATGCTAGTTAAATATCACCTGTGGCAATATCAGGTGTGGGCAACATGAAAATCACAAATGAAAACAGATAAAAAGGGAGAAGTTGATTCGATCTTTGCATTTTATGTCTGTGTGTCCCATATTAAGCATGGAGAACAGAAAGAGGAGAAGATAACTGTCTGAGGATTTAAGAACCAAAATTGTTGAAAAATATCAACAATCTCAAGGTTACATGTCCAAATTGAGAAATCTTAATATTTCTTTGTCCACAGTACCCAAAATAATCAAGAAGTTTCCAACCCATGGCACGGTAGCTAATCTATCTGGACATGGACGTCAGAGAAAAATTGAAAAGTTGCAACACAGGATAGTCTGGGTGGTGGATAAGCTCCAATCAAGTTCTAAAGAATTACAAGCTGTTCTGCAGGCTCAGAAAGCATCAGTGTCAGCATAAACTATCCATCCACATGTGGAAAACATTTAATGCTATGGGGGACATCTAGGAGAATTCTATTGCTAACAAAGAGACATAAAAAGCTAGACTGCGTCTTGTGGACAGATAAGACCAAGATAGAGCTTTTTGGTAAAGTTCATCATTCAACTGTTTACCGAAAAGAGAATGAGGCAAACAGAGAAAAGAACACAGGACCTACAGTCACATATGGTGGAGGTCATGGATGTTTTGGGTTGTTTCGCTGCCTCTGGCACTGGGTGTCTTGACTGTGTGCAAGGCATCATGTAATCTGAAGATTACTAGAGGATTTTGGGTGGCAAAGTAGTGCCCAGTGTCAGAAAGCTGGGTGTGCGTCCTAGGTCATGGGTCTTCCAGCAGGATAATTACCCCAAACTTCAAGAAGCCCCCAGAAATAGAGGAAGCAAAGTGCTGGAGAGTTCAGAAGTGGCAGTAAGGAGTCCGGAACTAAATCCCAATGATCACCTATGGAGAGATCTGAAAATTGCTGTTGAGAAAGGAGAAGACGTCTCAAGTACGAGAGATGTGGAGTAGATTATAAAGAAGAGTCTAAAGGTACTGTCACATGCGGCAATATTGCTAGGCAATTTCACTGGCAATTCACTGGTTGCAGTGAAATCCTGGACACATTGTTACATTTGTACACAGCAACAAAATAGAACAATGTGTCCATGATTTCACTGCAACCAGTGAATTGCCAGTGAAATTACCTAGTAATATTGCCGCATGTGACGGTACCTTAAAAATCTGGGTGAGAAGAAGCTTATGGATATTATAGGAAGTGACTGATTGCAGTTATTTATTCCAAAGCGTGAAACCAAATATTAAATTGAGGGGGACACCAATTTTGTCTGACCCATTTTTGGACTTCTGTGTAGAATTATGTCCAATTTGCCTTTTTTTCAGTTTTATTTTGACATTGTTCCAATACACAGAAAGGAAATGAACATGTGTATAACAAAGCATGTGTAAGGGTGCTTTCACACTACGATTTTTAGGGAGCCGATGCTGTCCGATATAAATCGGACAGCATCGGCTCCCTTCTGATGCCTGGAATCGGGTGCCAAATAGGCACCCGATTCCGGCATAAAATCGTTGCCGAGCTGAAAAAAAAAAGAAAAAAAAAAAAGTTTATTCTCACCTCCCCCCGAGCCCCCGCCGTCTCCGCCATCTTCTTTGAGGCTCCCGGTGTCAGCAGAGGTCTTCCTCTGCTGTTCAGGACCTGCGGTGATGTCACAGTCACGTGACCGCGGGTTCCACCATGGTAACCCGCGGTCACATGACTGTGACATCACCGCAGGTCCTGAACAACAGAGGAAGACCTCTGCAGCCACCGGGAACCTGCATGAGCCACCGGGAGCCTCAAAGAAGATGGCGGGAGACGGCGGGGGCTCGGGGGAAGGTGAGAATAAACTTTTTTTTTTTTTAACCCCTGCACTCCCAGTTGAGCATTTTTACTGTACTGAGCATGCTCAGTACAGTAAAATAGGGTCCGAGGAGACATCAGATGTTTCCTCGGACCCTTCTCCCTAGGGCCCCATGTTATAGGGATCGGGTCAGATCGGATGTGCACTAAATGCCATCCGATTTGGTCCGATCCGAGTCTGTCAGATTTTATTTTCGGCGCAAAAATCGTTGCAGGCAACGTTTTTTTTCACCGGAAAAAAATCGGGAAAAATCGGGCAGAATCGGATCGGACCAAATCGGATGTCATTTAGTGCAGATCCGATTCGGTCCGATCCCCATAGGGATGCATGGGGCCCGAAAATCGGTCCGATGCGGTCCGATTTTTATCGGACAGCATCGGAAATGAATAAATCGTAGTGTGAAAGCACCCTAATTGCAATAATATTCTGGGAGAAGTACTTCAATTTCTGGGACAATTGCAATGGGGCCAACACTTTCGGCCATGACTGTAGATAAACTATATAAAAAATGTATCCACCTTCTTTGCCAAAATTGGCTTGGTCCTCAAGGGGTTGGATAAAAGGGAAGTTTGAAAATAACATATAGAACTTGATCAAGGAATATTCCTTCTTCATCAAGGAATATTCCTTCTTCAATATTCCTTCTTCTTCAAAGAATATTCCTTCTTCAATATTCCTTCTTCATCAAGGAATATTCCTTCTTCAATATTCCTTCTTCTTCAAAGAATATTCCTTCTTCAATATTCCTTCTTCATCAAGGAATATTGTTTTTTCTTTCTTTGAAGACTTATAATAATATCACATGATGTCTTATGCTAACAGAATACCATTCCGTCTTGTATCCCATCAGCTCCAAAGTGAACATATAGCCTCTTCTGTCAATCTTACCAGTGATGTAGTTATCTTGGTCCTTCAATCTTCAACAATTTTTGACAAGAGGATCTGAATGAACATATCCATTACCGTCATCCCTGGAACGGAAGATGACTTTTTCCCTATAGATATACCCTGTCTATATGTATATCGATGGGGGTTGATCAACATACAAGCATTTCTGAACTGTGCATTTGTCACATCTTCAACAATATAATAACACGTAATGTCTTATTACACCACTTTGTCTCCTGTGATCATTCCGGCCACATATGATGCTTTTAGCTGCTGTTTTATTTACAAAATAGTTCTTTCCACCGGCAAGAAAGATGAAAGCTTCATTGCCTTTTTATAAAGCTAATACATATTTCAGAACCAACTGATTATATTTTTTCCTGCTTGAAGAGCTTCATTTTCCGGGGAGTGTTAGAAAGATAGAGTAGGTTATGAATTGTATAATGTGTCTGCTTCTCACACTCTCATGAAGGTTTATATTTGATTACAAAGATGTGGACCTCTACAAGCCATGACCAAAGTGTTAGCTAGACTCTACTTCAAATATTGCACTAGTTGCTCTAGCCTGATATCTGATCACTCCAGACAAGGCAAAGTAGCTTGTTTTGGGCTCCAGGCACTTAATTCGAGGGGACAATAACCTGCTGTTTCTCTATAGTTCTTTCTCTGTTGAGATTCTAGAAGATGTAACCTTTCAAACCTGTGGTCAAATCTAAAGAGTTTTTGAGTTTCATTTGAGTTTTGAGAAAGAATGTTTTTTCTCGTCTGGTGATGTAGATTGTCTAAGCTGTTGTGCTGAATGTGCTGTTCAGTCTCAAGGGATTGGTACAAAGTGGTACAGTATTGCTGGATATACTGGTCAGCATAGATCAGAGGAGCTAATTATGTAGAACAGGACATTAGACTTTGATGTAGAATGTCATTGCTACTTGATCTGCAAAAGGTCACACTGGATGTGGAACAGCAGAACTGAGCATGTAGGATGGTGCCTTGGATATGGATCAGCAGAGCTGAGTATGCAGGACAGCACCCTAGTTGGGGATCAGCAGAACTGAGTATGCAGGACAGCACCCTAGTTGGGGATCAGCAGAACTGAGTATGCAGGACAGTACCTTAGATGTGGATCAGCAAAACTGAGTATGCAGGATAGTACCTTAGATGTGGATCAGCAGAGATTATTATGCAGGACAGTACCTTAGATGTGGATCAGCAGAGATTATTATGCAGGACAGTACCTTAGATGTGGATCAGCAGAGATTAGTATGCAGGACAGCACCTTAGATGTGGATTAGCAGAAATGAGTATGCAGGACCATACCTTGAATGTGGAGCAATAGAACTGAGTATGCAGGACAGTACCTTAGACTTGAAATTGCAGAGCTGAGTATGTAGAACATCACCTTAGATGTTGAGCAGCAGAGCTGAGTATGCAGGACAGTACCTTAGATGTGGATCAGTAGAGCTGAGAATGCAGGACAGCACCTTAGATGTGGATCAGCAGAACTGAATATGCAGGACAGTACCTTAGATGTGGAGCAATAGAGCTGAGTATGCAGAACAGAACCTTTGACTTGAAATGCCAGGATGAGAATGTAGGACAGCAGCTTGAATGTAGATCAATAAAGCTGAGTATATAAGACAGCACCTTATATGTGGAATATCACTGCTAGATATGCAGAACAGCACCTTAGATTTTGATCAGCAGAGCTGAGTTTGTAGAACAGCACCTTAAATGTTGCTTAGAATACCTGAATGCAAAACGACACATTGGATGAGGAATAGGAGTGCTAAAAGGCACAATGGAATAGTAGAGTCAAGTATGCAGGCAGGTACTTTGGAACATCATTGCCAACAGTGTAGACAGCTGGAGCGGAACAGCAGAGCCAATAATGTAGACAGGTACTTTGGAACAGAAGAGCTGGATTTGTCATGAGACTTAGGCTGGGGTTACACATAGAAGTCCGTTTTTGGAAGTGATTTTCATCACCAATCCGTTTTTTATAGGGTGCTTTTTGAGCCTCCTACACCCCTGAACGTTTTTTGGACTTAGTCATTTTTTCATTATTTTTCCTTAAAAATGCATGTGCGTTAACGCATGCATTAATGCAAGTGGCTATATATGCCATGCGTTAACTCATGCGTTTCCCATAGGGCCCCATGTTAAAAAAACGCATGCGTTTTTTAACTGATGCCAAAAACGTTGCTAGCAGCGTTTTTGGCTCAACACCGGACAGAGCAATGTTTTGAGGTCCAGAAAAAAACGCACAGGGTATTTATTACATTCAATCCGTTTTTCTGTCAGTTTTTGGACTTAGAAAAAAAAATTAACAAAAATGAAGCCAAAAACGGACCAAGGGCTTATGTGTAACCCCAGACTTACTGGTAAGAGCTGAAGCAGAACCCAGCGGTACAGCAGAGCCGAGTTTGTCAGGAAACTCACTTAAACTCGGTAATGGTTGTCCCATTTAGAACCACATAGCTAGGTATGTATAGTGTCTGTTGAATGACATAGAGTCTGTTGGAGTGATAGTGGAGGCATGCTTACTGTAAGTACCTGAATACTCAGGCGTATAGCCACCTGAGCCTATAAAATGTTAGTGTGTGTCATCAAAGGTGTCCACCAGGTTACCATGGACCGAAACCGAAGGATCTGGGTGCCGGAGGAAGAGGATGGAGAACTCGACACTAGAACTTTTCTGAGGACAGTAACAGATAGTAATATTAATTTATGGAATTATTTTATTGAAAGTATATAAAAAATGAAAAGGATGACACAAAAAACAAAATCTCCACTTAGACCTTTTACAGAGTATGTGAAATTTCAGAACTAATATCTCATTAAAGCTTTACATGTGGGAGCCCCAGTGGGGTTTCTTTGGAGAGTAGAGGTGCTCCTCACACTTTTAGTAATGGTTTTACAAATTCGGAGGGGTCAGAATTCTTTTTAGTTTTTTATTTCTGCAAAGCCTTGACAGGTATGAGAGAGTTGTGGGATAACAGATCCTAATTAGAGGTGAGAGAATCTTTTGATGTGTGGATTTGCAATTTTTGCCAATTTTAGTTGAACATTTAATTTCCATTTGTTGAAAATTGAAAGAAATGCAAAGGCTTGAATAGGCATTGAAAAGATTTGAATAATACTATGAGGTCTCTTAGGACATATTATGTTTAACCCATTGAAACTCTTCAATACAACCAAAGCCTTAGTAATTTCAAAGTGACCTCAACATATTTGGCCATGGCTCAACAGATGGTACAAAGCCGTAACCAACAGCCTGTTCATAACACTCAAAACTTATTCACACAATATCTGTACAGCTTTTTCAATGTTTCATGGCTCTCTCTTCCTTCTGTTATGGACAAGCTTTAAGCTGTGACGTCCTTTCACTATCCAGATTCATCACAATAAGGCTGCTGCATTTCCTGCTTTGGTTTTTATACATTATATGATAGTCCCTCCTGATTGCCTGTGCTATACCAAGTGATGTGATAACTGTCATAGCTACAGGGCATCATGGGGAAGCCCACACTGCTGCGTGTGATATTTTGTGATCGTCCTCTGGCTCATGCAATTTTCTTCCATGTGAAATTGTAGTTGCAAGTATGAAGCACTACCACAGCATTTTGTTTTCCAGTGCTAGATTGGGGCTTTAAATCTAAGTCTCCCGCCCCCCCTGTCTTATACTGACCTGTTGCCATCTCTCTTTTCTTCCTGAGTTGCTCCGGTGAGTCTCCAGCAATTTGTGACCTGCCGGAGCGAACCAGAGATCACAAATCAATGCAAATATAGTAGAGCCTTGTTCTGGCCTTGATCTGGTTCTCATAGGCTAGGGTCACATTTGTTATTACCGTGCTGCCTGGGGGGTCGTGCTAAAAACTTAGTGTTTTGCAGCATAAACGTAGTGCTACCGCCACGGTAGCTCTGCGTTTACGCTGCCCATACTCACCTATGGAGGCCCCGCCCCTAATGCGACATAAACACTGTCATCATATGGAAATCTCGCGGTATTTCCAAACGCGATCAAAGACACTGTGGACATCATCTTTGCTTGCGTTTGGAAATACTGCGAGATTACCGTATGATGACAGCATTGACATCGCGTTAGGGGCGGGGCCTCCATAGGTGAGTATGGGTAGCGTAAAAGCGGCGCTACCATGGCAGTAGCACCGCGTTTATGCTACAAAACACTAGGTTTTTAGCGCGACCCCCTGGGCAGCGCGGTAATAACAAATGTGACCCTAGCCATAGAGATGCATTGACATCTTGTGATATGACTTCTGATTTCAAGCCAATCAGAAAATATGGGCACAAGATGGCAACACGGGAACAGAGTGGTGCCGAAAAACAATGAAACCGCCAGAAGGTGAGTATATGGCAGGGGTAGGGGGCATAGATTTAATACGTCACTCCAGCGCTAAAAAAAATTAAAAAAAAACACAAAATGCTACTCTGGCGCTTTGAGTGATTTTTGTAAACTGAATCACATTTTGTTCATATCCTCCACGTACAGCAAATTACTAATATTTCTTAACAAATATGTATAAAAGCGATTTGTTCATCTCTAATCCTAATTGATATTGTAGGTTGCTTATTATAGGACAGATGAATAGTATGGAAGATTACACGTTTCTGAACATTGTGAAACTCTGAAACTTGACAGAATATAAACTATTAGTAGCCTAAGGACAGCGCTCACATGAGCGTATAACGGTTCCCTGAAAAATGCCCAAAGGCAACCCTAACACCTAGCCATCCTAGCACCTAACTCTAATCCTTACACCTACACCTAACCCTTTAGCCTACCACCTAACCCCTAAACCTAATCCTAAACCCAAACCTGTGGGCATTTTTCAGGTCACAGCGTATGACATGGCTGAGAGCTATTCAATATTTTGATGCACAGCACTCGGACCATTGTTACACTATGTTGCAATGCTGACCTGCAATTTCTTTCTGATGCCGATTTAGCATGAAACAACAATCTCAGCATGCTGTAAGAGGCTACAATATTCAGATAGCACATACATATACAGATCTATGGGTGTGTATGAAACATCGGACTGCACTAGGGTGTCATTTGATTGAAGTCCGATTACCGTGGACATGGACAATTAAGAAGATGGAGAAAATATGTTCTTCATCTTCACACCTGTGCTCTGTTTCTGTCATGCAAGAGTTTCGGATGATGCAAAGGTGACACTCAAATCACACTCTGGCAGAGTTTGATCTGAGTTACATTAACATTATTGTCCCAAATCTCTCACCTTGAGATCCTGGCCTAAAGCCATTCACTAGGGATACTGAACAGCTATATAAGCCAATTTACACCATTTTCTGATGTACATTGAGACTAGGGATGAGTGAGTATAATCCCAAGTATTCGGTATTTGGCGAGTAATACGTTACTCGCGGTACTCGAAATATTGCGAGTATTTCACAACTCGCCTCGCAATATTTGGATCTCCTGCCCAGCATTAGCCAATCACAAGAATGCCACAGCCTTCCTGGTTGTGGCATTACTATGATTGGCTGGCTGCCCAGCGTCATACATAAGTATACTATGACTCACAGGTTCTATATAAGCCCTGCCGCTGCCATGTTCTGCACATTGCATGCAGAACACAGCTAGTGCAGGGAGAGTGTGAGCAGCTGTAAGGGAGAGTTGTTCTTGTGCAAATCGTTCAGAAATCCTCTGTGAAACTCAAAAGCTCTTGTGAGAGCTACCAGTATTGTAGCACTAGGTGACTGTAGTGCTGAGAGACAGTCAGGAGCGTTACAGTATCACATAGTACAGTCAGCAATATTTCAGCTCTTCTGAGAGCTGAAGGTATAAGGTCAGGGAGTAGTCACAGTTTTCCCAACTATTTTTGGGGTCACATTTACCCCTGCAGATCAATTTCTTTGGTGACTGGCGCACGTAATATTTCGCCTTAAACCTCAGGGCAATTTTTTTGGTGCCGTTGGGGTGCTGTGTGTAAAACACAAAGCAGTACTAAGCTGTAGTGCTACCTCCCACAAAGCACTAACTGTTCCTTGTTCCCCAATATCTGAGTCTGAACATCTGTAGCTATGTCAGAAAAGCCCCAAATTCCTAAAAGGGCTGTTGTGAAGGGACAGGTACACGGACGTGGACATGGACGTGGGCGTGGGATTTTCATTAGTGCCCAACAAGACTCAGAGTCTGGGAGACAGAAGAAGGTTGATGCATCTATGTTCCTGGTGAAATTTCCCGGACTGGAACATAAACGGGTCTGGAAGCCAGAAGAGCAAAAGCAGATACTGTCTTGAATGGCTGATAAGGCCTCCACAAAATTTTCTAGCAGCACCCAATCGTCCACGACCACACAGTCTTCTGTCATAGTTTTTGCAGTGCCCAATTTGCAGGCATAGCTATGGCGTCTCCAAAAAGTAGCCCAAGGTGATATTTTATGGTTGATGAAGGAAGGAGGGTCCTATAACAAGTGCCTCCGATGGGAAATATTAATTAACGGAATATTGTTTTTAGCCTATTGACCACGAGGTACATGTATGGCAGAAGCAGGAGTTGAAAACATGTGTAATAAGAAGAAAAGGGGTTTGTATGGGAAGGGATGGATGTCATCACCAGTTGCGTAAAATAACATTTTTGGTGACTTTAGGTTGGGATGCTGTCATCAGGAGGGCTTACATACTCTTACGAAATCCAGTCCTTGTTAAATTTTATTAGAGTCAGCCTGTCTGCATTCTCTGTAATCAGCCGTGTGCGTGTATCTGTGATAATTGCCCCAGCGGCACTGCAAACACGCTCTGACATCACAATAGCAGCAGGGCAGGCCAGCACCTCCAAAGTATGTAAGGAGAGGTCTGGCCAACTATGCGGCTTGGATACCCAGTAAGTAAATGGAAGAGAAGCGTCAGGAAGGATGCAGGTATGGTCACTTAGTCGTCGATTAAAGATGGCCCAGTTTGTGGACATTTTACCACCACCTCCTTTGGACCTCCAGGGCGTGTCTCTCCCCATTAATGCATGCTGATGCACAGAGCTGGTACCTCTGCTAGCAGCTGTGTCTGCGGGTGATGTTGCCATCATCGACAATGGCCCTCTTGAAGGATTCAATTGTGAAATACCCTGATGACTGCAACAGTAGCAAAGGAAATTTGTCCTTGTACCGTGGGTCTAGAATATTGGCCAACCTGTATAGGTTGCTGTTTAAAATATGGATCACGCGAGGGTCTTGGCACAGACAGTTAGATATGCAATGTGCCATGTGTGCCAAGCTGCAAAGAGGCAAATGTTCTGTGACCCCAGAAGGAGGAACAATATCCATGCTCACCCCACACTGAGTCTCCTCCTTCACCTCCTCCTCTCCAGCCCACCCATGCTGGACAGACATGAAGCTGGCGTTGGGATTCCCCTTTGTAGCATGAGGAGTCCCCTCGGTACCACTGTAAAAGAAGTCCTCTCCCTCCTCGCCTTCCTCATCATCTTCATCCCCCAATCTTGCCTGATGAGATAGGCTGGGCTGGAAAAGATCACTCATTGTGAAATCTTGCTCCATACCAAGCTGCTGGGCACTCAAAGATTCCATTTTTAGATTATGCAGTGATTCTTTCAGTAGACATAGCATAATAGGAATGGTTACACTAATGATAGCATGATCACCGCTCACAAGCTTGATGCAGTACTCAAGGTTATCAAGCACCTCACAAATGTCTCCCCTCCTCTATCTGTAAGACTTAATTGTCCATATATACTGTATTTGTCCTTGTTCTCCCTCTTCATATGTAAAGCGCCATGAAATCTAATGGCACTATAAAAATAAATAAAAATAATAATTGTCAGAAATCAACACCCACTCGACAGCTGTTATGTGTCTTGGCTGAGTCTCAGTCTGACGCGCATGTTTAAGCTGGTATTCAGCAAGTGCCCTCTGCTGCTCACTTATCCTTGCCAACATATGATATGTTGAGTTCCACCGTGTTGGCAGGTCGCAAACGAGTCGGTGGTTTGGAAAATTAAATTGCTTTTGAAGCGCTGCATGACCGGCAACAGCGTATGAGGAATGTCTGAAATGGGCACAAATAAGGCGCACCTTCTCAAGTCAGGGTATGTTTTTATAAATTTCTGCACCACTAGTTTCAGCACATGAGCCATGCATGGCACGTCTACCAGCTTCCAGAGCTTTAAAGCCACCACCAGGATATGCCCATTATCGCAGACAACCAGACTGGATTGGAGTTGCAGTGGGGAGAGCGACTGATTGGTCTGTTGTTTTATTACTTGCCACAGCTCTGCTGCAGTGTGTGATGTTTGACCTAAGAAGATGAGCTTCAGCAAAGCATGTTGCCACTTTGCCGATGCACTACTGCACAGCTCCCAACTTGAGAGTGAGGTGGAGGGTAATTCAGCATAGGATGATGAGGCGGAGGAGGAGGAGGAAGAGGGGAGACAGGACGTATATGAGCAGGCGGAAAGCCTGATTGAGGTTGGGCCTGCTAATGGTGTCGTGGGTAGGATATGTGTTGGTCCAGTTTGAGACTTTGTCCCACCCTCCACCAGGTTGAGCCAGTGTGCCATGACAGAGATGTATCGTCCCTGTCCACAAGTACTTGTCCACGTGTCTATTGTTAGGTTGACGTTCTCGATTACGACGTTAGTGAGAGTACGCTTTAGATTGTCTAAGACGTGCTGGTGGAACGCGAGGACGGCACACCAGGAAAAATAGTGCTGGGTCACTGAGCATTGTGGAGTAGCCACAGCCAACAGATCACAGAAAGTCTGTGTCCCCACAAGCCTAAATGGCAACATCTCCACGGCTAGCAACTTGGCAATGTTCCCATTCAGTATTTGTGCTTGTTGGTGCGTGGCTTGGTATTTACACCTTTTCATAAATCTGGGGCACGGACAACTGGACGATTGGCTGGGACAAACAAGTGGATGAGCTTGTTGTGTCCTGCGTCTGTGCAACTGCAGCTTGTGAGCAAGAGGTATGATCACCTGCTTCCTGCCCAGCAGATTGGGAAGGATGCATCAAAGGCGACACGGCAGTGGCTTGACACAGACACCGATTTCGTACCCTGTTGTTCTGCCCACTGACTAGGGTGCTTGGCTGCCATGTGTTTCAGCATACTGGGGGTGCTTTGGTTGCCTTTCCCTGGCCTTTGCTCTGCTTCGTATGGCAGATGCTACAGATAATAACATTTGGCTCAGAAGGACTATCTGAAAAAAATTTCCAGGCAGCGGCTGAACACACCCTTGCCTTGACTTGGGGCACAGAGGGATTGCTCTTGGCAACAGTTGACACACTTCACACTCTGCTTAAACCAATGGCCCTTGGAGCCTTTGTTGGTGCTATGTATTCACCTTTTTCCTCTGTGCTGCAATGCTGGCTATGCGTGCCAGCAGTCCAGGTTGGATTGGTGGTCTTATCATTGACCACCTCATCGTCCATGTCATCCTCATTCTGTGTTGAAATTGTTGGCTGGCCTGGTGGCAACTGTGTGTCATTACTATCAGCTCCACCTCTTCACCCGGTATATCATGTGGATGAACGTGGCTTTCTTCTGGCTGTGGGTTTTCAAATATTTGGCCATGAACAGACGATACCTTCTCACGTTCCTCTTCAATATCATGATGGTGAGAGGACAGAGGCAAAGAAAGGTTATAGACTAAACAGATATTAGGAGTGGCCAAGGTTGTGGTCAAATGTTTCTTGTGACTCTGGACGGGGTGATGAACTATGAACAGGTTGCAAATATGATGAACACAACATTCTCTATCCATACATGGGCTACCTTTTGGAGACACTATGGTTATGTCTGGACATTAGGCACTGCAACTGATGCGCCCCCAGGCTATGGGGTACTCGGGAACCTAGCTGGTGCTGTCTCTCTGGGGTATCACGGTAGTCGTGACCTGGTCCCGTGGCCTGGGATTAGTCTAAATAGGGGTTACTTACAGGGGATTTGTGGTGACGCCACCCGGGGTATGTGGTTAGTAGAACCACCGCTGCCGTATTCCTGCTGGGAATGGTGACTTGGGGCAGCGTAGCTGGTAAGCCCTCCTCACTGACCCCAATCTCCACCTTCTCCTGTCCCGATCTGGCAGTGAATCACTATGACGACTCTCTAAGAAGCTCCCTGGACCAACTAGCACCCCTCTCCTCAGAACTACCAAACACAGAGTGAAACAGCCCTGGTTCATATCACAAACTTGATTCCTCCAGTGATGCTCTAGGAGTGCTGAACGTCTATGGAGAAATACCCGCAAACCAGAAAACTTCATTCACTATATATTTATGCTGAGAACTTACAACCCTGCCCTCCACTCTGACAAACAGACCTACTTCACCACCCTGATCTCCTCAGTCCTAAAGTGCAGGCCCCTATCACTGACCTCGGTGCTGATGATCTGGCTTCTTACTTCACTAAGAATATAGAAAACATCGATCAGGAAATCATTCCCCACATTTCCTTCGGCTCACTCTCCACATTCCACTTAGTCACAGAAGAAGAAGTCTCCAGACTCCTTTCTTCCTCTTGTCCCACCACATGCACCACTGACTCCATCCCCTCACACCTACTTCAGTCCCTCTTTCTGGAGGTCCCCACTCACTTAACCAAAATCTTCAATCGCTCCCTCTTTTCTGCCATCTTCCCCTCTTCCTTTGAACACACTATCATTACTCTATTATTAAAGAAAACTTCTCGACCCATCCTGCACTAACAATTACAGACCTGTCTCCAATCTCCCCTTCATCTCTAAACTCCTTGAGCGCCTGGTCTACTCCCGCCCCACCCGTTATCTCTCCACTTATTCTCTTCTAGACCCATTACAGTCTGGTTTCCACACCCTACATTCTACAGAAACCGCCCTCACCAAAGTGATCAAAGATCTTCTGACAGCAAAACGTAATGTTGACCACTCTTTGCTTATTTTTCTTGATCTCTCTACAGCCTTTGAAAATGTTGACCACCATCTTCTACTCTCTATCCTGCACTCCATCGGCATCAAGGACATGGCTCTCTCCTGGTTCTCTTCCTATCTTTCTGACCGCTCTTTCAGTGTATCATTTTCTGGCTCCACTTCCTCCCCTCATCCTCTTACTATTGCGGTCCCTTAGGATTCAGTCCTTGGACCGCTTCTCTCTCTACATGGCCCCGATTGGACAGACCATCAGCAGATTTGGCTTTCAGTACCATCTTTATGCTGATGACACACAACTATACACTTCATCCCCTTACCTTACTCCTGCTCTAATAATGAACACCAATTACTATCAAACCGTAGTTTGCAATATCATGTCCGCTCTCTATCTGAAGCTCAACTTTTCTAAAACTGAACTTCTTCTGATCCCGCCCTCCTCTAACCTCCCTAAATATGACATGTCTCTCTCAGTATGTGGCACCACGATAATGCCTAAGCAGCAGGCTTGCTGTCTGGGTGTTATGTTTGACTCTGTTCTTTCCTTCACCCCATATATACAATCTCTTGCCTGCTCTTGCCGCTTGCACCTGAAGAACATCTATAGAATTCGTCCCTTTCACACCTTGGAAACCACAAAAACCCGCCCTGATTCACTCCCGCCTTGACTATTACAATTCTATTTTATTTGGCCTCCCCCGCACTAGACTATCCCCTCTCCTGTCCATCCTTAAAGCAGCAGCCAGGATCACCTATCTGGCTAACTGTTACTTGGATGCTTCCGCTATATGCCAGTCATTACACTGGCTGCCCATACACTATAGGATCTAAATTCAAACTGCTTGTGCTCACTCACAAAGCTCTTCACAGTGCAGCACCTCCCTACCTCTCTACCCTCATCTCTGTCTATCAACCCACCCATTCTCTTCGCTCTTGAAGTAACTTTAGACTAACTTCTGCATTAAAACCAGATTATAGGCCAGTGGAGTTAGTGAGGCAAACTCTGAGTAGAAAAAACCTATATGAAGAACGAGTTATCAGCCCAAATAATGGTATAAAATTAATAAGTTTATTGGTACATAATTAAGATATACCGTATATACTCGTGTATAAGCCGAGTTTTTCAGCCCAAAAATTGGGCTGAAAAGTCCCCCCCTCGGCTTATACACGGGTCAATACGGTAATCCTATGGTGGGAAGGGGAGTGGGGGGTGGGGGGGCGCTGCGCAGTGTTTCTTACTTTGTCCCCCGTTCTGCAGTGCCTTCCGGTGTCCTCCGTGCTCCGTTCCCGGTCTGCTGTGCCTTGTGGTTCCTCCTGCTTCGGCTCCATCATCGGTGCTGGGGGCCGCCATCTTCCTTCTTCCCTCCGTCCCCGGCCAGTGATGTCAGAGCAGGCCGCGCTGTGATTGGCTAGCACCCGTGATCACATGTCACGGGTGCTAGCCAATCACAGCGCGGCCTGCTCTGACATCACTGGCCGGGGGCGGAGGGAAGAAGGAAGATGGCGGCCCCCAGCACCGATGATGGAGCTGAAGCAGGAGGAACCACAAGGCACAGCAGACCAGGAACGGAGCACGGAGGACACCGGAAGGCACTGCAGAACGGGAGGACAAGGTAGGAAGCTGTGTGTATGTGTGTGTGTATGTGTATATATGTGTATATGTGTGTGTGTGTGTGTGTGTTTGTATATATGTGTATGTATGGGTATGTGTATGTAAGTAGGCTGGCTGCCAATATAAGCCATACCACTGGGGCTGCTGTATATACCACTGGGACTGCTGTATACTACCACTGGGGCTGTATATACCACTGGGGCTGCTGTAAACTACCACTGGGGCTGTATATACCACTGGGGCTGCTGTATACTACCACTGGGGCTGTATATACTTCTGGGGCTACTGTATACTACCACTGGGGCTGTATATACCTCTGGGGCTCCTGGATACTACCACTGGGGCTGTATATACCTCTGGGGCTACTGTATACTACCACTGGGGCTGTATATACCTCTGGGGCTGCTGGATACTACCACTGGGGCTGAATATACCACTGGGGCTACTGCATGCTACCACTGGGGCTGTATATACTTCTGGGGCTGCTGTATACTACCACTGGGGCTGTATATACTTCTGGGGCTGCTGGATACTACCACTGGGGCTGTATATACCTCTGGGGCTACTGTATACTACCACTGGGGCTGTATATACCTCTGGGGCTGCTGGATACTACCACTGGGGCTGTATATACCACTGGGGAGGCTGCTGTATACCACACTGCTGGGGGCTGTATACCTGTGCTGGGGTCCACCCTCGGCTTATACACGAGTCAATAGGTTTTCCCAGATTTTGGGGGCAAAAGTAGGGGGGTCGGCTTATACACGGGTCGGCTTATACACGAGTATATACGGTACATAACACATATAAATAATGCATCAGAAAAATAATAAAATACACCATGAAAAACATGCATCCAAATGCTATCAGTCCACCAATGATAGGGATGAGAGCCACAAAGACAAAGCTACCTGGTAGATAAGTACAAAACCCCCACATATAAACTATCTATCATAATGTTCATAAGAGTTCTCTAGATGGCATATATTAGTACAACCCGGCAAGCATGTAGGGAGTCATATCTGTTTCCAATATACATATATATCAGCCCAGATAGAAAAGCTATATACGCAAACTAAAGTGCAAGCTAAAGTGCAAAGTGCTAAATATGATTGAGTACACACCAAATGCTATTCCTGTATGGATCAAAATTGTACCTATCCATATACTGTTATCTTAAATGAATTGCTAAAGTGCCACATCATCAAATATAATATAAAATAATAGTGAGAGAACTAACACTTAAAAGCAAACAGGTGATCAAGTACACATAAGTGCCAAATACTAGATAGGTAAATGTGAATTGCAATGCAAAAATTTTTTGCAATATAAATTAAATGTGGTAGGTAACTGAAAGAAAAAATAATGTGCCTAAAAGCTAATCTCAAATAGTGACCAGTGAAAAAAATCAATAGTAAGCACTAGTTCAGATCTACCTGTCACGGATGCCGGAATCAGCCAATCTCTCCCTGATTCATATGGTATCAAATATACTAGAGAACATGAAACCAGTAGTACTCTCCTCCTGTGTCCCTGACCAGATAAACACAGGGTACAGAAATATATATGTGCAGGGGTCCTACATAATAGCCATGTGGAACCTTATTTATATATCAACCGCACTATACACAAAGCCTCCCATCCTTATCACATACTGAGGTGGGACAAGTGTCCAGCCAAAATAACACCTCAAATGGTGGTATAATTACCCGTCCTATTGGATGCGCTTGTTCACCATGACGCGTTTTGCCCTGCGGCTTCTTTCAGAGGGTCCCTCCATGGTTAACATGAAGCAGGGCGGGTATAAGTGGTGATGTCACTGCAGGAGGCGGGGCGGCTGGACTCCTGCTGTGACATCACTGCCTTTCCCCGCCCTGCTCCATGTTAACCATGGAGCAGGCGGGGAGAGGCGGTGATGTCACCGCAGGGGCGGGGCAAAGCAGCAAGCGAGGGAGACAATGATTGGCATCAAGGAGGCGGCGGTGGGAGGATTAAACATACAGGGGGTGTGAAACTGCCCTTTGGCTCCAGCCACAAGCCACATCCTATTTGGCTCCACTATGTAAGATTTCCAAGTGAGTGTATTATCTCGGGGTACAGGGGGCTCAAGGGCTGGGGGACCCCTTGCCTGAATGTAGCAGCATGTCTGCATTCAGTGCTGTAATTAGATCATCATGTATGGTTGGTGACAGGTCCTCTTTGACTTAGCTTTTAACTAAAGGGTTATTCCCGTCTGCAAAATCCTACCACAATATGTAGTAGGTGTAATATTAATAATATTATTAGCACCTTAATTAATACCTTCAATTAGAAATGTAGTATAGTTGTCTGGATATAGCCATGTCTGTCATCTCATGTGAAGGCCTTAGCAGCTTAGTTATATTTGGTTACGACCACCAGCAACTAGCTAACTCGCTTTCACTATATGAGTTGGTTGTAACCATGGATACCTAAATTACAAAGGCCTGCACATGAGGTAGCAGAAATGTAGTATAGTTGTTCTGATATAGCCATGTCCGGTACCTCATGTGCAGGAGTTTGATGATTAGGTATCCATAGTTATGACCCACTCATATAGTAAAAGCTAGTCATTTAGCAAGTTGCCCTTGGTCATAACTATGGATACGTAAACTGCAATGACCTGCACATGAGGCTAAAGAAGTGTAGTATAGTTCAGCTGATATAGCCCTGTCTGTTATCTCATGTGCAGGACTTTGCGGACTAGGTATCCATGGTTACAACCATGAGCAACTAGCTAACTAACTAGCTTTCACTATATGAGTGGTCATGACCATGGATACCTAAGCTGCAAAGGCCTACACATGACATAACAGACATGGATAAATCAGGTGAACTATACAACATTTCTATTTCCTCATGTGCAGGCCTTTGCAGCTTAGGTATCCATAGTATAGTTGGGACCCACTCATACAGTGAAAACTAGTTAGTTAGCTAGTTGCTCGTGTTCATAGCCACGGATACCTAAACAGCAAAGGTCTGCACATAAGGTAACAGAATGTAGTATAGTTCTCCTGATATAGCTATGTCTGTTACCCCATGTGCAGGACTTTGCAGATTAGGTATGCATTGTTTCGACCACAAGCAAGCAGCTATCTAACTAGCTTTAACTATATGAGTGGTCATGACCATGGATAGCTAAGCTGCAAAGGCCTGCACATGAGATAACAGATATGGCTGTATCAGAAGAACTGTATTAAATTTCCAAGTGGAGATATTTGCAAATGTTATTATTATTACACCTACTACATATTGATATTGGATCTTGGAGACAGGAATACCCCTTAAACTTTATTTATTTTTTTTAATCCAATTTTCAAAATTTCACAAATCAACAATGAATGATGACAAAGTCATTTAGTAAACGGCTTTTATTGCATATTTTTATGATTGTTTTGTGCTTCATCCAAACTTGTTTTTTCACTAAATAAAAATCTAGATCAAAATCATGGAAGAAGTGGGGGCCATGAATATGTAAAGTCCTACATGCGTGTGTGTCTACCCCGCCCGGTCTCTATTATTGGGAAGCCCAGCCATGTAACAATTCACTATGGTAGACCATTATTCAAAGATTTTTAGATTTTAGAAAAATGTCTAATATTTAACTATAATAAGTATGGTAAGTAGAAAAAAACAATAATTAGTAAAGTAAATAATGATCTAATTAATTAGGAACAGCGTAGTCTTAGTAATGTCTTCACTCAGATTCCGACGACACAGGTACAAAGTTATTACTCTACTGTAAATGAAACCGAGCAAAGAGTGACAACAGATATTTTACCGCTGAGATCGCACTCAGCTGATAAATACAAACAGAATGTACATCTAGCATTAACGCGCTGTTAAATCAATAGCCCAATAGAACCACGGGCGGTGAGAACGTCCACCGGGTGATGAATCTGGCCATCGAGCCTGTTTTAATCATTATCATTCATCCAGTGATTCCTCAAGTTGATAGCAGCAGAACGTATTGGCAAATTGTCCGTGATCATTTAACCATATCTCTGCTGGAGAGAACAAGATGTCACTGATAGGAAAGCAAATAATAGTACTTTTAAGAAACTCCTTCTAAGTTTCTACCATATTAAAGGATTAGAAGATGCCTTGACCTGCATTAACCTATCCGCTTAAGACAGGCTAAGATTTTAATCCACACAAAGGCATAAAATGCAGTGATGTTTAGAAACCAAAATGCAGGCTCTTCATCAATCTCCTCTGCTCTTGATCTTATTATAACTCAAATTGCAATTAAAATTCAGAAATTGATCAATAAATAATTAGTTTTTTTTGTTCTTCTTCCAATTACCCAATCACTAAGATTACCCTGGCAGAGGGCTGGGTGGGGTTATGGGCGGGGAAAGGGGGTAAATATTCATGTGCAATGAAGACAAGTTACAATCACTGATGCCAGCAGAGGGGAGGGCAGGATTATGGGCAGGGTAAGGAGGTGAATATTTATTTGCAATGAACACAATTCCAATCACTTATGCCAGCAGAGGGGAGGGCAGGGTTATGGGCGGGGGAAGGGGGTGAATATTCATATGCAATGAACACAAGTTCCAATCACTGATGTCAGGATGGGGTGGTTGGGGTTATCAGTGGGGGAGGGATTGAATATTCATTTGCAATAAACACAAGTTCCAATCATGGATGCCAGCAAAGGGGTGGGCAGGCTTATGGGTGGGCAAAAGGGGTAAATAGTTATTGGCAATTAGTACAAGTTCCAATGACTGATGCCAGCAGAGGGGTGGGCAGGGTTATAAGTGGGGAAGGGGTGAATAGTGATTTTCAATGAACAAAAGTTCTGATAACTGATGCCAGGATAGGGGTGGATGTAGTTATGGGTGGGGGAAGGATGTGAACATAAATTTGCAATGAACACAAGTACCAATCACTAATACCAGCAGAGGGGTGATGTTGGGTGGGGGAAGAGGGTGAATATTTATTTGCAATTGGCACACGCTCCAATCATTGATACTGTAAGAGGGTTGGGCAAGATTATGGGTGGGGAAAAGGTCTGAATATTCATTTTTCCAATCACTGATGCTAGAAGAGAGGTGGGCAGGATTATTGGCAAATAAATGAGTGAATATTCATTCCATTTACTATCCACCATGTGACTATAACCTTCGGGACTTATTGCAACACAACGAGGCAACATACACCAATAAAAATGACATATCCTGAAAGGGCTGGCCAAGTCCTACTTCAAGTTACTATTAGTATGATGATCCGCAACTAGGTCTTATTTTTTGAGTAGGGATTATATTTTAAGAATATTCAAAAAAAGGCCAAAAAATTTTGCCACGGATTTGTGGCGCCTCTGTGGACCAGTCGCCACTAGAAGGCGTAGCAGCCGGGAATGGTAAATCCAGTCACCCTAACACACACCTAACACAATCCCGATCCCAACACTAGGGACTCTATGTCCAAGAACGGGATGGCGGCAGGATACAAGTGGAGGGTGGGAAAGTTAGACAGGACATGGTGAGGGGAGGAAACAAAACCAGAAAACACCACAGGAAGTTGAGCAGCTAGTGATTAGTCAGACAGTCAAGTTCAGTCTGAAGGAGAAGAGAGAAAACCATCACCACACGGGACTGAAAAGACACGGACCAAGCAGCCTGTAACATCATGAGGCTTGTCCGGGTCCTGGGCAGCAGACCATAGAGGGACGGAAGGAGTCCTAGGGACACAGATAGTGAGCAATCCAATTGTGTGCTTGAATTAGCGGAAAAGCTGAAAGACTGGGCAGTATACCAGGGTGGCGGCTCTGAGGTGGCCAGGACGCTCCACGATCGAACCACAATACCGGTCGGTTGCAGGGTCTTTATGTCCTGTGACCCAACCCCGGCGCAGCGAAGAGAAGGCCCCGTACTAGGGCTAGGAGACCAGGCAGATCGCCCACAAAAGCCTGTGGCCGCTGGATCGTAGCTTTGCATGCGGAAGTGAGAGACAGAGAGGCCCATGGAAAGGAACACAAAAGGGGGTGATCTGGATGAGCCATCCTGACTGCTAAGAGACTACCAGGGCCGCCACTGCACTGTCTTGTAAATTGAACATCTGCCGAGAAAGCAAAGTAAACCGGGTTAAAGCTCAGCACTGCGAGACTGTAACTTCTGCGCCTGAAGATAGGTAGACTGGTTCGCCAAAGCGGCAGCAGGAGCCTGCCCGTGAGTATCCTTGATCCTTGCCAGCAACCAGCACAGCCCCACTGGCCTCCCAACCCCCAACGAATTCATCACATCCATAGACTTTAAGGTTGCCCTGGGGACCGACTCCTCCCGTGGAGAGCTGAACCATCCTCACTGCTACTCCCATCATCCCCAAAGGTCCTGACAGCAGCAGCGGCTATACCGACCACGTCTCACAGGTGGCGTCATGGCAAAACAAAAAGTTTTATTTTTGCTTTTATTTTATTTTCATCCATTTTTCATCTTCCCTTTTTTAACTGATTGCCCCACAAGGGGTTCACAGACGGGATCATGCCACTGTGACATCCCGCAGCCCAGACGACGAGAGGGCTGGTTCCGAGTACCCCACGGTCCCTGCCAGGGGCGAGTCAGATTATTTTTGGGGTAGGTTCTATTTTAGGAGAAACACGGTAATAATGTAGGCAAATAGATTGGTGAAAAGCTGGGGTTTAGAAGCAATTGATATGCAATTTTTTAATGAATTGAAGTCAATCCCTAATAAAGTGATTTGAAAAGTTTCATAACTTACAAGTTAATAAAAAAATAAAAGTTTAGTTCTCTTTAAATCGTGTGCTTTGTGTAAGACTTTCTTGAAGAGAATCCTGCAGATCAATGCCACCTCCTTTCTACCGTAGAAGACACACCAATCCAGTTATCAGCTCAATCTTCGACCACCTCCTTCATTGCCTTCTGAAGATGCAAGAACACAAGAAACGTTCTTGAATGACTCATTCCAGAAGACTTTGGATGGCTTCCTCATGGCCCATGAGATTTGAGACGTAATGTTTTCCTTTTTCCAGATACCGGTATTCCAGGAGAATTGACAAAAATGCTAAAGACGTTTTACTCCCACAGGTGAGAACCGGGTAACAAAGAATTAGGTAATTCAATACCTTCCACTGCTGTAAACGCCTACATAGCTAAACAAGTCCGAGTGCTGAACAAATCTGTAATTCAAACAATTTTCTTCTGATAAAACACACACTTTTTACACACTCCAGTATTTTTTCTATTTGTTTTTCTACTCCTGTAATCTCCTATGACCTGTACGTAAAATCAAACAGAATAAAAGAATAAAAGTTTCACTTCTCTTTCATGTCCCTTGACTGAGAAGCCATATTTACTCTGCTGTGCTTTGATCCAGACAGGTTTGCTTTGGGGACTGAGAGGCTGGTTGTGGTTATGTATTGTGAGTCACACGTGGTGCATTTTCCCATGAAGCTCGGATTATGAGAAGGAATATATATATTTATGTACACAGCAAGCGAGTAATACTGCTTTTTTCATGATGGTTAAAGCTGCATTTTACACCCCTTATAGTTTTATCATCAAGCCGAAAAGATGGGGATTCTGTCTGTCTGTCTGTCTGTCTGTCTGTCTGTCTATCTATCTATCTATCTATCTATCTATCTATCTATCTATTAAAAATTACTGCCCATTTTTTGCTATTTGGTCCTGGGTCACTGTCTCAATTGACAAGGATTTTTCTCCCCCTTTTCCAACAGTAAGGTTCACGAAGACTGGCTGAGTTCATTAGCTAATCCAGTCCACTTCTTCGTCATAGTAGACACAGCCATGATGATAACTTTTAAACTTCTAGGTCCAAGTGATCATAGATAGGGTAGATCATCCATCACAGTTTGAAAAAGTTAGTATATTTGTTCCACACCTGTCTCGACTGGACCAGTCCCTTCCTCTATGACTATCACCCTTTGATGCGCTACATGTCCAGTTTTACAAGTTACCCAGTATGTCTCAATTATGACATGTCCTTGGATCTATTAAATTCGAATTGAACACACCCCATTGCCTAAGCATTAAGACAGTACTGTGTTCAGATGCCAAGTACAAGTACAAAGTGTTAACACTCTGCCAACATCCAACTTATTTTGTTGTTATTAGATCCTCAGACGTCTATGATTCCTGTTGTGGATTCTATAACTTGCAGCTGGTATGGCTAAACCCATTGTTTGCCATAAGCCTCATAAACATTTAATAGAGTAGAGTTTTTTGCATTACTTGCACCTGCTGCTTGTTAAGCCGTTGTGCTGTTCTTTCATCAGAAACTGTTATTAATAAGTGTTCTCACTACATTAAAATCTATTAAGGATTTTATAGTTTGAATCAATCATTTGCTGTAAGCATCACAAATTGTTATTATGGTCAGCCCACATTACAGTGCTAACTGCTGTGGACATGCTAGATCTATGTGCTACTTAAGAATGTAATTTTCCTATTAATCTGCCTTTCTGGTTTGGTGGCTTCTGTAAAACTGGTTGATAGTGAAATGACCAGCTGCAATCCAGAATGTGCAGTCTGTCAGTCACACTTTGCACTATCCGTCATGTTGTCACACACCTTTGAGGGCCAGGTATACGCTTCACCCGCCTCCCTGTCCTGGTATGGGGTATAAGTGTCCTTCCTGACCTGTAACTTCATGAAGCCACGTCACCTCTCTTTGTTCTTCTCTCTCGCAAAAGAATGAGGGAAATGGGACTTTTATGATGTCTTGAATGAATATTTGGCCACATGTCTCTTCTCTTGTTTATTTCTATGGGAGGTCCAAAAATGACCGAAATGTAAATATCCTTTTAAGATAGACCTCTACTTGATGTAGTGGACATCATAAGGACTTGTATTTACAGGAGATGTTTACTTTTATAGTTTTTAAGGGGCAAAAAGCTCTCTACAATTGAAGGAAATAAATAATATTAACTTGATGGATAGAGTATCTCCGTAATATGTCACTAAACCCCCAGTTCTCTTGTGCTGCCTTGTTTAACTGTGACGCTTTTATATGTGCGCTGAAAAAAAATGAAAATTTTAATAGATAACCAAAAATAATCATGCCCATTATATAGAAGAGAAGTACAAAGACCTCGTTACAATGAGAAAAAACTAAAGACAGGCAGGAAATAATTGAAAGAACGATCCCGCGTGTCACAGAGAGTCAGTCTTGAGATTGCGACCGTTGCCCATGGGCAAACTGGGCTAGAACTCAAAAGCCCTGCAGCCACATCCGTCCCCGCAGAGAGCCACTAACATGCCTCCTGCGGATGAGCATTAATTAGAGAAATGAAATGTCTAGGTATATATTTAGTAATGTAAGGCCATGAATATTCCATGGGACTGTAATGTGATTGTTAGCAGAAATAATAAATGTTCTCTGATGTTTCTGATAATAGTTTCAAAATTGTTGAATGACTTATATTAGTTATATTAGTATCTGAAACTATCATGATTGGGGCTGCAACACCAGCGAAGGCACTGTATAGACAATATTACGGCACTGCAGGGGCACTACTAAAGTTGCGGCTAATGTAGCTGGCACTTTCATAAGGCTACTGTAAAACAAATGTAGCATTTTGAAGAATTACAATAAATTCCCTATATACAACTTTAACACCATTGCCAAAAACCCTGCAAAAGGGTCACCATCACAGTAACCTCTCCTAGCGTCCCACAGCATCTGTCCCAGTCACCTCTCCTGCTTCCGAGACCTACACATGCCACACAGGTCTCCCAGGAGTGCTTTAACGTCATGAGCGTTCACAATCTCCACCTTTTAAAGAGGCATTTTATTGACTCTATACATTTGTATCCTCAGCCAATGGCTGGAGGACACTAGGTACTTAACGCACCCTCCCCCTAAGGAAGATGACTGAGCAAAGTGTTCACAGTGCTATAGACATGCTTGCTACTTGTCAGGTCTTGTTTCCTATATCCTGTTCATTACCCTTGCCCACTGTACCTGTGTTCCAGTACCAGCTGTGCCTGTCAGTATCAGCTGTACCTGCCTGGTCCTGCCATACCTGCCAGTACCTGCCAGAACCTGCTGTACCTGCCAGAACCTACCAGAACCAGCCATACCTGCCACAACCTCTATTGCCATCCTGTCTGCTAGTACCTCTCCACCTGTAGCCATCTGCTAACCTGTACTAGCCTACCTGCCTGTTTCAGCCACTTTGCCCCCACTTGAGTCCATGACTGCACCCCCGACCCTTTGGGTAAGTTGCTCCAAAGCCAAGAATTCCTGTGGAATAGCACCTGGCGTCTACTATCCACCACAAGCCTATCCTCACCATCAGAGGCTTTAGTGAAGACAAGGTAGTCGCTTCATTACGCCCTTCCACAATGAGCCCAGTTTTGTGGTGCTGTGGGTCCATACCCACCAGCTTGAAAACAACCTCTATGTCAGTACCCCATAGTGAGTATCTTACTATGATCATTATTTATGATGCAGGTATTTTTTCCTCTGTTTGACACTTGTTTAATACTATCTATATGCAGACGTGGTCAGAATTGTTGGTACCCCTCATTTAATGGTAGAAAACCCACAATGGACACAGAAATAACTTGAATCTGACAAAAGTAATAATAAATAAAAAATCTATGAAAATAAACAAATGACAGTCAGACATTGCTTTTCAGCCTTGCGGACACAGAATGTTTAAATAAATTAAACTCATGAAATAGGCATGGGCAGAAATGATGGTACCCTTGAAAATAATGTGACAAAAGGGACATGTTATATCAAGGTGTGTCCACTAGTTAGCATCACAGGTGTCTAAAAATTTGTAATCAGTCGGTGGGCCTGTATATAGGGCTACAGATACTCACTGTGCTTTTTGGTGATATGGTATGTACCAGGGGAAGCGAAGGAAAGAGTTGTCTCAGGAGATTGGAAAGAAAATTATAGACAAGCATGTTAAAGGTGAAGGTTATAAGACCATTTCCAAGCAGCTTGATGTTCTTGTGACTACAGTTGCACATAATATTCTGCAATTTAAGGTAGTGGTCAATGCCGGGGCATGGATATAGCAGTTGCTAACTGTATATGTGGCAACCCAGTGTCTGGTTGCCACAATGGCATTGCCTCCCTCGGGAAGTGATGTCATGCTTGGAAGCAAGAAGGGGTATCCACATCAGCTAATCCCACAGCATACAACACTTTTCCTGACTCCAGACCACAAGAGGAGCTTTGAAACCCAAGTTTAGGGGGGCTCCCCTATAAAGTCTTGTCTTGGGGCGAGGTTAGGCAGTTCAGTTCCTAGGAGGACTGTGAAGACGACCTGTGGACTGGAGCCGGAGGAGCTCATCCCAGGCAGAGTAGGAAAGCTTAGAGAACACAAAGTATGCAGACACCCTTGGGACTAGAGCCGGAGGATCTTGTCCCAGGATAGACAGCCGTAAGCTCGAGGGACCATAGGAGAGAGTCTGAGGAAGGAGAGAAGCAGGCCTGGGGAGTGGAGCCAACTTACCGGCTCACCCCAGAGCACAGCACCAGAAGCGCACACCAGAGTCCGAGGTTGTGAGGGTACTTCAGGCCCAGCAGCCAAAACTGGAGGATGGGAGAATCCACATTCACCGGCCACAACATAGCACCTGGAGGCACAGCAGCATCGGAGAGCTCAGGGACAGTTGCCAGAGGAGTGGTACCTGGGAAGGGCTCAAGCTACCTGCCATATGGGTGAAAGACTTAAGAGCAGGAAGAGAGGGTCACAGATTAGCTACAGGCAGCCAGGACCAGCAAAGAGGAGCACCACAGGGAGGTTTCAGAACTCACCGGGTGAAGAGATCCCTGACTTGCATCCAGACCACTCGGATTCTTAAAATCCCCTGTGGATAGTGCCTTGGCCTGAACCTGCAACTACCAGTAAAGGTAAATGAAACTACGTACTGTGTGTCTATTGGTTATTCAGCACCCTTAGTCCTGCACTCCAATGTCTTACCATTGCCATAGACTTTACTGGTTGCCCAGGGGAATCGCTGGACCCATGAGGAGTGATACCACCTTAACTGCGAGCCGTGGGACTGTTGCCAACCTCCCTGGATGTGGTCGCAGGAGGAAAATTGATGACAAATGAAAGAGACAGATAATACCAATGGTAACAAAAGAGTCCAGAAAAACTTCTAAAGAGATGAAAGTTTAAATTTAAGCTCAAGGAACATCAGTTTCAGATCGCACCATCTGTTGTTGTTTGAGCCAAAATGGACTTCATGGGAGACAACCAAGGAGGTTACCATTGTTGAAAACAAATCATAAAAAAGCCATACTGGAATTTGCCAAACTACATGTTGACAAGCCACAAAGCTTCTGGGAGAATGTCCTATGAACAGATGAGACAAGAACGCAACTTTTTGGCAAAACACATCATCTCTATGTTCACAGGTGGAAAAATGAAGCACATAGAGAAAAGAATACTGTTCCTACTGTGAAACAAGGAGGAGGCTCTGTTATGTTCTGGGGCTGTTTTGTTGCATCTGGCACAGGGTGTCTTGAATCTGTGCAGGGTACAATGAAATCTCAGGACTATCAAGGGATTCTAGAGAAAAATCTTCTGCCCAGTTTCAGAAAGCTTGGTTGCAGCTGCAGGTCATGGGTCTTGCAACAGGATGATGACCCAAAACACACAGCTAAAAACACCCAAGAATGGCTAAGAGGAAAACATTGGACTATTCTGAAGTGGCCTTCTATAAGCCCTGACCTAAACCCTATTGAGCACCTATGGAAAGAGATGAAACATGCCATCTGGAAAAGGCAACCTTCACACACCAGACAAAGGGAGCAGTTTGTTCTTCAGGAGTTGCCAAAATCCATGTGCAGAGGTGCAGACGTTTCATTGACAGTAACAGGAATCATTTGATTGTAGTGATTGCCTCCAACGGTTGTGCAACAAAATATTAAGTTCAGGGACCATCATTTCTGTCCAGGTCTATTTCATGAGTTTAGTTGTTTAAAAATTCTGTGGAAGCAGGGCTGAAAAGCAATGTTTGATTGTCATTTGTTCATTTTCATAGATTGTTTTTATTTATTATTACTTTTGTCAGATCCAAGTTATTTCTGTGATCATTGTGGGTTTTTCTTACATTAAATGAGGGGTACCAACAATTTTGACCACGTGTGTATATAATTGCCTTGTTGTGTCTGTCATCGACTTTTGTGTCCGGTTGTCCCCATAAAGGGGTGTTGTGACATCATAGTGGGGAATTATAAAATCACAATTAGGTATTATGACATCCCAATGGGGTATTATGACATTCCAATGGAGTATTATAATATAGCATCGGAGCTCCATCTAGCCATTTTTATATTAGCATTATTTAGTCCTGTCTTTTCATCAAACTTTGCATACATTAATTGTAAAAGAGAATATAATACTAATGTAATACATTTAAATCTGTACCTACCTCCTCTTACACTCCCTGACAAAAGTTATGTCGCTTATCCATGTGATGTAAATAAAGCTTATAACCTGACGTTAAATTCATCCATTGATTATATAAATTACTGTTTTGAAAGCTGAAACCCTCCCAAATGTGGTTTAGGTTAAGAAAATAAATTGGCATCAATGCTGAAATATTAATCATATAATGAACACAGAATGGTCAGATTTTGGCAAGACAAATGTTTTATCGCCCACAGAAAGTAATGTGATATTCAAACAAATAATTAACTTAAAATACAAATATATGTTGTATAACATTGGTGAATGAAGTTGTGGTGCTATTAGAGTCATATTTGATATTTTGTGTGACTTCCAAGAGCTTGAAGGACTGCATCCATGCAGTTCAACAATGATTCATACAATTTATTAATGAAGTCATCAGGAATAGCAAAGAATGCAGTCTTACATGCCTCCCAGAGTTCATCTAGATTCTTTGGTCTTCCAAGCTTCCTCTTTCATTCTACTCCAAACATGCTCAATGATGTTCATGTCTTGTGACTGGGCTGGCCAGTCCTTGAGCACCTTGATCTTTTTTGCCTGGAGGAACTTTGTTGTAAAGATGGATGTATGAGACGGGAGGTAGCTAATACTTCTTGATATTTTAGGCTATTGATATTGCCCTCCACTTTGCAAATGTTTCACACACCCCCACACTGAATGTAACCCCAGACCATGATCTTTCCACCACCAAATTTGGATCCATACAGGCTCCAGTAGGTCTCTTGCAGTATTTGCAGCGGCTGTAGTGTAATTCTACTGAAGATTCATCAGAGAAATCCACCTTCTGCCACTTTTCCAGTGTCCATCTGTTTAGCAGGCTGTGGGACTTTATAAATGCCACACAGTTTTATATTTGCCTTTTGTTTAGTGCTGGCCCCTGGGCACTGATTCGACTATGGAGACCATTTTGAGACAGAATCCTACAAACTGTTCTAGTTGACCCAGGGACTTGAGGTGACCAGGCCTGTTGGAGCTCTGCTGCAGTGGAAGAGGAGCTTGCTTTGGATTTTCTAACCAACAAACGTTCCTGCTGAGCAGTTGTCTTGTGGGGTCTGCCGGACCTGGGCTTGTCAAACACATCTCCAGTCTCTTCAAATCTTTTTTTAATTATTTGTACTTGACGCCGAGACACATTATAGGTGCCAGCCACCTCTGCAGTGGATCTGGTCTTCAGCCTTTTGATAATCAAGGCTTTGGTCACAGGGTGGACTCAAGTTGCAGTTCAAGTGAAGGTCTGGGGTGCTGGGTTTCTTTTTAGACACACTAACTAATTAACCGATCATTTACTGAGCACAGGGGAGAATGTAAACTAAGATTGGTGCATTATATGACCAGGTGACAAAACTTTTGTCTTGCCAAAATCTGACCATTCTGTGTTCATTATATGATCAATATTTCTGCATTGATGCCAATTTATTTTCTTAACCTAAACCACATTTGGGAGGGTTTAACTTTCAAAAGAGTAATTTATAGAACCAATGGATGAATTTAACGTCAGGTTATAAGCTTTTATTTACATAACATGGATAAGCGACATAACGTCTGTCAGGGACTGTATAAGCCACATCTTTTTCTCCACTTTGTGAACTCATTGTTCAGCAACTTAAAAATACACAGTCAAAATCTTTTTGGTTCAAAATAAAATGCCCCTTCCCCAGAGATGGATTCACAGCTACACTGCACAATAGAGCTGTATAATGTCCTATAAGCTGCTGCATCATAAAAGTGTGTCTTACATAGAGACAAGAGAACAGGTATTTCTAAGACCTGTGGGTACCGTATATACTCGCGTATAAGCCGAGTTTTTCAGCCCAAAAATTGGGCTGAAAAGTACCCCCCTCGGCTTATAAGCGAGTCAGTGCGGGGGCTGCTGTATACAGTGGTATACAGCAGCCCCCGCATCCCCAGTAATGCAGGGCCCCCCCCCTCATGCTCCGGTCACCTGTAAAGCAAATTATACTTATCAGTGTCCCGCTGTCCGCGCCCGCCGCTGCCGACATCCTCGATCCTCCATCTTCATGCGTCTTCTTCCGGTTTCCTGTGTTTGTCGCTGTCAATGACGTCATTACCAGCGCCGAACACAGGAAACAGGAAGAAGACGCATGAAGATGGAGGATCGCGATGTCGGCAGCGGCGGGCGCGGACAGCGGGACACTGTTAAGTATAATTTGCTTTACAGGTGACCGGAGCATGAGGGGGGGGCCCTGCATTACTGGGGCTGCCTGTATACTACCGCTGGGGCTGCTATACACTACCACTGGGGCTGTATATACCTCTGGGGCCCTGTATACTACCACTGGGGCTGTATATACTACCACTGGGGCTGCTATATACTACCACTGGGGCTGTATATACCTCTGGGGCCCTGTATACTACCACTGGGGCTGTATATACCACTGGGGCTGTATATACCACTGGGGCTGTATATACTACTGGGGCTGCCTGTATACTACCACTGGGGCTGTATATACTGCTGGGGCCCTGTATACTACCACTGGGGCTGTATATACCACTGGGGCTGTATATACTACTAGGGCTGCGTCTATACTACCACTGGGGCTGTATATACTACTAGGGCTGTGTGTATACTACCACTGGGGCTGTATATACCACTGGGGCTGCGTGTATACTACCACTGGGGCTGCGGTATATACCTCTGGGACTGCTGTATACCACACTGCTGGGGGCTGTATACTTGTGCTAGGGTCCACCCTCGGCTTATACACGAGTCAATAGATTTTCCCAGGTTTTGGGGGCAAAAGTAGGGGGTCGGCTTATACACGGGTCGGCTTATACACGAGTATATACGGTATTTTATATTGGAGACAATATGGCAGTATGTCTCCTACCACTACCTCAGAGACAACTGAAAATTAAAGATAGAGCCTGTAATGACATCTGGTAAAAATACAGGATACAAGTCATATTATGGCCAGAATAGCATGTATCTCATGTACAGAGCCATGGCTGCTTATTCTGAAGTCACCTGAAATGACTGGTGTGTTTTAAAGGGAACCTGTCATGAAAGTAATGCTATTTATCTATTGATACAGGGTTAATCTGCAAGTTAATAGTGTTCTAAAACTGAGTGACCGCCACACTGAAAGCTTGGCTAATGGGAGGAAATGAACCTATTTCCTCCCGGCAGCCTCTGGCTTTCCATCATAGAGGCATGGCTTCAGTAACTGTTCATTTGAGTGACGGCTGTATCCACTCCTCGGCATCCACTGACTTACAGATGACTTTAGTGGTCAATGCCAAGACATGGACATAGTCGTTGCTGACTGTATACACCATATCAATATTGACCCTTATTGAGCCTTTTGATATGACTTAGGATGAAAGCCAAACCCAAATTTATACTAAATCATATTAGAACGCTTGTTATAAGGTCGATGCTGACTTTTAGGATTGCTACTTTCAATAGGTTTCACTAGAGTTTAAGTAATTTTCTTCTCTGAAGAGGGAATTTGCATATCTAATTGCCATGTGGAGCATTGCATGATCTATAAGACTCCTGACACAGGCATTCTAGACATGTTACTCTCCACAAGGAAAAACGTTACCCCTTGTATGCTGAGCAGTGATTAAATCTGTGCGTGTGCGCGTCTGTGTGCGCGTCTGTGTGTTGTTTCTGTCTGCCTGCCTGCCTGCCTACCTGGACTTATCTTATGCTTTTAGTTTTGTGAGACAAAAATTATAACTGTATGAATCAGATACTTTTACTAAGTCACATATAATATTGTTGGCATCTCATCAAAATGTATTACCGTATTTATCCTTACTAATTGTATCTCCGTTATCACAAATTTGTCCTTTGCCTGCAGGTGTCACCATTGCTGTCCAGAGATGAAGAGAGGACTAATCTGTGATAGAAGTGACTGCTACCTGCACGGTGCATAATAATTTACTATATCTACTAATAAATTAAAACAAAGCAAAGTGCAGCAGTAAAAATAAATACCGTATATACTCGTGTATAAGCCGACCCGTGTATAAGCCGACCCCCCTACTTTTGCCCCCAAAAACTGGGAAAACTTATTGACTCGCGTATAAGCCGAGGGTGGACTCCAGCACAGGTATACAACCCCCAGCAGTGAGGTATACAGCAGCCTCCCCAGTGGTAGTATACAGCAGCAGCCCCAGTGGTAGTATACAGCAGCCCCAGAGGTATATACAGCCCCATATGCAGCCCCAGAGGTATATGCAGCCCCATATGCAGCCCCAGAGGTATATGCAGCCCCATATGCAGCCCCAGAGGTATATGCAGCCCCATATGCAGCCCCAGAGGTATATGCAGCCCCATATGCAGCCCCAGAGGTATATGCAGCCCCATATGCAGCCCCAGAGGTATATGCAGCCCCATATGCAGCCCCAGAGGTACATGCAGCCCCATATGCAGCCCTAGAGGTATATGCAGCCCCATATGCAGCCCCAGAGGTATATGCAGCCCCATATGCAGCCCCATAGGTATATGCAGCCCCAGAGGTATATGCAGCCCCATATGCAGCCCCAGAGGTATATGCAGCCCCATATGCAGCCCCAGAGGTATATACAGCAGCAGCAGCCCCAGCCCCAGGGCTGTATACAGCAGCAGCCCCAGGGCTGTATACAGCCGCAGCCCCAGGGCTTTATACAGCAGCAGCCCCAGCCCCAGGGCTGTATACAGCAGCAGCAGCCCCAGCCCCAGGGCTGTATACAGCAGCAGCCCCAGGGCTGTAAAGAGCAGCAGCCCCAGGGCTGTATACAGCCGCAGCCCCAGGGCTGTATACAGCCGCAGCCCCAGGGCTGTATACAGCAGCAGCCCCAGGGCTGTATACAGCCGCAGCCCCGGAGGTATACAGGCCCCCCATCAAGTTCCAGGGCCCCCCCCCACTTGCGCGCCAGCCTGTAAGGTAAATTCATACTTACCGGTGTCCAGTCGCGCCGCCCGCAGCTGCCGACATGACTATTCCGGGCTCCATTCAGCGTCTTCCCGCGGCTTCCTGTAGTCGCGGGCAATGACGTCATTGCCCGCGACTACAGGAAGCCGCGGGAAGACGCTGAATGGAGCCCGGAATCGTCATGTCGGCAGCTGCGGGCGGCGCGACTGGACACCGGTAAGTATGAATTTACCTTACAGGCTGGCGCGCAAGTGGGGGGGGGCCCTGGAACTTGATGGGGGGCCTGTATACCTCCGGGGCTGCGGCTGTATTTTTTTTTTTTTTTCCATATACCGTATATACTCGCGTATAAGCCGAGGGGGGACTTTTCAGCCCAAATTTTGGGCTGAAAAACTCGGCTTATACGCGAGTATATACGGTAGATTAATAATAATTGAAAAATAAATAAAAGGACAGTTGACACAGCTAGATCTATGCAAATGCATTCACTATTGTGGAACATGGGCACTGAACACCAAGGTAGGACACATGTTAGGAATAGTGATGAGCGAGCACTAAGATGCTTGAGTGCTGAGTATTCGAAACGTGCAGTTGGATGCTCGGATGGGCGTAACTCAAGTAACAGAGAATCATGGAAGTCAATGGGAACTCCAGTTTTTTTCGGCAAGATCTAGAAAAAATGCTTGAGTTCCCCATTAACTTCCCTTATACTTGGATACGCGAGTTAGGCTGGGGTCACAGTACCATTTTTCACATGCATTTTTGGAGACCTGCGTTTTCAAAAACGCATGTAAAAAACGCACCCATAGGCCCCCATGTTAAAAAACGCATGCCCTAATAGCCAAAAAGCATGTGTGACTGTCCCTTGCGTTTTTGGAGCATATCCAAAAACGCATGCGTTTTTGTAAAAAAACGCATGCGTTTTTGTAGAAAACGCATGCGTTTTTATAACATGGGTTCCTATGGAAAACGCATGCAAAAACGCATGTACAGTTAGTACCTTTTAGTGCCATTCAAAAACGCATGCGTTTCCCATAGGAGCCCATGTTAACAAAAACGCATGCGTTTCCGGAAACGCATGCGTTTTTGTTAACATGGGCTCCTATGGGAAACGCATGCGTTTTTGAATGGCACTAAAAGGTACTAACTGTACATGCGTTTTTGCATGCGTTTTCCATAGGAACCCATGTTATAAAAACGCATGCGTTTTCTACAAAAACGCATGCGTTTTTCAAAACGCTCAAAAAAATACTACAAGCACTATTTTTAGGTGCAGATTCAAAAACGCAGCCAAAAACGCAGGGAGCCATCACACACCTTACAAAACTCATGCTGACATGAAAAAAAGCATGAGTTTTGTTAAATCACTTAAAAAAAACGCATGGCAACTGTGACCACAGCCTTAGGCTGGGGTTACACATAAGCCCTCAGTCTGTTTTTGGCTTCAGTTTTCTCATTTTTTTTTTCTAAGTCCAAAAACTGACAGAAAAACGGATTGGATGTAATAAACACCCTGTCCGTTTTTCTCTGGAGCTCCAAACATTGCCATGTCCGTTTTTGAGTCAAAAACGTTGCATGCAACGTTTTTGGCATCATTTAAAAAACGCATGCGTTTTCATGCGTTTTTTTAACATGGGGCCCTATGGGAAACGCATGCGCGAACGCATGCAAATGCGCACTTGCGTTTGCGCATGCGTTCGCGCATGCGTTTTTTTAATGAAAAGTCCAAAAACGTTCAGGAGTGCAGGAGGCTCAAAAAGCACCCAGAAAAAAAACGGATTGGTGATGAAAATCACTTCCAAAAACGGATTTCTATGTGTGACCACAGCCTTACACCCATCTGAGCATCCAACTGCTCATTTCGAGTACCAAGAACCCAAGCATGGTAGTGCTCGCATCACATATTAGAAACCTTTTTGCCTCAACATATCAAGGCTATGGGTAAGGGCCATGGTGACAGAACGACATTGAGTCTTGGTTCTTCACTTCATCAAGGGACTTGCTGGACTAAAACACTTCATGTGTCATCATACAGGGCTCCATGACGTCTCAGTGGAAGGAGTGTAGTCTGTTGATGTGAAGTTTACTAACTTTTTGTCAGCAGCTTTAGGAGTGATTGGAGAGGACGAGACATTTGCTACTATAGACCCCCAAAGATGTTACAAGTTTATCCTCTTCTAACCTAGATCACCAGGGATCTTATCGATAACCTTTTTATCCTACCTTACACTATTATGGATATAAAACCCTTTCTCTGACATAGATCCCATTAAACCTTTTACTATTCTAGATCAACCAGCAACCTTTTTTATTCCCGAGACCACCAGAGAGATAACCAAAACCCTCCACTTACCTAGATAGTTTTAAACCTTTTTGCTATTCTAGATCAACAGGGATATTGTAGAAACCTCTTTGATTCCCTAGACCACCAGGAATATAACCAAAACCCCATAAATGCCTTAGATCACAGTTGATGTTCCTGTTAAACATTTTATTATTCTAAACCTCTAGTAACCTCTTTGATATGCTAGACCACCAGGGATGTAACCAAAAGCCCTTCACTGCCTTAAATAAAATGTTATGTTCTCGTCAATCCTTTAACTACACTAGACTACTATGGAATTAACCAAAAGCCATTCACTACCCTAAAAAAGATTTAATGTTCTCATCAATCCCTTTACTACACTAGACCGCAAGGAATGTTACCAGTAACCTCTTTGCTAACCTAGACCACCAGGGCTGTAACCAAAACTCCATCCAGTGCCTTGTATAACAAATTATATTCCTTTTAAATCATTTACTACTCTAATTCCCAGGAGATTTTACCAGTAATCTCTTTGCTACTCTAGACCACCAGGGATATAACTAAAGCCCCTTTAGTCACATAGATGACAATTGACGTTAACATTTTCTCTCCCTAGACCACCAGTGATGTTATGGTTATTCTATTTTATGGAGAAAACATGTCTGTATCCTCTCTAGCATTGATCCATTTGGGTCAGACGCTTCCCATTTGCAGTAGATGACCCTTCATTATAAGTATGCAACACTAATTCCCGCTCCAATAGTAAAAATTTGCAGCCATTATTTATGTTTTCACGGGTTTTTTGACAGGTCGAAAAGAAATATTGTAAAGACAGCGACTTTCCGGAATAATAACATCTTTGAGGAAATGTTCTCTTGCTAGCAACAAGAAAAGACTCCAGATATAAGCCGAGCTATTTTAGAATAATACGGACTAAAGTGGGAACTATTAAGCCGGGATAATACATAAATGGGGAATATTCAACTTGTTAGAGCTGGGTATTGGCAGGGACCAGAAGTGACATAAATATGTCGGGCTGTGACAAACAGCCTCAATATGTGGGAGCGCTGGGACACGAATTTCTACTTTGCGTCAGGACTCAGTCTTAAATATTTTAGATATAAAAGAAATCTATGCATAGGAATAAAATAATAATGCCTGTGTGGCTTGCTAGGTGCATTGATTTCATTTATTTATTTCTCGCTGTTTATATGGAGCCAACTAGGGATGGGCGAATCTACTCGCTAGGACTCGTTACTCGGCGAGTAGTAAGGGACTCGCAGGACTCGGTACTCTGCGAGTTTCCCAGTGATTACTCGCACGAGTCCAATGCAAATCAATATCAATCCTAGTTTTGTCAGAAACGCTGACAAAACTCGGATTGCCATTGTTTGCATTAGACTCGGCTACTGTGCCAGTGATAGCAGGGAAACTCGCAGATAACTGCTGTTACATTGCGAGCAGAGTCCAGCTGTCTTCTCTGTGCAGCTCCAGGGTCCTAGAGCCCACCTGCTCACAGAGATGATGTAGCAGTGCTGAGATTGTTCTCAGTCTGCTCATTCCCTGTGCATAGACATCTATATTTATGCACAGGGGATGTAGCAGAGAGGACATCGCGTTTTGGACTACGTCGGACAGAAGAGGATTTTTTTAATTAAAGATGGAGTCCCTAATGGCTTTTTTTTTTTATTTCAAATAAAAAATTTTCTCTGTGTTGTGTTTTTTTAACCCTTTATTGGAGATTCTTAGTGGCTGGGTCAAACGTGGCCTGACATTAAGAATCTCGGGCTTAATACCAGCTTGTATAACAAAGCTGGTATTAACCCCTTTATTACCCAGCGTGCCACTGCCACCAGGGCCGCTGGAAGAGCGGGGTTCAGCGCCAGAGGATGGCGCTTCAATGAACGCGCCATCTTCTGGGGCGCCTGCGGGCTGCAATTTGCAGCGGGGGGTGCCCAGAAAGCTTGGGCATCCCTGCGCTGTGGATTCCAGCCCCCAGCTGCTTAGCTGTACCTGGCTAGACATAGAAATTGCGCGGAGGCCTGCGCATTTTTTTTATTATTTAATGAATTTCAGAGTCAGAGTCTCAGAGTCAGAGTCTCAGAGTCGGAGTCGCCTCAGAGTCGGAGTCGCCTCAGAGTCGGAGTCGCCTCAGAGTCGGAGTCGCCTCGGAGTCGGAGTCGTCTCGGATTCGGAGTCGTCTCGGAGTCGGAGTCGTCTCGGAGTCGGAGTCGTCTCGGAGTCGAGTCGGAGTCGGAGTCGTCTCGGAGTCGGAGTTGTCTCGGAGTCGGAGTCGTCTCGGAGTCGGAGTCGTCTCGGAGTCGTCTCGGAGTCGGAGTCGTCTCGGAGTCGGAGTCGTCTCGGAGTCGGAGTCGTCTCGGAGTCGGAGTCGAGTCGGAGTCGGAGTCGGAGTTGTCTCGGAGTCGGAGTCGTCTCGGAGTCGGAGTCGTCTCGGAGTCGGAGTCGTCTCGGATTCGAGTCGGAGTCGTCTCGGAGTCGGAGTCGTCTCGGAGTCGGAGTCGTCTCGGAGTCGGAGTCGGAGTCGTCTCGGAGTCGGAGTCGTCTTGGAGTCGGAGTCGTCTCGGAGTCGGAGTCAGAGTCGAGTCGAGTCGGAGTCGGAGTCGTCTCGGAGTCGGAGTCGTCTCGGAGTCGAGTAAGAGTCGGAGTCGTCTCGGAGTCGGAGTCGTCTCGGAGTCGGAGTCAAAAAAATGCGTGGGGCTCCGCGCAATTTCTATGTCTAGCCAGGTACAGCTAAGCAGCTGGGGGCTGGAATCCGCAGCGCAGGATGCCCAAGCTTTCTGGGCACCCCCCGCTGCAAATTGCAGCCCGCAGCCGCCCCAGAAGATGGCGCGTTCATTGAAGCGCCATCCTCTGGCGCTGAACCCCGCTCTTCCAGCGGCCCTGGTGGCGGTGGCACGCTGGGTAATAGAGGTTAGGGCCAGCTTTGTATTATCAGCTGGCCCTAAGCCCGAAATTTATGGCGGTCACGCCAATATTAGACATGACCGCCATGAATTTCTATTAAATTGTTTTAAAAAAAACACAACACAGAGAAATTTTTTTATTAGAAATAAAAAAAAAAGCCATTAGAGACTCCATCTTTAATTAAAAAAATCCTCTTCCGTCCGACGCAGTCCAAAACGCGATGTCCTCTCTGCTCATCCCTGTGCATAGATATAGATGTATATGCACAGGGAATGAGCAGACTGAGAACAATCTCAGCACTGCTACATCATCTCTGTGCACAGACATTCATGTCTGTACACAGGGAATGAGCAGACTGAGAACAATCTCAGCACTGCTACATCAGGCAGCAGGCAGGCTCTAGGACCCTGGCAGCCAGCACACAAAGAAGACAGGACTCTTATCTGTGCGAGTTTCCCAGCCAGCGATTACTGTTGCAAAGTAAACGAGTCCAATGCAAATAAATGACAAAACTAGGATTGCTTCAGGCTGAAGCTTCCGAGACACATCTGCGATTTGTAAATCTCACACTACTCGCTATTACTCGCTTCCCCATTCATTAACATTGGACTCGCTAGACTCGCAACGAGTAGCGAGTCCTGTGCTCGGACTCGCTAGAGTCAAGCGATTCCGAGTAATTTAGGATTCGCCCATCACTAGAGCCAACATACTCCATAGTGTAGTACAAACGTGTAACTTGAAGCTCCTGGGCTCAATACAGATTCTGTACCAGGAAACCCAATTAAAATATTGGGGCCACTTTGTCAACCTCTGCGTCTGTGGTGCTCCTACGGATACAGTCCCCACAGAGGTACTGCACCCCTGTTAGGGTGTAGTATCCCGCTCACTGGTAAAGGGGGTACAGACCAGTACCGGGACACCCAGATCACACTAGGGACAATTGTAGTGGGGCTGGGTGGTGAAGGAAGTAGTTAGAGGGAGCACTTCGGAGGAGTGAGGTCAGGAAGAACACAAATAGAGGACGTGGGACACGTGACAGAGGGTATAAAAAGAATGTAGGAGACGACAGTGAGAAGAAAGACAGTTAACAGAGAGAGTGACCAGCTGAGGAGAGACCATTGAACACCAAGATCGAGTTGGAGGGCAGTTAGAGAATATACGCCTGAGAAGTGTCCAGAGGACTGGAGCAAGTGGGAGTTCGTCCTAAGTCCAAACCCTAGAGCAGAACATCACCCAGGTAGCTGCGGGAGGAAGAGGGGAACCCAGAGGCATGGGAAGTGAGCAATCTACCCATGGGACTCGTATCCATTGTCAAGCGCAGGCAAGTGGAGGGTCTAGGCCGCAAGGGCCACCGAGAACCCAAAAGACTAGTGAAGAAGACCAGGCTCAGCTAGCAGCACGGAGGCTGTGCCACTTCCAAGATGACACAGTCAACAACTGCGCACATCTGCTGAAAAGGTGGCAACCATAGGGCTAAGGGGAGACACTGCGGGGGAACCCCTAGGAAAAGTCCACAGTCACTGGCTCAGAGCTCTGTCTGGCGAGGTGCAAGGAAGGACTGTGTGAGATGACCTAGAAAGGACAGAGAAGGAGTGCTGGTTACATAGCATACTACTACCAGTGAGTTGCTGGATCCCTGCCTCTGAGAACCCAGTGGTCAGTGGGCTGCTGCACAAAGACTGTGAGTAAAAGACCTGAAGATTGCAACCCGCTGTGTCTGTGAACTTTCTTAATGTGTCTACAGCACCAGAAACACCACTACCAACTCACTCAGATACCTTTGGCCACCTTAGGGGTCATCCCTACCCGTAGAGGGCTTAAGACGATTGCTGCTTCCCAACCATTGGCCCCTAGGAAGATTGTCGAGTAGCGGCAGCCAGATATAGCTGCAACCTTCAGGTGGTGTCACATATAAATTAACAAGTATCCCCAGGTCCAGTTATCTCTTTAAAGAATGAACCCTCCACACCAGATTCCTATCCTTAAGAGAGAGAGCCACCCACACTGAACTTTTCATGACACCGCCAGGGTCACGGAGCCGAGGCTGGATCCCTGTGATCCCCGTGAGGAAGCCACAAGAAAGCCCAGTTCAAAGTATCTTAAGGCCCTGGAGGGGCGTGTCACATCCACTTTGGCACCAAGGCTCAGGTGTAACTGTTACCTCTGGAATTGTTCTCCGTCTACTCCGGCTTAAAAAAAAGACGGTGTCATAAGCTTATTAGGGGTTGTGTAGTGTTGCGTTGCCGGTGCCAGGGCCCCTTGTAGTCAATGGTGGAGCAAAGCCGAGGTCACAGCGCAGCCCTGGCTTGTTTCAACCTGCCTTGATTGGCTCCCCAGTACAACAATTGGGTTCTGAATTGTCCTTATGGACAGCCAAATTATTTTCAGAGTTAATTAGAGTCTATAAAACAAGTTTACTACAACAATCTCATGAAACATGGGTACAATGCTTGAATGTTGCATGAGAAGAGTCATTCACACTTGTATAATTAGTAGCAGGCTGCCCCTCTCATCTCTGTACCTCCTGACTCTTGTTTTCCAACATCATCATAATGCAAAGTGGTGACCTGTTCCCCTGAGTCTACGCCAAGAACCCATCAAACCAACAACAAAGGGGATAACCAGTTTCCGGGCACATACCAGAGACACATGCTAACACCAGAAGGGCACACTCACTTCCCTTTGCTTTACACCCACAAGATCCTAGGCACGAACCCCAGTACGAACCACACAGGGTCCAATCTAATTAAGATGGGGTGTTCAGGTTCCTGCAAGGCTTTCTGTACTTGGGACTCTCTTCATTAATCTACTCTGCAGGCTTCTTTTATTAACTATATCCCACTGTTCTGCCTTCCTTCTTGCTATATGCAGTGTGAGTTCCAACATACAGCTTAAACCTTCTCTGCATCCAAAGTAAACAGACTGTTTGTTCTTTAGACTAAGCTTTACTGGTCAACAGTGAGTGAGTTGATTGACTGACTGATGATTCATCAATTACAAGTGCGAGTGTGGTAACTATAAGAATACAAATGAAACATATTAGCAGTGAGTATATCACATAAAGAGTAGTGATGAGCGAGCACTAAAATGCTAGGGTGATTGATGCTCGGGTCGAGCATCTCAAGATGCTCGGGTGCTCGACCGAACACCGAGCCCAATGTAAGTCAATTAGTGACAGGCTCTGCCCACAGACTTTCTGCTATAAAATAAGTGTTTCTGGGAAAGGGCGGGAGGGTGGGCTTTTTCAAATCATCGCAGCATACAACACCTTGCTGTGCCCCCCAGAGGGATCCTAACAATCAATCTGCTTATTAGTGAACAGTCCGAGCATCTCAGCGGTACTTGGTGCTCGCCAAGCATCCCGAGTACCGGGATACTCGTGCGAGTCACGAGTAGTGCTGAGCATGCTCGCTCATCACTAATAAACAGTAGTGACAATGCACAGTAGAGAAAACATAAATCAAAACTGGGTACACATATCAAACAAACAGCTATGACAGTGTTCAGTACAGGAGATCCTTCACTAAAATGGAGGATTTACATAGGACCCAAGTTTCTTTTTTAATCATATAACTTTTTATTCAACTTTTTTAAAAATACAAAGATGACAATACAAATGCAAAGAGGTCAGAGTACAAATTAGAGGACCCAAGTACAGGCTCTAAAGTACACCCTCACCAGATATGCTTGACAAGGATGATGGGCTCCACAAGAGAGAAGTAAGAGGCAAGAGAACGCATGTATGCTGCATGTAATCCTGTCTGATACTGATTTGAAGGGGTTTTCTGGGATTTTCCTAAAATCTGTGTGTGTATGCAGGGTGCGAAATGCTAATAGTTTGTAATTTACACCCTGCTAGCATTTTGCATGGATACCTAAACATCACAATTCAGCATATGGAGGAGCTGTTTATCCAGAAACCACAGGAAGAGGGCAGAGAGAAAACACAGGGGGGCCTGAGAACGACTAGAGACAGGGCAGAAAGAAAACACAGATGGGGAAGAGAGCGACCATGGGGAGGGCAGAGAGTGACCACAGGGGGGTAAGAGAGTTGCCACAGTGGGGGCAGAGAGAAAACACATGTGGGGAACCAGGGAGCATGCGCAGGGGGGAGCCAGAGGCCTCACAAAGGGGAAGCCGCGAGGACGTACAGGGCTGTGCACAAGTGGGCAATGAGTGTGCATGGGGGGCAGGTAGCACACACAAGTTGGTGCCACAGAGTGCACACAGGTGGGTGCACACAGGTGGGTGGGGCACCGAATGCACAAAAGTGGGAGGCGCAGAGCGCACACAGGAGAGCCCAGAGAGCTCACACAGAGGGGGCACAGCATACTGACTGGGAGGGCACAGAGTGAGCATGGGGAGGGGCAGAGAGACACACGGGAGGGGAAGAGGGAGTGCATGGGGAGGGGAAGAGAGAGCACATAGGGGGCAGAGAGTGCGCACGGGGTGGGCAGACAGTTCTCTCAGGGGGGACAGACAGTGCACACTGGCAGGAGCCGATCACAGAGCTCGCCCCCATTACCATGTCACTGCCCATACAATGCAATAGCATCAGGCTACCAGCTAGTAGACATACTGTATAAACAGTATATCTTCCTGATCGGAGTGGCAGCACCTTTGACCCTCTTATAGTAGGCTGCAACAGCTCCTAAAACATAGAAGTGCAGACAATGGGATGAGAAAGGTGAAAGGCTACACGCCAATAGAAAGATGATGAACACAGGATCCTGGGATTTCTTCAATGCATTTTGAAGTGTATACTCCTTCATCAATATGATTGTCCTGATGGAGTATCCACTCCGAAACGCATTGAATAAATCACTTTCCCAGGATCCTGTGTTCATCCTCTTTCAATGGCAGTGCAGCTTCTAACCCTTCTCATCCCATTGTCTGCTCTTCTTTCTAATTTATCATTTTGGAGTTATTATTTTTTTGCTATTATAATTTTGTGATATTAAGTGTATCATTATTCTTATTTTTCTTGTTTTTGCCTTAAACATATTTTTGTTCCCTGTTTTTAACAATTTAGTGATTACGTTTTATCCAACCTTTTGATTAGAGCAAATATTTGTAGAAAGGGACCGGCTGAGCCGGGAAATTGGCTTAAACATTATTATGTAGCGGTGGCTTCAGCCGAGAGTCCTGTGAAGATTGATCCACACAATGAATCTTCTCAAGCTGTGTCTGCAAAGATTCATAATACCGCAATGAAGAGTGTCTCCAAATCCTGCGCGGCAGGACCCAGGTCATCAGAAGACACTTCAGTCCCCCTGACACCAAAGGCCGGCAAGGGGCAATAGAAGTGCAACAACTAACAGCAGGGGGCACCGCTAAAAGAGAAGAAGAATTACGTGATGTGTTAGAAGAACTGGTCAACTCAACAAACGTAATACTATAATGTGAAAAAGTCTGTGCCCCCTTCTGATCTTTAAATGTGACTGTCAGATCACGATCACCGGTCTTTATTAATATTCTACAAATGACTATTTGTGTTCAAGAAGTAGGGAATTTTTTTTAGATGTTTTTTTGATCTCCGTGTGCGTTTTTTGTATCTGGGTGCAGTATGGGGTGTATTGTATGATACTGTTATTGTATGATGGTGGTATTATATGAGCTCTATATGTTACTATTATTTCAGCACTGTAAGGTAATATTATTGTACTGCAGTATTATCTGATCATTGTATGATGGTGATGGTGGTATTATGTGCACTCTATTTGTTACTATTATTTCAGCACTGTATGATAATATTATTATGCGGCAGGATTATCTGAGCATTGTATGATGGTTGTATTATTTGAGCTGTATAAGTTACCTTCTTTCAGCATTGTATGATTAAGTCATTGTATTGCAGTATTATCTGAGCATTGTATAACTGTCGTATTATGTGAGTTCTATATGGTACTTTTCTTTCAGCACTGTATAATTATGTTATTGTATTGCTGCATTATCTGTGCATTGTATGACGGTGGTATTATGTGTAGTGATGAGCGAGCATGCTCGTCGCTACTCGGTACTTGCACGAGTATCCCGGTACTCGGGATGCTCAGCGAGCACCAAGTACCTCCGAGGTGTTCGGCCTCATCACTAAACATTATCGATGTGACACAAATACACAGCTCCCTACAGTGCACAAAGTGAGCTCACACCTCACAGAGAGCAGATTGATTGTTAGGGTCACTCTGGGGGTCACAGCAAGGTGTTGTATGCTGTGAAGATTTGAAAAAGACCACCCTCCCACCCTTTCCCAGAAACACTCATTTTATAGCCGGATGTCTGTAGGCGGAGCCTGTCACTCATTGACTTGCATTGAGTTCGGTGCTCCCCAAGCATCTCGAGATGCTCAACCAGGGCTTCGAGCACCCGAGCATTTAAATGCTTGCTCAATACTAATTATGTGAGCTCTATATGTTACTATTATTTTAGCACTGTATGATAGTGTTATTTAATTGTAGTATTATTTGAGCATTGTATGACGGTGGTATTATGTGACTCAATATGTTATTATTTTAGTTCTGTATGATATTATGTTATATATTGCAGTACTCGACTCTCCAGGGGTTAACAGTTTCAGGGGATGTCACGGTGGCCTTCTCTGGAAGCCATGGCCGTGACCAGTCGCTGAAAAAAAGAGAAATTTAAAAGGGAAAAGCTTGTTGTGATGCCATCTGAGGGTTCTGGTCAGTAATGACCAGCACTGCATATGATAGTCCACAGGGGATAGATGGTCTGGCAGGTACATGGAATGCTCCCCTCAGATGGAGCGGGCCCCTGGGATGTTGTGAAGGTGAAAATAGTGATGATGATAGTTGTAGTAGGTGAAGATGCAGGAAGGAACAGACAGACAAAAGGTGCTTGCAGTTCTAACTGGTCACCTTTATTTGTAGTTCACTTTAGACACAACCCAGCCGGGGTACTGTATTCACCAAGTGGCTTGGCCAGCTCACAAGTAGTCCGGGTCCACTCTGCTGAGAAATAGGGAATATGGCTTTCTTTGCTGCCCTTTGTTGTCTGACACTCCAATACTCATTTCTTTCCTAGTGTCATTTGTGTTTACAAGTCCCAAAGGCAGGTGGCTAAGGGCCCTGCGAGCGACTGCCTTGCAAAATCTATTGATCCTATATAGTCCCTTTGCCTTGGGAGAGTCCATAATGGTAGCGACTGTACATGAAGTTCAGTGACCTACAGTTTCTCGGCTAGTCCTAAAGATATCCAGGCTGCATTGGGGCTGGTACTCCTGTGCAGCGAATTCCTCTACCCGGTCTGAACTGTTGGCTGTAGATTCAGGGTCCTCGGGACTGAAGATTAGTCCCGCTCTTCCATCTTGCCTCAACACATTCTATCTTGCCTCAATGTTGTTCACTCTCCACAATCCAGCCAGCAGATGGGGACTGTTCTACCAGCATCTCCCTGGCCTGGAGTTTGGATAGTTTTGGGTGTGTGTTGGTGGTCTCAGCAAAGCTTCCCTCTTACCTGTGAGCATGATACTACACTTAATGGATAGGTGCAGTACCACTGTGGCGACTGAACTGCAAGGGCGCCACAGAACTTGTTCCAAACATCTTGAACAACTAACCACACATTTTGATTTGATTTAGATTTCTCTTTTGTACATTCACTTTTGTAAAATTTAAATTGATGAAAATAACCTAAATAACCTATTATACCTTCTATTTTTTAATGAATTCTTGCTTTGTAGCATTTTTTTTCCAACTTGTCCAAAACCTTTGCAGAGTTTTGTACATTTTGGAACATATCTGTGGATTGTAAATGTTTGTGAGGTTTGTCCTGTATTTGGGCACCGGTCTGTAACTCTATATATACTGTATCGAAGGGGAAGAACTAGTTATTTAGGCCAATAGAGGACTTTAATGAAGACTTCGAGTTTTATATTAAGTAGAGTTTGTAAATGTCAGCCTTCTCTTCTCGTCATCTCAGCTTCCGCTTTGTGCCCTCGAGGGTTTAACTGCACTGGACAAGAAATGTAAAGAAAAGCTACTTTCATCCATCTTCCCGTCTCTGCTGAAAATTCAAACCGTCTTGACAAGCTGCAATTTTTTATTTATTTTTTATTTATTTTTTTACCTTTTTTTTTCTTTTTTAGCTCCTTTTAGTTTTGGAAAGTCATAAAAAACAGCCCCCGGGCCTCTGCGAGATGCCGATGCCTTTACATGCCTTTGTGACTGCACAAATTTGGTTCTGCTTATTGTTTTAATAGCAATAATCCACAGCATGACTTTGGTAACCATTGGATAATTCCGCCTGTTTATGACCCCCTCTCAGACAGGATTGTGTGATAGTAGCCAGACTCCTGCGGAGAGACGGAGGCGAGAAGGCTGAGGCGGAGAGAAGATAAAATATTAAACTCATTTCTGCGTTCATCATCGGGCTTACAATACGGCTCGCAGCTTAGACGAAGGCTAAACCCTTGGGTTGAGCGGTACTTATTTGTCCAAAACAGTAATTAATTTATCACTCGGAAAGGCTTTTTTTTTTTTCATGTGGAATTTTAATGGAAGTCTGCTTGGTGGTTAAATCATTTGTTGGATTCCGTAGAGAAATCTCGAGAAAGTGTAAAAAAAAAGATTGATCGTTGTGTTGTTCTGCAAACTACATTTGTCCTTGTGAGCATCAGAGGAATGATGGCGTTATAGACTTCTCAGGATTTCACAGTGCAGTCTCTTGCTGGGTTACCACTATTTGAATGCTGTTTTCAAAGATGCTTTGTCACTGTGTAATCCGCAGATGGTTAGAGGACATCTCCAATAAGACCATTGCAATTAGTATTAAAATCATCTTAAAGTGTACCTGCCACCAGAATTTTTGCTCTCTACACTAAAACCAGCACCTATACTACAGTCTATGAAGATGCAAATTATGCCCTGATCCCCTGTACACTCCATAAATGCCTGATATTCTTCTATGTAAATATCTTCAGTCCAGTCCGAAGAGTTTGATTGCTGTGCCGTCCGTCCTGCCTCTCCATGCTGAGCGGCCTCCTCTACTTTCTGACTGATATGGATGACACCTCCCGCACATGCGCAATTGTGTTTTAAGCTCTCAGTATGGCAAAGCATAATGTGCCTGTGCAATCCAGAGAGGCCTCTGTGCAGCCACATGTCCCCGAGTGATGTGAATGATGTCTCCTGCACATGTGCAATAGTGTTTTAGACTTTGCCTGCAAGTAAGGCAAAGCGCAGTGCACCTGTGCAATCCAGGGAGTGCTATGCGTAGGCACTATATTTCCCCCAAGCGATATGAATGACGACTCCTGCACATGCTTAACTGTGTATTAGGCTCTGACTGCAGTAGGGCAAAGCACAGTGTGCCTGCATGTGTGGTGCCCCTATGATCCGGTTGCCACAATGGTATCACCTCCCTAATCGGTGGAGGTATCATGCCTGGAGGTAAATGGAGCTCCTTACATCAGGTAAAAATACATCCACACACAAGTCTGATCCCTGACCAGAAGGGGATGCACAAGCACCTAGTTTTTAGTAGTGACTGCCTCTTCTGGCTGGTTGGAGGAGACAGAGCAGTGTAGTGTGAGGAAGGGAAGGGAGAGGATGCACGGGGACTGGAGAGCTCTGGGGTTTGAAGTAATTGCAGGCTCATCCACGGTTCGCACGGGGAAGAGGATGCCAGAGTCCTATTCAGGGACTGCAAGCCCTTGGAGTCAAGTCTGGAGACCAGAGGATTACAAGTCTGCTGGTCACAAGTGTGGATCCAAGAGCACAGCAGTATAGAGAGCCTGGAGCTGTGAGGAACAGAACAGCACCCTTGATAGGCTTGCACTGCTTGCTGGTTGGGAGATTACAGAGAAAGGAACATAAAGAGATAGGCTGTGGTCACAGTTGCCATGCGTTTTTTTTAGTGATTTAACAAAACTCATGCGTTTTTTCATGTCAGCATGAGTTTTGTAAGGTGTGTGATGGCTCCCTGCGTTTTTGGCTGCGTTTTTGAATCTGCACCTAAAAATAGTGCTTGTAGTATTTTTTTGAGCGTTTTGAAAAACGCATGCGTTTTTGTAGAAAACGCATGCGTTTTTATAACATGGGTTCCTATGGAAAACGCATGCGTTTTTGAATGGCACTAATTGTACATGCGTTTTTGCATGCGTTTTCCATAAGACCCTTATTAAAAAACGCATGCGTTTTTGGATATGCTCCAAAAACGCATGGGACAATCACACATGCTTTTTGGCTATTAGGGCATGCGTTTTTTTTAACATGGGGGCCTATGGGAGCGTTTTTTACATGCGTTTTTGAAAACGCAGGTCTACAAAAACGCATGTGAAAAATGCTACTGTGACTCCAGCCATAGACAGATTAGCTCACAGGCATCTGAGACTCTAAATATAAAGTTCAGGAGGAAGGCCTACTGATCCCACTTGGTGGAGTCGACTTCAGCTGCTTCCCGGCTGACCAGACCCTGTACATGGTGACCAGTACCACAGGAAACATCAGTAAAGGTAAATACTGAATTGATTTGCCTCCTTGCAAGGAGGCCATTCATGGGTTGTACAGGGGAGTCAGGGCATAATAAACACCTTCACAGAATGCAGCATAGTTGCTGCTTAAGGCTGGGGGTTTTGTTTAGACACAAAAAATCTGGTGACAGGTTCATGTGGTGCCCCTGTGTCAAGACAAGGCATCCACTAGGTAACACACACACACAACACCTTCCTGACTCCAGGCCAGAAGGGGGAGCTCTAAAGCCTAGGTTTAGGGCAGGTCTTCTATAAATTCTGGTCTGGGGGCAGAAGTAGGCAGTTCAATTCCTGGGAGGACTGTGGAAGACATGCCAGAGACCGGAGCCGCGCTAGGACCATCCAAGGTAACTGACCAGCCCGTCTGTGAGACCCGCGGTGAGGGTCTGGGGAAGTGCAGGACTAGGTCCGAGGAGTGGAGCTAGTGCCGGTTCGCCCCAGTACCTAGTGCAGTATGGTCTAGGTCGCCAGGGATTCTATACCCAGCAATCAAATACAGAGAGTGGGTGATTCTAAGTTGCCTGTCCAAACTGAGGCTAGGAGATACAGCCACACTACAGAGCCCAGGAAACTCTGAGAAGAAAAGGGTACCACCAGAGAGCTCATGTCGCCTGTAACAGCGCCAGAGCAGACCAGAGGGGGCCTCAGCACAGCTACATGCAGCCAAGACCCACAGACACTAGAGCAGTAGGTAGACCTCAGAACTTGTCTGCAGTGGGTCGCCCCAACTTGCTTCCAAGGCTTTTACTACTACAATAGATGCTGGCAGCATCGGACTCCTGTACCACAGGACTGGCGTATAGCAAATGTGGTGCCAATATTCAATAAGGGGACAAAAACTGAACTTGTAAATTATAGGCCAGTAAGATTAACCTCTACTGTGGGTAAAATCCTACAGGGTTTTCTAAAAGATGCTATACTGGAGTATCTGAAGAAAAATAACTCATGACCCAATATCAACATGGGTTCACGAGGGACTGTTCCTGTCAAGCTAATGTGATAAGCTTTTATGTAGAGGTTAGTTGTGCACTGGACCAAAGAAATGCAGTGGACATGGTATATATTGACTTTTCAAAAGCTTTTGATACGGTGCCACACAAAAGGTTGACACATAAATTGAAAGCAATGGGGATAGGGGAAAACATGTGTAAGTGGGTTAAGAACTAACTTAGTGATAGGAAACAAAGGGTGGTTATTAATGGAACACACTCAGAATGGGTCACAGTTAACAGTGGTATACCACAGGGGTCAGTATTGGGTTTGCTTCTTTTTAACATATTTATTAATGACCTTGTAGGGGGCATGTAGAGTAGATTCTCAATATGTGCAGATGACACTAAACTCTGCAGGGTAATCAATACAGAGGAGGACAATTTTATATTACAGGAGGATTTATGTAAAGTAGAAGATTGGACTGATAAATGTCAAATGAAATGGCCACCATTAAATTGATGGTGGCTATCTTGAGGAAACAGCGGAAAGACGCAGAAGGAAGGCGAGGCCATCACAAAGTTACGGAGCGGCGCGGGATCTTCAGGCCAAAGTGTCATGAGAGCCGACGTCACAACGAGATCTCCAGCGCATGACCGGAACTGGGCACGTGAATGGGGCCCTGCAGGATCCGAGCCCCTTGTTCTTCACAGGGACACCAGCACCAGGAGTATTGCCGAGCCGCTGCAGCAAAAGAGCTATAATGCGCTGACTCGGGCACTTCGGGTGTGGGGGCATGCGGCCCCTCAGGCAGTGCAAGCAGCGGGCAGCATATCACCAGAGGCAGGAGGTCGGGACGACAATGTCAGCCTCTTGAGCCCAGCAGAGATGGATGCCCTGAATGATCCTGGACCTAGCCATGTCCCCAGAATGGGTGAGAACACCTCTATGTTTGTATGTGATACCCTTGCATCTCAGCTAGTAGATAGCTTTAAAGGGGTAGTACATCAAGCTGTCGCAGCTGCTTTACAAGTTTCTAAACCCAATGGGGTGTCTTTTCCAGAGAGGATCTCTATTATTGCTAATAGATCTGGAGTTTCTGACTCCTACTTTAAAGAGGCTCTCTCTTGAATAATTTCCCTCTTTGGTTTTCATTTGTCCCCCTCAGTGAAAGAAAAAATTTGGGGAGGGGAATTTATAGATTTATTTACACAATTACCATCCCGTGAGCTACTGAAATTAGAAAAACAGGATGACAAAGATGAGGATAAAAAGAAAGTATACAGATTGTTTACCAACTGGCTGAATTGTTTTATTATCTATGCAGATGTTCTTGGGGAAAAATCTCCCAATTTGTGTTCGGGACTCTTCCATCACGTAGACATAGTGTTGGAAGCTTACCGACATTTTGGGGGGTTGCATGGCTGGCCTATGATGAGGCTTTTCGCCAGAAACTAGCTGTGCACCCGTCTTTGAAATGTGGAGCCAAGGACGTTGGTCTTTCGCTCTACATTATGGTGCCACAAAGGCAATCAGTGGTGAGGCAGCCCTTAACTCGGCAGAGTCGGATGAATGTGTACAGCTCTTGTCCACCTTTCTGGGTCTAATGAAGCACTTTGGTGTTCCAATAGCCGCTGATAAGACGGTGGGTCCTTCCCAGTCCATTGAGTTTTTGGGCATTGTCCTTGACTCAGGAAGGATGGAATGACGCCTTCCTGATGATAAGGTTCAGAAGCTCAAGGGGTTGGTTTCTGAATTTTTGCACAAAAGCGAGGCGAGCTTGAGAGAATTTCAATCTCTGGTTGGCTGCCTCAATTTTGCGCTGCGTATAATCCCTGCCAGCAAGCCGTTTCTTCGGCGTTGATATGATGCCATGAAAGGTTTTTCTGCCCCCTTGAACATTATTCCTATTACTTTTGAGCTAAAAATTGACCTTGAAGTATGGTCTACCTTTTTGTGTCAATTTAAACGGGTTACTTGTTGGCAAAGCGCATTTGTCTCCTCGGCAGAGTTAGATCTATTTTTACACACTAGTGACGTCGGTGTGGGTATTTATTGCTCCCGCCACTTGATGTCTGTTCCTTGGCCTCCAAGGGCACGTGCTCGTTTTTCTGGTAATTCTACTTTATGCAAGGTTTTTGCAATCTTAGCAATATTTTCCGTTAGGGGCGATCATTTTTGTAATCGTAGGATTTTATTACCAGTGACTGCCAATGGCACATGTTTTACTATTCATACACTTTCCTCCAAATGTAGCCTTACTGTTTTGTTTTTGAGAAAATTAGTTTTTTTGCTATTAAAACATAAGGCACAAATTACATCTTCTGACAACCATGTGTTATGTGCTCTTCTTTCTCGGAAACACATTAAACGATTTCAAGACCTGTGTCCAGCTGCAGACGCCAGAGGTCTTCAATGCCCAGCCAAGTTGTTGGATATGATCTAACTGCTATTCCTCATTATATTATACGGTCCTTGGCCCCACGGACATGGTCTGATTATTGTGCCGTTTGGTATAATTGGGTTCCATTCTCCTCAAGTATTAATCAGGCTCCCACAGTGACATCTATTTCTTCTGCTCTACCGTTTATTCAACATCTTGCCGGTAACGGTGTATCCTATTCTTCCCTTTCTAAATCCCTGGCTGGAGTGTCCTTTTTCTTGAAATTGTACGGGGCACCCCTTATTACTGCTTTATTTGCAGTCAAGCAGTTCCTTTAAGGTTACAAAAAAGCATTTTTCTGTGCTGATGATAGACTCCCGGTTACTATACCGGTTTTGTTACAACTCTGGTCTGTCCTGGAACAAGTGTGTTATGGCCCTCATGAAGTAGCGATGTTCAGGTCGATCTTTGTTGTAACTAGGGATGGGCGAATCTACTCGCTAGGACTCGTTACTCGGCGAGTAGTAAGGGACTCGCAGGACTCGGTACTCTGCGAGTTTCCCAGTGATTACTCGCACGAGTCCAATGCAAATCAATATCAATCCTAGTTTTGTCAGAAACGCTGACAAAACTAGGATTGCCATTGTTTGCATTAGACTCGGCTACTGTGCCAGTGATAGCAGGGAAACTCGCAAAGTAACTGCTGTTACATTGCGAGCCGAGTCCAGCTGTCTTGTCTGTGCAGCTCCAGGGTCCTAGAGCCCGCCTGCTCACAGACATGATGTAGCAGTGCTGAGATTGTTCTCAGTCTGCTCATCCCTGTGCATAGAGATCTATCTATGCACAGGGGATGTAGCAGAGAGGATATCGCGTTTTGGACTACGTTGGACAGAAGAGGATTTTTTTAATTAAAGATGGAGTCCCTAATGGCTTTTTTTTTTATTTCAAATAAAAAAATTTCTCTGTGTTGTGTTTTTTTAACCCTTTATTGGAGATTCTTAGTGGCTGGGTCAAACGTGGCCTGACATTAAGAATCTTGGGCTTAATACCAGCTTGTATAACAAAGCTGGTATTAACCCCTTTATTACCCAGCGTGCCACTGCCACCGGGGCCGCTGGAAGAGCGGGGTTCAGCGCCAGAGGATGGCGCTTCAATGAACGCGCCATCTTCTGGGGCGGCTGCGGGCTGCAATTTGCAGCGGGGGGTGCCCAGAAAGCTTGGGCATCCCTGCGCTGCGGATTCCAGCCCCCAGCTGCTTAGCTGTACCTGGCTAGACATAGAAATTGCGCGGAGCCCCACGCATTTTTTTTATTATTTAATGAATTTCAGAGTCAGAGTCTCAGAGTCAGAGTCTCAGAGTCAGAGTCAGAGTCTCAGAGTCGGAGTCTCAGAGTCGGAGTCGCCTCAGAGTCGGAGTCGCCTCAGAGTCGGAGTCGCCTCGGAGTCGGAGTAGCCTCGGAGTCGTAGTCGCCTCGGAGTCGTAGTCGCCTCGGAGTTGGAGTCGTCTCGGAGTCGGAGTCGTCTCGGAGTCGGAGTCGTCTCGGAGTCGAGTCGGAGTCGGAGTCGTCTCGGAGTCGGAGTCGTCTCAGAGTCGGAGTCGTCTCGGAGTCGAGTCGGAGTCGGAGTCGTCTCGGAGTCGGAGTCGTCTCGGAGTCGGAGTCGTCTCGGAGTCGAGTCGGTGTCGGAGTCGTCTCGGAGTCGGAGTCGGAGTCGGAGTCGTCTCGGAGTCGGAGTCGGAGTCGTCTCGGAGTCGGAGTCGTCTCAGAGTCGGAGTCGTCTCGGAGTCGGAGTCATCTCGGAGTCGAATCGGAGTCGTCTCGGAGTCGGAGTCGTCTCGGAGTCGGAGTCGTCTCGGAGTCGGAGTCGGAGTCGGAGTCGTCTCGGAGTCGGAGTCGTCTCGGAGTCGGAGTCGGAGTCGAGTCAGAGTCGGAGTCGTCTCGGAGTCGGAGTCATCTCGGAGTCGAGTCGGAGTCGGAGTCGGAGTCGTCTCGGAGTCGGAGTCGTCTCGGAGTCGGAGTCAAAAAAATGCGTGGGGCTCCGCGCAATTTCTATGTCTAGCCAGGTACAGCTAAGCAGCTGGGGGCTGGAATCCGCAGCGCAGGGATGCCCAAGCTTTCTGGGCACCCCCCGCTGCAAATTGCAGCCCGCAGCCGCCCCAGAAGATGGCGCGTTCATTGAAGCGCCATCCTCTGGCGCTGAACCCGCTCTTCCAGCGGCCCTGGTGGCGGTGGCACGCTGGGTAATAGAGGTTAGGGCCAGCTTTGTATTATCAGCTGGCCCTAAGCCCGAAATTTATGGCGGTCACGCCAATATTAGACATGACCGCCATGAATTTCTATTAAATTGTTTTAAAAAAAACACAACACAGAGAAATTTTTTTATTAGAAATAAAAAAAAAAGCCATTAGAGACTCCATCTTTAATTAAAAAAATCCTCTTCCGTCCGACGCAGTCCAAAACGCGATGTCCTCTCTGCTCATCCCTGTGCATAGATATAGATGTATATGCACAGGGAATGAGCAGACTGAGAACAATCTCAGCTCTGCTACATCATCTCTGTGCACAGACATTCATGTCTGTACACAGGAAATGAGCAGACTGAGAACAATCTCAGCACTGCTACATCAGGCAGCAGGCAGGCTCTAGGACCCTGGAGCTGGCAGCCAGCACACAGAGAAGACAGGACTCTCATCTGTGCGAGTTTCCCAGCGATTACAGTTGCAAAGTAAACGAGTCCAATGCAAATAAATGACAAAACTAGGATTGCTTCAGGCTGAAGCTTCCGAGACACATCTGCGATTTGTAAATCTCACACTACTCGCTATTACTCGCTTCCCCATTCATTAACATTGGACTCGCTAGACTCGCAACGAGTAGCGAGTCCTGTGCTCGGACTCGCTAGAGTCAAGCGATTCCGAGTAATTTAGGATTCGCCCATCACTAGTTGTAACATTTTTTGCAGCATTGCGAATTCGGGAGGTACTTGTATTGAGAAAGACTAAAGCCTCTGGCCTCCAATTATCTGATGTTTCTGTGACTGGGTCTCGTTTGGTTCTTTGTTTACGGAGATCAAAAACTGACCAGTTAGGTAAGGGTAACATTATTACCCTGTGGGCTATTCCACGTGAGATACTTTGCCCAGTTAGCAATATGCCTACATGGCTGATGTTTCGCAGTACTTCACCAGGACCATTATTTGTACATGTGACTCACCGTGGCCAGGGACTCCGGTTTAGACAGGCTGTAGCTCTTCCTCCTTGTCACGGGTGGGCCGCGCCTGCCGGTAGTGAGGCCCGGTTGAGTGCAGATCAAAAGTCGAAGACGTCTTGTAGGAACAGATTAAAGGGGTTAATTTATTCGTGTCGCCACCTATGAGTAGTTCGGTAAGTCCTACCGACGCTGTGGAACCTCCGGGGGATGGATAGCAGCAAGATGGAACGCTCCCCACAGGCTGAGCGGTGATCCCCGGAGGCTGGAGCTGCTTAAGATGTTGTGCGGCAGCTGCGGTTACCTTGTGTGCAGACGGATGCAATCATAAGGAAGCACGGACACTGTAAGTCTCTGTAACGGGTCTTTACTGTAACCAGCAGGCAGTACATGGTATACAGTTAACGGGTAGTAGACGGGGCGGACTCAGCAGTGATAGGTGTCCCTCAGAGATCCGTAGTGTTCCTCCATTCTAGCTAAGTATTAGCCATTGTCACCCAGGAATACCAGGTCGGGTACGGGGAGGCTGCTTCAATCCCTATCCAAGATGTACATTATGGATGTTTTGGGGAGCCTTGGATCCCTCGGTGGGTACACCGCTGGTTAGACGACTGGAATTTGGCTGGTGGTGGGGTGCTCCTGTGAAGCTGCTCCTCCACGCTTCTGGTTCGCGTAGCAGAGGTGAACTGCTGCCAGCTTCGGTACCAGTGAAGCGGCTGTAAATTGGGCACAAGAGTCTTTTGGAACCCGTGGTTGGTGGTGCCCGATCCCGGTTGTTGAGGCCTCAGGTGCTAACACCCGACCGGTGACGGCCCAGGGGCTGCACGGGGTGCAGAGCCCCTGCTCCTACTCCAAGTTCAAGTCTGTGTCTCTCTCTTGTCTAGACCCGACTCCTTCTCTTCTCCTACTCCTACTCCTAACACTGCCCTTGCACTCCGCCCACCAGGACCTTGGATTGGCCCTCTATGTTAAGTGATGCATGCAGGGTTTGGATCTCTAAGTTAACCATATGACTGCTGGGTCGGAGAATATTGCTGCTGCATTTATAGCTGCAATACCCTCCTGTGACGCACTCGTTGCGGGGCGCCACACATGCAGATGGCACTCCAACATTAATTTTTCAATTTCACGCTGTTTTACACAAATGTTTGGACCTTTTAAATTGACAACATTTAAAGATTACTTCACACTCTTTCAGGATTTGGCCGCTGAGCACGGTGTTCGTAGTGCCATTATTAAAAAAATAGGGAGATGGAAATCTGATGCATATAAATTGTACATACGTCCTTCTGCACCTGTTTAAACTCTTTTACATTCTTTTGCAGGGCCTAAAGTGGTCTGGATGGTAGGCCATTCCTTTGTTTTCTGGGCCCAGCAAAGAGTGAGGAAGCGGAGATATATTGAGAATTTATCTTTTGATAAGTGCAAAGTTCAGGTTTTTTGGCATGGGGTTAAAGCGAACCTGTCACCCCCCCGGGCATCAAAAGCTATAATAGCCACCTTCTGCAGCACTAAGGCTGCATTCTGAGAAGGTGGCTATAGGCTTTTGATGCCCTTTATAGTATGAAATATTAAGTTAGGTAAATGCTCACTCTTCTGAAGACCGAAGACCGGGAGGCGGGGTTTCACGCTCCTCCGGCCCGCCCCCTCTTGTCAATCATTGTGCGCGCCTGCTGCTGCCTCCCCTCAGTGTGGAAAATGAACGCGCGTCTCCATTCTCCTGTATGGAGCCGCGCATGCGCTGTGCGCCCGGTGTCCAGGAAGTCGACACCGGGCGCACAGCGCATGCGCGGCTCCGTGCATGAGAACGGAGACGCGCGTTCATTTTCCACACTGAGGGGAGGCAGCAGCAGGCGCGCACAATGATTGACAAGAGGGGGCGGGCCGGAGGAGCGTGAAACCCCGCCTCCCGGTCTTCGGTCTTCAGAAGAGTGAGCATTCACCTAACTTAATATTTCATACTATAAAGGGCATCAAAAGCCTATAGCCACCTTCTCAGAATGCAGCCTTAGTGTTGCAGAAGGTGGCTATTATAGCTTTTGATGCCCGGGGGGGTGACAGGTTCGCTTTAAGGGTCTCAGATGGAGTCAACTAAATTCAGTGGTAGCGGGTCTCTCAGATCGTTTTCTGCGGCCTGACTTGATTGTATTTCATGTTGCGGGAAATTATATGGGAAAGGTGCTACTTTGGACCTGTTGTGGCATATGAAGTCAGACCTTTGTTGGCTTTCACAGCGTTTCCAAGGTGTCACTTTAGTTTTTTCGGAAATAATTTTGCGTTTGTCCTGGAAAGTTAACGGTGCTATGTTTCTTGAGAAGATTAAGAAAAAAAATAATAGAGAAATGACGAAATTCTTGCCGTTTATAGGAGGTTTTTCATATCGTCATCGGGAGTTAGAGGGCTTCGTTGAGGGCTTATATAGGTCGGATTTAGTTCATTTGTCTGAAATTGGCCTAAACATTTTTAATGTCGGGGCCCAGAGCATTGTGGATGCTTGGTTGGGGGTGCCGCTACGTTGTGAGTATCGGCCTGTTAGTCGCCCAGCTTTTGCTGGGTGGATCTGATTAGCTATTTTATGATAAAAATTCAATCTATTTATTTAATTTATGGATATTTATTGATTATTTATTGGAAAAATTTTTAATTTAATTTATTTCATGGTTATTTATTGAAACAATTTTTAAATGAATTATTTAAGCCTTAATAAAGCACCATTTAATATTTACCCACAATGCTCTGTAGTGTCCATTTATTCTTATAATTATTGATCTGGTAAGGTTAATATTTGGTAAAAAACTTTGGCCTTGTTGCCTCATGAGCTTTAATGGGGATAAATGTAAGGTCATGCACTTGGGCAGAGGAAATAAAAGGTAAAATTATGTGCTTAATTGTAAAACACTGGGCAAAACTATCACTGAAAAAGACCTGGGTGTATGGGTAGAAGACAAACTCACATTTAGTGGCCAGTGTCAGGCAGCTGCTGCAAAGGCAAATAAAATAATGGGATGTATTAAAAGAGGCATAGATGCTCATGAGGAGAACATCATTTTACCTCTATACAAGTCACTAGTGCGACCACACTTAGAATACTGTGTACAATTCTGGTCTCCGGTGTATAAGAAAGACATAGCTGAACTAGAGCGGGTGCAGAGAAGAGCGACCAAGGTTATTAGCTGACTGAGGGGTCTGCAATACCAAGACAGGTTATTAAACTTGGGGTTATTTAGTTTGGAAAAACGAAGGCTTAGGAGTGATCTTATAATAATATCTAAATATATGAGGGGACAGTACAGAGAACTTTCTAATGATCTCTTTACTCTTAGGCCTGAGACTGGGACAAGGGGGCATCCTCTACGTCTGGAGGAAAGAAGGTTTAATCACAATCACAGACGTGGATTCTTTACTGTAAGAGCAGTGAGACTATGGAACTCTCTGCCACATGATGTTGTAATGAGTGACTCACTATTAACATTTAAGAAGGGCCTGGATGCCTTTCTTGAAAACTATAATATTACCAGTTATATATACTAGATTCTTTGATAGGGCGTTGATCCAGGGAACTAGTCTGATTGCCGTATCTGGAGTCAGGAAGGAATTTTTTCCCCCAATGTGGAGCTAGTGTTGCCACATGGGTTTTTTTTTGCCTTCCTCTGGATCAACATGTTAGGCTATGGATTGAACTAGATGGACTTAAAGTCTTCCTTCAACCTTAAAGACTATGTTGCTATTTTTCTATAATAACCATGTCCTTTATGACAATTATGATAAATAAGAAAACACCAAAATTAAAACTAAATGAGAGGAAAAGAAGGAACTGGATTTGTTAGAGTAGCCATTGCTCCCGTGAACAGGTGATTTATACTAGCCACTACACTTGGTGTAAATCGATTCACAAGACATGGTCCAGCAGTCACATCAGTTATCTGTGACTGTTGAATTGGAGTCTTGGGAACCGTCTCCTTTCAACTAGTATTCCAGACACTTAGTTGATTACCTGGTCTGGTGCGATGTCGCATGTGTGTCATGCTGCAAGGACAATGTTGTTCTGCCAGACTAATCAACAAGGGGACTCAGGGTGTTGTCAGGTAGTAGGGGGTCCTCAGGGCTCCTGTCCAGTTCCCACAGATTATTGACATGACTGTTAAACTGAATTGATTCACACCAACTCTACTTGCCACAACCCCAGGAAAGCAATAGTCCAGAACCCTTGCCACCTATGCCAGTTTGAGGGTACAAAACTTCCCTTTTAATGCACTTAAAGGGAATGTGTAATCAGAAAATGAATAGGTTTTTATTTTAAATATATTATCATTTTTAATTTTGGGGCATTTTTTTTCCAATCTTTATTCAAAATTAAAATGAGAAATCTTGCAATTTTTACACTGACTGTTGAAGCTATTTTATACTCATTGTCAGCTTTAGTTTCAATAGGTTTACATGTATATTAATAGCAATGGATAGATTCTTACATTATATTTTATATTGTTGCATCTAATGAGCATGTGCATTGTGAAGGAAGGAGTAGCAGGGTAAGCTGTTATATCGTCTATTGTGATTGGAGGACCCTGTGTGTTCTCTGCTGTTTATAGAGTTGTTACCATTATAATCCTGCCTCTGATGATGAGGAGCCTGTTGAAAACTCTTTCTGAAAGGACAGGTAACATGAGTCTAAAAATGACCCAGTGGTCAGTGTGAAAATTACAAGATGACTTTTTTTTATCATATAAGCAATAATAATTATTAAAAGGGAGCCTGTCACCCCCCCCCCACCCAGGGCATATTAAACTGAAAGTGCCACCTTCAGCAGCACCTATGCTACATTTTTTGAAGTTGACTATAATCCCCCTAACCCCCCCCCGGGACACCAAGATAAAGACTTTATAATATTTCCCGCCCTTCATGTTAATAATTACTTTAGGTCCTGGAGGTATGCTCCCTTCATTGCACCTGAACTTCTTGCTGGTCATTCCCCTCCTTCTCTATCCTCCAAGACCCTCCTCTTCTCTTTTCCTAATGACAACATCAGCGCCTGAGCAGATCCCTCAGTTCTCGGGCATGGTCCATGAGCTCTGACCGAGAACTGAGGTCACATGGTTTCAGAACATTGCGCCTGCATATAACGCAGTCCCAGATCCCGCCCAGTGTTGTCTTGTGCTGTATTCAGATTGCGAGGCTGGGAATCTGGCTCCTGCGCAAACAGCATGACTGCGCCTGTTTCCTCTTCCTCTTTCCTCCCTACCACCCACCGGAACAGGTTGTCATCATGGGTACCTGCCAGACTGAGGGGAAAGGAAAAGGTGTAGTAATGCTGTTTGCGCAAGCGCCAGTTTCCAAGCCCCGCAGTCTATATACAGCATAAGACTACACAGGGCGGGATCTGGTGTCTGCATTATACACAGGTGCAATGTTCCGAAACCATGTGACCTCAGTTTTTGGGCAGAGCTCATTGAGCATGCCTGAAACTGAGGGATCTGCGCAGGCACCAAGGACATCACTAGGAAGAGAGGAGGAGGGTCCCGGAGGAAGGAGGAGAATGACCAGCGAGGCATTCAGGTCCAGCAAAGGGAGCATACATACAGTAATTATTAACATACAGGGCAGGAAATGTTATAAAGTCTTTATTTAGGTGTCCCGTAGGGTAGGGGGATTGTAGCCACATTCACAAAATGCAGCATAGCCGCTGCTGAAGGTGTCTCTTTTAGTTTAATAGGCACTGGGGGGGTGGGGTGACAGGCTCCCTTTAAGAAAGAATAAGAATTAAAAAAAAATACATATAACATAAAAAACCTGATTAAAGAATAACTCATTTTCTCACAAACTCCATCTAAAAGTAGGTGATTTGAGGTGTTTTATTCCAGTAGGGAGAGTTCTCAGTGTTGAACTTATACATCCTGATTTTGGATATGAAAATACATGCACGAAAATTAGAAACACTAATCAATACATTTACAATATTGATAAAATAGTAATGCCTATGGTTGAGACTTTTGGTGGCATAAGACTTTTTTTTTAAATAATAATTTCTGTGTATGTCACTAGCAGGGGTATAACTAGAGTCCTATGGGCCCTGGTGAGAAATTTGGACTTGTCCCCACTCCCCGGGCACGCACACACACGATGGTCAGTTGTATGGACCCTTGTAGCATTCTAAATCCTATAAAGAGTAATGAATTACCTCCTTCCCCATTCATTACATATTAATGCCCCCCATAATTTTTTATATATGTCCTCATCCTGGTATATATGATCCCATACAGGCATAAATGTCCCCCATTCTGGTATAAATTGTCCTCATCCTGGGCCCATCCTGGTATATACTGTAAAACCCTTTATCCTAGTACCGTATATACTCGTGTATAAGCCGACCCGTGTATAAGCTGACCCCTCTACTTTTGCCACCTGGGAAAACCTATTGACTCGTGCATAAGCCGAGGGTGGACCCCAGCACAGGTATACAGCCCCTGCAGTGTGGTATACAGCAGTCTCCCCAGTGGTATATACAGGCCCCAGCAGTGTTACAGCAGCCTCCCCAGTGGTATATACAGCAGCAGCCCCAGTGGTATATACAGCAGCAGCCCCAGTGGTATATACAGCAGCAGCCCCAGCGGTATATACAGCAGAACCCCTGTGGTATATACAGTAGCAGCCCCAGTGGTGTATACAGCAGCAGCCCCAGTGGTATATACAGCAGCAGCCCCAGTGGTATACAGGTCTTCATGCTTCTTCCGGCTTCCTCCTCCGGTGGGCGCAGGCAATGACGTCATTGCCTGTGCACCGGAGGAGGAAGCCGGAAGAAGCATGAAGACCCGGAGGAGCGTGGTGCAGAGCGGCGGTGGCGACAGGGATAAGTATAATGATCTATTACTTCACAGGTTTGCGGCAAGGGGGGGCCCTGTATACCGATAGGGGGGGCGCCTGTATACCAATGGAGGGGGCGGGCGGCCTGTGTACACCTTATGAATGGGGGGGGACTTTTCAGCCCAATTTTTGGGCTGAAAAACTCGGCTTATACACGAGTATATACGGTACATATGTTCCCATCCTGGTATATATGATCCCCATCCTGGCATATATGCCTCTATACTGGTATATATGATCCCCATTCTAGTACATATGATCCCACATCCTGATATATATAATCCTTCATCCTGATATATATGATCTCTATCCTGGTATATACGTCCCCATCCTGGTATGTATGCTCCTTCTCCTGGTATATATGGTCTCCATCCTGGTATATATGCTCCCCATCCTGGTATATATGTTTGCATCCTGTTATATATGCTCCTCCTCTTGGTATATACAGTATGTCCCCATTCTGGTATATAACTTCTACATCCTGGTATATATGTTCCTATCCTGATATATATGGGGGCATCCTGGTATACATGTCCCCCATCCTCGTATGGAGAAATTCCAGTTTGTTGACCTGATGCTCCCAAAAATATTTCAGAATCCTTATTCTTTTAGAATTTTATTGGATTCAAAAAGGTATAAAACAATAGATATCTGTAGGTTCACATAAAAATCCCAACGCGTTTCGGCTACAATATGAGACAAGTAGCCTTCCAATAAAATTCCGAAAGAATAAGGATTCTGGAATATTTCTGGGAGCTCCAGGCCAACAATCCAGAATTTCTCCATACGAGACTGATTTGCTATTGACAGACCCACCTTGCTTGGTGTCTGATACTCCGGAGTTGAGCTGCAGACCAGACCTACACAAGAACCACTGAGGTCTCTATTTTGTCTTATAAAGACCTGAGAAAGGTGAGCAATACTGATTTATTTTTAATATAATTGAACTCAAACATCTGCACTGAGATCTGAGCTCATTTATCTCCCCATATTCTAGAGCCCAGCTTAAGGACTCAGTATCTACATGTATGTCCCCCATCCTGGTATATAAAGGCCCATCCTGGTATATATGTTCTCATTTTGATATGTAGGTTCCAATGCGGGCATATATGTCCCCATCCTGGTATATATGACTCCCTTCCTTGTACATATGGTCCTCCTCTTGGTACATATGGTTCACATACTGGTATATATGTCAGCATCCTGGTATATATGGCCCCCTTCCTGGTATCTATGTTCCCATTCTGGTATATATGTTCTCCATCCTGGTATATATGGCTCTATCCTGGTATATATGTTCCCCATCCTGGTATATATGTCTCTATGCTGGTTTACATGGTCCTAATCCTAGTATATTTGCTCACATTCTGTCCCTAACACATAATTAAAAATAAAAACATTCTGCTTACCTTTCCTCTGCTCCCATGTCCTCTTGTAGGCAGCTCATGCTCCGGCCGCTGACATCGGAGTGCGTGGAAAGGCGGATGGCGTTACGCTCATGATCGCCCCCCTGTGGCGGTACGTCCGACGTCAGCTCTCAGCCACTGTTTGGCGGGCAGCATATATCACAGTGCAGAGACCCAACGGGTCCTCGGCATGGACACAGGTCCAGCCGAAGCAGGCGCTGGGGTCAGTGGACCCTTGTATCCCTGGGCCCGGTCACGGCCATGACCCCTGGTCATTATGCCCCTGGTTGCTGGTGGATTACAAGGTTCTAAAAAGAAACCTTTTCATGAAGAAGAATATATAGATGAAGTAAAAGGCAAAGTTAATTACAGCACACACAGCATTATCAATTGCTGATTTCACAGTAGTTTTCAGAATGCCGATTCTCTTACGACGTGTGATTTGTGTGGTGAACCCGGGAATTCTGCCATGACATTCAGAATATTTAATGATGCATCACAAACAACCAAGACATTTAGCAATCGACTGTGCTTTCTCCTCCAAAAATTAATGTTTTCTGTCAGTAGAAGTTCAATGTATACACAATCAGCTTTATCTATGCAGGATATAAATCCAAGAACTGAAGAATTACTCTAACAAACAGAAAAATAAATCCTGATGCTTTTATTGGACTGGAATACACACTTAGTATTTGTTTTAAGTGGTCAAAGCAGAGGCGCAGTACTAGCTAGGATTTACTTTTACAGGGTCAAATATTTGTTTGTTATCCTCTAACTTTTAATAGATATTGTAGATAAAGTCAGGGTAGTTGTTGGCATCACCCAACTCTCAGGGCCACTTTACACACACCAACTTATCTGTCCAACTTCTGAACAACTTACTGGTTGCAGTTAAATCATGGACACATTGCTCCATTGGTACACAGCCACAAAATGGAGCAATGTGTCCATGATTTCACTGCAACCAGTGAGTTGTTCAGAAGTTGGACACAGAAGTTGGTGTGTGAAAAGTGGCCCTTAGGGTACCTTTACACGCGGCTACTGGTGGGTGGATACAACCAGCTACTTCACGTGCACGAGCACGCACAAACGGTTACAAACGGTAAACGCACCACCTTTACACGCCGCAACAAGGTGCGCTACGCTACTTTACATCTATCTCTGGATACACCGCCGGGTGCCATAAGTCACCTTCTGTAGCTCACCTTACCTCATTTACACACCGCTACAACAAGCTAATATGGGCGGACCTGGTGCAGCAGGGACAACACATAGGCGTGCCACAATTGTGGATTACGAGACGTCCGTACGCTGATAGGACAAAGCAAGGACATCATGATTGGCCAGGCATCGCAGGAGGCTGTTTAATACATGACGCTCGAGCAATTGTGTAGTGTGACTGGTCAGCTCCTTAAATATGCCTCTCTATGCAGTGACTACCAATCGTAATGCAGGAGCTTCCTCCAATGATCGCTAATGGGGCGCGGTAACCCGGAGCCTGCGTCACGCCCCAGCTACATACCAGGTACATAGCATGGTGTAGAAACAACCCTTCTGTTCCTTCTTTACACGCCGATACAGCTCGCTACAATCGCCTGTGTAGCCACCTGTTTCAGGGCAGTGCTCGGAAACAGATGCATCTACTGCCGGGTGCCTCCTACCGTCTTCACACGCCGCTACTACGGGGTACATTGCCGATGCAAGCTACATTTGTAGCATGTAGCTGGTTGTATCCACCCGCCAGTAGCCGCGTGTAAAGGTACCCTCACTGATGAGTGAGGACTACCATGCTCAGGTGCTCCATACTACCAATGAGCAGTTGAAGCTCAGATGGACGTGACTCGAGTATAAGGTTATGTTCACACACGGCGTATTTGGCTGCATATTTTGCAGTGGTGCTTTTTTGCACTCATTTCTGTGCAAAAAAGCACCACTGCACGCGCACGCTAGTCTTTTCCCGGTGCGCTTTTCCTGAGGCCATTTTAACACGTAGCCTATGGGAAAAATGTGGCAAAAAAAGTGCAAAGAATTGCCATGGCAATTCTTTTTGCTCGCGTGCTTTAGCAGTGAAAGCGCACACTCAAAAATACGCCAAAAACACAGCGTCTGCCATAGCTTTTGCTAGAAGGCGTATCCAGCTTTCTTTGGTACTGCTTTTATGCGTGCGCTGAAAAGCAGAAATATGTGGCAATTACGCCGCGTTTGAACGTAGCCTAGGGCTGCTATTACATGATGTTATGCCGCACATTCAGTGGGCCCATAAACCCCTTACCCTGCTAGAGTTTATTTTTGGAGAAACAGGGTAGTTAAAAGCTGGAAGAAGTGAGAATGATACAGTGTGTACGGAAAGTATTCAGACCCCTTTCAATTTTTCACTCTTTGTTTCATTGCAGTCATTTAGGTAAATTCAAAAAAGTTCATTTTTTTCTTATTTATTCTGCACACCATCTTGAATTAAATAAACCAGAAATGTAGACATTTGTGCAAATTTATTAAAAAAAATAACTGAAATATTGCATAAGTATTCATAAGTATAAGTATTCAGACCCTTTGCTCAGTATTGAGTAGAAGCACCTTTTGAGCTAGTACAGCCATGAGTCTTCTTGGGAATGATGCAACAAGTTTTCTCCTTCGCCTCATTGGGGGACGAAGGACCAGGGGTGTTATGCTGCAGTCATTAGGAGGCTGACACTAAGTGAAAATAAAAAACAGATCAGCTCCTCCCCTGCAATATACACCCCCTGGCTGCCAAAAGCCGAGCCAGTTTCAGCTTAGTGTCAGAAGGAGGCAGATGTAGTCTTCAGACCCACATCCCTTTCTTTTTTCTTTTTTCTTCTTTTTTAATTATTTTTATTTATTTTTAATCCTCTGGATCAAGATTTGACCCAGCGATGGTTCCCTAGGGCGCTGCTCTCCCACAACCACCAACAGCCGGAAACGTGGGGTGTTACCTCCACGTATCCCTTCTGCAACGAGGGATCCATCCTATTTTTTATTTTTTATTTTTCATTCTTATTTATTACTCTTCTATACCAATGGGTGCCGATCCTCTGGGCACCGATATCCCATATTTATCAGAAGGGCACATGGAGTGTTACCTCCCCGTGTGCCCCTCTGCACCTGGCAACACAGTCCTTCATCTATGGATTTCCCCAGTCTCCCATATGGAGCCTGGGTTGTAGGTGCCTGGTGCCCCAGCAGGAAATGCGCGGCCCTCCCCACTATCCCTTTGGGATCCTGGGTTGCAGCTGCCCGGTGCCACAGCCAGCACAATCATGGCTCTCCCCAGCCTCTCACAGGGAGCCTGGGTTGCAGGTGCCCGGCGCCAGTTTGCTGCTTCTGCTACACATGAGGCTGGGCGCTCCCCTTTGTAGCACGTTCACTGGACCCGGATCACCAGCATCAGCGGGCTCTCAGGAAAGGTTACCTTACCGTATCCCCCTCTGCATCTGACAGCACAGTCCTTCATCCCCAGTGTCCAATAGGGACCGTGGGTTGTAGGTACCTGGTGCCCCAGCACATTCATGGCCCTCCCCAGCCTCCCACTGGCAGCCTGGGTCACAGATGGCCGGCGCCTGTTTGCTGCTTCTGCTACACATGGGGTTGGGAGCTCCCATCTGTAGCACACTCACCAGACCCGGATCACCAGCATCAGTGGGCTCTCAGGAGAGGTGGCGGTCCAGGTGGAGGGCTCCTTCACAGCACCGGGGCCCCCAAGCGTTATTCGGGTGCCTTGCACAGCGGGGGGTGCAGTCTCCGCATTCTAATAGCCATTAATTTAGTGACCCACCTAGGGGTCTATGAGAACTCGGTAACCGGACATTGATATGGGGGTGCTGTCTCGGTGGCGGGTGCCCGGGCCCTTAGCCCTGGGGGTCAGCTGAATAATGGGTTAAATGGTAAAAAGAAAGAATAAAGTCTCATGGCGCCACCTGCAGTTTCTGGTGATCTCACCAGCGCCGCTGTCAGACCTCCGAGGATGATGGTATTGCAGCCAATTGATAACGCTCCCTGCAGGTGGAGCAGGGTCCCCGGGGCAGTGCTGCTGCTGAGCTGGTCAATGTGGCGGCAGCTGCTTCTTAACTTAACAGAGCAAGACAACGGAGGCTTGCTGACTCTGTACGGGCACTTTACTGGCAACAGTTCACAGCAGTTAGACAGTCTTAGCGGGTAGCTGGCCGGGTAGTCACTGGGGAAGATAAAGTCTCTTTGAGGCTCCCAGAGTGTTCCTTCAGTTACTTTCACTGTCCCTTGCTGTCTTTCTTGTGCCTCCTCACTATCCTTGCGCTGTCCTGCACAACCCACTTGTCTACCAGGCCCGTTGGGTGCTATGAGATTACCCTTCTTCTCTAAGGGGCTCAACCCAGTTTAGTGCTCCTGGTGGGGCTGCACATTCTGGACGAGGTCGGGGCTGCTGGGGAAACCTGCAACCCACCGGTATTTATGGCTCAGGGTTAGACTCGCCTGCACGGTAACTCGAAGCCAGTACCCCGTTGTAGACCAAGATTCCCCAATACCATGGATAAGGTCTGGCACTGAGTCTCCTCCTTTCGTCTGGTTCGCCGCTCCTTCTCAGGCACCCTACCTGTGGTGTCCCTCTAGAACTTGTTCCTTGCTTCGTCCCTCAGACCAGACTACTCCTGTACGTGTGTTTTTTTCCCACTCCTTCTAGCTTAACGCTCCTCCCACCCTGACCGGTTACCCTGGTAACAGGTGGCCAATTGGTCCTCGATGTTAGTTGTAGGGATGCTGGGATAAGAGCCTCATGTTTATTTTACACTCCCCAATGACAGGAATACTGTACACTCCGTTATGGGTGCAGTACCCCTCCTGTGACGCACTGACCAGTGGGGCGCCACATTAGCCCCGGCTCTGGCCTGCGCTGCAGCTTTGCCACCTATGGTGACCCGTCCTCCCAGTCACACCCCCATGTGAAGTCACTGTTTCCCACCGGAACGCCTCCCGGTGGCTCCCAGAGGGGGATTCTTTCACTTGTTGGCGCGTTTCACTCCCCGCAAGACTTCAGAGCGAGCTTCTTGTGCTCGCCCCCTCCCCCTGTACACGTGGGGTCCGCATACAGATCGGTGCAATCCAACCAGCACACCTCAGTACTGGAGCTCTCTGCCCATGTGGGGTCCACATACAGATCGGTGCAATCTGACCAGCACACATCTGCACCTGTGCTCATCGCTGCCAGCACTACATCTGCTGCAAGGGGAGCACATGGACCACTAGGCAAAAAGGCTGCACTGGAGATCTGATTGCTCATCCATGAGAGTGAGGAGCTCAGCAGACCCCGCTCTGCTGAAGCTCATTCCTCCCTCTACTACCCCTAATATACATCATATCCTCCATACCTGTAGTGTGCGTCTATAATCACACACATTGACCCTAAAAAACCATGCAGAGCTCAAAGGCCACTAGAAAGGTCCCTAAGACTTATACGGTTTATTATACTTCCTGCGTTACAAGCCACTCTGAGCTGCCGTGTGCCCATGCTGCCCCGCATTGTCAGAATTGCGTGGAGCCCTCCGCCGCCTCTGAGCCACCCTGCACTCCTAACCCACCTGACTGCCCTGCTCCCAATTATGTGGTGACCTTCAAAAGGGCAAAACGCAGGCAGTACTTTTTTGCAGATCAACCTGAGTTTCAGGATATCCTGTCAAAGAGCATAAACCACCCATACAAAAAGTTTAGAAATCATAAGACGTTCGAGGCTCGCTACCTTTTCCCCCCCACCTTAGGTCAAGATTGGGCAGATTCCCCGCCGATTGATCCCCCAATTTCCCTCCTGGCTAAGAAAATTTTACTTTCTCTGCCAAATGTGTCCTCCTTTAGGAACCCGACCGACAGGAAGGATTAACAGCAGGATTAACAGCTGGCTCGATCGTTTTTTGAGGCATCTGGTTCATCCCTTTCACCCTTCTTTGCTTCAGTGTGGGTCGCCAAGGCAATCATTACCTAGTCGGATATCCTACAAAACTCCCTGCAGGACAGCAGCCTTCCATCAGAGCTTTTGGACATAGTAGCCCAAATCTCAGTTGACGGGGAATACCTCATTCAGGCCACCCTAGATTCAGCTAATTGCGCAGCGATCGCGGCCTCAAATTCTATTACCATTTGCAGGGTGCTCTGGCTCTGAGTGGAGGGCGGATTCTGCATCAAAGAAATCCTTGACTAGCCTTCCCTATGACAGCGGTCGCCTTTTTGGTGAGCGATTAGACAAGCTCATTTCAGACGCCACCAGAGGGAAGTGTACTTCTCTTCCCCAACACAAGCCAAGACACCTCTTTGTCAGGCGTCAACACACACGTTTCCGGTCCATTCAGAACTCTTTCAGCTAGGCTGCATCACGTCCACCCCCTAATACCAACACCACACAGGGACAGGGGTGCACAATCGGCCGACAAGTCTAGCACAGCATGGCAATCACGGCCAAAGCAATCCAGACCTAGGGGATCCAGATCCATAGGTTCTCTTCGTCCTGACTTGCCCTCATCCACTGAAGTCACCACCTCAGTAGGTGGCCGACTATTTTTGCTTCGGCATGTCTGGCTTGCCGTCACAGAAGACAGGTGGGTCAGGGAACTGGTGTCTTCCGGTTACAACATTGAGTTTGTCACCTGTCCACCAAAATAGGGGTGTTGGAGAGGAAAAAACTAAGTTCCCACCAAACGCACGAGCCTTTTTTCAAGCCGTCGACTCCCTTCTTCAAGTGGCAGTCATCATTCCCATTCTGGAGGCTGAGCACTTCAGAGGATTCTATTCAAACCTCTTTGTAGTTCCCAAGAAGGACGGCTCCGTACGTCCCATCTTGAATCTGAAGCATCTCAACAAATACATCCGACTTAGTCACTTCAAAATGCAGTCCCTCCGTTCCATTATCACATCCTTGAAAGAGGGAGAGTTCTTGGCCTTGAAAGATATTCGAGATGCATACATACACATCCTGATCTCCCAGGCGCACCAGTAGTATCTGTGCTTCACGATTCACGGGGAGCATTTCCAGCTTGTTGCCTTACCCTTAGGGTTCGCAATGGCACCCAGGGTTTTTACCAAAGTCATGGCGATCATGACTATTCTTCACTCCCAGGATGTAGTCGTTCTACCCTACTTATGACCCATTGAAGCGCATGTAGCGCGAAACGGTGCCGTCGTCATCCCAGCCTCTTCTCCCTCCCTGCACCGTGTGAACAGCGCACCTTCATAAAGCACAGAAATGAACCGGTGAGTGCCGTTCCTCTTTTGTCAAGTTCTACCCTACTTAGACAACCTTTTGATCGAGGTCCTCTTCTTTACGGACTGCGAAGAGAGCGTCCAAATCACTATAGACATGCTCTCTCATATGGGGTGGTTGGTCAATCTGAAGAAATCTTCCCCAATTCATGATCAGATAATCACCTTCCTGTGGGATGGTTTTCAATACCTCCCATGCGTTGGTTGTTCTCCCTCGAGACAAGTCCCGAGCCCTGCATCAGGTTGTCCATGTTCTTCTCCGTCCCTCATCTCACCCCATTTGTTTCAGGATGAGAGTTTTAGGCAAGATGGGGTGGCAATGGAAGCAGTTCCATTTGCTTAGCTGCACCTCAGGCCTTCGCAGTTGGCTCTTCTATGGGCCTGGGACAGGAGACTGTTCACCCTCGACCGGACCTTTCGGCTACCTCCCCAGGTTAGGCAGAAATTTCGTTGGTGGCTGCGGCCAGATTCGCCTTCGGGGGGGACATCACTCCTCCCTGCTTATTGGGTGGTACTCACCACAGATGCCAGCACACAGCTCAGAGACATTGGTCCCGCCACGAGGCCACTCTTCCCATCAATATTTTGGAAATGTGGGCCATTTTTTTGGCCTTGCAGGCTTTCCAACACTTCTTAGCGGGTTGTCACAATCGAGTCCAATCGGACAATGCCACGGCTGTGGCGTATGTCAATCATCAGGGAGGCACCCACAGCAGACAGGCAATGCACGAAGAGGAGCCAATCCTTCGCTAGGCCAAGTCAACCTGGTCGGCTCTCTCAGCAGTGCACATCCCAGGTGTGGACAACTGGGCGGCGGATTTCCTCAGCTGTCAGAGCCTCGCATCGGGAGAATGGGCTTTACAACTGGAGGTGTTCCAGCAGATTTGCTATCTTTGGGGGACTCCGGTCGTGGACCTCATGGCATCCTGTCTGAACACCAAAGTGCCCACATTCATGGCCTAGTCTCACGATCCATTGTCCGTTGGTGCGGACACATTAGTCCAATCATGGACTCAGTTTCATCTGCCTTTCCTCTTTCCTCGTCTGTCCTTATTACCATGGGTAGAGAGGAAAATCAAGACAAAAGGCGTCCCTGTCATTCTTTTGGCGCCTGATTAGCCCACACGCGCCTGGTACGCTGATCAATATGCCACCAGAACTCGACAGCCCTCAGTTTCACGGCTTGGCTGTTGAGACCTGAGTTTTAACCCAGGTGGGTTAAACCCGGCGGTGATCAACACAATGATCAGAGCCAGGAAACCCGCCTCTGCCCACATCTACTATCGCACATGGAAATCCTTTTTCTCATGGTGCAAAGATCTGGCCCATTCCCCTCTTATCTTTTCTCTTCCCGTAATTCTAGGATTCCTTCAGTCCAGTTTGGATTCTGGTCTTTCTCCCTGTTCTCTTAAAGGTCAAATATTGGCACTTTCGGAGCTTTTTCAGCGACGACTTGCTGCGAAGCAGCAATTAAGGACTTTTCTTCAGGGTGTCTCTCGCCTGGTTTCCCCTTATCGGAGACCACTAGAAGCATGGGACCTAAACCTGCTTCTGAATGCACTTCAAAGGCCTCCTTTTGAGCCTCTGAAGGAAATTTCTCTCACTTTTCTGTCCTGGAAGGTCATTTTTCTCGTGGCAATAACCTCGTTACGGCGTGTCTCAGAGCTAGCAGCACTCTCCTGCAGAGCTCCTTTCCTAGTTTTTCATAAGGATAAGATCGTGCTTCTTCCAGTGCCCTCGTTTCTTCTGAAGGTTGTCTTTTTTCCACCTGAACGAGATCTCTCTTTCGTCTTTTTGTACGAGACCAGTGCACCGTGTTGAAAGAGCTCTGCACACCCTGGACCTGGTGAGAGCTCTTAGGATCTATGTGTCCAGGACAGCATCTTTCTGGAAGTCTGATTCCCTGTTCATTCTTCTGGAAGGTCACAGGAAAGGCATGGCGGTGTCCAAAGCCACACTAGCCAGGTGAATCAAGTCTACCATCCAAGAAGCTTATCAATTACGGAACATGTTCATCCCATATAGGTTAAAGGCGCACTCAACTCTTGCAGTTGGAACATCCTGAGCTGTTCGTCTCCAAGCATCCGCTTAGCAGGTGTGCAAGGCGGCAACCTGGTCTAGCCTGCACAGGTTTGCAAAGCACTACAACGTCCATACTCAGTTATTGGCAGATGCGAGTCTTGGTAGGTGCATTTTGTAGGCGGCGGTGGCTCACCTGTAAGTTGATATGTTTTTCAGGAGGTATTATGTTTGAGTTTGTTTTACCCACTCAGGGACTGCTTTAGGATGTCCCATGGTCCTGTGACCCCCAATGAGGCGAAGGAGAAAAGGGGATTTCTGTGTGTAATCATAAAATCCTTTTCTCTGAGTCCCTAATTGGGGGGACAGCACCCTCCCTGTTTCCCATTCTGGGACATTTAGTTCCTTTCTGGTTCTTGAGTGTCTCCTATGGTTACTTTATGATATATTTATATTTGCTTTCTCCTACTGCTTGGTCACTTAACTGATTTGGCTTGTGTCAGTCAGGGGGTGTATACTGCAGGGGAGGAGCTGCTCTGTTTTTTATTTTCACTTAGTGTCAGCCTCCTAATGACTGCAGCATAACACCCATGGTCCTGTGTCTCCCAATTAGAGGCTCAGAGAAAAGGGATATTATGGTGAGTACACACAAAAATCCCCTTTTTCACACCTGGATTTGGAGATCCTCTGCCATTCTTCCTTTTAGATCCTCTCAAGTTCCGTCAGGTTGGATAGTGAACGTTGGTGGACAGCTATTTTCAGGTCTCTCCAGAGATGCTCAAGCATGATATCAACTAATGCTTTCACATTTATTCTTTAGACCAGGGCCAGCTTTCAGTAGCTTTCTAAATATTTCCTTGATTCTTATTATATGATGCAATAAATTCACACAGCCATTTTGGCATTCCCTTTAAAGACACAGCGTGGTGTGCAGCTGATCTATTGGTAAGTGTTTACATGTATTTTTTGAAGCTTGCACCCACCATAAGAGGTGTGCGCCCATACTGATATATATAGTTATTTATATTTGGAGCAGCACCCCACCCAGTGACTAATGTGAGAACATTCACACAGGTGTTACAAACTCCCTTTAAAGGCACCATGATTTTAACTGCATTAGGGCATTTACCCATTCACACTTCCAGGTTGCAGACATGAGGGTGAGATTAGGACCCAGTATAGTGAAAGAACTCTGTAAACAGTTACTGGGCTTATGATTTCATGGCTATGATATCAACTAATGCTTTCACATTTATTCTTTAGACCAGGGCCAGCTTTCAGTAGCTTTCTAAATATTTCCTTGATTCTTATTATATGATGCAATAAATTCACACAGCCATTTTGGCATTCCCTTTAAAGATACAGCGTGGTGTGCAGCTGATCTATTGGTAAGTAGTTCAGGGCTCTGGCTGGGCCAGTCAACAATGGTCATAGAATTGTTCTGAAGCCATTTTTTTTTATTTTAGCTGTGTGCTTAGGGTCATTGTCTTGTTGGATGGTGAACTTTCGGCCAAGTTGAAGGTCCAGAGCATTCTGGAAGAGGTTTCCATCCAGGATATTTCTATACTTATTCGTATTCATGTTTCCTTCAATTGCAGTCAGTCGTCCTGTCCCTGCAGCTGAAAAACACCCCCATAGCATGATGCTGCCACCACCATGTTTCATTATTGGGATTGTATTGGGTAGGTGATTAGCAGTGCCTGGTTTTCTACACACATTTCACTTAGAATCATCACCAAAAACCTCTATCTTCATCTCATCAGACCAGAGAATCTTATTTCTCATAATCTGGGAGTCTTTCATGTATTTTTTTTTTTTGACAAACTCTATGTGGGCTTTCATATGTCTTGCACTGAGGAGAGGCTTCCGTCAGGCCACTCTGCCATAAAGGCCTGACTGGTGGAGGGCTGCAGTGATAGTTGACTTTATGGAACTTTCTCCCATCTCCCTACTGCATTGCTGGAGTGTAGCCAAAGTGATCTTGGGGTTCTTCTTTACCTATCTCACCAATTAATATTGGGGTTCTTCTTTACCTATTTCACCAAGGCTCTTCTCCCATGATTGCTCAGTTTTGCTGGACAGCCAGGTCTAGGAAGATGTCTGGTAGTCCCACTTCTGCCATTTAAGGATTATGGAGGACACTGTGCTCTTAGGAACCTTGAGCATTGCAGAAATTCTTTTGTAACCTTGGCCAGATCAGTGGCTTGCTACAATTCTTTCTCTAAACTACTTGGGCAGTTCCTTTGACCTCATGATTCTCATTTTGTCTGACATACACTGTGAGCTGTGAGGTTTTATATACACAGGTATGTGACTTTCCGAATCAAGTCCTATCAGTTTAATTAAACAGAGCTGGAATCCAATATAGGAGTAGAACTATCTCAAAGAGGATCACAAGGAAATGGACAGCATGTGATTTAGATACGAGTGTCTGAGCAAAGGGTCTGAATACTTATGACCATGTGATATTTCAGTTTTTCTTTTTTAATAAATTTGCACAAATATCTACATTTCTAGGGTTTTTTTCAGTCAAGTCAAGTCAAGGCGCAGAGTGTACATTAATGAGAAAAAAATTAACTTTTTTTAAATTTACCAAATAGCTGCAATGAAACATAGTAAAAATGTAAAGGGGTCTGAATACTTTCCGTACCCCACTAAAGATATGCTCCGCCATTTTGCTGGATTCATTCCAAAAAGCAGAGAAGAAATTGGGCTCAGTCTGGCTAACTTTTTAAAATCAATCCTACCCTCCTCAAATTGATTTGCTCATCTCTATTGACATATCATCATCATTACTTGACAAGTGAAAGACCAAAGATGACTACCACAGTGGATCCGAAACAACAAGGAATTAACAGGTGAGTATCATTTTTAAGTGCATTATTTGAACATCCCAAAGAATCCCTTTTTACATAGGTTTTCTTGGATACAGTCTTAGGGTGCCTTCATACTGCGGTCAGGTCCAGTCCGGGGCTGTCAGGGGTGACAGCCCCGGACCGGATTTTGGCCCTGTAGTATCCTATGGGGCCGGATGGAGCCGGATGGCAGCTATCTGCCATCCGGCTTCTATAGAAGATTCCGCGAGAAGTGAGATTTTTCTCCCAGACACAAAAACGTTGCTTGCAACATTTTTGTGTCCGGGGAGAACAATCTCCCTAAATTGGCGTCTCCTGGATTCCACCGTGATCCTCCCGGATCCTTCCGGGGCAATCCGGCGCTCCATTAACATGGGAGCCTATGGGGCCGGATTGTCCCGATCCGGGAGGATCCGGGAACCGGACACCTGCGGCTGCACTCCGCTGTTATTTCAGGACTGTGGCTACCTCCCTACGAGCCGCGGTCCTGAAACATCAGCAGCGGCAGCTGCACACTGGACCGGAGGGCATATTAGCCATCCGGTTCTGTGTGCTGATCCGTTATGGGGCTGTCAGGTTCACCCCTGACAGCTCCGGACTGGACCTGACTGCAGTGTGAAGGAACCCTTAAAGGGGTATTTAGTATTAAAATTATGGCATGAACTCTATCTCTTCCATCAACCTATTGAATGAAGTTGATCAGGTGCTCTATTGTACAGAGAAAATTAGAAGGAGACGGAGCACTACACCAGAATGGCATCCCTTCATTCTGAGGATTTTGGGGGGGACTCCCTTAATTTTAATAAAATAATTCCTAAAGGGTAGGTCATTGGATTGAATAATCAGAAACAGAATATTGTTACTGCAGCAGGATCAATACATATAATACTGTCCTGTTTGGACAATTATGTGAAACTTAACAAGTAGAGAAAAAATGAGAAGTTACAAGGCTACAAAACCAGATTGTGCACAAACCATTCAGTAATGATTTCACACAGAGCGCTGCACCGCCAGAGCCAAGGAAAAATCCCAGCAAGAGATATTGAATCACGCCCACAGAGACAAGCGGTCACGGCTGATTTGCATAATATGCCTCATTAATAAGGAAATTAGGTAATTAATGTAATCAGGGTTTGCAGTAATTTCATAATGGAAACCTATCAGATAGGGAGTTATTTTTTTTTTTTTTGTTTAATGAAGTCCACGGATTGTGAAGACGATTGTAATAAACACGAGAAGATAATTTCCTATTTTTGACCATGCACAGAATGTTCGTGATATGGTTAATAAGCGGAAGAGAGCGGACATTTTTCATTTGCATTATATTTACATATCTATACAATATAGATTTACTGTAATTTTATATACTTTTTTGAATGTCTTATACATGAAAGAGACTAATATTAAGATAACAGTGTATATAGGCCAGTGCTCCAAAACTCCACACATTCCCATGAACCAGACCTAAAGTCATTTGTATTGTGCTTTTGCAACATAGTTCAGGGTGGTATCCATGGGAGAGCTAGTTATCTGTTGCACCCCAGCACATTACATAAAAGATTAGTTCCTGGCTGGGTGTGTCGACTTGTGTTGTGGAGGCGATACAACTTTGCATGATGCCGATGACATCAGCTGGCCAGGACCAAATGTTAACTGCGTCAATGAGGGAGACATACCAGGGCATGTGCCAGAGCCCTGAAGAAGTGAGGGGGCCCACTCGCTGTTTGTGAGCTGAAGCAGTGAGGAGACTGGGTAACACACAGCTGCCCTCCCTCCCTCTCTCTCTCCCTCCTACTCTGCACTGGTCTAGGTGATCAATACACAGCAGGAGAGAACGCTTACTGGGAGCTGAACAGAGGCTGAAGGAGCTTCCAGTCATGTGACTGGTCACATGACTGGAATCAAGGCCCTGGCAGATCCTACTTCTGCTTAACTTCTGCAGCCTCTGTGTGGCTCCAAGTGGCTATTATCCTCCTCTGCACCAATGAAATACAGCTGGATGTGGTAATGTATAGAGTATGTATGTGTCTATATGTGTGTGTGTGTGTGTGTCTTTATGTGCATATATCTGTATGTGTGCGTATTTGTGTTCATCTGTATGTGTGTATCTCTATGTACATGTATTGTCCATGTAGCAGAGCTGTGTGTGTTTGTATGTACATGTAACAGAGCTGTGTGTGTGGTTGTATGTGCATGTATTGTGCATGCAGCAGAGCTATGTGTTTGCATGTGCATGTATTGTACACATAAGCACGGCTGCTTTGTGTGTTTATATGTGCATGTAACAGAACTATGTGTGTGTTTGTGCATATATTGGGTATGTAGTATGGGTATGTAGTGTCCATGTAGCAGAACTCTGTGTGTATCTGTATGTGCATGTATAGTGCAGAGCTGTGTGTCATATATAATTTGCAGAACAACACTAGCTATAGATTTATTTATTCTATATTCTACCCTAGTACATTAAAATTAGCGATAATGAGCCATCCCTTTTACACCACCAGGTAAGTTTCAATTAACAGGAAGAAATGTTTTCTGCTGTCTAAACCTGGGGTGCAGCCTAAGGTGCGGACGTGCATCAGTGGAAAGGGCCGGGGGCAGAGTGGTAAAGGGACCCACTGAGACTCTTTCGTCCAGGGCCCACAAAAATCTTGAGCCTGCCCAGTTCTTAATAAACGGTACATTTATGAACAAATATATGATGGCAATTATGTACAAGAGATAGCGGGCACATGACTTCTCATATGTTTCTTCATTAACACAGAATATCTGTAGACATGGTATTTTTACATCTTCACACTCACCTTTTCCTTTCACCATTTGTCTAATTTGCTTCACCACAAGCAGCTCAACACCACAGTACAGTTTGTGAAAGTTACATTTTCACCTGCGGTTCCGCATCTTATCTGTCTCAACGAAGACTGATTTGCCACTATCAAGCTACCTGGTGGTTAAGGGGGTTGTCCGGTCTAAACTGATAATCACATAGAGTGACTGCAGAGTTAGCAATCCTCCCAGCACCTGTACTGTGCACTGCAAGGATTTGCGGTTTCAAAGCCAGGAACGGACTACAATTATGCGGTATGCATGATCACCACAACACCACAACTAGTGGGCCCAGCCCCACTCAATACAAGTGAATAGAACAGACACATCCAACTCATAGGTACGGCCGTCTACTGGGTGCAGCCTTCATCCATTCACTTTTATTGAGCGAGGCTGCACATAACTGCAGTCTGTTCCTGGTTTGCAAATCATAAGTCCTCGCAGTGCACAGTGACTGTAGAGTTATTGTTTTAGACCAGAAAACCCCTTTAAACTAAATCCCACCTGGGACACTTACATTGGGCTAGGGTCACACATGCCAATCAGTTTTTTTAATGGATCCATTAACAAATTTTTTTTTTTTTTTGGCTGTTCTTTGATCCTCCTGTGCAGCTCTGCGTTTTTTGGACTTTGCCATTTTTTGACAAAAAATGCTTTAAAAAATGGATCCGTTAACGGATGGTGCCATATTTTACCGTATCCATTTCCCATAGAGCCCCATGTTAAAAAAATAGATCTGTTTGTTTACTGCACCTGTAAAAAAAATGCATAGCAGAGCAGTCACACTTGAGTCCAGGATCCATTAACAGCATCAATTTTTGGACTTAGAATTCCAAAGTTGAAAAACTGATGCAAATAATGAATGCAGGGCTTTTGTGTGACCCTAAGCATTGCCTCACATTTCTGCTCCATCCTGGCCTGTTACCTTAAGGAGTTGTAAACTCCAGCCATACTGCTGGGTGTCTTGTCCAGGACCCGTCTCACTCATTATCACGGTCCTTTGGTCAATTCTCTGACCCTGCTTCACAGATCCCTCTGCACCTCAGTCAACTTTCTCTCTCAGTATTATTGGTCTCACTATCTTTTGTCTTTTGCCTTGGTATCCTCTCACATTAGGAACCCCAACGTCATGCAGCTCTGCATAGCAACCAGACTTTGGTCTGTCTCTGTCAGATGCTGGGCCCTATCTGACATTTGATAGGAAACTCTACACTGTCTCCTCACCAAGCCCTTTCCATTCTGCGTTAGTCCCAAACAGCAACATTGCATCACATTACAATTCACATTACACATCATACCAATAACACCGTGTCTTCAAGGAGAAAGTGGAAAATATGTCATCTTCTTACATTTTTCTCACGATGGACTTAAAAGCTGGTGCTATATTAGCAAACATAGTAAATAATACAAGGTGTATAAAATGGTGTTTGCAGAGAGTTTTTGGGTGTTCCCTAGTAAAAAAGAGAGTAAGCTTTAAAGGGAACCTGTCATTGTTTTTACCCCCTTGCTACGGGGGAGAATGTAGCCGTGGAGAACACCCAGGGTGACCACATATGTAGTCTAGAAAGCTCATTACCATACAGAGATGTAAGTATCAATCTCATTTTTTACAGCCATTATAGGACAGTTTTAGGTCAGACAGGGAAGGTTACGGATGTACTTGGAAGGTGCAGGAACAGGTAGTGATACCTTTTGGGGTAAAAATGAGCTATGGAAATGAAAGGATGGTCCAGATTCTGAGATGTAATCAAATGATTTATTCAAAATAAGTTCAGTTTTCAAATGCATGGTATAAGGCATGCACTCCAGTAAATTAGATGGTAAATGTGCGTGCTGCCCTAAGCCAGGGCAGCACGTACATTTCTGAATGCCGGTACGCATTGCGGGTGTACAAAATTCTGTAGACTCGACATGCAGAGCTGGCTGGACTTTTGAGACGACCAGCAGCGGCGTCCCTCTTAACTCTGGGGGATGCTGACTACTGGAGGGACGTGTTTGGACGGCTCCGCCAGGACATGGAAGAAGCCCTGACATGGGTGTGCAGAAGGTGGAGCGTGGAGCGGGCCTATGAGCTGACGATGATGACAGAAGGCCGTGAAGCGCGGGAGGCAGCGGTAGCAGAGCAAGCAGTTGTGGAGTACCGTGCCTCGTTACTACCCGTGCCACCACCCGTCCAGACCCGGGACACGGGAGTTCAGACGGAACCCCCAGCAACACCACCGTCCCATACAGCAGCTACCTCCGGCCGGAGGCATTGCGGACGTCCCCTACTGACCCAGATGTCATCGTCGAAGCAGAGGATGACGAGACAGATTACGAGGAGCCAGAGGACATCGAAGGAGCCTCAGGAGGGAGCACCCCAGAAGCTGTGTGGTGGACCGCATGGCAGCGGCAGCAGCAAGGAGCCTCCGCATAGTGAGCTCAGCGGAGTGAACTCCAGAGTCCCAACCGGCAACTCACCACCTCCACAGTACCAGTCACCCCAGCCATCTCAATCATCCCTGAATGAAAGAGACCAAGTGACAAGACAACGACGCCGAGAGGAATGGTTCCAGAGAGAACAGGCAACAAGGCGACTACTGGACGAGGCAAGATCGCAGCCCCCGCTTACAGTAGAACTACGCTGTTAAGAAACTGTCGTCTCCGTGTACCAGGATGAAGGATGGGGATTTCTTAGAGAACCCAGACTTCAGGACAATGTATTTTTCGCCAGACGCGATGTAAAGTCATACCTGCGGTGAGGTCACCCGGACAGAGAATTATACTGAGGTGAGCAGGTTACATTTGAACGCTACCCAGGTCCCTTAGGCTGGTTTGCCATAAGCATCTCTCACCAGCAATAGACTCCCACAGCTGAGACATTGCATTGTACATAGCCCCTTCTTCAGCAACCATGCCCTTTATTTTTGCCTTTCCTTTTTGCAAAAACTCCTAAGAATAATGAGTAAGTTCCCGTGAGTTTTGTTTTGATCTGAAGAATCAGAGACTTCTATTTTGAACTTTCCCTACTGTTGATAATGTGTGCTGTGTGAGCAGCGGCCCAGCGGTGATAATTCACACTGGACTGTGCTGGACAATACATTACCGCTGGACCCGCGTAGTTAGTACCGGTCCACGTTGGGCCAAGTTAGATGATGTCTTTAATGCAGAGATATAGTGAAGCCAACAGGTGACCCGAGGACCGTGAGGTCTAATATACTAACTACTGCAATGTGTCTAAGTATATATATATATATGTGTAACGTTAAAAGAACAGTGCCTCCTAGCGATAGGAAGAAATCTAAATATGCTTGATTGTATATAGTTTACCCGTTGATGTTGAATATAAAAAGAAAAATGCTTTTTCACTTCCCTGTAAACAGGTACAGACACTCGCGAACGAGTATATTCCATCAGGGGGGTATGTGGCACCCCGCAAATGCAGGCGTCACAGAAGGGTACTACACCCGTAAAGAGGTGTAGATACTCCAGCTGCAGGTGGACCCTAGGATGGTGGGTGGGACCCATTCCCAGCACTCTCACATCAGTTGAGGGTGGGAGGTTGCCCGGGAGGGGATAAATTCACCTCTAGGGGGATCAAGGAGGTTTTTTGCCTGGGGTCTCTCGGCTGAGGGACCAGGAGGAGATGGAGGAAGAGGAAAGGTTGTAGGAAGATTGAGCTTAGTGGAACGAAGCGGAAGGTCAAACCGGGTTGGCTTCAATGGCCTGCAAGAGGGCACCCAGCGAGAAAAGTCCGGGCCCTAGAAAGAAAGGAAGATCCTCAAAGTGGAGCGCCCATACTCCAGGGGATACTCCAGTCCACCAGGGGAACGCCGGGCCCTGGGATCTGGCCAGAGTTCAGCTTTGCAGTCGGCAACCGGCTGCTGTGGCTTTTTCATCAGCCGCAGCACCTTGCCATCGGAGCGGTCTGCCTGCTTCTTCACCAACGAGGGAGAGGACTCCCGGTACTACCTACATGGGGCTACTGGATATAGATCAATCCAAAGCGGGGAAGAATGGACACGGGTTAGTTAACGAAGGTACACCAAGGGTTCAACCATACCACCTGGGATCCACTTGCAGCCATCCATTAAGCTACCTGTCCCTGTAACATCTGAATGCTGAACTGTGAACTGTAACTGATGCTGCTACAAGTTAACAGTAAAGTACCCGGGGGAAAGTTACTTTGCTTCTGCCTGTGTTTTTCCACATCAACGTGTTCCCTTTACAGGAACGCTGCCCCAGAGGTTCAGCCCTGCCTGTAGGGGGCTTAGTCATCCTAGCCGCATTACCAGCTACCTCTGGCAGACTGTGGCGGCGCTGGTGACGCATCACCAGAAAACTACAGGTGGCATCACGAGAACTGTATATAGATTTCCCCTGTAAATACATCCCTTTTTGAAGTGTCACCAGGACACGGGATCAGGCGCAGCCACCACTCCCCGTGACACAGGAGCGTTAATCCCTTGGACCCGAGTACCCTACAGCTTGGCGCTCGACACTTAGACCATGTCAAGAATAGACTAAGCAACTGTACTTTGTTTGAACAGTCATTTTGTGCTGACCGACCCCCTGTAAATGTTGGGATGATTGTGTGGCGCCCCACCGGGTAGGCCGCCACTAGAGGTACTGCACTCCTGCGATTAGTGAGCGTTGTGCCTCTGCTCTCCAGGTGCTGACATGGTGTAGTTGAGCCAAAACACACACAACCCATAGGTCCCTGGAACGGTGGGTGGACTCGGAGGGAGGACCCAGGCTCCAAAAGGGGGACAGGGAAGTGTAGTCAAGGGAGTTAGAGTGGACAGACCATTGAGAAAGTAGTGGAGTGGAAGTCAGGAGTGTAGGGGCGGTGTGATGCTGACTCCTGACTGGCGAGACAGAGGGGCTGGTGAACGAAACAAGGACCCGGGCCTGAACACGGCGCGGATGCTTCATGCCCGAACCGTTAAACCGGAGACCCCAAGCTTCTAACTTGAGTTGTGGCCAACACCCGATAAAACTTGGGGAAGGCGGCTGAATTAGGGAGCAGTGCCTGGAGAGGTACAAGAGCAACCGTGTCCTTTGGTACTTGAGCTCTGTGCTGCAGAGACGCTAAGTAAGGAGTGGCGAGACGAGCTTCTAGCACGAGGGGACCACCAGAAACAGAAATACCTAGTGAGAAGGAACTAACCTGCTTCTGGAGACAACGCTGAACTGGCGGTTGGCAAGAGACATACCCGGCAGCCATGCTGAAACCACCAACTAAAAGTAACAGAACTGCAGCTGTGGTGTGTGAGACTTTTTTTAGCAGCGACCACT